>JAWNLC010000571.1:13470000-14070000 GCA_035041535.1 Drosophila cognata
GTCTGATTATATACGTCTATTATAAGCATTTGATATATAAGATCTTTCGGTCAAGGCTTCTTGCACTGAGACACCTTTATTTGTAGGAACCTTAAATACTTCTATCCAAACCATTCTATTATTAAAATTTCGGGTAACTGTTTGCCAAAAGCAACTTGTTGATATACTATATTTTGTTATGATTTCAAAATAATGATAAACAATATTATAAATAATTTCGCATTTAAATGATAACCAAAGTGTGGGACCAGCATTGGTAAATATTGGAATGATTTATTGAAATTACCACTCTAATCATGCAAATTATTCGGGCTCTCATGTGTATCAAATGTTATATATGTACACATATGCAAATGTGTTTACGCTCGACCAATCAGAAAGGAGACTAAAAGAATTTAATAGATCTTTCCCCCACACCCTGTTTTTTTTTATTCTTTCTTGGGGGTCTTGATAAAGACTTGCTACGCAGTTA
Organism: Drosophila cognata; assembly: GCA_035041535.1. Classification (NCBI taxonomy): domain Eukaryota; kingdom Metazoa; phylum Arthropoda; class Insecta; order Diptera; family Drosophilidae; genus Drosophila; species Drosophila cognata. The sequence goes on from JAWNLC010000571.1 coordinate 13,470,473, forward strand.
AGTTGGGCCACCCACAACCACATGGCAAATAACAACAACAACACCAGTTCACCTCCATCTAAGAACACTGACACATACACACACGCACGCACACACATTATTTGTTGTTATAAATTTAATGAAATTGCGTAGAAAGCAATACCAATAAAAAAGTACTTAAAAAGCGCATGGCAAAAAGTAAATAAAATTTGCTCATAAATCTGTTTTGACCTTATTGTTTTTTTCTACTTTGCATATTTCTGTGTTGTCTCTCTCTCTATTCGTTCAGTTTGAAAAGCTGCTTCATTATCGAGCTGCCTCGCCCCTTCCCTTTCCCCCTCTCCCTCTCTACTTGGATGCATTGCTGTTGATTTGATTGAGATCACGTTTTGTGACTGCAATGGAAATAAATATGATTGAGTTCTATTTTTGATTTTTACATAACGAGCATTTGCGACGGGAATTTTTTGTCCGCTTTGATCGCATACCTGTGCAATCTATTCCAATTTACTAAAACGTAGTAATATACATAATACCACCTCAACCCTCCCCCATCTATTTATGGTGATAACGAACCGAAAACAGTTGCGGGCAGAGAGGAGTGAAAACTTGAATAGAGAATGTGGGTCTTTTTGCACGTTTTTTTTTGGTTTTTTGCAACTGCCGTTTTTTGTTTTCGTACGCGCTTTGTCTTGTAAGACCCGCCTCGATTCTTGATTCTATTGCCTGCCAGCGGCGCTGTCGACGTTTACTGCGCTGCCGCCATTTGTGTCTCTCTCGCCTGTTTAAAATTGACATTTTGCATTAGAATCGCCTCAGTTGTCTTTCAGCGATCGTTCGTTGTGGAACTAAATACGATTAAAGATACATTTTTCCAGAAGCTTATGTCTATGAATGTGAACAAAAAATAAATAAAATAAAATATTTTCAAAAGTGCTTCACCATCAACTTTAATGCGCATTAATCATTATTGTGCTTCTGCTCTAACTTCGAATTTGAGAGGCAAGTTCAAGTTTTGTTTACGCAATTCGCACATTATAGCCAAGGTTCTTTCGATCATGAATGTAATGACTTTTTTTTACTACGTGCAATAAAGCACAAATAAGCTTTAGACTAATCAAGTTTGTATGCCACTGTAAAAAGCTCTTCATATCGATGACCTTGACTTACCAAAAACTACTACGACACAATCATCATGATTCTAATCTAAGTGCAAGTACATATTTAATTTTTGAACATTTTATTATTATTGTTTAGCAACTACGTCAGAGCGAGGTGACCGGGGGGTTAGAATGCCTTGAAAGCCGATAACGGTGCTAAAAATAAATAATTAAATGTGTTGGCTTCTATGAGTAAAAGTATATTGCTTACATGAGACATGCTGTTAGAAGGTGCCCCATGGAGTGGAAAACTACTGACCCCGATAACATTTTTGGGATGACTCATGAAACCATGGAAGGAATTTCCAATGAACAACAATGGAGAAGTTTTTCTTATACATATATGAGAGTACGTGATGTCTCTCACAACAATCGACAATTTACGATTCTTGGGGTGCATCGTAGAAGAGGACATTTTAATTTGTTTCAACTTGTATAAAAAAAAAAAACCAACTTGTAACTTATATATGCACTTTGGTACATGAAAAAACCACGCGCACCTCGCTCATTGCGCTCTCTCTCATTTCTCATTTCTTCTGTTTCTCTCTGCGTCTTTGGTCTGCGGAGTTTTTCAACCACCCGCGAGAGCTGCTGCCTCTTTGGACTACGTGCCGAAAATCACATGCTGTTTGTTTTTCTGTTTTTCACGTTACACTTTTACAACATGTTGAGAGCGAGCGAGATGGCAAATGTTTATTGCCATCTGCTCAGAGTTGCTCGCTTGCTAATTCAATATAAAAATGCTTATATGCAAAACCTCTAAATATTTATGTATATTGAAAAATTTAGAAATGTGTTGTTAAGATAATGCTAACGAAAACAACACATCTTTGTGCTGCACGCACACATAAGAAAAACCTGTATCTACTAACCCATTATACAGGGTGCCTTGCCCCCGGCAAATTGCGCCGCTCTTGTTGTTCTGTTGCTCTCTGTTTCTCGCTCGCTCTCAAGCATCATCCAACCGGCGCATCGGCTGTTTTTTGTTATTATTTTGAATCGCCTTTTCAACGTTGTTGTTTTGTAAAACCAGTTGTTGTTGTGGTTTTTGTTGCTGCTACTGGTCGCTTGGCCCCCTTTGTCCGCAGTCGTTGTTTCGTTTGCATTCCTATTCGGTTTTGCTCACGTAGTCATCGCGTGCACAGTGAACGCCAACGCCAACAGAGACGCGAGCAGCTCGGCAGAGTTGTTGTCGTTGCGTTCGATTCGTCGCTGGTCGTGCACAGAATTCAGCGAGCAGTTAAAGAGAACGGACGCGTCTTTAAAAAGTGTTCCACGCTACAAATAAACGAAAGCATTTGTTTAAACAATCTGCGAGAGTGAGAGCAATTGAAACAATTTATATCCATATATAACTATATGTATATATATATGTATGTGATCAGCAAAGCAAACAAATTAACTTTGTGTGCGTGTTTGCGATAAGATATGAGAAAAGCTGCATTAGGTCGTAACAAACTTCCTATTATGAGTTGCTATTTGGATTTGTTGCAACATTTGAGCATCTGTTAAAATATTTAAGGTAATTTTGCTAATTTTTGTGTATCTGGCATATATATGTATACATATTTATATATGTGTGTGTGTATCGGGTCATGAACCGAATCTGGGTTAGGGACACTCCCAAGAGCATTGCTTTGTTGTTGTTGTGGCCACATTTTGTAGGTTAGGTTGAACTCTGGAAAGTGACTAAACTGGTAAAAAAGGAAAGGCAGGGAAAATAGAACTAAGTTAAATTGATTTTTCAATCATGTATGACACACAGCTAATGCTGAGAAATCTTATTGTATTTCATACATTTCATTTTTACATACAGATATCTTCAAAACAAGTGGGCAGCCCAAAAGCTAGCACCTCGCCATTGGAGAAACGCGTCTTGCAACCAAAGACACAACAACAACAACAACAACAGCCGCAGCAGCAGCAACAACCGAAACAGACTGTCAGCAATAATAATAATAATAATAATAACAATAATCAAGGTGCACAGAACAGCAGCAGCAGCAGTAACAGCAACAAAAAGACACAACTACAACAGCAGCAACAACAATCAACAACAACAACAACACAGACGGTAGTTAAAACCACAACAGCAACAGTAACAACAGGAGCAGCCGCTGCAACAACAACAAGCAACACTGTTACAACAAATGGTGAGTAAAAGTTCCATCGCTCTCTTTCGCTCTCTCTCTGTCTCTCTTCTCATTTTGTCTGCTTTTATTTTACTCTCGGCGCAACTGCGTGTCGGAAAATTTTAAATGTGATTGGCCTGATTCGAAATATTTCTTATATTTCTTAAATCCATATATTTTTCCATTGTTTCAGTTGATGCGACTTCTGCGGATGCGCTCGCCCCTGCAGTGGTAAAGGACAAAAAGAAGGTCAATCAAAAGGTAAAAAACAAAAAAAAAAAAATTAGGCAGAGCTCGCATGCTGTAAATTCTTGGCCCGATTGTACAACAATTTCTATTTGTATTATGCAGGCCAGCGATTTTAGTAACGTTGGCGAGTGGCCGACGCTAATTGGAGGAGTTTCTGGCAGTGGCAAAGCCACCGTTAACGAAACCAAACGTAGCTCAACCCGAAAACAGTCAGCGGCCAAATCCGCTGCAGCCACAACAACAGCCCAACAGCCCGCAGCAACAACAGTCGCAACTGCAGCAGCAACTACAGCAGCAACAACCACAGCAGCAGCAACAACAGCAGCAGCTTCAACAAACGAAACTCGCGTTGAGTCAACCGTTGTCCTCGTTGTTGCTAACAACAGTAGCAGCAGCAATAGCAACAATAGCAGCAGCAGCAATAACAGCAGTCAAGCAAATAACGCCAGTACGAGTCAAGATGCCAGGAGCCAGCGAGAAGCCGAGCAATCCGCTGGCAGCACAACTGTCCCAGCTGTTGGCACCCTTGCCGCTGGTGCTCCCATCAACAAGAAAATGCCTAAGCACAAGTGGCGTCCACTGCAAATCGATCTGGCCAAGTCTAGCCGCGCCAAACCCATTGGTGGTCGGCCCAATCGCCGGTTCACCGATGATGCCTACGAGCAGCGCCGTCCGCAGCGTTCCTACAATGAGCGCGGCGGCGGCAGTGGGGGGCCAGCAGCAGCAGCAACCGGCGCAGCCGGAACAGCAGCAGCATCGGCTGCCACAACATCATCAATATCCAGAGGCGGTGAGGGTCAGCAAGGAGGTGCAACGGATTCGCGGCCATATGGTGGCCGTTATGCGTACAACGCACGCACGTCTGCTGCGCCCGAGCGCGTGGATTCCTGGCGTAGCAGCGGCCCCAGCGTCGCCGCTGCCAACGATGAGCAACAACGCTCAGGGACAGGCGGCGGTGCAGGCGAAGGAGGGGCAGCGGGTGCCGGGGCAGCGACAGGTGGATTGCGTGGCCCACGCCGCTTCCGGACGCCGTATCGGGGCGGTCGGCAGGGGCGTGGCGGTGGATTCACAAGACCGGGACCAGGTCGTCCAACTAATCGCATACCACGCCATCTGTTAGCTTCCGGCGAGTATGTCAACTATTTGCCGGCAGACGCAGCCGGCGCAGATACTTCGCAATCATATGTGCTCATGGGCACCCACTATTTCGGCAACGTTCCGGCTGCGTACATTGAAATGGACGCCGCCAGCGTCAAAGAGGCCATCAAGAAGCAAGTGTAAGTAGTTCTCTCCTTTCACATCTGCTGGCATTCAAGCTCAAATTTCAAGACTCACACTTGGGGAGGGAAAATTCATAATGCAACCAAAAGTTACGATAGATCTATTTATTGAATTCTAGTTAAATAAAAGCCGAAATAATTTATATTCCCTTCTAAGAATTTAATATATCAAAATTTCAAGAAGAAAACAATACATTAAACAATGTTTTTCAAATTCGATTTGATATTCAAATATGGAGTGTAGAAATTTGAATTGTATTAGAGACTTGGAGAAATCAAATCAAGAATTGCTGGCGATAAATCGATCGAATTTGTGGCCATTTGACGATAATGTATGTTTATTTTACTGTATCTTAGTCATATGTTCGGCACATTATAATTAACTAATTATTTCGCCACAGTGAATACTATTTTAGCGTCGATAATCTTACCGGCGACTTCTTTTTGCGCCGCAAAATGGACCCAGAGGGATATATACCGGTCACACTGATCGCCTCGTTCCATCGCGTACTGGCGCTCACCAAGGACGTGGCACTGATTGTGACCGCCATCAAGGACTCGGACAAGCTGGATCTTTTCGAGGGCTACAAGGTGCGCACAAAGACAACGCCCACCATGTGGCCGATCAGCGATGCAGTCGATCCCAAGGATCTGCAGCCCCTCACCGGGTCTGAGGCTGATAAAAAGTCCGACGCCACAACTGACAAACCAGAGAAGCAGCTGCAGCAGCAGCGGCAGGATCAGAAACCGAAGCATCAGAAGCAAAAGGTGATGCCAGAAAAGCAGACTGAATCGGTAGCAGCAGATGCAGCAGCAACAGAAGACTCTGTCGCAGCAAATGCGGCTGTAAAACCAGAGGCGGTACAGTTGTCGCCAGCATCGCCACCAACTACAGCAGCCATATTGACCTCGGCCATGGCCGGGAAACCATTGAGCAGCATACCGCCGCCGCCGGTGCCACGCAATACGGTGCCCAAGATGCTGCTGGAGAATAAGCAGAGACCAACTTTGTCGGGCACGAAGTCCTCAGCGAATGCGATCAGTGCTCTCACACAGCGTGTGGAGGGGGCGGTTGGCGGGCAGAAGAGTGCCGGCGGTGTTGGTGCCGCTGCCGAGCTGGCCGATCATCTGAGCGGCCTGGCCGAGAGTGTCAAGCCGAAGAGCAGCTCGACGCCGGAGAAGCGATCGGCGGCAAAGGCAGCTGGTGGTACGGCTGGTGAAGGTGATGGGGCAGCAGCTGCTTTGGTGGCGGAGCCGGAGGGCATGTGGAAAGAGGTAAAGAGACGCTCCAAAACAAACGCTTTAAAAGAAAACGCTACTAAATCAATCAACAACAACAACACGTCCACGTCAACACAACAGCAACAACAACAGCAAACGCTTTCACAAACGCTCAACAACAACAACAGTAACAACAGTAATAGTAACAATAACAACAATAACAATGTCAAAAATGTTAAGACGAACAAGAACAACAATACTGTCACTGCAAATGCGTCCTCCACCACCACGTCCTTGTCCACCACCTCGTCCACGTCCACGTCCAAGTCATCGTCTGCATCCAACGCCACATCCAATGCCTCATCAGCCAGCAACAACACATCCATCGCTGTTTCTGTTACCACCACCACCACCACTACTACTATCAATACCACCACCACCAATGCCACCACAAACAACAACAGCAATCAAAACCAATCATCTTCTGGCAAAGCTGCTTACACCACCAACTCCCAATCCTCCTCCAAAACAGCTGCTGCTGCGCCATCCGCTCAGTGCCATGCCGAAAAGGAAGAACTAGACTTTCAATTTGACGAGGAGCTAATGGACCCCATACCCGCCACCGGACGCATCAATAACTTCACCGAAAACTTCTCCGACGACGACGAATCCGACTACGAATTTGCTGATCGCGACATCAACAAGCTGCTCATCGTTGCCCAGGTGGGACGTGCGCCCAAACATGAGGGCTACGATCGCACCGCCGACTTCACCTCACGCACCAAAATTACTCAGGATCTGGAGAACATCATCAACGATGGACTGGTTAACTACGAGGAGGATTTGTGGACAACCACAAATGTGGTGCCCAACATTGATTATCGCACCGTCAACGTCATTTCCCAGGCCGACTTTGAGAAACTTGCGCCCAACAAGAGACAACAACAAAAGCAGCAACCACCGCCGCCACCGCCAAACTATATAGACGATAACGAACAAGTTGCTGAAACTACGCTTGTGGACACCACTCTGAACTCGACACTGAACTCCACACTGAAGTCGCGACGTGCCCGCTTCTATGCCGCACCCAATTCGCACTCCATTGATCCCCGCACGCCAAGAAAACGTAAATTGCGTCACACCGCCAATCCGCCGGTGGAGGCGCATGTCGGTTGGCTCCTAGACACTGTGGAGCATCGACCGCGGACCACGTCGATGGGTTCATCTACGGGCACATCGCCGACGACATCGTCGTATGGGTCGTTTGGTTCATCGGCGCCGCAATCGTTGCCAGTGTTCCAGCATCCATCGCATGCTCTGCTCAAGGAGAACAACTTTACACAGCAGGCCTATCACAAGTATCATTCGCGCTGCCTGAAGGAGCGCCGTCGCCTGGGCTACGGACAATCGCAGGAGATGAACACACTGTATCGGTTCTGGTCCTTCTTCCTGCGCGAAAACTTCAACAAGAGCATGTACAATGAGTTCCGTACGCTGGCGCTCGAGGATGCGGGCAATGGCTTCCGCTATGGTCTAGAGTGTCTATTCCGATTCTTCTCGTATGGCCTGGAGAAGAAGTTCCGCCCGAATGTCTATCAGGACTTCCAGGACGAGACAATTGCCGATTATGAGACAGGTAAATAAATATTTACAGCTATTTTATATGATTTATTTTTTATACATACGTTTTTATTGCTCTTTGCTCGTCCGGCTAGGTCAACTATATGGCCTGGAGAAGTTCTGGGCCTTCCTCAAGTACTACAAGAACGGCGAGAAATTGGATGTGCAGCCAAAGCTGGAAGAATATTTGAAGAGCTTCAAGAACATTGAAGACTTCCGCGTTGTGGAGCCCGAGATCAATGAGATGCTGCAAGGCGTTGGCAGCCTGACACCAGGACGCCAGCTCAATCGGCTGCGCAGTGTGTCCGAAAGCGATGGCACTGTAGTCACTGCCGGTGGTCGTCGTCTAAACACCACAATCACCAATCGCAGCGACTATGTGGGTCGTCTGCTGCAGCAGCAACAGCAACATCAGCAACAGCAGCAGCAGCATCAACATCAGCATCATCAGGGTGGCGGCTATGGCGGTGGTGGTTATGGTGGTCAGCAACAGAATCGCCGACGCACTGGCTCCTTTGGCAGCAGCACTGTTCGCATACGCAGCGGCTCACTGGGCAACAAGCCGCAGGTGGCCAATCGCAACTATCAGCAGGGATCACAGCACGAGTTGCGCCGCAACGGCAGCAACTCTGGCTTGGCGCCACAAAAGCGCCAGCAGCAACAGCAGCAGCAGCAACAACAACAGCAGCAGCAGCACAAGGCAAAATCACAGGCACCTGCACAAATTGGGGCACAATTGAGTGCAGCACGGGCCACCAACTCGTTGTTGAGTGCACAGGTGGCAGCGTCCACATCGACGGCAGCAGCAGCTGCGGCAGCAGCGTCCGTAGCAGCAGCGTCATCATCCTCGTCATCGTCAAAGAAGTAGAAATGTTGTAGAAACCGCAGCCACATACACACATTTGGATTAAGATTAATTATGACTTACTACGATTAGCTTGGTGTGGAGCCTTGGAGTGTCCAAATGCTCTTCTCTCTTTTGTTTTTGACTATTATTCATCATTTTTTAATCAGTAGCAGTAGTATTCGAGTGAAGCGCGTAATAATGGGGAGATATCCGTTAGCGTTAGACTAATTAAGTTAAATTTGAAATTTGTTTATTGCAATTTGCTTAGCGTTGGTTTAGTAGTTATGATTAATTGTTTCTATTGATTTCTTCCTCACTCGTACTCTAGACACACACACACAACCACACACATCTAACTGAAACGATTGCTTATGAAATGCTCAATGTTTGTTAGCACACACCCACATACACTCGCACACACACACACACACACTAACATATATGTATATATAGAGATATATGTATGCACAGGCAGTCTGTGCCCAGTGTCAATCCATCCGCTATCAGCTATCAGCTATTTTCATTATTATTATTATTATATAATTTCAATTTTTTTTATTTTGTTTCGTGTGTGTATTTTGATATTCGTGAATATACATTTTCAAACACAAGAAACAACAAATATATCCTACTAAAGCAGCGAGCGTTCGATAATTGAGCGCAAGGCCATGAACTGTTGTACTATATACGATAAACATATAACGATAACGCAAGAGAACATATATAAAATAAACCTACTACTATAATTACCAAAACGACAATGTAAACGAAATTAATATATACAGAAACCAAATGATCTTAATGCAAATCAATTTTGTATATTTACTAACCAATAATGTGCTTGCCCAAAAGTACATTCAAGTATATATATATATATATATATATATATAACTAAACATGTATATATATATAGCAGCAGCATGCATATATATCAATATATACATCAATATATATATATATATATACATATATACATACATATACACACTTTCTGTGTGGCCCAGGCGCAAATGTAATGTTATTGTTTAAGAGGCAGCGTTTGTTAACCTTTAATCCAATCGAGGCAAGCAAGGCGCCACAGCCAGCGAATTTTAGTAATTTAAGCATTTAAAATGTATCCGAAATGCGCAACTCAATTTGAAACATTTGCTACAACTGTGTGTAAGGAAAACAACAAAGAAAATCGCGAATCATTTATTCGATTCGCTTCGATTCCTTTTCTGAGCATTGCACTGCCGCCCCTCTTTCAAACACACACACCCACACACAAACACACCACCACCAGTTCATATAGAAGCTACCAATTGGTATAATGATTCAGCACTTTCTAACCCGCCAAGCATTTAAAAAGTTTATGTTCAAAAGTCAAAACAAACCGAAACCCTTTATATATTTTAAGTTATTGCACTTGTTACATTTATTTGAAATAAAAAAAAAACAAAAAAAATTTCTGGAAAAAAATTCAAAGTTCTGAAAAACTAATGTCAAGTAAGCGAAACAAAAAAAAAAAAAGTTTAAAACTTTCAAAAAATGCAAATTGTTGCCTATGAAACTAAAAAGAAAAGCTAAGAGAAAAACAAACAAAAAAATCAAAAAAAAAAAAAACCTTATGAAAACCAATAAAAACAAAATGTGTTTTGCATAGCTATTAGAATTAGTCTTAAAAATATGTGAGAAATCAAATGTAAGCTTACTACTGATAATTATCTATATACGATATACGATATACATATGACTCTAAAGCGTAATTACAATTTGAAAATATAAGCGATTAATCCACGGTCAAGTTTTGTTTGATGCTCAGTTTGCAAAACTGTAGATCGCATCCACATACGTACACACAACATACATACATATACATGCATACATACATATATAGAGAAAAATCCCAAAATCCAACAAAAAATGAACTAATCCCAAAATCTATTAATATGTTCTTGGTTTTTGCTACGCTCATCTAACAAATAAGCAAACAAAAAAAAAAATATATCGAAAAAGTGCAAACATTTGTCAGTACCCCAATTATCATATTAATTATTAAATATTTCTTTTTAACATTAGTTATTTGTAAATATTTTTTCTGCTTTTAAATTGTCGCTCCTTCAACGTGCTCTCACCTTTATCAACAACATCGGAATTGACCACATTTCTACATTTTCTTCATAATTCGGCTGTTGCATACCTCGTAATTTGTACATTCATTTGCGGTCCAAAAATGTTGAACTATTCATTTTTTTTCACACTGAAGTGCGCAAATATGATTTCATTTGATAATTATTAACGTATTGGGAACACATTGACTTTGTATGGGAACCCTTTAAGTTTTCGATTTTTTTATATAATATACATATTAAAATTAATCTATGATACCTTTATATACAAACTACGAAATGATGCAAAGCCCAAGTAAACGCAAAACAAAACAAAAACAAAAACAAATACAAAAATAAATCAACTTATAATTAATTTTGTAAGCTACTTAAATGAAAATGCGAGAAAGTAAGAAAAAAAAGAACGAAAAATATAATTGTGAAAAACGTGATAGTTTAAACCATAAAGATTAATATTTACTATTATTATATGAATAATTAATTATAAAGTATAAAGCAGAGAAAAAAAAAACATAAAAAAAATTTATAAACTAACGTAACAAAAAAAGTATAAAAATTTTTTAAAATTAACAAAAAAATGTTAAAAATAATTGCGTAGAAAAACTAAAACAAAAAAAAAATGAATAAAAAAAACTTGAAAAAACTCAAAAATGATTGCTTTTGAAAATGGGGAAGGCGGAAAAGACAAATTACTTCATTCGAAATAACGGCAGTTTTGGCATGCTGCTGTGTTGCGCGTAAAATCCGACAGAGGGCGCGCCAATGCTTGGCAACATGCAGAATGTTGCCGCAACATATGCGGTTATAAAGGATTCTTGGCGGAAATGGAGGAGGATGATGAGGAGCAGAAGGTTGGCAGAGACTAACATGACCATAAGCATAAACTTAATAAACGCGCTGCAAACGCACACAAATTGACCTTATGAGTAATTAACCCCTTTGAAGTTATGTGCCATTTGTCAAGCCAGCAACAAAGTGCACACAAAGGAGCAATTTATACACACTATCCTCCCACATTCCCCCTGCCGCCATTCAAAGCCACTGCTCTTGAGCTTACACACCTTGCTACGCTGGGTGTCACAGATTAACGCCTTACTTGAATTATGGGCGCTGTGGCACCAGGAGCCTCGCCAGGCGCAACCTACCCGACCGGGGAGCAAACTACTCCGCAGCAAATCCGAATCAGCAACAAAAGTCGGCGCGTGGAAAAATCATGTATAAAACATAAGAGCGACAAACACGCACACACACACACACACACACACACATACCATCCCACGCAAGACTGTGCAGCGGAGAATGCCTGCCGTAACATCCCCTCTCTACAACAAGCTTATGAACATGGCCAGGACGAAGGCAGCGTGAGGCGTTTAAAAATTGAAAACCAATTTCGTAGCGACTTAAAACGTTTGCTGCCGTTCGATTCGAGCGGGATGTTTGTGTGGGTAAGTGTGTGTATGGGTGTGTGTGTGTTTGCGTGTTTGTGTGTGTATGGCCCCACTCATTTTGTGACTTTTCACACTTCTGTGGGCCGCCACTTGGGCTCAGTGTTTAGATTGTGTTACCAATATTTATGGCTTAGCAGGGCGGCGCCACTGTTTGGACGATGGGCGATGGTGTTTGGGGGGCGCAACTTTTTGGCTGGCATGACCGCAGCCTTAAAGGATCGGGACATGTCTAATCGGCTGACCCCTCGGGAGCAGCTTTTCGATTTCGGAACCATCGTAACTAAATTTAGTGGGCGTTTAACCTGTGACTGGTCCTTGAACATTTGCCCCCTTTTGCTTGCAACCACACGCTTACAACCTGGGTGTCTGTGTGTGTGTGTGTGTGATATGTGTGTGCCTGCACACATGTCCCATGCTCATGGATGAGTATGCATTTGACGGAACTGTGCAATTTATTTTTGCACAGATCACAGAGATCAAGCTTCGAGTACTGTTAAGCATAACTATATATGTGTATATATATGCTAATGCTGATCAAGAATAGGTATACTTAATACTATATATACATATATATATATATTTGGTAAGGATGCCAACCAACAACTGGTTGAAATAACTACTTAAAGGTTAAAATAAATGGTTAAGAATTGAATAAAATAATATTCCAATATGGTAAAAAGTAGCAATCTCTTGCAGGACTATCTATCGATAATTATCGATGATTCTTACTTTATTTCATCCCATAAAGTATACATCTTCTTGATCAGTATTACTAGCCGAGTCAATATAGCAGATGAGTCTCGGGTTGCAGGACTATATCATAAAGCTGCCATAGGAACAATCGGTCGATAAATAAGTTTTAAGTTGTGGAATCAAAAGAGGCGTAGATGCACATGAGACCCTCTCTGATAGAGTATGTGGAACGTTCAGTTAACAACAGCAAACAAACATTTAATAATATTTATAATATAATTATTATTGATAATCAGCAGATTAACTCGGGTCGACAAGGTTTAGTAATGTTCAGCGTGTTCCATATTAAGGTTCTTACATAACGTTGACAACCAGTAGCCACCCAGTCAGTGCCCCCATTCACCGTCCACTTGTTAGGTAGCCGCACACACATACATATGTAATTGTTGTGCCCCAAAGTTCCTTTGTAAAACATAATTTTTTGTGTTTTGTAAATATAATCCTAATTGGATGGTTGGCTTTGATTTCTGAGCTGAAGCCTCACATTTGGATAATCCTTAGCATTGGCAGTAGTATTGTGTGTGTGTGTGAGAGAGAGAGAGAGAGAGAGGAGAATCGACCACAGGTAAAAAAAATTGCATAACGGCTTTAGCGCCATTATTTGCACAAACCATAAATAACATTTTTGAGCTGCCACATTTTAATACGAAACGGTTCGCTTTGCCGCACCGCGAAATTAGTTTTGCCCGATTTCTGGTGCAAGTGTGCAAAATTTGTCACCGCATTATATCGGCTCGTAACTAATGCCGCGATAAACTGCTCTTACGATATTCCAAATAATTAAATTAAATATTTCATCAATTTGCGCCGTTTACTATAGGTGTCAGTGTGTGTGCGAGTGTTTGTGCGTGTGTTCGATTGTGTGTGCCACTGTGTGTTTGCCCAAAAGATAATTATATTTTAGGATTTTAACGCTCGTGGTTTTTGGGCGATACATTTGGACCAGGTAAATAAGCGAAGCGGCCATAAAATATTAGCTGCTTTGTCTGACAATTTTGCGCTGTGCTCTTGTGTACACAACTATCTAAATGGATTTATTTTTGTCCTAATATTATTGTTAAAAGTATATGTCTACACACTGCCAATCGGCTGCACGAAGTGGAGCCTATGGACTATGTGGACATGTATTTAATTCACATGCCATTCAACGTTTTTACCAATGAGGATGGGAGTTTTAAGTTTGCATTAGTATTGACAAGTCGACAAATCGTATCGCCACCTGGGCAGAAATGGAGAAATTTGTGGAATCGGGCCTGGCCAAAACCATTGGTGTTTCCAACTTTAGCAAGGAACAAGTGGCGCGCCTCTTGAACAACTGCAAAATTCGTCCGGCCAACAAGCAGATCGAATCATCATGTTTATCTACAGCAGGGTGATCTGGTGGACTATTGCAAGACGGAGAATGTGGCAATTACGGCGTATTCGCCACTTGGCTCCAAGTTCAATGAGGCTGCTGGTTTGGCCAGCTGCCCGATCTGGTGGACATTGCAGGTCAAGGAAGACGCCAGCCCAAGTGCTGCTGCGCTGGATCATCGACAACGACTTGGTGACCATTCCAAAGAGCACAAATGCCGTGCGCTTGAAGCAGAATCTGGATGTCTTTGAGTTTGAGCTGAGCGCTGAGGAAGTGGAGAAACTCTTCGGCATGGACAAGAACATTCGCATTTGTCACTTTGCATTCATTCGCGATGTCGAAAAGCATCCAGAATTCACCAATAATCTTTATATACTCTAACTTTATATCCTAGATTATCATAATTGGTGAACCAGCACTGCGACCTATAAGGCCTATTGTGCCCCCTTCTGAGCCTACAGCTCCTCCATCAATTCCAGCTCCTGCACGAATGCTAGAATCTTTGTTGAGTTGAGGGTTTCTATGTCCTTGGGCTTCATGACATGCATCCCTAGGATGCTGCATCTTTTCCTAATTAAGGCGACGCATTCTGCTAGGATGTGCATTGAGGATTCCTCCTCGTTTCCGCTACTATAAATACCTAATTTGATTAGGTGACTTCTCAGTCTACAGTGTCCTGTCAATAAATCGGTGAGTATCCTTAGCCTGTTCTGATATTATTTGCTTAAATCGATTTTGATTATAGCCACCTAGAAGACTTCTGGCTTGTCGGAGTCCTGGTGCCTCTGCCCAGCTCCGTTCTCGCCTCTGCCTTTCAGCGTCCCTGATGTGCAGCCGTATTGTGGGTCTTTCTATGCCACGGTTCAGGTCCTATCAGGGACCTCTGCCCCCACACTTGCTTGCTAACTTTATATCATTTGCATGCAATAAAAATAGGGAAACTCAATGCAAAAAGTTTGGACTACAAAGAGAACATTTTCAAAAAAGTTAAATTTTGTATTTAAAATTTTAATTTTTGTAAAGTTTTTTCGTTGCTGTTGTTGCAATAGTTAATGCTACTGTTAATATTATTAAGACCGTCGCTAATATTATTTCTTTTACTGTTAATTTAAGTGTTGTTGCTACTTTTATTATTGGAGTCGCTCTAACTTTTATTCGTATCATACAAATTGATGGCGTTGCTAGCACTGAGTTGGCCTAAGTTGCAATTGGGTGCGGTGAAGTGTCTGCCTACATAAAAGATTACTAGGCAATTATAATACATTAAAATACAGTCAGGCGCACATACATAGTTAACTGGTCAACTTGACAAATTGTCACAAAGAGCGACAGATAAATCTAGGCTGGAGCGAGAGCAGAGAGCTGAGAGCTGAAAGGAAATTAATGATACGATTTCCCAAGTTAAGGACATTAACGCATGTGCTACTTATGCGTATATATAACAACAACAGCAACAACAGCAACAACAACAACAATGATGAGCATACAAAATTGTCTCTCTTTGAATTTGGTCGAGAGCAGACAGGAAGCGGAAGTGCGACATGGTTTGCCTCGTGCTATCTCTATTGCACTATTCGTGTGCGTGTCCTTGTGTGTGTGTGTGTGTGTGTACGACTCGGGGGATTTATTAAAATGTCAAGCTGACCAAGGATCAATGGCTCACACACACACACGCACACACACACAAGCGCACACATACACATTATACGCACTTGCAATTAGACTTATACAGATGCCGCATTATTTCCACATTTTTGCTATGGTACACATTTATCTGGTAGCCGAGAAATGCAGGAATTGCGTTAAAACATTTACCAACTAGTCAATGTCCTCACTATCTGAATGTCTTCTGTGTGATGTCTGTGTGTGTGTGTGTGTATCTGTGTGTGACAATTAGATAAATACCAAGACACGCACCGCGTTGAGTCTGTGGCTGCTTTATTTAATTTTTTTTTTTTTTTTTTTGCCTCGTTGGCATTTTTCTACACTTTAGCCCCCGGTCAGCTAAGCTGACAACGTTGCGGTCATTCTTTCTGGGTGTGTGTGTGTGTGTCTGTTTTCTAAGTCCTGTCAAGCTGCTGCCATTGTTGTCGCTGCTGCTGCTCCTCCAGCTCCACCCACTTGCTGTTCTTGTCTGATAGTTGTAATTGGCCAACTAAAATCATGTGACAAATTAACAGCGCAAAATTTATTGCTTGCCCGCCGCCTTAAGCTGTTGATGAAGAATTATTGTGTGTGCTCCATTCGACCTTTGCTGTATATATGTATGTAGTTTAACCCGCCACACATGTCACACACACACACACACACCCGGACATGAGACAGCGTTTTTCCCAAATGCCATCAGTCTGCATGGATTGCTGTAAAAATTGCACTGAAAGCATTTTCTTTGCTGTTGCTTACCTGTGTCTCTGTTCGATTTTATTGCTCCAGTCAGTGTTAAGCAAGGAGCTATAGCAATTCTGACTTGAAGTTAAAATAATACCCTCAATAAGTGCTCGAAGCAACTAGCGAAAACTTTTCACAGCCAAAACTTTGCTGAGTGTTAACAGATTTTCAAATAAAGAAATGCGATTCTGAATTGAAATTCATGTTCAAATTAAACTCTCAAAAAGTGCTTTCTGGGACGGGTTAACCTTTTCCAAAGCCATAACTTTGCCAAAAATAACCCGATTTTTAGAGCCGAGCTTCTTAGCTTTGGTTGCAGCCCTAGATTATTTCCTACAAAGGTTGGACCCCTGGATTATTCACCTCTAAGGTATAGACAGGCAAGATCTATAAGCCATATATACATTTCCTCTGCTACTTGTGGAACAGTAAGATTTAATTGCCACAAATGCTGTACAATGCCATAAGCAATATTTGAATTAATTGGTACTAATTTCAGTTAGTTTAAACTTAATTGATAATTGCAGATACTAAATTCAGCAAAGTGCATCAATTAAAGATACCCTGTCAACAAGATCAAATTGGGGCTTTTGATTTCACCAATCGATGGGTTAAATGTGAGCTGCATCTGAAACTTAATCTTAAGCTTGATGAGTCGCATGGATCTCAAAGAGCTCAAGCAATTGCACAGCTGTCATTTATTAGTATAGATACAAATGTTGATGACCATCGTTAGTGTATTTACCAGAATTTAAACAAGTAATGGCCTTGGTTTAATTGTAATTTACTTCTAGGCCGACTTACAAACATGTGTGACACGAAAATATCTTAGATTAATTCAGACTAGACGAGCATTCGCATTTATTTCATCAGATTGAAATTATGCCTTAAATACTGCATATTCACATATGCATGTATCGCATATATTTATTATACAAATTAAAAACACACACACACACACACACACACACACACACACACACATACACAGCTCATGCATAAAGGAAGTTGTTGTTTTTGCTGCTGAGCTGCTCACAACATTAATTAATGCGCCTGCAGCTAAATGATGCCATTTTGTATGAGAAGTCGCCATATTGTGTGTGCACAGCCGTTGCTCTCAGAGAGTGCATAACGAGTGGGAGTGGTGGGGGGAGGGGGAACGAGGGCAGGTGTGTTAGGGTTTGTTGTGCTGTTTAGGGGGTGTGTGGCTGGCTACAGGCGGAAATGCCGGAAGTGCATTCGACCATTCCAAATGCGTGCATGTCTTATGAACAATGCCATTTAAGATTTCTGCTCGCTGGTGTGTGTGTGGGTGTGTGTGCGTGTGTATGAGTGTGTGTGTGAGTCCCCGAAAAACATTTAGCCACACACTTACAGACACACGCATACCTGACTGGACAACATGTGCCTGATTCAATTGCTGCAGGCGGCGCCAGTGCCAGAGCAAACAACAAGGACACAAACACAAACACTCACACACAAATGCTCACACACACACACACACAGAGACACACACACACACAGACACATATGGCCAAAACTAAAAGCGTCATGTTTTTGCACGCTCGACTGCAGGAAACGTGAAAGCAACAACAACAGAAGCAACTGGACAAACAACAGAATCTGCAGCAGTTGCCGCAATTAAGCACACAAAAACCAACAATGCTGCGAGCATTTCCGCCACGACCCTCCAAACTAACCTTAGTCCAAAAACTGCAACAGCAGCAGCAGCAGCAGCGGCAGCAGTAGCAGCGGCAGCAGCAGCAGCTGTTGCAGCTGACTTCCGCAATTAAATTAAAAAGTGCTAGTCAAAAATAAAATAGTTGAATACACGCTGTGATAAGTTTTAGCCTGGCTTGGTGCATTTTAATTAGCCTAACATTGATATGCATACGATGTTTATGGCCAATTGATTTGCCTGCCGCTTGCACAAAGCTGCTCTCTCTCTCTCTCTCTCTCTCTCTGCTCTTTGTGGCAGACAACATTGCATTTATTATGAAAGTGGTGCTCGAGCAAAATGGAAAATTTATTGCGCTGACAGTTATGGGTCCATAACAATAATAAAAACAGCAGCTCCAGCAGCTCCAGCAGCTTCAGCAGCTAAAGCCAGCTCCGGCTGCAGCAACAAGGCGTCGCATTCGCAATATTCACGTCCTGGCGTTGATGATGATGGCAATGATGGCGCTGATAGCCGACGATGCTACTTCAAAGTCAACTTCAATTGCTGCACCAAGGCTGGCAGGGACACTCAATGGTTTGACTGCCAGTTAGCCTGGTCACAAGCCCATCTATCTATCCTCCATGCGCCTCACCCCCCACCGCTGGCCCCGCTCTGCATTGCCTGCCACTCGTGTCCTGCTGCCGTTAAGTGTGTTTCGCAGTGCCCTTTTTGTGCAGCGCTCATCAGTGTCGCATTTGGTTAATGGCAAAAAAAAAAAAAAAACAAAAAAAAGAAGAGTGGCGCCTGTCATAAATGTGTTGCCACTGCCACTGGAGATGGCAGACTCCAATGCCGTTCATATTGACAGCCTGACGAGCGTTTGACACCGCTCGCCATCTTCTCTCACATAGCCATCCACAATGGGCGAGACTTGCAATCTAGCTCAATTTGAGGCACATCTTCTTCTAATGTTGAACTGTGCCTTTATGATTATGCATTTTGTCATATCACAACGGATGTGTTATCGTTTCTATATATTTGACATGATTTCTAATTTCTAATCTTTTAATAACTTAATTTAAACTTGATTTTAGAGTAAGTTGTCCTCAGTTGGAAACAGAACAAATTCAATCAAACTGAAAAACTAATGAATAAATATTTATTGCCTATATGCAAATAAAATGCCTGTAAATTTTCATATTATTTACTTATTCATATTAGTATTATTATTAAAATAAATATTTGTAATTCAACAAATTGCAGTGGAAAATAAAACAAATGAAAAAAAAATATATATTCAAATACACAGTACAAACAAGGACTAACAGACCAATAACTAACTAACTAAATCTGTGAAATACTTTATTTATTTTATAAAAAAAACTCTGGTTAGTTAATTTAATATTCTTGTTAGTTAATTTAATATTCTTGTTAGTTAATTTAATATGCTTGTTTGTTCGCTTTTCAATACTTCGCTCCACTGTGAGCTCGATGGCATTCGTGGTACGCATTCAACCCCTTTGCTGTGTTAATTAACATTTGGCACTTGCCTAGTTGCACTTAGCGAAAGTTGTGTTGAGTTTGCCACTGGGCAGTTATAAGACACGCGCACACATACATAAACAGCCACACACATTCACACACACACACACACACACACACACACACACACACACACACACACACACACGCACACCTTTATACAGCTAAACAAGCAGGCTATTTATGCACTAAACCTTGAAAGGACACCCTGCAGCAGCTAGCTTTATCGGCATTAATTCTGAATCATTTAACACATTCATCAGATATCTGTCTCTGAGCAGAATTCCAGCATTATGTGCATTCAATAGTTATCAATTATCTCTCAATTAGCTAATAAACTAAATTTACAAACAGTTTATAGTCATCTGTGTGGAAACATTTGATCAGAAAGTTTACAATTTGTAGTTTTACAAAGTATTCGATATTTTTTTAAAGCAAACTATTTTTTTTATTGTTGCTATTGTATTTATGGTGTATATTTTATGTGCTGAGTGTTGTGTTCTGGTTTTGTTTTATTTATTATTTTTAATTTATCCTTAATATCGTCGATCCATTTTTGTATATTGATTTTCTGCTGATGCTTAAAGCCAGAATCATGTAATTTATTGGCAGCTTTTTCAATGGCCGAAGGCCCCTCTTTGCCATCTGTTATCAGCTAGGATTACTTTGGTATCGGAGGCAACGTATCGGGCAACGTTCTCACATGTTTTTTTTATTTGAGACTTATGGGAGGATACATAAAAATCACCTTTGCCTAGCAGAAACGTAATATTGCCCCACTTTCTTCATACATATTGTACTGCATGGTATTTTAAACATTTTTATTGTGCAACCTAATGGGCGTTTTGTTGTTTGCGTGGGGCGCATTGACTGAACACACACACACGCACACACACGCACACACACACGCACACAACAACTGAGCTCCTTCCTTATGGCACAAACATGTACTGTTAATGCATGCCACTCTGCCTTTATTGTTGTTCTCGTTGTTGTTGTTGCTCAAAAGGTAAACTAGCCATACAAATCCAATCAATACACACAAAAAACACACACACACACACACACACACACACTCGCTGCTCGTCCACTGTTTGTGTGCATGTGCTAGTTTAGCGCTTAAATAGAATGCTTAAGTGTTGCACAATACGCGCTCGCTTTTTCTTAAGCTATAACATACACACATTCACATACACACACACGCACATACACACACACACATGCACACACATACGCAAAAAACGCCCCACAAGGAGGTATTGTCCGTTGGTATAGCTATAAAGTAGAATATTTTAAGATTTTTAAACATGTTTTGCTTTAAATGGACGCCACTTGTGGTGTGTGTTAGGTGGTGTGTGTGTGTGTGTGTGAGTGTGTGTGTTTTCTTTTCTGGGGTGTTTATGCCATATTTATTGGCTGGCTGATCTTTGTGCTAGTTCTCGGAATTGAAATCATTGCCACGTTCGCACAGCACACAAGATTATGAATTATAGTTTCCTTGCGCTCGGCCATCCGTTTGTCTTGTCCTAATTTTATTTATTCGTCCTTGTCGGAGGATAGGGCTAGTCTTGGGATTTACGAGCATACCTAATTGCATGCGACAATAAATTATCCAACTGTGGCAAAATATGCTCAAATAATTTGTGCACAGTGCGTTTCTTTTCCCAAAATATAAATATACATACATTTTTTTTTAGTGGCGCCACCGTTTTATACGGCTGTGCAAATCCGATTTTATTTATGCACCATTATATAGAATATAGTGCAGTGCACTAAAGAAACAGGATATTGAGCTGGATAAAATGTTATTTAAATATAAATTGTGTGTGCAGTGCAAATTTGAAATGCACGAATGATGTCATTTATTTGATTATTTTTATATTCCTTAATTTGCAGCATGGTTTTAGAGTCTTAACCAAATTGTTGCAAATCATATTTTATAGTTGAAAATTATTTGGTTTGATTTGGGCAAATATTGAAACGCTTTTTGTATAGTGTTGTCTCAAAATCGTATAAAAAACCTGCTCTTAATTGTTGCTCTAAAATAAACCAACTTTTGGAAATGATATTTGTTTGAATTCGTTAACAGATGTAGAAAAAATATATATATATAAAATGTAAAAAATTCGATTGATTATTTTGAGATTTTTTAATTATGTTGCTTTCATTAAATTTATTAAAATTTGTCATTATTTAAAAACTGCCATTTCAAATTCAAATTGAAGCATATTTTGAATGGTTGCTCTTAGTTTGCTGATCTTGAGAGCAATTTAGTTTAGATCGGGCTAATTGGAGGTTAGATATTGTATTTTATCATCTGGATATACTTGTACATTGTTTCACTTTTGTGTCGGGCGTAATTTTGTTGAGTTTGGGCTTTTACGATTAGTGCTGCATTTAGGATCTGTCACGCTTCGCCTTGTCAACCGAGACGCTTGAGTGCATCTCGAACTGTCGCTGCAAATTTACATTTACAAAACAAACACGATGTGACGACCACCTCTTCCCCCTTTTTTTTTTGGTGGGTTAGGGGGGGGGGAGAGGGGGCCCTCTGCTAGTGTCAGTTTTGCCTGTTTGTAACACGTTTAAATGTCAAGTACGCAACGCTTAACACAATTCCTAAGCAAATCGCACAAAATGCGGCACATAAAAATGTCAAAGTTGTGCCATAGTTTTCTCAATGCAATCCCCCAACCCCCCCAACCCCAACCACAACTAAAGTTCGCCGCATCCCTTAAATGTGTAGCTATTGTCTGTGTGAGAAATGTAAATTTTATCTTTGGCAAAAGTAACTTTTACAATTTCATTATGTTTCATTTGCATGAAATGCGTGTGTGCAGCGCGACGCCGCGCCATTGCATGCAAATGTGGCAAGCCCCCACGCTGCGTCTGTGTGTGTGTGTGTGTGTGTGTTTGTGTGCGGTTGAGTTGGGCGTGTTGCTGATAACCGCATTTGATGCTCTCCTGGCTGCACAATGTGCGCGTTGCCGATGATCCTTTTGGCTGCACGAGTAACTTTTTGATTACCTCCCCCCCCCCCCTCCACATCCCGCTGCCCCTGCACACCCACAACCCCCGCTATAACAACAGTATATCATTATTTTGACTGCATTCAGCAACTGAATGATTTTTGATGTGCGCTGCGACCTTGTCGAATTTTGAGTAAAGTCAAAAGTTTGTCCTTTGTTTGTCGCAGGACATTTGCCGTTTGCTGCTGCAATTTCTTGCACATATTTTATGTTTGGTTTTGCTAATGGCAAAAGTTCCTTGGCGGCGCATTTCTTTTGCCATAGATTACGCATACGCAGCGTCGGCGCAATGCTTTTTAAAAATTCCCTTTGCAAGTGAACTAAACATAATTAACATATGCTTTTTGCGCCCCTTCAGCTATGATTTCAAGATTTCATATTCCATTTGGGCATAGCTGTCCTCTCACATCCTCTCCAGCCCCTTTGGCTATTAATTTAATTGGACCATGCGCAATGCGTGTATGGCTACAGATAATGCGACTACTAAACCAGTCGCGGCAAAAACTGCAAAAAAAAAAACGCAAAACTAGCACAGTTTTTCTTCATTTCGCTTAATTAGAAGCTACGCGCCAGGACATTGCAAAAGGGATAAGCGCAAATGCTGCGAACTTTTGAGTTTGAGCTGAGAGCTACAAAGTCGGTTTTGGGTTAATTAAAATGGGAAGCTCACGACAAGCATAACTATAAATAAAACGTACTTACTTCTACCTGTGTACCTAACTGTATCCTGTGTGTGTGTGTGTGTGTGTGTGTCCTTATTTATTCGCGTTAAGCGCATGAATAATAATTTGCATTAAGTTCAGTCTTGGGTAAAAGATACGACAAACTTGAACTCTTAATTTGTGCACTTGGCTAAATGTAAGCTGCCTCGTTCATTGTAAATTCCGTCTTTTACACCTGTTACACGCAATTATCCGGCCACATGCAATGAAACTTTGGGGGTCTGGACTGCACTTGCTGAAAATCTTTGACAGCGCTTCATTTCCGCACCAAAGAGTGAAGCTGGCACGGAAGGAAATGAGTTTTGGATTAGGACACCAATCGAAACGCAGAGAAGGCGTAAGAGGGAGGGAGTGCGGCAGCTGTCAGAGTGCTTTATAAGTAGTTTGGGGACTAAGTGCCACCAGCAATGTTGAAGTGGAGCCGTGTGGCGACTGCCACACGCACTGATTGCCACTGAAATGCATGTGAAATTAACCCCGAGCGCTGTTCGGTTTAATTTGCACTCGACACAAAAAAAAAGAAAGTAATGCATGCCTCTGCAGGTATGTGTGTGTGTGTGTGTGTGTGTGTGTGAGTGTGCGAAGAGAACGGGAACGGAAACTGCGTCTCAAATGGAATTTTCTTTTACTTATTTGCTGGCTGGCTGAAGGCTGATGGTCTGGACCGGCACGTGAACACGTCCGCCATCTGCATTCAACTGCCCCCAACTCATCCCAACTCATCCCAACTCCTCCCTAGCCACTGTCAACCTTCACGCTTTTTGCGTTGCTTAACCTAACTTTGTTTGCATTTTGTTGCGGAAGCTGTCTGATATGCGGAAGCGTTTGCTGTGCAGCACCACTCCTGACCAAGCATGCTAATGAGAAGTGTATGTAAGCTAAAGTATATACTCTGTTATTGATTGTTTATTGCGAAACAGTATCGAAAAATATCGAATGACGTTAAAGCAAGTCTTGGCAGCGATCGCTCTAAAACCCAGAAAGTTTTACTAATTTATAAATAAAAAAATATTGAAAGAAAAAAACAGTTTCCACTATGGCTGCAACCATGCTTAATTTAAGTATTTTAGGTACACATGTAAATTGTGTTGTAATATTTAAAAATGAATCTAAAGCTTAAACTATTATCAAGCATGAAAATCATTTAATTTTTGAGAATGTTATGGAAGTAGATATAAATGTACTTATTTATATATATCATTTATTTTCATATAAGTACCAGCAGTGTATATCTTCAAAAATAGAGCGATAATGCTGGTTTCTCTGCTCGTAGTTTTGCAAAATGTTGCATGCTTCAATTGCAACAATTATACATATAATATTGTGACCTCCCACAAGAATTAATTTCATTGCAGCAATATATAAACGAATTATCTCGCAATCGAAAAAAACGATTTGCATAATCGTTGGTACTTTTTGTTCGCACTCACGCAAAACAACACAAATAAATATCAGATTAATTTACATTAAGTGCATACATTTTTACATATGTATACATTTAATGTATTTGCAAGTTGCAGCCTCTCATAATCAGCTTATGGCCGCTTCTCCCATACATACACAAACTCGTACATGTGGGTGCATGCGTACATGCGGCACAGATGCATTATGCCATTTAATAGGTATTTGATTTATATTTATTACATTTTTAATGAAATTCACAATTCATCTTCGTCATGCAATGCACGCAATAAAAAACTATGCGTGTCAGTTTAACAATCTGTGCAAATGTCGATTGAGCTGTGCCCTGCTTTAGCCAACATCAGCATTTCAATTGCAAATTGTGTTGACACAGAAATGTTTGATTGATAAGTGAGCTTGGGCTTGAAAACAGTGCTAATTGCTTGCGATTGACAGCTATTGTCGAATGCCGAAGTTTATAAGCCCTGGCAGACTACAGTTTAGTATAACTATTAATGATATAGAGCTCATATGTATAAGATATGATATATTTACTTCCCCTAGCAAAGTTACAGATATCTTGCCAGACTCAGCAGTCAAAGGGGCATGAATTGAGTATATATGTATTACATACATATACTCGATGGGCTCAAAGATGTCTCCATCAGTGCTGTACGCGCTCCTCTTCATAGTTAAAATACCCAAAAGAAAAGTACGCAAGCAGGCATTTGATTTGATGGGTTGGTTTTTATTGCTATACGAGTGTGTGTGTGTGTGTGTGTGTGTATTTTAGCCAATGCGCATAAGTACAATAAAATTGCAGAAGAGAATTCGAATTGATTACGTCCGCAAAAATATATACGCATGCAAACGCACACTCGCGACTCGCGAAAAATGACAAAAAAGAAAAAAAGAAATTCATTATCACATGAGTAAAACGCAAGAGAACATTGCCATAAATAAATAATTGATGAATTGCAGATGAATTTTCATATTTTATGATGTTTAAGTAGTGGTGCTGGCGCTTGAGCCTACGCCTGAGTGTGGACGGCATTGGACTGTTGTGGGGCTTTCGCCACAACCAGCTGTGCAATAATATTATGTTAAAATATACGATTTCGATTCGGGTATTTTTTTTTTCGAATGTGTTTCTTTTTTTACGACTCGTTGCGCGTTGGGCGCTACTTTGCCGTACAACGGTGCGTATGAAAATTGATTGTTGCTTTATTTATGATGTTCGCGCACTCGCAAAGTAGAAATAAAAAATTAACACAAACATAAAATGCAATCATGCAGCTCAGTTGGGTTCTCCACGCGGGCCGTCAACTCTGTCGCTGCTGTTGCTTCAGTCGCTGCTGTCGCGGTCGGCGCAACATTTTTGTCCATTTGCTTGATTTGCTTTTACGTGCGCCCAGAGACAACCACTGATGGAGTCGAGGCCACATTGGGGTCTTGGCCAGGCAATAAAATGCGTCAAACTTTGCCTCTAACGAGCGCCGATTTTACGATCACACTAGCCAACATCGTGCCATCGTGGCAGCCACGCCCCCTCCCACTGACAAGCGATGGTGAACCAAACACAGCTGTTTGCTTTCTATTGGACTCCCTTGTGCATTTACAGCGAACGCTTTATGATTTGTTATGTGGTTTTAATGCCACTTTTGGGCGTTGTGAGAGCCGCTGAAAAAATTGCCCAACAAATGAAAGAGTTGTAGGTGGAGCACAGCGACAACAGATTGAATAAGGATTTGAGTAAAAATACCAATCAATTAGAACTAATGAGTTGAATATGAGTATTGATGGATGTTCAAAATTAATAGTTAATACGAAATTTAATCATTATTTTCACTAATTTGTGTGTGTGGGCACTATAAATGTATTATCAAGTTAACATTATTGTTGCATGCATTGCGTGGTGCCGGAAACATGAACTTTGTACCTTAGATATGAAACGGAGTATCTTCAATCAACAACTTTTATCTAGATAACTTTTATTTATTAACTTCCCTTACGCATAACAATTTTAGATGTATATCTGAGACTTGAACTAAATAACTCTCAAGTTTTATGACTTACAGATTCGTGTAATAATTTTGAAGGAATTATGATGGTTGAAAGAAAGTGAAAAATAGCTTGCACATTGAATGAGCTCAACCCTTTTCACACTATTTGATTTCGATTACAATTCTGAAGTGCAATTGAAATGCCACAATTGCCGAAGCATGCAAAATATGTAATTAAGTTTAATGAGTGTGAAATGCTCAACTACTTCTGATTGCTGATGCCAGCCAACAACAACAACAACAGCAAGAAGAAGAAGAACAAGTTAATTCACAAATTTACAGAGCCTGCTCGACAGAGCTGAAAATGCCGCCAAGCACAGCAACTCATCCATTTGTCAATATAACTACAATGGGAATCTCGAGTGCATTTGCAGCAGCAGCGACCAAAAACAAAGGCCTTCACAAAACTGCTGTCAGCCCGGGGTCATTCTTCGACCCTTAAACATAATTGCTGTTGAATTTGTATGAAGTCAGTCTGCTTAGGCGTCAATTTGCCAGAGAAGACTAAGAAATGCCATTGCAGATGTCAAATGAGCTTTGTTGTAATTTGATCTATTTCGACTTCTTTTTTCAATCAGTGCAGAACTAAACGGTGATTGTCGACTGTTTGATCCAATAACGGCTATAATGTGACAAGAGTTATATTGATGAGTCTGAATGTGGAGGCATCGATAAGTTGAAATGAACTTGATCTGAGAATTTAAATTTCAAAAAATTAGTTTCTCTAGCTTTTATAATCTTTGCGATCTGCGTGTTCAGACAAACGGACATGGATAGATCGACTCGGCTGCTGATTATGATCAAGAAGGAATCATTTCCGACCTTCCAGAGTATAGTATAATATAATATGCTTCCTTCTGCATTATAAATTTTCTTTTACACCCAATTTTTTACATCTGCTTCGACACCTGCTTGCAAAATCCAATCAGAATGCTCTTGCGATTCATAGTTCAATGGGAACATGCAACGCCCGGAACAGTAAATGCGAATATGCGAACATTTGCATTATTCGATTGAAACGAAGCTGGAGGCGGGAAGCGGCAAATGACTCGTTTTAATTATGGTAAACCTATTTAGATATTAAATTTTGCACCAAATTTCGGCATAATGAGAGTGCATTTCATTATTTTTGGGACGGCCCGTCAGCGTGGCTGGCTCATATTTAATATTCGTCCATCATTTCCTGTGTGTCGCTGTGTGTGTGTGTGTATACACTTTGTCTCGGTTTTCGATTTTGATATTGTTTTTGTTTGCGCTATTTTGGAACTAAAACGATTACGAGTTGTTATTATTATTGCTGTTGCTCATAATGCAGCGCTAAGTGCATTTGGCATTGGTGTTCCCCAAACTATTTTTAGTTATGCAACAAACAAGCACACATTGAAATTTACGCCCATATAGCCACGGTGGCATGCAGCAAATCAACTTTTTGTTATACTCTGTTTAAAGATGTGCCGTGGGTGTGTCTGTATTATATACTTAGTATATACATTCTTCAAACGCCATTCAATTGTTTTCCGTCGCTTTTCGATTTTTGTTTTTAGATTTTTCTCAAATTTTTAATTAAATTTATTTTCATAAATTTTTGACGTGATTCTACAACTCACTCTTAACTGTCAGAACAGGAGAGAGTAATTCTTAGTTAATCATTTCCATCATTCAAATATTTATTGTTATTGTAAAACTGTCGAAAACGTATTATTTCAGCGCTCTTTCAGTGCATGTTTTAATTATTTCATTTTGGCATTATTCTATTATATTTTGACAGAGCTGTTCGCTGTAGTCAGTTCAAAAGAATAACATATAATTATGATATTGTTGAACTGATGAGTTTTGAATAGACTCTTTGATACATTAACCTATGGGAGTTTGATTACCAAATATTGTTGTGCGCTGGCAAATGAAATTCGAAATTATATGTGAACGTAATATATTCAAATTATCATTTAGCTTGATTAGCTTGCTTCTCAAATGTTGCTTTCATGTATTTGAGGGCTTAAAGTAATTATGTATGAAGGTAGAATAACCAAATCAATTAACTGATAAACAGCTTAAAGTGGCAGCTCTTTAAACTGTGTGTATGTTTGTTTAATCGAAACCAAATCAAATACTCAACTAACTGCCACACTTGCCACTCACTAATCTAAATGAATGCCCCTCATTCACTTCGGCCGCAATCGGAGTTTTATAATTCAATTAAAAAAAAGGAAACGCATACAAAATGTGCCAAATGAAAACAGGGAAGCACAATTCCACAAGTAAGAATGTTGTAGTGGAGCCTGCTCAAATAGTAGTTATCCTGTAAGCAAATGAAAATAGTGAAAAAACCATTAGATATAAATCTAATTTAATATGTAAATCGAAAGGTTTCCCCATCTATTAATATTGTTTTATATAAATCTAATCATCAATAGCGAAAAACGTTTGGAAATGTTTCGGGTGTGTGGCAAACGTTTGGCTTGGGTGTATCATGATCGATTTTAGAATTTCGCCTATAGCTGTAGGGTATGCGAATAGGAAAAGAGAAACGCATTGGCGAAACAATTTACGCCGCCGACGAAATAATGAAGTGTTTAGTTGATTATCTGAACGCATGGGCCCGACAAATGGTTGAGCAGCACTACAATCCGCAATTCCAATTGCAAAAGCCTATTCACATAATGGGCACCCAAGTCGAATGCAATCAGACAACGTTGGGTCTGTTTTGCTGTTGCCTTTAGATTATTTTGGGAGGGGACTTGAGGAAGGCACGGGCAGACAGACAGAAGTTGGGTCTGTCTATAATGCGCAAATAAACAGTCAACAACTTGGCCATAAAAACTCTAAAAATTACCTCAAGCTCGAAAGGGACGGTTGTGTTGTGTTGTGTGTGTGTGGCAGTGTGGCGCGGCAGCGGATGTAGATTACTAGGGCGTGCCACGCATTGTTCGTTGAGCGCCTTTTAGTGGTGCATACTTTTAGGCGCAACGCAATTGCATTGATAACCCAAAATGTTGTGTGTGTTCTTGTTTCGTGCACGGCTCACATATTTCAACTGCAAATCAAACATACGCCAGCTAAAAGGCTGGGCGTGTGCGTGGGCGTAGGCAGACGCACAGGTGCAATGCTTGCAAGCACAGGTGCATTTGCTTGCCGGTCTGTTTACTGGATGGCTTAATTAAATTTGATTAGATGTGTTTTGCGTTTGCTTGCCGGCAATTAGTTACTTTTGGTTGGAAATTGATGAGCATGTTGAACTAATTGGCTAATTGATTGATGACTGACAGACAAGCACACAGACTAGACGTCAAGAATGGAGTGCAGCTGAAAAGTCCAGTTAAATGTTTACCTAATTGCACTTACGTTGCGATTGCGTACTGCTGCTGCACAGCTTATCAAAAATACATACAGCTAATGCGGTGCAAGTTTGGTTTATCTTTAACTGACTCGTGACAACTGTTGTTTGAAGTCTTGATTGTTGCATGTTGCTTGCAGATTCTTTTTGCCTTACTTGGCAGCGTCCACCATCAGATTGGCAGCGACTGCATAATGAATATGGAAATAACCTTGGTCCGAAATGCGTCTGAAGAATAACTGCGCATTGTTTGCAAAGAACAACTTTGCTTTTTCCGTCTCTTAGGTGGCTTTTCGCGGTGGTGCGTTGGCGCTGGTGTGGCGGCGAGGGTGGGTTGAAAAGTGCTAAAGTTTGGACTGAGCGCATGAAATTTCTACTTTAGCTGTGTAGTGTAGTAAATTTTTTGTATGTTGTTGTATTTTTTGCTGTTGCTGCTGTTGTTTTTCTTCATTGTTTTCATGCGCCCCCCCTTTGACACACGGCGCTTCCCTGCGACCCCTCGGCCCTTGGCGCGTGCTCATTTCGAGTAGTTGAAATTATTTTATAGTATGAAACTTTACTTTTTTAACTTTAGCCTTAGCTTTCTTGCTCGCTGCCATTCTGTAGTTTTGCTGCTCTGTGCTGCTCAGCTGTTTTACTGTTGGGCTGTATACACTGCCACTTGCCACTTGCCACTTGCCACTTGGCATTTTCCCGCACCTTCCCCTTTAATGTATTTCTTGTTGTTGTTTTTCCGTATTTCAGAATATTTATATTTTAATAAGCATTCTTGCAGCTGCGCTCCGGCGCCTGTTTGAATGCTGCGCGTAATTTTACTGCAATTTCTGACGGTTTTAGAAAATCATGGTGAAAAGAACTTATGAATCCGCACCCCCCCTCAGCCACCCGGGCTGAATGCGGCTGTCAGTTGCAACTGGTGGTAGGTCGCAGTGTACTCGAATTGCTGCCAGGCAACGTGCCGTATGATTGTTATTAATTTCGCATTATGTTGAAATAAAAGCGGCACTGTTTCTTTTCTTGCAATAAGCAATAAGTGTCAGCTCAAATGATATTTAGTGTCTGGCATGGAGTTGAGTGGCGAATCTGGTTCATAGAATTTGCTGCTCAACGTTAGACAGCCGCAATTTCAAACGAGAGAGAGAGAGAGAGAGAGTTGGAGAGTGAGATAGATTGTAATAAATGTTTATGCTCACTGCTTACATAAACCAACGTGGATGTCATTCCCCATTTATTAATAGGTATAAAATGTCAGTTGCGCGCTAAGCAGAGCTTATCACAAATTGCATTTCTGTGAGCTTTAGGTCGTTAATATCTTTATAATAATTGTTCAATCAGTGCGCACAGCAATTCAATTTGCCAGCTTCAGTGTGTTATCGAAATGCAATTAAAACGATGTCGCTATAAATGTTTTAGCAAAAATGGAACAACGTGAATGCGTCATAAACACTCACGATACTTAATTTTCGTTGATGCGCAGCTTATTGTTGTTTTTGCCACAATTGTTAACCATTTACACTTCAATACATTTTGGCTGGCAGCAGTGCATGTGTGTCTGCTGTCTGTATGTGTGTGTGTGTGTTTGTGTTTGTGTGTGTCTGGCAGTGATTGTTTACGGCGTATGTGTGCGTTAGCTTTGTATGACATTGTGTTTTTGTAACAAAATATAATCATAAACGTAATTTAATCGCACCAAACCGCGTCTGTCACGTACTTGCCAACAACAACCGCACAGACACACACACACACACACACATACACACACACACACACACACAGGCACGCTAGGGACAGCACATAGATACACCGCTAACAATGTTGGCAACGTTGACAGCAGAAACTGTTATAATAATTCAATAGACACCCATTCCACAATAATATATAGTAAATTCGCTGCGAATCGCTGCGACCTGCCAAATCTATTGATCACCTGTGTGTTTGTGTGTATGAGTGTGAGTGTGTGTGTATGTCTGTGCTGTTGTGTCTGTCTCTTTGGGTGCCAAGAAATTGATTTTGTTATCCAAGCACGTCATGGAACACACACATAAAACTATTGTCTATTGAATTAAATTGTTTTCATTACAAATGCCATCCAAAATGAACGCGTGTGCGCCGCGCCTGCCACAAACAAAATACAGAGACAGAAGCAATAATGGCTTAAAATGTTGTCAGACAAGTGTTAGTCTGACAGTGAGGTGAAAGATTTGCATTCATTTTTCAACGCTTTAATACGAAAACCACATTTTTGAATTCCTTATAAATTATTATATTATTCTGTTAAGTTGTAATTGAATTTCGACTTATTAAGTGCGTATGAGGAAAACTGTGATTATATTAATATTAAGCAAAAGCGATATTAACTCAATGATAGTTAAAATGAGATGAGTTTGCTGCAAGGCATAAATTCAAATAAATTTAAATTAGAATGAATTCAAATATATTTTATTATTTATTATTGAAAATGTATTTTATTATTTATTATTTAAAATGTACTTTATTACTTACATATTTTATATATTTAAAAAAATAGAGTTCAAATGGGCAATAAATTAATCAGATTATGCTTTAAAATGTTTATCGCTTTTATTTCAATTGGTTTTAATTGCTGATTTGGTTATTTAAAAGTCTGGCAGACTTGGTTCTACCCAAAATCCGCTTAGCTGTTTCACACAACGTTCAGCTATGAGGTGCGTTGTTTCTTCAACTTGCGAACAACTTAAAATGCAATATCAGCGCATCAGGCATTCTGTCAGGAGCAGAAGGATGTGAGAGACTCCTGGCTGCTTGGCTGCCTGGCTGCCTGACTGCGTGGCTGTTTGAGTGCCTGGCAGGTCTGACCCTCAGTCACGTGTTAAGGGGCAAAATCAAAACGATTTGTGGTGCGTTTGAATCTTTTGTTTGTTGGAGCGTGTGGAACGTCGTGAATGCGCGTAAATTACGGCTGACAAGCGACGTCTACGGCGGCAATGCGTGATTGATGTGCTTGCCTATGCAGCGAGTGCAACTTTTGCCAACCTTGCGCCAAGCCTGTATTAGAATACGGATCGGAGCGCTGCACGCATGACAGCTGCCACATGCCAGGGCACCAGGCTACTTTTGGCTTTGGCTTTGGCTTTGACTTAAACCACAGCAGAGATGCACTTGGTCTATCCAATATACAGTCGACATATGTGTGCGTTGCCGTGCCGCGCCATTGGATGCGTTTATCCCAGTCACCTTTTAGTTTTTGGCGTTGACAAGCGCATACAGTTGACAAGGCTTCGCTTTACAGGCAAGTGCATTTATCTCAGCAATCCCGGACGACTTTTGAATAACTTGCCATATTAGCGTTTCCGTTTCCGCTTCTCATATCCCTTCAGACTTCAGTTCAGTTCAGTTGAGTTCAGTTCAGCGCCGTCCCTGTGTGGGTATTTGTCAAAAGGATTTTGCTGTGATTTAGCAACTGGCCCCCAAAATGAAGGCAAGCCACCGAACGAACGAGCAAACGCCTCCTGACGGACAGCGTCCTGACAAGGATTCGCTGCTATGTCTGTGTGCGACAGGATTAGCACGCATTGCCCCACATACCAGCATAAACACGCAAACACACACATACATATACAGGCATTGGGCTGCTGCTGCCTGAGCGTGTTGCAAATTAGCTGCCTAATTGTTTGCCAAAGCCGCAACTTCGGGGCGCTTCTTAGCGAATGGCGCTCGCTTTGCCGCTCTTCCAAATGACTGTTGAATAATGTGCGCTCCATAAGCAATTAACGCGCCTACAGGGCTTACACACACACACACACACACACATTGTCGTATCTCTATGTGTGTGTGTGTGTGGCAACAAATTGAGTCAATAATTTGGCTCTGGCGCATTGTACGGTCGCCAGGCACATTGTGCATAATAAATAAACGCCATGAAATAAGCGACTTAACACGCAATGTGCTCTGCTTTCTCGTTTTCTCTCTCTCTCTCTCTCTCTCTCTCTCACTCTCTCTCTCTTTCTCTGTGCGTGTGTGTGAGTGAGTGTGTATGCGCCATATGACACCACCTTGACTCATTAATTACGCACTGGCATTTTTATTTTCATTGCATACTTTCATAAAATTTATTATTAAAATGCGAGGCAGCAAAAAACCAAAAAAAAAAAGAAGAGAAAATGCCCGCAGTTGAAATACAAATTGCAATTTCTTTGTTGTTGTTTTATTCAGATGCATTTGTGTGAGTTATTGACAGAGACACACATGGAACTGCGGCGTACAGGACAAGCCACAAATAAAACGTGTGCTCGTTCATTTCGGATTGGCTCTCAGCTGCTGCTTATTTGCATAGTTGCCACAGCCTTCATCTGTTTACCCGCTGGCCCTCAATTCGATTGCCAATTGAACCGATTGGGGTATCTCAACTTTAGCATTTAACTGACAGCGCTCAAAATGAATCAATAGCAATGAATAGCTCTCCGAGCAAGCGCTTGGATTGCCAACAATATAGCGATTCATTTCTTTTAGTTAGCGTTAAGCCTTTAGTGGGATTAATTCAGCCTGCTCTGTATGCTAGTCGACTCAATAAATGAGATTAAATTAATTGCCTGTCCTAGGAGGGAGTTATGCCATTTAAGAGGATTACAAATGCAAATGTAAATGTAAATATCAGAAAAAAGCTTAGCTGTATAATGTACAAATCTGAGACTTAGTTGAGTTTATTTTTTCATATTTGCATTACATTATTTTCAAAGATTTTTTTTTAAAATTTTTATTGATTTTTAATATCACAAATTGTATGCAATCTTTATTGAAAAAACCATCCGCTTAGCCTTAATTTATATAACCATTTTTTGTTTGTTAGTGCTACCTTTAATTAAACACGCATATATTTATATATGTGTATTGGTGTTAAAGTAAATACATAGTATTAATAAAGTTAAGACGGATTACATAGCCTCATTGTGCTTCATTTATTTTGCAGGTTTTCCTTTTGAAGTTGCAGCGAATTTCAGTTTCGTTGAAAATTGCAGCTGAATGAAATAAACATTCAGTTTTTATTCTGCTTCTTTTTTTGGGTTTCCATTGTTGGTTTTGTTGTTATTATTGTTGTTATTGCAACTGCTCTGTATGTGTTTGTGTGGTCGAATTTTCCCCAAAGAATCTGACGCACTTATCGCAAATTACTTTGGCAGTTGCAACTGCGCTGCTTTTGTGTATAAATTTAACAATTTACCCATACACGTGCATGCATGCGTACATGGCGTTCACAAGGGATTGTAAATTACACACACACACACACACACACATAGTTATACAAGCCAGGGAAAGCTGCTGCTGCTGCTGCTCCTGCTGCTGCTGCTCCTGCTGCTGTGGCTGCTGTTATAGCTGCAGGCAAATGAATTGAATTTGTAGATACTCGTACTTTGAGAACCCCAAAATGAGACGTCAGTGGTCAGGCAAACGTATAACAACAAAAATTGTGCAAAGTTTTTGGGCAACAGCAGCGTTGAACACGTCGTATATGTAATATTCCTTTGGCGCATATGTCCATGCAACAACAACAAACAAACAATGCAAATGTTACAAGCAAACTGCCAAGTTGCAGCTGTAGCTGCAACAATATGTGTAAACTTTATAGCTGCAGCTGCTCTTGCTGCTTGTAACACCCACAATTAGCCGTACGGCTCATTAAGAGTGAGTGACAAATTTTGTTAAAGCACGGCTCTCAATGAGGCAACGATTGTCAATTAGCCATTCTTTGGGGCGTTTCAATAGCGCGCTTAATGGCCAGCCAACTACGGCTGCTGCTCATAAGTTATTGTTGTGTTTTCCGCTGGCATAAGATGTTAACGCGCACTTAATGCCACTTAAAAATATACATAAATCGTGTGGCGCCACTATGAGAGTGGTGGCAACTGTCGCCGATGGGTCACTTGTCCTCTTACATGGCTACTTACAACGCTGCTCAAGCATATGCAGATGACCATGTTTGCAATCCGGCAAACCAAACGGCCCCCCCCTTCATCTGCTTCCCTTCCATTAGCCTGTTTTCGTGTCGACAACAGCTGCATATGCAGGAGCAAACAAGGCCAGCGCCGCCGCGAAAAGTGCAGCAACTGTGACTGTGGCACACAATTAAGTGCATTTAATTAATTATTGTTGATAAAATAATATTTTTGCAATTCATTGTGCGTACCTCGAGCCGCTGGACTGAGTGCTGGCCCATTTTTGTATATAATATATATATATATATATATATATATATGTATATATATATATGTATTATTTATGCATATGCAAGAGCGTCCATAAATAATGTGAATGAACCCGTTTGCATGCGCTTTTGCATACTTTTGTGATGACGCTATCAGCGCTCTGCCAGCAGTTGGTGGTGCAGTGATGCGATATCGCACCACTGCTGTCCTGTTGTCGTTGCAGCGACATTGCCTATCGATGCCAGCAACATCAGCCCATGGCAGATCAATTCGAATAACAATAATTTCTTCCGGTCGAATGACAACGAACGTCGATGCACACAGATACACACATTGACAGGCAGACAGACGGGCAGGAATGCAGACAGTCAGACAGTCAGACAATCGGGCAAGCTGACAGTGGGTCTGGGCATGACTATAGGCTGCCGCATTTACATACCGGATGCGTATAAGTATACAGCGATTGACAGGATGTGCGGGCCTTGCACCCGCTTTGTTTGCCGCCATTGCCATTTTGATGAGCGCCTCTGCAGTACACAGCTGGAAAAACGTTTTCATACTTATCGCATCCAATACAAATGTTTGCATTGTGAATCGCATCAAAAAGCTATCGATCTGTAATGTATGCTACTGTATATAATAATAAACTTATATATTGATACCATGTTTTTTATGGTATTCCAAAATTGGCATCAAGCGTAAGCTAAATGCTGACTTCGCTCGTTTAAGGTAACTTTGATTATTCATTCCTATTAACCTCTAAGCTGTATCATCAGCAGACTTCGCCATCCAACTATAAATTTCCACACATGTTTGGTTTAATAAATTTAAGTTTATTTATTGAATCATTATTCTCTTTACAAAAAAAGTTTATGCCAAATCAATTGGGCAAAGTAATAACACGAATTTCAGCTATGATATCAAATTAAATTTCATCAAATAATTGAAAGAATAATTTGTTCAATATTCGGATGTCATATTTTGATATGACCCGATTCCAGTTAATTATTTGCTGTTCACCTGCATAGCTGCATTCAGGTTTGCCATTAATATAAATAATTCTATATTGTTTGGAAACATAAATTATGTTTAATGCCTGGTGAACCGCACTGAAACCCAAACCATTTTTAATAACGCTTTATTGCATTGCCAATTAAATGCCTGTGCAAAGAATGCGGTAACATGCATCTCATCGAATACATTTACAAACATACACATATTGTTGCGCGTGTGGCATTAGCTGTTGAAAGCGATGCATCATTTTTTTTTATTTGTCATACAATTTTTTTGATTTAGCTAAAGATCACTGTGATAAAATATCAGGATTTAAAAAAACCCCTGCAGCTTAACAGACAACTATATATTGATATATCCGCATAGGTGGGTTGCAATCAGCGCTTTGTGCATGTCAACATTTTGCCTGACAGAAACCTATTAAAAAATAGTTGAGCATGTGTCGGTTTTC
The DNA here is from genome assembly GCA_035041535.1 of Drosophila cognata. NCBI lineage: Eukaryota > Metazoa > Arthropoda > Insecta > Diptera > Drosophilidae > Drosophila > Drosophila cognata. Next base: position 13,508,410 of record JAWNLC010000571.1, read on the forward strand.
AAGAGTGCTTGGCTACAACACACTCTGTACGCATATAAATTAAGTAACCCCAAAGATACGCCTTTCATTGTATAGTTAAAAAAATATATTCATTTTGGATAATATACGTATGCTTCTTCAGTTCGCACACACATTGTGCGATTTACATTATAATACCCAGCTTCATAAATTTGATTGATACAGAATATACAAATGAACAATATTGAATGTAATAAACAAGTTCCCATTCAAAGCATTTTATGGAGAAAAAAAATGGCAACCCACATGCAAATAAAAAAAGTGACGGTCGAACAGCGTGAATCAAAGTTGGATGGCTTTTCACAAAATTAAGTTCATCGCATAAAAATAAATTGATAAATATTTTTTAAGCCAGCAAGATTTGGTTGATATAGCCAGCTTGAAATTTGCTTTAGTTCAGCAAAGCCCATTTAGCAGAGAACGTTGGCCTGAAATAACAAGGATTATGCGAGTACAAGCAAAACAACAAACTACTTAGCCAAAGGGCTTATCAGGCAACTGGTTCAACAGCTGCTGCTGTTGCTGCTGCTGTTGCTGCTGCTGCTGATTTTCTTGTTATGGTTACAGACAAAGCGCCGGCTAATCCTGCATTCAGCTTGAAGCAAGATGAGCCTCAAGAGCTCTTCAAAAATTGTCAGCTAATAATGCAAGCAATAAGAGAGGGAATATAGTCCAAGATGAGGCCCAAATTGGGCACAATTATGTCGGGTGGCAAGTTGTTTGACGAGTGTGCGGTGTGTGGGGCCGGGTCCAGGCAACACTTGTCTAAAGCGGCGCAATTAGCGGGTTTAGTGGGGCAAACTTTGCGACCGGGCCATAAATTGACGGCCACAATGCCTGCAGGCGTTCAGATAGAGCGGCAAATGTTAGCTGTCAGTTGTGCTTCTTTCTTCACTCCTGCACTCCTCCACTATTGTTATTGTTGTTCTTGTTATATTCCTTGGTGTTGCCGTTTTGTGGTTATGCCTGTTTTGGGGCCAGGCAGCTGATTTCGTTTCGTTTGGCTTTGCTCTCATTCCGTTTAATGTCGCTGGCCTGGCATATTTCTTTAATGAATTTAATCGCGCGTAATAAACCGTACAAGGCACTTATAACGCACAACAACACACTCAAGTATACACACACAGCAGAAGCAGCAGCAGCAGCAGCAGCAGCAGCAGCAGCAGCAGCAGCAGCAGTAGCAGCAACAGTAGCTAGTTTTTTTTTTGTGGCCCGTGGGCGCTTATATTGTTTGCTTCGAGTCTTTGTGGTCGTTTGACGATGATAAGCATTCTGATTTATTGACAAACAAACTGTATGGGCCGTGCGACTGTGTGCACTTCAGGCATTTATTTAAATTTATATATTTATTTATGGCCATTGCAAATGCAAACACAGCATTGCAGTCAGAGACATGGCCGGTCGGACAGTCGTATCTGTCTGATGACGCGATTTAAGCACACTTTTGCACCGTTGTACGTCCGTTTGCAATCAATAATTTAAACTTCCTGCATAAACCGGAAATGACAAATAAAATGCAACATCATTCAGGTGCACTGTGCAAAAGATGGCTACAATTCGTTCACATTGCTAAATGCATCCGTAATTCAATTTTAGTCTGGAGTGTTTGGTTCTTTTGGTTGTGCATCATTTATATGTGACAGTCTCAATGATTTAAACATTTTTAAAGAACGTTAAAATATATGAAACGATTTTTTTTCATTTTGTTAAATTTATTATTTATTTTATTGTTTATGCTATGCTTAAATGACAACAAAATCATCACATAAATTTATTATATATTATATTTAAATTTACATTTGTACAATTTATCTTATAGTCAAGTATTTTATAGCCCCCCCCATAAATTCGTTTTTATTTATTTAAAAATTAAGATCGAGTTGTGCATGCGAACGAGTAACTACTCTATATGATAATATTTTAATGGTATGCACTCGAATCTCTTAACGGCATTTAATAGGATTATTTTCAGTGAATGGTTAATCAAATGCATTGAACTCCACACGTCCTGTTCCTCCCATGTACAATATATATATTGTAATTTTTGCTTTTATCCATATGCTGTTTTTTCGACAAAAGTCGGAATTTTTGGATGTTCAAGTCGTGGATTATTCCATATTGATCGTATTTGATTTTCCTTTTGAAGTTTGATAGCGTTGGTGAAGTGTTGGTGCGCTTGGCTTTAATTACATCATGCGCCTTTCTGACTGCAACTGCACGGAAATCACATAAATTACGTGATTTTCGTGTACGCTTCTTTGGCCAAATCCGAGCATAAAATTCATTGCGAAAAAATTCAATGCATATTTTTTGTGCACATACACAGAAACACATATTGTAGTCGTACATTGAATGACCATGAATTACATAAAATGCCGCAAATACCGAAGTCAAAATGCGTTGTCCCAAAGCATTGTTGCTGACTGCAAAGCATACCAATGCGAATGCAACCGTTGTAACTGTAACCCGTTGCCGATGTTGTCCTTGCAGCAAAAAAATGCCACAACAAAATAAATAAAAATGTATGCAAATATATATTTCAATCCTTTAGGCGTACGAAACATAATGAAACGAAAATGCTACTGTGGCATCTACAGCTATAGCCACAGCTACATCTACAGCTGCAGTCGTGGCAAGGACAGCACGGACAGCCCCGGTCCCAAATGCACAATGCGGCGACTGCAACACGAAGCCATCCGCCGACTACAGTCTTCCGCCTGCCACCTCTCGCCTGCCTCATGCCGAATAACGAAAATAAATAAAAACATGCATATATTTCTTTGGCCAACATTTTAACAGGCTGCTGCTGGCTTTGCCCACCTCCTCTGCCCGTTAGCCCAACCAATTCGCAGCAATTTTTATACAAAAATATTTTATGTATTTATTCTGGGCTGGGACGCGTCCTCGTAGAGGCCTGGTCCTGGTGCTGCTCCTGTGCCTGATCCTTGTGGTCGCCGCTTGATTTATATTGATGAATGTCCGTTTGTTCGTTAGTTCCGTCTTCACAGACTGCCAAAGAGATTTACTTGCTGCATACTGAGAGAAGGCGGAGCTGGCGTGGTAGTTACTTTACACATTGCCTTTGCTGCTGCATTTACACACACTCATACACACACACACACACACACACTCACACAAGTGCCGTTGCTCAGAGCCAGAAATTATTGCATACTTTACGGAAATTAACCGCATTTCCATTTCTTGCACGCATGCAGAACGACCACAGTGCCACTCCTCTCGCCCCCCTCCTCACCACACTTTTGCCGCCACCCAGCCCTACCTTACACACATTACAAACTCATACATTCCACTTTTGAATATGTACAATTTTAATGACTTTATTTGTGTGCTGCAATACAATATTTTTATACTCTAGCATTTATTTTATTTATTATTTCCAAAGCGTTTATTTTTGTTATTCGTTTACAATTATTTGAAAGTTTTTTGTATTTTTACAGATTGCAATTAAAAGTGGTGTAAATTTGATATAAAATGTATATTTTATGCTTGCCACAAAAAATTAGTTACAGACACAAAAGTAAATTGCATAAATGTGTGGATAGTGATTAAAAAAATATCTGCGACTTTTTGTTTATGTCCCAAAATATAATTGAGCCAGTGTAAATGTATTGTATCTAATGCATTACAATGCCATTCCAATTTGTTTCTAAATGCGTTTTATGCATTTAACAATAGATTTAGTTGTGTTACTTTTAACAATTAAAGCAAATTCTGGTATTTTCAAAAAGTACATAAAATGATTACAAACTGACAATTTGCAACAAATGAAATACACGATATTTATGTAGCTTATAGTTTATAGACACAAACCATCAGCCTTGTGGCATGTATATACAATTAAATCGGAATCTCATTTAAAAATATATTTTTATAATAAATTTCTCAATTAGAGTATTAAATTTCCGCCTTACTAAATAAATATAAAAATATCTTGATACTTTTGCGCTTCTGATGTTGCCGCCTGGTTGTCCCCATATCGTCTGAAATGCGTGCAGATTGAACAAGTCGCGGAGTGGCACAATCCAGCATATTTCTTTGTGACATTTCTCTTTTGAATTATTAATGAACTGGGAGTATTTATAATTTATGTTGATGTGCACTTATTTATGAAATTCACATCACATCGAAAGAAGGGCAATAGGGGAACATCATTAACAACTCCGTCTTTGACATTTGAGTGTCTTTTTCTACTTTGGAGCGAACCATTTCCGCCAAAGGGCTTCACATTTGCGAAATGTGTTGAATATTTAATGCAAATTGCATATTAGTCGCATTTCGAATGCAACATCGGGGGACCCTCATAGCTAAAAAGGTCACGCAACACCGAGCCACCTTTAACCCTTCAGGTTGTACTCAATGGCTGTGATTTCTTCCAATTCTATTATTTCTGGAATTGTTTGCCTGTGTTGCATACCCTTTTCGAATACGCACATAAATAAAGACGAATTGTGTGCAAATAACAGATGAGAAATAAATTATTAGATCGAGTAGCAAAAGCAAGTCTTATTTGTCAACCCAAAGACTTTATTCTTTTCTTATTAAAATAAAAAGCTGATAAAAAAACGAAAATAGTATTTGGCAATGCAAAGAGAAAAAGGGCTAATGGGAAATTTATTACATTCTTTAATTAACATAAAGTACAATGATTATTAACAAATATGTGTAATAAGAAATTACATTTACATTTATATTTAAACGACTCTTCCACAGGAGTGTTTTTAAATTTAAAATACAGTCGTGGTAAAATTGGTTAGGGTACGTCACATCTGATAGCAGAGTATCTGTGAGTCATACTCCAGCCATTTATTTTAATGCATTTAAATGCAAGTCGTTTTATACTTGACTGGCCCCAAACAAAAGACGCAAACTCATTTCCATTACACAAGTCTTTCGGTAGGGTTGCGTGGGGCACGTAGCAAATAGAATCTCATTTCCGCTGCTCCGCAGCTGAGCAAAGAAATTCACATGCAAATCGCGACGAGGTGCAAAATGAAATGAAAGCCAAAGATAACGCAAAGGAAAAGACTACAAGCTGCTCTGGGCTGGGCTAACTAAACCACAAAATAAGTTACCATAAGATACCAGGACTAAAAAAAAAATGGAAGAGCGGGAAAGTTGTGTTTCCCATTCGATTAGAACGCCTTAATTGGTAAGGGCTGGCTTGCTGCTACTATTTCCCCAAACAATTTCCGTCATTTCAAAATTCACCTGGCCGGAAATACGATTCGAGGACTCTAACAGTAATATTCTAGCGGAGAAATGCGAATGGTGCCCAGTCAGTCAAAGATGGGAATGGAATATTTTGATTGGCCACACATATTTGCATGTTTGGCTGCAACGGCGTCTACAAATGCTCAATTTCGATGGCATTTTATCATAAAGTTCATGCAGATACGAATGCGAATGTGATCGTGAATACGGATGTAAATGTGAATGCGGATGCGGATATAGATGCAAGTGTGGATGTCAATTGGCACGCTCCGGCGCAACATGCCATGTGCGTAACCTATTTCGAACACAGAAACAGAGAGACAGAGTGAGAGGCATACACACATTTATAAATGTATATATATATATATATATAATATAAATATATAAAGAGAGAGAGAGAGAGATGGCTTGCAAATCGAGCTGTCGCCTGTCGCCTGCACAATACAAAACAATTTGCTGTCGTTGCCACCGCGTTCTGCTCGACTACTGTCAGTAGGTACGTCCTTCCGTTCCTCCATCCGTCCGTCAGTCAGTCAGTCAGTCTATCAAATACACACACACACATATAGCGCAATTGCATATAAAATGCAGTGTAATACTTGTTACTGGCGCGTCTAATATTAACAATACTAGTGAAAGAGTTGGTGCAGCAGCAGCAGCAACAGCAACAGCAACAGCAGCCAGCAACCAGCAGCAACAGCAGCCAGCTGGCAATTTAATGTAACAAGCATATTGACTGCTGACAAATAGCATTGCATGTCAATTCATCAAAAGTAAAGATGGAAAAAATACAAAAAAAAAGAAAAGAACAGAAAAGAAAAGAAAAAAAGTTCCAGCGAACGCTAAACTATTGACAAGCACGCACCAGAGAGTTGGTATTGAGGCAGGAGATGCAAATGGAGGCCAACAGTTCATGATCCTGGCAAGCATTTGGCATTGCTGGCTCAGCAGAAGCGGATGACTGCAAATTTGCTTAGCTGCCAAACAAACTTCGATTGCAGCGAGTGTGTGCAACTTTTGCAAATTGTTTTGAAATGAAATTCAAGCATCATTGAAAAGCAATGTGTATTCGGTGTATCGTCTTGCCGCTAAGCGAAATTCCACAAAAGTGGTAACTCGCTATTTATTTTAAATTGAAAATTTACATATGCTGCCCAAAATGCGTGCACTTACGTGCAACGTGTTGTGCAACAGTACACAGAGTCCCAATGTTGTAGCCGAAATAATTGTTAACTTTACATTGGGTCAACTAGATTAGATTTGAATATTTACATTTATAGAATCGTTCGCACAAAACTCATCTCCCACACAGCACGCTAGTTTGGCCATGCTTGTCTTTATACAAATTTACATTAACTTGAAATGTTCATTTCTTCAAGATACTGTGGAGCATAATCCCAGTGTACTGAAGCTCCGCTTCTAGCCTTTTCAACATTCAAGTCAATTTCTCTATTCCCCTTATAACAAATTGGCTCAATTATTTTCCTTTGCCACCATTACCCCGAACCAACGGCCTAGGACTTTATTCCGACAGCAAGGTATAAAAACTTTATTAAAAACTTTGTGCCCAAGCCTTTTTTGGAACCTTCCACGTTTTATTACACGTTGTCTGCTACCTTGTTGTTCTGACTCGTGTTTTATATATATATATATATATATGTATATATATATATATTTATAAAATATACACGCATATTTAGGCAACGTTCACTGTACTCCAGGGGCGTTGAAGAAATCAAATTAAGAAAATTTCCTTTTTCGCAAAACTTTTGCGCCTGTTTAGAGTTTTGTAATACTTCAACGTCTCCTAGATGTTGGCCCCATGTAACTTGTTCTTACCATTTGCAGGCATTATGGCCGCTTGGCCTTAGCCCCATGTGGTTACTTCAAAAATGCTAAATGCTCCCTAAGCAATAGCAACCGCAACAGCTGAAACAACTGCAAAAAACAGCAAAATGGGAAGACATCAGTTGGCTTTAAACATCAGGTTGTCAAATAGAAAAAAAGCCTAAGACAAGTCAAGATAAGTTTGCCTTTCCTTATACCATTGCCGAGGGTATCGTAATTTTGCCACAAGGTGTGTAACATAATATTATAGAACAGCTCGAAGAGCGAACATATTTTAAGGCCTAGTTTTAAAGATCTCTTTATAAAACATTGTTCAGTTGCTTAAGGATCCAATAACCATTTTTGGTTTCCTACATTAACAATTATAGTAGAAGCCAAGATGTCAACCGCCTCACTGAAAGCGTATTTAATATTTGACAACCAAAGGTAACAGGTCAGTCAAATGGGATTTTTTTATAGTCTAACTTCGTCTATCTGTGGGTAGCAAAAATCGGATAAGTTAATTTTCACCTCTATTTTACCTTTTTTTTAGTCTTTTCAATTTGTTTGTTGGTTGTTGAGGCTTAATTAAATGTTTTTGCGTAGTTTTATATATGCAGCTCAGGGAAGATTGCTCATGAATCTTAATAACAATTCGATGCACACCTATATATGAATAATTGAGTTGAATTTCCCTTAAAACCTCAACTTTTTTTTAATATCAATATGCATTAAAGTACACTTGAGCAGTTGTTTTGATTGTCTTTACGTTGTTCCGTTTGCATTGCCAAAACTGGCTTAAGCGACTAATATCCTTACACTCTTTTTCCTCACACATGTTCAAGGTCAACTGTTTGGCTTCTGTGCCTTTGGCTGTTGCTGTTGTTTTTTGTTGGCCAGATTCCCTTTCAGGTTCAATAATGTCATAGAGCGTGTCGCAGGCCAGGCGCCAAAATTTATTACCAAACGGTTGACCTAATGCCAGAGCCATTGAGTCTTTCGACCAGGCAGAGATCGCAGCACGTGCTGGGCCCTGGAAAATAATTTAGCCAAAAACATGAGCAGCTCGCCGTATAAATTATGCACACAGCAACAACAACAACAATGCACACACGAGATGCTCGAAGGTATTGTCTATGCGACCTGCCCTCAAATGCTGCGCTTTCCACAAACAACAGCACCACCAACACAAAATAAAAAACACCAACAATAATAACATCAACAACAACAACAACAACAACAGACATTACTCACAGCCTGGCCTTTTATTTTATTGTATTTTATCTTTTGGATTACTTTTTGCCATGACCACAACAGATAAACTCGAGCATCTTGGAACATCTTCGAGCAGTGGGAAATGCGCACAAGAAAGGAATATACAAAGACTATTGTTGTTGCTGAGACTTGGCTCGGCTTGGTTTCCCCTAAGGGCTACAAGACAACGGCAATGGGCAACGGCAATGGGTCCTAACAATTGCGCATGTTAACATACTTGTAAGTAGTTTTTCCACTTTGCCATGTTCTTCCACCGTCACACCTCCCACCCACCATATAGATGCCATGGCAAAGAGTATTTGTACATTTGTTTTGGCCACCAACTGGCCTCCAGCAGTTGCCATTGTTTTTGTAATTATCTGCACGTTATTTGTGGGTCAATAAAACTTGATATTCGTTGTTTGACCAGCGTTTAACGCTCTCTTCGCGATACGATTTATGCCATAAGCTGGGACTAATTCTCAATGCCGCTTAACATGCCAACAGATTAACGTTGCCTGTACCATTATCTTGAGATATTTAGACTATTTTTTCCTTAGTAAACCATTCAAAACATTTTAAGCGATTGCAATAGTCTAAATGCACGGAGTTAGCTCGGGAAAATAACAACGCTTTGGTTGGTCGATATAAAAGCATATAAAATGCCATACGTTGAGTGTTGGAAAGGCAACTCAATCTTGTGGTGGATAACTTGTAAATATCTCACTATTCTGTTACTAAATGAATTAATAATATTTATACTTTAATGCAACTTAAGGATACGTAGTCACGTTCTGCAGTGAGGCGCAATTAAATGTACTTTTATGTCTTGCTTAAAATATGTTAATGTTTTTGAGCATTTATCATTGGTTCTCTTAGATAATTAACACATGCCCAAATCTGATTTATTTGTGTAAGTGTCTGTTGCTTCATAGCCTGCTGCTAAAATATCCCCCCTCGCCGGTAATTGTAGCTGCTGTCAATGGCTCGAATTGCACCCAAATTTATAAGTAATTTGCTTTGGAGGCGAGTACCCGGACAAGGGCTAACTGACAGCATACCTTGTTAATACCCCGTAGCAAGATAGGCAAATAGATGAGATGCAAGACTATCTGAAACTTTCCTGAAAGCTTAATCTAAATATGATTTTCATTTAATAGACTGATACTTTGACTGAAAAGTTCCCTTAGAGTTTAGTTCAGCTTGCATTTATTGGGATGAAAACACTCAGATATTAATTTCTCCTCTTACTCTCAGTTCAGTTCACACATATTTGGAGTGCATAGTGATTTTATAAGTTTTCATATGGATTTGTATTTAGCATCACTTACAGGATATGCTTGTGCTCAACTCTGTAATGGTCTGTTGTTGGTTCCCTTGCTCTTGCTTTTCTAGCAATCATTAATGATAAATTACCAGCATTTGGTGTTCAATTATTTAATGAAGTGGCCAGCGCGTTAGTGTTGGCTTTATTACAAGCTTCGCAGCGTGGCTATCAAATTTCAAGCAATTTAAGTGTGTTGTTTTATGGCTGCTCTGTATTTGGCTAACTTTGTTGGGTGCGGCAAAATTTTAATGAAAAATAATGTGCCATTTTCAAGTTGACCCACTTATACATAAATATTAAATATCAACAATTATTTGAAATTAATTGTAAATATATAAATACTAAATGAGCCCGTTTTTAAGTTGAATGTGTTCATTTTTCCCATTGATATTTAATGCACAATGTATGTTATTATTTATTTAAGTCGGCAATTGATTGTTCATGGAATAAAAGTAGTCTTATGACAAAGGAAAAGTTTAGCAACGTGAATTACGCTGACCGGACCAAAAACAAAACACAAACAACGAACTGAAAGCCATGAAATACCAATCGAACAATATACATATAAGAAAGCACAACTAAAAAACAGATAAAACAGAAAAAACATAAACAAAAGAGGATGAGAATGCGGCATGTGAGTGTGGCAACTTCAATTGTTTAAAAGTGAAAATTCGATTTTGTGGTAAGGCAGAGTCAACTAAAATTACAACAGCAACACAGCATACAAATGGCGTGCAAAAATCAAAAGCAAAAAAAAGATATTTATATATATAAATACATGTATATGTATGTATTTTACTTGTGTGTGTGTGTGTGCTTCATTTTAGTTTTAAATTGCCTGTTATTGTTGTTGCCTGGGCATGTTGATGCTTTGTGTCAATGGTTGGACAGTTAGTTGTATGTGTATATGTGTATATGCGTGTTGATGTGACCAAAAAAATATATACAAGAAACGTGCAAACAACATACACGCAGAAAACACAAAACGTTGGAAAGGGAGTGTGCTGGACAGCCGAAGACACAGCCAACATTTGGAACCTGGATGAGACAGCGACGCCATGCATGTGCAGAAAAAAAATAAATGAAAGAGCAGAAGAATCGAGCATCGAGTTGGAGTGAAAGACCAGCAGGACTAACAAGAAATGTAACGATAACGAAAAACAAACTTTAAAAATTGGATTCTTCATTTGCATCGGCAATCCAATCAGGCCAACGTAAAGACCCCAACCAGACACATGCACAACATAAAGCCGATGCAGAGGCATGGACCGAAAGCTACCCAAAAACCCAAAGCGACTCGGCATGAAAGTTGCCCACTTTACCAATAGAGGGGGTTGGACAACGTGTATGAAACGTACAATAAATGAAAGGTGTACGCCGCATGTTTGGCCATATAGTTGACCGTTGCTTATGGGCATGGCTAGCTGCTGCTTCTTTCCTGCTTCCTGCCTGCTGCTTGCTGCTGCTTTCTGGTGTGTCCGGTTGAAAATTGGTAACGATTTGTATTGCAATGGCCAGCACAAAAGAGGCTGCCATTGTGCATGGAGTGTCGTGCATGGTGTGGAGTGGCTGTTCAAAGTATTTTCTCTTCTTTTTTTTCATTCTGTTTTTTTTTTTATTTTTTGTTGCTTGTCTCTAGCTCTTTTCGCCTTCGTCATCCCATTATCCTTCGTCTTTATGTGTGGCTGTGGCATTGCAAAATTTTCTTATTTGTATGCCTGGCTTACCTGCCGTTATCCATCTGTCTTGTGTCTTCATCAACTTGGCCTGTATTAAGTCGCTTGTTGGCAGCTGCCGCCAGTGTCCATCCCTTCCCACCTCTATCCCTTTCTCTCTATCTCTCTCTTACTTACTCTTTGTCACTGTTGAGTTGTTGCTGTTGTGGTTTTGGCACACACATACTGGCAAAAAAGAGGAGAGAAAAAACAGTAGCATACTTTTTGGGGGCTGTCCGTTTCGGTTATTGATTGCAGGCATACGTTTGCCATTTTATTACAAGCCCAAAAATGGTCAACGACAAAAAATGCTGCAACATTGTTTTTTTTTTTTTCTTTTGTTTTTTCTCTTTTGGCCCCGTTAATTGCCAGCGAAACCAAACATTTGCATCCGCCCAACCGCAGGCAGCGACGCCAGCCTCCGTTTCACCCAGCGCCTCAGTCAACAATGACATCGACATCGACATCGACATCGACATGAACGACAACATCAACCGCCACTTAAATTGCCCAAACCGCGACAAGTGTCCTGCTGCGACTGCTGCTGCCTTGGTTGCGGCCTGCCATAGACACAGCCCATTGAAGCGCAAAAGAAAACCATTCATTAGCGCTTATCAAGTCGGCCCGGCCTCAATGGCACTTTGATTTTGCGCTTAACCTAAACTACACAACGTTTTCTTTTTTTTTTTCTTTTTTTTTTTTTTGCCAAGTATATAGCATTCGCACCCGGCAAACGCTGACGTTTATTGTAAATGGCTGTCCAATGAAAATTGTTGTGGCCTATCAACGTCAACGCGGCCAGCCAGCACGGTGGTGGTGCTTACATGGATAGCGGGGCCAGAGGTAGTGTCCTGTGTCATTAGTGCGAGCACAAAAAAAAAAACAAAAACACTTGTCGAGCGAATGGTGAAAAAATAACTGGCATTTTTATCGGCCTATACAGTGGTAGCCCACACTGCCATTCCCCATTCCCCATTCCCCATCGCACAACTGTTTTTTGCCTGTTTCCACGCTTTAGTTTAATTGGCACTTGACAGTGTGGCCAACAGGCTGCTGGCATTGGCGGTGCTATCAATCAAATTGGCTCCTTAGGCTGTGGTCATCAGAACCATCAGGACAGGACATGTGTGGAAGATTATAAGAGATTTGCTCATTGGATTTATACAATTTCCATGAATATTCAACGGATATGGAAATTGATTGTATTGTATAAGTAGTAAAATGTGATCTGAATTCTGATTTTTCAAATGAAAACGAAACATTGTTGTTCCTGTAGGATAAAGTGCTATTTGTGTATAACATTTCACGAACACAACTTAAGCTTTTTATAAAATAAATAGTATTGAACTTAATCAGACTTGTATGTTGTAGGTTATGAGTATTCCGGTTGAGTTAATTGAAAATTGATTATAAGGACTAATAGCTAAAATGTTGCTGGAAGCAGCTTCAATAGTTTTTCAAATTGTGTTTTTATTTATTTATTTTTGGTCAAACATTTATATCTGTTGAATAAAGTTTGATTGCCTTGTTCGTCTGCCAGTTCCACACATTTGCTTATGGGCTATTAGTTTTATATGCACAGCGCAATTCTGTGAACAATTTTTTTTGGTAGAGTGGCAGCAAAAACTGAACGGTGTCCCAGACAACTTTTATTGCCATAATTTTCTGTTATAAGCTAATTGCATTTCCACTTTCCCTCTCATACCACTTGTTCATTGGTCTGTCTATCTCTGATTTGTTCGTTTTGAAATGAATGTGCATGCAAACAGTAGACATTCACGAAGCTGGCCACATAGCGATGCCTGTCTGCCTGTTAGCTTTTCACAACTGTACGACTGTACCGAAATATGTATTTGCAATGCAGTAAGCTATGCATTTACCTGGCCCATTCATACCACCTGTGTGTGTTTGCTCTGTCTGCCCCTAATGACAACGAAGATGCCAGCAAGCAACAAATGTTGTAATTATTGTTGTTGTTGTTGCTGTTGCTGTGTTGCCATGCAAACAATGAAATTTATGCTCAGGCGCGCTTCATACTCTGACCGTCTGCCGCTTAGTAGTCACACATACATATATACACATGACTGATGCTGATGATTGTGGCAAGGCTTATTTGCTGCTGTTGTAGGCAGCCAGCTAATGTTTTATTAGATTGCAGATGGACGAACCTTACCAACGGGCAGTCAGGCAGTCAGACAGTCATAGTCATCGTCATCGTGATTTCAAATAATAATTAAAACCCGACGAATGTTGTTTGATGTTTTCATGTCGCACACAAGCAGCAGCTCTCATTTGTATGTGCTTCTGCGTGTGTTTGTGTGCGTGTGTGTTCATTTTCTAGGCAATGGATTAAAGTCAGCGCATGGTAGGTCCTAAAGCGTATACTAATGGCAAGGCATACAGGCCCCATCACTGACCAAACCAAGCCAACCAACCAACCGACTGCGCGACTGTGCAACTGTTTGACTGTCGTTAGTTGCCTGACGATCCAAATGAGTGTTGCCTAGCGCTCTGGGCATGGAAGGATATCGCGATGGCATTTGTGGGCTGCTAGCTGACAGCACACTAAAAAGCGACGTTGCTGCTTATACATCCTGTCAGCCATTGCAGCCCAAATGCTGTTATTTGAATAATTGAGAGGCGCTCACACACACAAATACACAGACGCACACACACTGATGAGCGGACTTTATATCAGCGGCAAGGACCAACGGCAAAGGGAATTATGCATACATATTTGTTTGTCCTATGTCCTGGTGCGTCCAACGTCCATCGGATTTATAACTGATTTCTGGTGATTTAGTTGGCCTCACAGAATGCAATGAGACGAGGCTCAGTTTGTGGACCGGCTACTCTCTCCTCCTCGAGGGCTACTTAGTGTGCCAAATCAAATTTGTGCAGCCTGGCAAAAGCTGCACCTTAAACGCAGCAATTTCAAAAATTCATCTGAGTTAAAGTTAAAAGTTAATTGAAATTGCTATCGAAGCATATTCGATCAATTTAAATTAGTTCTGCGGTGCTGTGGCACAAAGTTTTGGCAGTTAACAAACCGCCAGTTGTTGTTGTTGGCCGTGTTAATTAGATGCGTCTTCTCAGTCGCAGCGAATGGCAAAAGTTTTCAGTTTGCTACAGCAATGATAAGATATTTGAGCTCCCCCCTCACCATCCCATTAATCAATTACTGCCAGTCAATTTATTGCGTTGCTTTTGCGCATTGGCAAAACAATAAACTTTTGGGTGACTGTCAACGAAGTGTTTATTAAAAAATTCATGCGAAATCTGAACGTTAATTGAACCGACATGATGTCAGTCGCCTATCTCTCATCCGCAAGTAATTGCCAATGTTATTTCCTAATATCAAATGCCAACAGATGCCAGCCTGTTGACAGTGTCAAATTCCAATCAATATGCAAATTAATAATAAACGAAAATTGCTGGCATTTGCCTGAACTATGTGCTTTGATTAAATTCTACTCAAGATATGCGGCTAATTTCAAATGCCAATCGGTTGCTTGACATTGTGGTCACCAGTTCATTACTGCTGAGTTACTACAAAATGCCTAATAAATATATGAATTATATTATGTTCGAAGGGAGACGTAGAACATAATAAATACAATATTATCCTTATCCTCGGCCTAAGCGAATGCCAATTTTATTAACGTTAGAACTTAGTTCCACTTATTTATATGTCATCCAAATCTATATTGTTTTTTGTGATTTATCCAGTTAACTATTCACGCAGTGGTGGGTAACAATTCGTTAAAAAACTTTATTGTTTTTATTATTTAATGATATTGGCCAACTTTACAGTATAGCGAGAGTGTTATAAAACTGCACTGTTGACCATATTTAACTTTTCAGAATACACTTAATTATTTAGTGCGCTTTTTATTTTTTGATTAAATGCGCTCCACATAATGAACACGTGGTCTAAAAGTCTTTTAATAAAACTGAAATCTGAGCGAAGTTAGGTAAACAACAGCAGCGTTATCCAGAGATACGTCAATCAAGAGGAATCTGCTGCCACGTCTCCACTCCCTATGCGTAAAACACAAAATCAACAAGCGCAAACCAACCGCTGAAAAATGGGCAGTCAGAGCAAAGTTGCTACAGTTGGTTCGCGGTGCGGAGAGGGTGACGGACTTTTGGTGGGGGATAGAGAGTAGCGCTTTGCGCATATGTCTGCTTCTCAGGGAGTTTTTGATCTGGTTAAAGCAGAAGGAAAATCAAATTTCACTGTATGCAAACGCCGCGGCGACGACATCAGCAGCAAAGCGACTGACAGCCAACCAACTGCCATGTGTGAAAATTTTTAATACATCAACTCAAAGGCGAACCACAACTCCTAACCTCGAACCCACGAGCAGGCACAGTCTGTCCACAGTAAAGCGCAGTCCCAAATGAAATGCATAAATAAACCTTGCACTGGGACAGTAGAGGAAGTATCCCGTTTGCCTTTCCATCTGTCTGTGCGTCTGTCTGGTTGCCTGACTGACTGGTTGGGTTTGGCGCAGTCAAAGGCGCAAAAAAGTCGCTGCACCCACATCATAATCATGTTTACGAATGTGGTTAAACACATGAATGTCTATGTGTGTGTATGTACTATATACATACATATATCTATGGGTGTATATGCAAAACTGAAACTGAAAAGCACCACCAACACAAATGCATACACAAACAATTTAAATATAAATAATTTGTTTACTCATGTTCATGCTCATTGTTCATCCTCATTTGTTGCCATTATTATTGCTGTTTTTGCTATTGTTGCTGTCTGTTTGTGTGCTGCTGCTGCTGTTGCTGTTGCTGCCGCCTCATGCATAATAAAGTGTCTGGGCAATCATTTGATACTCTGACCGGACCGACTGTGGAATAGCCGTGTCAGTGAGTCGCGTTGGTTGCCCCTCTCTCGCTGCACGCTGCAAGCTGCAAGCATTGGCACGGACTTGTGTCCGTCGCTGGCCACACAACCAACTAAATAATTTATGCTGAGGCCAGTTGCCGCTGCAGTGTGCGGCTGACCAGTCAGCAGCCAACAATTCACTGCGTTTTTATATATTGTATATTAAACACATTGTTAAGAAGCCGCCAGAGTTCAAACTAAAGGCAACATTCAACAATTTGCGGCAGCGGCAAATCATGAAACTTGTGCAACACATTGCACCGTAATAATGTTGCAATTTATGTATAATAGTGAAACATTTAACAAGTAGAAACAACTTGCATTTAAAACGAATTAATAAAAATCGTAGTTTTTTTTTAGCCTCTTAGCCTATGCTCCCGTAATGTCCAGCTTGAGGCATCGTGTTCCATCTACAGGCTTGGATAAACATAGCCTGTTGGCTGGCTTTAATTTTGGAGATGTGCGATATGTCTGCCAAGTTTAACATTTTAGTCTTCTCTCACTGAGGAGGCTGTGGATCGAATAAATAAAGTCTATTCCTCTTTTTCTTAATCACGGGCGCTTCCGCAGATGAAACGAGAATTTTCGCAGTTAATAAGCGATTTCTTCATTGATTTCCAAATTTTCGCATACAATGCCGTGAGAATGGAAATTTCCTCACCCCATCTCCGCTAAATGAGAGCTGAGATAGTGCCTTGTGGGGCAAGCTTATATGCATGACAGTTGCCATTAAAGTCCCTGTGATCCCAGACCAATGTAGTGTTGATATCAACCTGCTCTGCCATCTTGCTTAATACCTTTCATAAAATATTGATATTAAATACATTTTATAGTTCTTGTCAAGTAACTTTTAAAATTGGCTTTTTTACAAATGTGCTTAACATTTTCACATTAATATGCCTTATATTATGAGACAGCAGGACGAAATTACCCTCAACTCCATGAACATTTATTACATTTATTGCAGTGCTTTGAGGAGCTCTTATGTTATTGCCATTGTGTATGCAAGCAGCTTTGCCCGGCAATTGTATTGCTTTTCATCTAACTGGTACTACTCAATTTTTCCACGTATTTTTATATCTTGTCAGCAGTTCACACAGAGAAACATGTGTGTGTTGTGTTGTACTGCTACCATCATAAACTCGTCATTGTTTGAAGGCTTCCGGTGTTTCTGCTGCTACTGCTGTTGCTGCTGTTGCAAGTGCCGCATATCCTAGCTACTTAGGTTTCTTATATATACTGATGCTTCCTATTGTCGTTACATGGATCTTGTCTCACTCAAACTACTATTTCTGAATAGATTGCAAGTTTGTTCGTTTTTGGTGCTGTTTGTGCTGCTGCTGCTGCTGCTGCTGCATCTGTCCTTGATACTAAGTGTAACGTATTGTTGTCAGCCTTTTTTGTGTGCTGCCCTCGCAAATGCAAACATGAAAATTGCATAATCCACGCATTGCGATTTATGACTTTTGCATAGAGCTGAGTGATGGCAGGACAAGCAAATGTTAAGGAAATAACGCAAGAGAACTGCGAAATGTAACATCCTGCGAGACGCCTGTCATTTCTTTTGCAACACTATTCGCTGTTTTATGAAAATACATTTTTCATGTGCTTTTCTGTCAGTTTGCCATTCGTCCTTTCATTTTAACTGTTCCTTTTTTGTATCGTTTTTTCTTCTCTTTTTTCGGCTTTATTTTAATTTTATTTTTTTGCAGTTCTTTTTGGACATTTTGTGGCTTTCATAAAATGTGTGGAACGTGTTGAGATTAAGTTTGAATCGTGTGCAGCGACCGCACACTCACATTATCGGCAACATTGAGAGCTGCTCCTGAGGTCAATCAGCAATTAACTGTGCAAATTGATAGACGCACTCGCGGTCGCAGATGCATTAGATTGTTGGCTCCATCCCCTCCTTTGTGTCGGTTGCAACACCGATAAGTGCGAATCAACCGCAAGCGGGTTTCATTAGACAACCAGCATCAACAGTGGTAATCGCAGCTGCAGTTTAAGGCACTCAACTCTTCTGCAAGTATAAAATTAATTTCAGATCCGTGAATTACGCGAAATATGCGCAAAACCCTAAAGTGCAGCTCAAGCGGCGATCCTGGAAGAGTTGCATTCATTTTTTGGTGTCCTTTTTGGCATGACTTTTCTTGTTTAAGATTTTTGCCTCGCCTCTTTATGGAGCGCATAAATTTCGTGACATTTTTTGTGTTATTTTACGAGGCAGTCCATTAAAATGGGGGCACACTGCACATACCACGGACGCGGGCGCGCATGTGGGCCACATGTGGCAAGCCCTAAGACAGTGGCAGACGCGGACGTTGCAAATAAAATGAAATACATAAATTTTGCAACGATTTGAGAGACCGCATTTTATAATTGAATCACGTACGACATTTTCACAGCAACGCGGAAATAGAAAATAAGTTTGCCACTGATATAAATTAGAATCTTAAGGGATTGCCAATGCTGGTCGGCTTTCCCCTAGCTTTCGCCTGCTTGCTTATCTCGAGTTAGTCAATAACCGAGAAAAAACCAAAGCCGTTCTGCTCAGTGCTTAAAGAGGGCTTTTGCTTGGACTTAAAGCGCACATGGCGCACTTTTTCTGAAATTTATGTAACTTTCCTTTTCGTTTTTTTTTTTGTATTCATTTCTTTGTTTGTTCTTTGTTCATTTTTTCTGCAACAACTTCATGTGCTTCGCTGGCAAAAGTTGCAAGTGCACATTTCCGTTTCCGTTTATTAGGAAAACCTTTTGATTTACTTTGCAAGTGGCCGAAACAATTGCCAAACAAAGTACTTACTAGCTGCGCCGAGTCGCCAGCCAATTCACAAAGTATACGCTGTGAATTCGGGGCATGCAAACTTACCCCACAATACACCACAGTCTCCACACTCTTATACGGCCTGCCGCCATTTTGTATCAGTGTGTGCACACTCCATTGAGCATCAATGATGCGTGCAAAATGCAACGGCAACCATTTTTTGGTATTTTCCTTTTTTTTTTTAAATGGTAATTTTTTTCGTTGCTCTGCCGCTGCCGCTGCCAATGCCACTGCCACTGCAGCTATTTTACAAGGAGCGCACATTACACTGTAAACCCTTTGCCCCATTTTGCTGTCTGCTGTTTCATTTGCATTTATTTCCCATTTTGTTGTTGTTGGCTGGCCTTGTGTCCATAAAAAAATGCATTTACTTTAACAAGTGTAAAAATCAAAATTATTGACAGATCCGCTTCTCGCAATAAATTGGCAACGGTTGGTCTAAGCTGTCAGAGCGTGCTTTTCCATATCACAGAATTTATTTGTTAGTTGCATTATCGTATTTCATGTATTTGATAAATGTATTTATCATATTCCATTTACATGAATGTTTTCTGCAAAATAATTTTAAAAAATGTCCGTAACGTAACTCTTCGTTATTTATTTTTTTAGCTTAACAGGTTTTTTTTTTTTTTTTTTTTTGAATTATGTGAATAGTAAAAATGTGAAACTAATGGAGACATAAATTATGTTAGTGATTACAAAAACTAAGCCAATTACTTAAAAAAACTATATATCTTGATTGTTATCAATAGGGCATAAATTTAGAATTGACATATGTTCATTTGGCAAAGTCTGCTGAGCGACTTATTTACGTATTTGATAGATGATCATAAAACATTAAATTTTCATGAAAATTAATGACATTTTACAGTGTGCAGTGTGTGCGGTCTGAACACCATATTATGTTGCCATGCAAATTAGAATTCAATCAAAGTAATTTAAATTATTTACAACTAAATAAATAACTTGATGGCCCTAACAAATTACCAATCTTACAAATCAATTTACTGTTCAACTCTTACCGTAGTGTGTCAAGGACTTGGACAATAGCTTCGTTGCTCGTTGCAATCTGCATTTCTGCCAGACCATTTTCTCGTGTTAACGAATATATTTAGCAAAGCAAATATGCTGTAATGTTTGCTATCCTGCAGTGAAAGTCAAGTGGCAGCAACAACTACAAGCGTGGCCAGAAGTCGTTGACTAAGCTAAACAGGCCTCACTTGCGGTGTTGTCTGCTGCCGCTTCTGCTGCTGCTACTGCTCCTACTGCTGCTACAGCTTCTGCAGCTGCTACTGCTTCTGCTGCTGCTGCTTCCTGCAGTTGGGCTTCATTCTTCTTCATAGTCACCCTTAGCTTGCTGCCCGTCTGAGGTTTGGGGCTGCCTTGCGGCATTTTGCCGAGATTTGTCGAAAATTTATGCGCTACCTTAGTGAATTTATGAGTTGCAGTCGAGTGAATTATTTTATCATACGCATGCAGCAACAAGAACACACACATTATGCAGTTACATGTGTGTGTGTGTGTGTGAGTGTGTGTTTGTGTTTGTGCTGCTCTATTCATATATGTTGCGAGGCATGCCACAAACAAGTTGCAGCTACATACTAGTACAAACAGCTTTCCCCTCCTTTCGCTGATGCCGTTGCACACAGTTTAAGTTTCTAATTTCACATGCAAAAGTCTGCACTAAGCTGGCATTTTAATCTTAGCCAAGTTGCAGACGACTCGCACCAAGCCAAAAAGTGGGCATGGTCATGGGCTTGTAAGTAATTAAGCGCTCGCACTGCCAAATTGCCTACGCACTAAATAATAGCAGCCTGGCAGGCTAGCAGGCAGGCAGCCAGGCAGGCAGCAAACAGGTCAGGTAAGTGTACGGCACGCCAAAAGCCAAAAGATTTTTGCCAGTGCAGGGATTATAGTTGTTGGCAGCACGTTGTTGTTTCTCTTGCTCCTATTGCTGTTGCACTAAGTCGCTCTCGAGTCTTGTCAAACAGCTGCTGTTACTGCTTTTGCGTTTACCTTTGTTCTGAGGCCTAATGCGTTGCTGTTGTTTGCGGCTTGCAGCGGATAACAACTGCTTTGCTCTGACCCGGCGCACACTTCACAGCTTGCAGCTCACAGCTTTCATTTCAGCCAATGGTGGGTTTAAGGTAATTGATTTGCATATCGAACCAATGCGTGCTCTCGTCCTTTCATCCTCCCATCCATTCGCTTTCAATTTAAGTTGAAGACTGCAACACTGCGCAAAATGACCCTTTAGTTTTCCATACTTAAAAAAAGCTAAAGCATTTTATTATTTATTATTATTTTTGCTTTTATTTTTGTGTTCATGTGAAAGTCTGGGGGGGGGGGGCAATAATAAAATTGTTCTGAAATTTATTATGCAACACGCTGCTGCCGGTTGCCAGGCAATAGAATTTAATTAAAAACTTATTGCCAGCTAAAAATCAAAGGGTTTTAGTTGTGAAGCGGACAGCGATGTTTAAGACTCGTGTTACCTATTAGTTAAAGTTGATGCTTTGCTGGTTTAGGGGGTCATTTACGGGTAAAGTGGGTCGGAGACAGTTCCCAGCCCTAAATACTGTCTGCATAATTTAATTAAAATGCCAGCACATAAAATGCTGAGTGTGTGTTTTTGTATGTATTAGCCCGCTACCTTGACGCTTTTGCTGGCATAATTGGTTCTCTACTCATTCATGCTTGTATTCATTCATTGGAATGGAATGTACAGCTTAATTGAATATTCGCCATTGACTTTATATCTCTACTCAAAGTTATACAAACTTTTGCGCCCCTAACGAAAAATAGTCATAATATTTTACTAGCTGTGAACACAGCACACAAAAAATGCTGAAACATTTTACTATTAAAGAGATAAATAGAAAGGGAGAGAGATAAATTCAAAGTATGCATATTGAAAGTGATTTAACTTTAATGCTTCAGACTATTCTCCTGAAGACAATTGGTAGCTATATACAATAAGTGGCCGAAAGGTTATTTATATAACTATTTACATTCCATTGTCAGCACATTTTTCCAAATTTGGCCGATGAAAAGTATCCCGAGAAATTATTAACATGACCGTAGCTAAAGCTAATTGCGTCAATTTGTTGATATATTCCATGTGGCTAACAGTTGCTCGGATAACCTACGCAAAACTTTCTTATCAAAAAGTGACTGGCAAGCCACATTGTTAACGCTAACTACTAACTTGGCTGGCGGCATTATGTTCATGTTACTTACATTTTGCTGTCATATTTAATTAAATAAGCTGCACACTGTGTGTGTGCGTTGGCATATGTGTGTTGTATGTGAAATTCCACCCGCCCTTTCGCATAATAGGTTTGTTGGCTCTACTTGCCAAAAATTGCCGCAGGTCATACACAAGATACATGTGTGCCTCTATTTTGAAGAGTATGCGTCATCTCCTCACCTGTGCACCTGCGCCACGGACAATATTGAACATCAGATGCGCTGTCGTTGTCGTCATCGTTGCCGCTGCTGTTGCGGGCGGGGCTTTTCTGAAGTTCATTAAATCCGTCTCATTAGCCAAAAACTTGCGCAGCTTGTTTTGCTGGTCGTGCAGATGCCTTGCAGCCTTTATAAGCTTTTAACGGTTACCTCAGTTTCAAAATACATACATATACATTTCTTTGAAGAGCAAATGAATATCAGTTTGTTTGTACAGGTCGCATCACATTTCGAAAGTAGCAATCACATCAAATATTATGTTTGAATTTAAACAACGGCAGCAAAACTCAATCAAATAATGCATGGACAACGTACACACACACACATATATCGAAATGAGTTCAGATGTCAGCCAATGCAGCATCACCCCGCACACACACACACACCCCCCTCTTTATTCGATAATGTAATGCAATGCTTCGGTCTTTTTGTGAAAGCCAAGAACAACAAAATCCCAAAGCAGCTATATGATTGTGAGTTGAGTGTGTGTTTGAGCTGGGCAGACAAAACAGCTTAAGGTCTTAATGAACATTACATACAGATATTTGTATGTATATAGATATATATATATGGCAAGAGACATCATCCTCATGATGATGATGACGGCTGTATTCGTTAGGGGGCATTTGAAGCCGTTGAGCAGCATCTGTGTCTGTTGCCATCCTCATCGAAAATAAACATGGGCGCTTTGAAAGGCCTCATTCATTTGGAGATTACCACCCGGCAAGGTAGCAATTACTGTTTCTATATGCATTTGTTAACATTTCTGGTTTGTAGCCACATTTTTGATGCTGTTGATGTTGCTGTCACTCTGGCAATGAAGTAAAATTTAAATTCATAATTCAATTGGACTTGTGCTTAGCTGCACAAAACCAAACAACAAACAATCAAATGAAATGTTGCAATGTTTAGTTGGGAACGGAATTTTGGATTGGTTGTTTTGATAATGGTAAATAAAGCTGGAAGTTGTGTGTATGTGTGTGTGTTAATTGAATGTCATTTTTGTTTTACTTAACGACAGCAACAACAAAAGAAAGCGCCAACAAGTATGCAATGCAACTTCATCAATTTAAATGTCTTTGCTTTTGATCCATGGGACAGCCAGACAACAATACTAAATATTTGAAAAATAAAATGAAAAGACTTAGCTAATTCATTCTTATGCTGGCTGTTGCCGTCCATTTGCTGACATTTTGTTTAAAATGCATAAATCATCGCCTGCTGCAGTGCCATAACTGGAACCAAACATACATACAAAGGCGCTTACACTAAACATATATCCAAGCACATGTGTGTGTGTGTATGTGTGTGTATTGGAAACTCAAAGAAAGGATATTATTATTTTGTGAGCACAGCAAAAACCGATGGCAGCAGAAAAAAGAAGGTTCCGAACAGCCAACGTGCAAATCAATGGCAGCAGCAACACGAACTGCTCTCCACAACAAATCTCTGACCCCGCTCAACACTCGAACCCCTTTAATGTGTGTATGTATGTGTGTGTGTGTGAGAGTGTGTAATAAATCTGCTGGCGTAGTCATAAATATTGATTTCGAAATTGTCTGCATGTGTGTGCGTTGGCAATCTGAAAACACCCCCTTAGTGAGGGAGAGAGAGAAAGATAGAGAAAGTCCAACCTCGTTTAGATTTGTCGCTTATATTAGCTGCAGAAATGAAAATCGCTTTCCAATCGAATTCTTTGCCTCTTACCTTTTTGCACATTTCCCTTGCTGTTGTTGTTGCTTTTGGATTCGATGTCTGTTGTATGTTCCATTGAAGTGTAATTTGCAGCTGCCATGCCTTGTCGTTGTTATTGTTTTGCTAACAAACGTTCTTTGGTTCTCTACCCTTGGCAATGCAGGGTATACGAATACATCCAGAGTGCTTGCCTGCATCTCAGAGGCCAAGGTATAAGAAGAACAAAAAGGAAAAAGTATTACAAAAGGTAATACGAATCGAACACGAACCTTGAAGTAGTAATCTAAACGTCACGTCTTGAACCTGTTCAGAAAATTGATATGAAAAAATATGTTACATATATTAAATTTTATAAGGAATCAGAAAATATTTGAATTGAATCATAATATATGCAAGTGTTAAAATATACGAATACTTTGCAATATTGAGCCACTTCCGTGACGTTCTTTTTTTTATATTTTCTGGCGTAAAGTGTTCAACTCAATATTCGCTCGCATTTGATGCTTTCGTCATTGATTGTTGCGCCGATGGCATCATCTCTGCCGTTGCATCTGCAGTTGGGCAGAAAGTTTTCAATTTATGATCCATCACTGGCTTTAGAATTATGGCCATCGTATTTTGGTTGTGGCAACTGTCAATTGACGAATGCTAGCAAGCACCCAGTTATCCATTTTGTAAAGCGTAGGAGAACAAAATCCGTCCAGTCTGAAATTGAAATTAAAGTCATAAGTCAAAGTACAGTGGCATTCACCAATGAGGCTTGCAGAATGCCCCTCATCCGCTTAAACCAAGCACAGACAATCATATGTTGCCACTACGAGCTTTTGTCTTTAGCCGGTTGTTGTTACATGGCCGACTGTTAAGTGGGCATTCACTTATGTGCCATGATGATGGCAGCGCCTAATCTTACCCATCGGGACTGCGGAGGCAGAAGCCCCATTAATATGCCTTTGTCTGTGCCTCGGACTCAGCTTTGATCTCCATTCCGACCTTTACTATTGGCCCAACTTGTCCCCTTTGCCAACTATCTGTATGCAGACATGAGAGACTGAACCAGTTTGTGTGAGTGCCAGTTATAAAAATGCCATCATACTCATCAGTGGATGTTGTCTCATTATGTATTCCTCAGGGACTTGGTTGAGTTGCTCAACTAACGTCCCCATTGCCACTGGCATACGATAAGTTGTCGTTTGTTTGATGGAATTTTATTGTTCCAAAAATGAAATGATACTTTTCGCCAGTTTTATCTATGTGTTTGAGATCGATTCGCAAGTATGGGCATCAGTATTATGTTATGGCCCAATCTATGGAGACAGATTTGTGAGTGCCACAATTTCATTTTTTTTTGTTTGTTTTTGTCTTTTTCTTTTGCCTTAGGGTATAATATAATTTGAGACGATTTTTCACAGCTACATTTCTTTTTCTGTTCGTAGAACGGTTTTGCTGTCATGGTTATGAACAGAAGCTGATAATAATGGTTAGGATGAATTCTTCAAAAAAATTATGAAATGAAATGGTAGTGATGAATTATGTATACGCACAACCGACTGATAGATACCCGCATCAATAACTACTGATAGATGAATAATCAAATTTATTTTAAATATTTGTTAAACTGTCAACTTGACCAATAATGTGCAATTATTGTTTGCACGCTCTCCGTCAAAATGTAATTATGTTCAGTTAAAAAGTTTTCGGGGCAAGCTTTTTCTCTGCAACTGTGAATGTACGTATGTACATATGTATACATAAATATGTATATATATGTATGTAAATACATATAATTAGTTTAGCTTATGTGTACATTTTAATTTGGCAATTAAAAGTGCGCATTTAATCGAAAACAAGTCTGCAAGGCATAGACATGTTGATAATAAATTGTGGAGATATGGTTGATAATTTGGCCGGCCTCAGAGCGTTGTCACAGGCGACTGTGTGTGTTTTTTTGTGTGTAAAGTGTGTGCGTGTTGCATTGTTTTAAATATTGGCGCTAAATCAAATTATCTGCCATTTGTCAATAAATAACTCGGATACAAAGGCGAACTTTATTAAAATTCACCACAAAACGTTGTTGTTTCCGGTTTCAATTACATCATAAATTTTCGATAGCACACTCGCACACAGACAGGGAACACAAAGGTGCACATAGCCATGGAGGGGGCATGTCGGGTTGGGTTGGCCGCAACACGATGACATGAAGCCCGAACGCAGCAATATTGAAATTTAAAGCACCCATTGGCAACTTGTCACAATTCACAACCTGTCCGGCAGGAGCTGGGCAAGCCGCCACCTGAGCAAAATATGAGCCAATATAAAACCAATAAAGCACAGCCAGCAAATATAACAGCAGCAGGAGGTAGCCGGCAGCCAGCAGCAACAGCAACAGCAACAGGAACCATAGCAGGAAAAGGCAGCCGGAGGAATGGCAACAAGGACACGGCAGACATAGCAAAATCAAATCGCTCTATAACGGATATGTGGTTTTGGCGCCAAATTAAAACTTGCACATAGTGGCTGCGCTATACACATGCATGGCGTAGTAGTGTTTATGGTTGGGTGGATAGTCAATGACAGCTTGAATTATTATAAACGGAACACGGATCTAAATTATGAATTGCATTAGGCAATCGATGCCCACCGACAGACCTATTCAGTCATAAACATTAATATCCAATATGGCAGCAGTCGCTCCAGGTAGCCGTTAAGCAAAAGACAGCAGGCGGCAAGCGGCTCAAAAGACAAGCGTGTGAAGCGCATAAACAAGCTGTGGATTCTTATGGGCCGTGGAGGGACTGCAGCAGAGCGGATTCTATGTAGTTGCCAGCAAAGCCAGTTTTGCAATTTATGGCAAGCGTACCAAAAGCAAAAAGCAAAAGCAGCGCTAAAGTTGTTTTTATATTCGCCCTTGAAGAGGGTATTACAATTTCGCTGTGAAGCTTGTAACGCATTGATGCAGACGTCTCCTAACACATATAGTATATATATTTCTGATAAGTATCACTAATCAAGTCGCACTTGCAAAATTGAGTTGAAAGACTCTTTTGCCAACCAAGAAATTTCGATGTTGGCAGTTCAACTCCGGTCTGCAAGGGTATGTAGTCTTGGGCTTGCCGTTGTTACTGATTTTTTTGTTCACCTTGGCACTAACTTGGCTAACGCCCGTCGCTGTGGCCGGGCGATGATGCATTGAAGCGGGATTTAAAGTTTAAAAGGTTTCGCGGCTTGCCTAGGGCCCAGGTCTGACAGCCATTTGGCGTTTTGGCGCATAATAAATTGGAGCTGTAGACACATGGTTTAATTTATCATCAAACGGCTGCAATCAGTTTGCAGCGCACTGAAAGGTCTCGAATTTATTGGCTTGAGTTATGTTTGTTCGCGGTGTGGATTTGTGTCCTACTGCATACTGCCTGCTGCCTTGTATGGAAGTATATTTGCTATTACTCGGCAAATTGACATTTTAATTATTATGCGATTGATGCAACTATTTGGCACATAATAGACTTGTTGTGGCTTGAGTACCTGGGCTTCTAGTAAAAAATTCAATTATGCCTTTGACTGCTGTATTTACATTTAATTGGTTATTCATTGGCAATTACTCGTCGCATGAAAGCACAACACTCATCATTGTGAGTTAACAATTGCCCCTTTGCCACTGCAAGCTGTTAGCCAATGGAATATTATAAGAATATTGGTAATTGAATTGACCAATATAAATATGAATTCCAATCAATTAGCCCATACATTATACAGTCGCTTGCTTGCAGCGTTTACTGTACAACATGCACTACACGGTTTAAAATGTACGGGTTTCTATTAAATTGAATTTTATTACGGCACACGGCAAATGCAGGATAACATTGGTTTTATGGCAAACAATAAGTGATGGCAAGTTATCAGTCGCAAAAAATAAAACAAAAGTCGTTAATGCAGGTTTAATCAGTATGCTTGATAACAAATATGGCCAAACATGGCGTATGCGTAACACATAAAAAATAAAGCGAAAGCAAAATCAAAATCATTTCGTTCGGAATAAAAAGTAGGTACTTGGAAATTGGCAATGACTTGGCTGCCTAGAATCACAGACAGCACAGCTACTCCAAGCACATTAATAATTTTTAGCATTAGATAAACACATGAGGGGTTGTTGAGTGGAAGGGGGGGGGGGGGGCGAGGAGCAGGGTAAGGTGTGGCAGTTTCAGACTAAGCATGACGCTGCAGCTCTGCTGTGCTGATAATCATAAAAGGATACGCTTCGATAGGCAGCGTCGGCTCCTTCAAATCAGGCAGAAAAACGCTGCCGTGTCTGACTAGCAATTGCCATAACCCCACCCTATTTACAGATAGTGTACGTGTGTGTGTGTGTGTGTGTATGTGTGAGTGTGATTGTATATGTGTTTGTGTATTTGTGTGCTACATTTCATTACGTTGAACATGACGCTGCTCGGCACTTGAAGCACGTAACAAGTTTAAATTGCGCTCGTTGACTGTTGACTGCCGGGCATAGCTGAGGCCGTTGCTGAAACCATTGCTGAGGCCATTGCTGCCACTGCTGCTGCTACTGCTGCTGATGCTACTGCTGCTGCTGCTGCTGCTGCTGCTGGCCGAGTCATGGTTCAGTCTCAATTGAAGCAGAAAAGTGTATTTATATGTAACGGAAATGATACTGCACTTGTGCGCCGCCTTTTAGCAAATGATCAGAGTAATGCGATATGGCCAGAAGACGGGTCCTCTCTAGCAAACAGGTCAAATGGGTCAAACGGGTTGCTTGTCCCAGCAATGAGCATTCAATTTCTTATATGCTTATAAATGCGCCTGTGATTTGAGGCGCTAATAAATGCTTATGATAGTCATAGTCAAATGTCTGCGAGCGGCAATTCTGTGGCTGGCGATAAGCGCTATTTTATCGCTAATTGTAAGTGAAGCGTAAAGTCGCTGCAAGGACTCGCCGAGTAAATAAAGATATGTGTGTAACGTGCACGAGTGCCATTTGCCGAGCATTAGCATTACTTTTTATGTACTCGAATTGATGCGTGGCGTCTGCAGGTGTGTGTCTGCTGTGTGTGTCTGCTGTGTGTGATTCGACTACAATTTCGCACCTGAGAAATCAGTCGACTTTGTTGCATTTTACGATGCCGCACAAATTAAATTATTATCTATGGCAGTTCAGCTGGCATCATAAATATGTATAACTGTTGTATTTGTCTTGCCGAGCAGTCATTTGCATTTATTGTCGTAGTCAAAGCTTGGCCCCCATTTCAAAGTCATTCATGCTGTCAAGCGTTAAGTGCTCACACACACACACACACACACAATCAAATAAACACACACACACACACACACAATCAACTAGACAGATATGCATATTAATGCTTCGTATACTTTATATTTTCAGCTGCTGCAAATGTTGTAATGTAAGCGGCGTTGCTCAAGCCAAATATTTGAGCAGCGGGCACACAAATGTGTAACCAACACGCTATTTGCTTGAGGCAACCTATACAAACACTGTCACACACACATGAAGAGGTAAGCGTGTGTGGCAGACACATGTGACGCAGTGTAAATAAAAATCTTTGCAAGCACACACAACATACAGAAAAAAATAAAATAAAAAAGGTGAAACGTGTATTAAATAATTCCTTTGTCGAGCACATTTTAATCGTGCCGCAGCAACAGCAAACAAAGCAACGTTTCAGGCAGTAGTGCCAGCAAAACTGCCCAGCGGGCAGAACAAATAAGCCCCAACCTCAATGCTAGTGTCCGCTACGTTGTCAGCGGCTTACTAAAAAATATAACAGAAACTCCAACTCAAAAAAAAAAAAACAAAAAAAAAAATGCGAGCCTTGTAAAAATTCACAACTGCGGCCAGCGACACAGACGAAAAATGTTGTTGTTGTTGTTAAATTTGCTGTTGCGGAAGTTGTTGTTTTTGTCGTTGTTGTGTCCACGTACGCGAGTCCTTCGAGCGATGCCAGGAGTTTTGCTCTATGGCAGCGCATGACAACTAAGCGAAGCTGGCCGGAGAACCCACTAGGTGTGAGGTGCCGGTAAATGGATGGGAGCGGTGCAACGGTTTGACAAGCGCGTGAAGACAAATTTCTGCATGTGTGCCGCAGAAGGATCCAAAATATAACACAAACACATTCACAAACGTTGAAATTGTAAAAACAAATAAAACGGGAAGATTACTTCTTTTGCTTTCTCCCTATATGTGTTTTTATGTTTCTGCATGTGTGTATGTGTGTGTGTGTGTGTGCTTTATAACTGCTACGTGTGTTGTATGCTTGTTGCGGCTTTGCAGGCATCAGCATTGGCTAAGCCAACCCCATCTTTTTATTTATTTATTGTTTTTTGTCTGTGTTCCTGCATTGGTGTTATTAGTGGACACCATTGTTGTTCTTTTCTTTTTGTGGTTGCTGCTGATGCTGCCGCTGTTGTAATAAAGTACAGTACACGCCAAGGACATTTCTTTGGCGCCAGCTGGCATCACTCAAAATATTTTTTATGTACCATGAATGTATGTGCATGTGCTTGAAATATGATCAGCCGAATGATTTTAAATTTCTTATGCTCAGGGCTTGCAAAATGTGTAAAAGGTATATCTATTCGTATCAATAAAAGAAGGAGAAGCAGCATCCTAGGCAAGCATATCCTGAGTCCAAAGGGCATAGAAACCCTCAACCCAACAAAGGTCCTGACATTCGTGCAGGACCTGGGGTTGATGGAAGAGCTGTAGGCTCAGAAAGGGAGCACAATAGACCTTATAGGTCGCAGTGCTGGTTCTCCCCATTTATAATAATAATTCATATCAATAGGCGAGGCGACCTAACCATGCCCTTGCGTCTGTTCCTACAGATATCAATATTGAAATAATAACTCTCTCTGTAGTGCAACTTGGATCCATTATGCCTCCATATACCATACGTAATCCATTTTATTTGTATTTTGTAGTGAGTTTCTTCCGTTTCGGAGATTACTGATAGTTGCGAAAGTTTCACTTGTTTTCGTTAAAAGATTTGTGCTCTGAGAACAAAGAAATTTCGGTTTTTTATATTTGCATGTTTTTTTTCTATTTGAATATTTAATTTTTGATACCTGAAACTGAAACTTATTCTCTGTTTCGTTCTACCGTATTGGGTTTGCTCTCTGGTGATTACCCACTAACGATTATCTTTGCTGCTTTGACTATACAGAACATCTATATTTTATTTCAGTTTTGGTTAAGAATTTTGCCAGATTTTTATGGCTCGTTAAGCTTTGTACGTATTTTTTAGAAAATTAGAATGATGCAAATAGCCATAAAAACAAATGAACAAGATTTATGGGAAATGTTTGAAGTGCAACGCACCAGCAACGAAGCCTGATTTCCCCTTAGGATATTTATTTTAATTAAAGATAGCATAATAACTTTTGCATGCCTCTTAAAAGAGAGTATGTATTTCGTAAAATGCAATATATTTCGTGTAAATATACAAATTGTCATTTGCAAAATGAATGCAAATAAATACATATCAAATAATGATGAGGCTCGTCTGCCTGAGTGTGTGTCTGTGTGTTTGTGTGCGGTTTTGGTCAAGTGATGACATATTTCTACATTTACGGTTAACTTTTCCAAAAACTTAAGCAATAACAAATGTTACAATTAATAGTTACACGAGAAATGTTTACGCTTGTGCGCTGGGGGAAATCTTTGCATAAGCAATGAAATGTAAGTGCCGCAAAACCAAATAAAATAGTTACATTTATACTCAATGAGCTAGGGGATGCAAAGCGAGGCGACACCTGTGTTGCTGAGGCAGCAACCACAACAAAAGCACAGCCACAACACTGAGTGCGACGGGCAGCCAGAAAACATCAACAGCAACAACAACGACGACGACAACAACAGCAACAATAAACAACAATGGCCAACACTTTTGTTGGCTTCTCATTAAAGATTCAGTTTGGTTTCATGGGAGAATTAAATCTTGACATGTCAGTTGCTAGTGGACAGAACATTGCCACAGCCGCAGGCTGACACGAACAACATAATTTTATGGGGATTTATGCAGAGAGAGCAGGGCGTGGTTCGATGTGGCCAGCTTAAAGCTGATTTTAAATTTGACCAGAAACAACCCTCAACTGCCCGCCACGCCCCTCCTTGTAACCATCGACCATCACAGTCACTCAGGCATTCTCAGCTTGGGCCAGCTACTAATGTTAAGTGGTTGATGTTAGTTTGTTAGTGTAATGCATATTTTATGCGACAACCTGTGATTTGTTGCTGTTTGTTTAGCTGTTTCTGTGTGGGGCTGAGCAAATGAATTTTGCTGTTTTGTCTGCGGTATGTTGAAGCAAGTGTTGATTGTTGCTGGACTACTCTTTGCTGATGTGAGATCTTGAGAATTGTATTTGCCAAACTGTTGCATCCGACCCGCAACCAATGAACCACAAGTCAAAGGAATTATTATTATTCTTTTTGCTGTTGTTGTATTTTTCATTATTAATGTTCTTTAGCATTCAGCTGGCTGTGTCAAGTATTTCTCAGTTCTCCACTGGCAGGAATTTAAATAAATCATTTCGCATGAAATGCGTATCACGAGACGCCTCCGATGTTATCAAATCAAATGAATGAATGAATGAATGAATGAGTGAGTGAGTGACTCGGCTAAGCTTGAATGCTGAAAACGGAAAATGTAAAATGGAATTAGGGGCTCTTAGCTGCTTGGTTGCGCTGCCAGCGGCTCATTTCCAAATAAATAATTTTAGAAATGCTATCAAGAAATTCGCTGGATGCGTTGTAAATCAAAAACGCCATCGCATTGGCAAAATATTAAGGAATTTGTATGGGAGGAAAGTGATGAGCGAAGGGAGGGTTGGGGCAAGCATGGCGAGGCCGCTCAGGGGTGACGTTTAAGACAGCATCAAATATGCAAATTGTAAATTGTAAATTGTAAATTGTTTGCTTTTTGTTGTTGTGCTCTTCTCTCTCTCTCTCTCTCTCTCTCTCTCTCTCTCTCTCTCTCTAGCGGTCTCTCTCTCTATCACTGTGCGTTTGCTGCGTGCGTTGCCATAATTTTTTTTTCCTTGTTACACACATTTTATTGGACGCACGAAGCTTTGCTTTTGTCGAATGGCGTTTGATTATCAGGTCGGAGCACTTATCAGAGCGCATAAATCAGCCAAATCACGAACCAACAAATGTTTTGCCAACTCATGACGCGGGCGGGGACACCTGAAACATACAATAAGGGCGTCAACGAGCCGCTAGACGTGTTGGCTTGTTTATTTGTTTTTTTTTTTTTATTTCTTACCCAAAATATGCAATGCATTAGAAGAGGTGTTGTTCGATTCCATAAATTAGTCGAACAGCTTTGTGGTAAATATAGTTCTTACTGCGTTTTATTATTGAAACGTGAACAATAATGTTTTGCTGTTGGGTAAGTTAATCCTACACCTCAACACAAATTATGCTTCAGTTAATTATTTTTTAAATTTTATTTTATTATTTTTTGACGAAAGCCCACCAAAAGACACCATTCCTGTGAGTAGTTGAGTAGATGCGGTCTCGGTTCATCACATTATGTACAATATAGCTGTTTCACTTCAGTTGGTTTGGGGTGGAATTTGTGTTTATGTATTATGTTGCCGCAACGTTAACCCCAAGTGTAAGAAAGCGTGTGTTGTGGTTGTGGCACATTGTTTAATTTACAATTTGCGCATTAACTTTGTCACATAATTCTAATTAGCGCTTTTAATTTGTTTATGGGGCACTTTACACCGTTACCTAAAATTATTGCTGGCTAAAATTGCGCTGGAAACAGCTTAAATATCACAAGCGTTGGTCGCTGCCAAGTGCCCCATTACCGGACAGTATGGAGGAGGCATCGCCAATGGAGGCGGCCACTATTTTTACGAGTCAGTTGCCAGGAAAGTCACACAGCCAGGGGTGTTGGGTGTTGGGTGCTAGGTGCTGCCATGACAAAGTCGTTAAATGCGACGCAAATTAGATTTATTGTGCGCCACTGCACCTGCCAGGTGGCTGATGCTGCCACTATAGGAGGCACCTCTACTCTGCCCCTGTGCCGGCCACTGTGGTCGTCTACCTGACCTGCCGGGGACGTCGTTAAGGGGTTTTTTTCCAGCTACCTACATACCCCTTACCCACGACCACTTCTGCCCCCTAACAGCTCAACAATAAATTTACATTAGACTGTTACATATTTGCACTGTTTGCCGCGAGCATTTCAAAAGCAGCCTCTCCCATGCCCGGCAGCCATCGGGCAGCGCTTTAACGTGCTGCAATTGCACACTAACACACACAAACACACACACACATATGTATTTAAGTAGCTGAAACGCGGTACGCATCCACCGTTAACTAGCGCAATGATATGCAAATAAGGATAAATCCGTCACTCGTTGCCGCTGCTGTCATTCAACCCCAATGCCATTAATTCTTCCTATTGTTGCTATATGTACGCAGTAATTGCTTGGAATAGCAAAATCAAAACTAAGCAAAGAAATGTGAAAAAGAAAAATGAAAACTATAACGGCCAAGCCCTTTAGGTATTTACTTCCAAAATAAAAATCCCACAATAAATGTTAAATATAATGAAATAAGCCAGACTTTTAATTTGAAGTTTGAAAAGCCATTAAAAGATTTTCGGTTTCGGCTTACTTTAGCAAACTGCAAAGAAAAAAATGTAAGTTTAATAAATAGTTCAATAGTAACTTATACAAGAGGCAGAAAACAGATTTCCGTTTAATATAGTTATTCAATAGAAAAGTATTAGAGAATATTTTCATGTTTTGGATTTGTGAATTTGTAAATATGGCATAGTATATTGAAATAGCCCTTTTAGCTTATATTTGACATTCATTTACATTTAGGTTTATGGTTTTGTTGCCGATTTGGTTTTCAGAGAAATCGGATTTCCTAACTCACATCATTTAATTTTAGCAAATATCACGACCTGAACAAAAGCCATTGAATGCAACTGCCGTACGGTGGATGACTTTGGGTTACAGAGCAGTCCCTAATGAAACAAGAAACAGCAGGCAGAGCAGCAAACAAAATACAAACACACATATACATATATATGTATATAAATATGTACATGTATTTACACAAACATACAAATCGAGAGCAGAACGTGCAGAGCGAGACAAATGGCTGAAAACGTCTGTTCCTGCTGCTACTTCGCTGAGTCGCATTTCGCATTTCGGTGGGCAGGTGTCTGAAGCCGTTGGCTGGAAGGTGGGGCAGCGGTTGGGAAATGAAGCTGGGGCAGCAGCGTTGAAGTTTTCGCATAAACAAAAGCAAATATTGCGCACTTGTGCAATTTATATTGCAAAACAATTGTCATTAGAAAATGCCGCACGAACAAAAACGGCGCAGACAAAAGGAGCCCTGGGCCCAAGGCCCAGGCCGAAACACACCAAGGACTCGCTCGACAGTCAAGTCGATTCGAGCCCAGGCACAACTGCAACTGTCACATGTGTACCAAGGAGAACCAGCAACAGCAACAGCAGCAGAACCAGAACCAGCAGCAGCAGCATTTTATGGCACAGCTTAAGTGCTTCAAAAATTCCACGTAATGCACTCAAAGCAACGTCTGCCCAGTCTCTTCTATGCTCCCCCAAGCCCTGCAGGGAGAGGCAGACACAGAGAGATACCGTTGCCCCTCACCCAAAAAATAGACGGCAAATAAGAAAACGTGCGAGCTGTGGTGCAAATTAAAGTTGCTGGCTGGGCAGGAAGCCGGATTCTGTTTATGGTTTTTCGCTGACTCCTCAGCTGCTGACAGGCCAATGTGTTTCAAGCAAGTCGCTGCATTCTGTGCCCCCTCCACCATCTCTAACCCCTTGCATCCCCTATTCCCCTTTATCAGCCATAACCCATTCCTGTGCTATGCCCCTATCTTCACACGCTGTCATTCGTCGCCAGTCGTTGCTTTTTCATCTTTGCGCGCCGTGCGGCATTTTCCTTATGTAAGTGTTTGTGTGTGCAATTCACACACTCTATCACACACACACACTCATACATACATATACTTTTTGTTCATTAGTGGATAATGAACAATTGCAGCATTATGACAGCAACAGCAGCACCAGCAGCAGCAGCAGCAGGAGCAGCAGTCGGACGCCACTGCAGTTGGCCAGTTTTTTGCTCACCTTTAGCTATCTAGTTGCAAGCATTTTTATTAAAATTCCTTGCGAGGACCATTAATTTTCCTGGTGCAGCAGCTCGGTGTTCTTTTTTTGCTCTTATTTAATTTTCTTTCGTTTCAGGTTAGAGATGTTTTGCTCGTTCGCCTGACGGCTGATGTTAATTGCAGTTAATTCTTGCCAACTTGGATGCTTTACCATTGCTTTACCTGCGAACTATTCTACACTGTTCTAAAAATAACAGAGTATTTGTTCAGTCCGCTATTTTCCCCCTATGAAATGCCAACAGATTATTTTAGACATCCCGAAAATCTAATAAGATATATAATTATTGATTTATGAGACTGTAGATGATTATTATATTTCGTTGCTTTTGATTTATCCTTTTCTAATTAATCATTGCTCCACCCTTCTATATTTTTGGGATTTTTCGTATTTTATTATGATATAATCAATAGCACAAAATACTTGTGTTATCTCTACAAGCCACCTTTTCACTGATTTCATATACACGCAAATTAATGTAAATTAAACAACAGAAAGATAACAAAATTCATAAACATTACAATAATACATGTTTGAATTAATTTATTTATTTTCATTTATTAAAGCTCTGCCTCTTATATAAGCCATAAATTGTTCTTGGACCAACAACTTAAAGCCAATGCCAACATGTAAAGATTTGACTCTCGCAAGATGGAAGCAATTATTTGGAGTATTTTGCACATTTCAAACGATGCTGCTGCACATGAGGGACAGTCAGATTTGTGGAGAATGGGATCAAAATCATATATCATGGTCATATGCAAATTGCCATCCATTTTGCGTTATGTACAATCAATGTTTTGTTGGCACATTAAACAACCACTGGCAGTAGCAATTAATTTGGCTTAGTTGAGTTTAGTGCACTTCCGTTGCACACGGCGGCCATTTTGTCGTACCGCCGGATGAGCAATAGACAGACAGTCGGACAGACAGGCGAACTGGGACAGAATGGATAGGCCGGCAGGTGGTCGGACAACTGTAAATGCATGAGTGCTCAAAAGCAGCTTTAGTTTTTATTACCATTAAAAGCGGATGAGGATGGCCCACCGCCCCAAAAACAAAATGTCGCACATAACTCAAATACATAAATACAAGCGCAGACTCTTTATATAAAACAGAGGCATTTGTGTTTGTGTGTGTGTGTGAATGTGGTGAAGAACTCTTGCTGTGCACCATTGTGTGGCACGTTGACATTGCGTTCGCTCCCGCTATCTGTGTGTATGTTTAACAATTTTGGCAATGGTCTTTGCTGGTAACACCTGAAATGAAATCCAACCGTGACCCCATTGAGCTATACGTAGTGCATGGCAGCCACCACCGTCACACAGCATTGACAATGACAACGACAACGACAACAGCAACAGCAACAGCAACAACAATGGCAGCAACGACAACAACGGTTTTGAAAGGCACAAAACTGAAATTCAACTAACAACATTAACAGCGCAACGAAATTTTAGACGGGCTTGGACAAGAGATTGGAATTGGGATTGGCATTCGTTTGGTTTGAGGTTGAGGCTCGACAAGCCAGACAATAAGCGCTGCAATGCCGCTGCTGATGGCTCTGGCTCTGGTATCTCTTTGGTGGTTCTCTCTGGCGGTTATTGCATATGCACACACGCAATGTTAACGGCAGGGTTGAATAGACAAAGCGATGCTGCTGCCACTTCTGCCAGTGCTGTTACTGCTGCTCCTCTTGTTGCTGTGCGAATAAATGTATTTGGGCACTTCAGTCGCTCTTGTCGCAGTCGGAAGGGTTTGAAGAGTGGGCATCTCGGCGCTCTAGCGGCATCACATATGCGCCTAACGATAATAGTTTTCTGCGTAATTTGTTCGCAGTTTTAGAGTATACACTAGCAGTGTAGATATCAACGTCGGCAAACTTTGCTCAACGCATTTGGCGATGCGTCCTGCAGGCATTGTGTGTATAATTTAGTATTCCTGACCGGAGCGCCCTTTCCTCGCTGACACTCTTCGTTTTTGACTAGTTAAAATTCATTTTAATTTGGAGTTGTAGTTGTAGTTGTAGTTGTAGGTATTTTGGCGGGGCCATGACGCTTGGCCATAAACCGAGTCAAGCAGTGTGGCAGACAGACAGAGACAGCAACACGAAGACAGAGTCAGAGAGCTACAGAGATAGTTGTAAGGGAGGGAGCTAGGCGAACAGGATGCCGCACGTGTCTCTGATGCCGCATCCTGCGTAGCTTTATAAACAATTTTGAATTTTGCGGTTGTGCGAAAATTAATGGATGCCTCGCTTTAGTGCGGTTTTTGGTTGCGCTGCCAGTGCTGCTGAAAGCCAGAGTGAGTGAGCGAGGGAGGGGTGAGAGGCGGAGAGCACATGGTTGCGGGGCAAACAAGCAAGTGCCACATCGTTTGCTATTAGCGCTGGCGACGATGGCGGCTAGATTTTAACGTTTTGTCATTAGTGTTTGCATTCTAGAAGCGAGATTGTTGTTTGCCGTTGCGGTGGCGGCAAGAAATTGCAGCTTAATGGCAACATAGCGAGTGTGCAAGAGACAATGAGACAGAGAGCAAGGAGCGAGCGAGATGGAGAGATAGAGAGAGGGAACAGGGTCTGCTTGCTTGAACATCAAGAGCATTTCAAATAGTTGGCTTATTTATGGCCAGCTCCGCATCCAGTAATCAATTAAATCCATAACAAGCAAGCTAACCCAAACAAAGACCAAGGCTTGCTTAACAATAACATCAAGAGCAACAACAACAATACACCCAGACACACAGACACCCACACACACCCACACACGCATGAAAAGTTTGCTGCAAGTTGCCAATGATTGTCAGGCAGTCGCATGTGTGTTATGAATAAGCTAAGAAACTTTTGCCAAAGTCGTTGCTATCGTTGCAGTGCAACGCTTCCAAGCCAGCTAAGGAACCAAAGCCGGGGCTCTAGTTGTTTCCGTTGCCGTTGCCGTGGCCGTTGCCTTTGCCGTTGTAGGAGCCAGCGAGTGAGCGTGGTTAATAAAACAGACAAACACTCAAACTTTTGCTATAAAAATATCTGGCTGGGAAAGCGCGTGGTGCGGGGAGAGATGTCTTTTTTAAGTTGCCAGCGTTGTTTGCTTGCTAAACAAGTGCTATTAAAAGAGCATAAAGGTGAAAGGTGGGCGTGGCTGAAAGCACTCGTAGCGTGCAGCGCTTGTCGTAAAGGGACCCGGTTGTTTGCATCTGTAGTATATACTACCTATTCTGAAATAAGCCCGTCCAAATCTATATGCAGTTCACAGTACCTGCAATCGCTGGATGCTTCCAATACCCTCTACCCAAAATATGAAATGGTTGGGTTACTTTGTCTTCATGAAAAGTACTGGAATAGTAAATAAAATCATACACACCCAGAATGATTTTTATAGATACCGATAATTCCATTTAAAGTTCTTGAATAGTAATCTTTTAAAGTATTTGAAATATAAAACTAGCTCGGTTCGCACAAGTGGGGTATTTGGTAGTTGATCACCTGATGCTTGTATCACTTTTAGTGAATTGTTCTGTTCGTTGTTTTTTTATGTTTTATTTAATACATAAAGAAACTTAGGTGCACTTTTGTATTTGCCGTCTTACCGTGCTTTTTAATGTGCCACGAAAAACAAAAGGTTGAAACAAAAATAAACAAATTAAAGCGAAATGCAACACAGTGAAATTTTATAAGACAAGTTTTTAATGCTTTTTATTTTGGATTGCTGAATACTATAAAATATTATATATACTACTTTAAATGCTATGACTCCTGCATAGTATACGCTTCTTTGAGAACTTTATTAATAAACAACTCTAGTGTCTATAAAAAAGATGTCATTACAAAATAAAAAAATACAAAATATTGCCAACAATTTTTTATAGTTTCGAATATCAAACAGGGATTCATAAGGCCAATTAAAAACACAATATAAGAACTGCTTTTAGCGTATTTATTCTTAATGCATATGAAAAATACAAGAGCTCTGGACCAAAATCACCCAGATGGATTCAATGGATTCTTCTTGTCGAGTTTATGTACGAAATTCGCATGAAGTTTGTTCCATGCTTTGCAGCTGAGTGGGAGTCAGCCGCTGGGCGTATGAGTAACATATGCACTTTATGTAGCTTTGTAGCTGCCAATCGACAAACCTGATTGCTTAATTTTCGTTTTTAACCACAATTTTTGTGCTATTTGAAAATGGCAGTAGTTAGAATGACAAAAGCATCGGCGTTGGCCCCAAAGTGCAAAATGCAGTGAAATATTGAAATTGTACGGTTTGCCGTTGTGCAATGGTGCGTAATGAAAGTAAAGTTTTTGCCGCTGACAGCGAATGACGCTACAAGCGAGTTGAAAGGTTCACTCACACAGACACTTACACACACACTCACACACACACACTCACATAGAGAAACGTATGCGCAAAGAGATTTTTGTTATACGTGACCAGCATGCGGCAGTTGCAATGCGCGTTCTTGTTGCACGGACAAAGCAAGTCAAGTGAAAACGCGACATGTGCATGTATCGAAAAGCAGACAGACTTATGCCGTATATAAGTCTGCACCATATCATATGCAGTCTTTGGGTATTGCTGCGAATAGCCAATTGCAAAACGGTATATTCTTCAAACAATCACCCTTGGCAGCCGAAACATTCAAAACATTCCCTCTTGGCAGCTGTAACATTGCAATTGTTCCTTGTGTGAACTTGTGTGCAATATATACACATATCATATATGATACCTTTCAATCAACACGCAATTTAATAATCACTTACCATTTCTCGTTTTGTTCCCAATCCCGATCTGTATTCGATTAAGACAAAAGAAAAACTGCAATGATTTTTTAATTTTTATTTTTGATTAACATTTTTCCATTTTATTTGATTATTTCTCTCCTGCTTTTCCGCATTTCCCTATGCATATATTAACGTGTACACATGCACATTTTGCGTGCATTTGTGTGTGTGTGTGGGTGTGTGCGTGTGTGTGTTGGTGTGAGCGTGTATATGTGTTGGTTTGTGTATGCATGCGGGATTATTCTGGGGGTGTTTCGATCGATTTGATTGGATTGGATAGGCTTTGAAGAGCCCTTAACATAATTATACCATTCTGCTTTCACGCTGCTCATAATTGTTTGTGGGCTTTCCATTTTTGTTCTATTTTCCCTGCTACTAATTCCAATGCAATTAAGGAGCTGTTTGAGTGTGGGTATGTGAGTAAATGTGTGTGTGTGTGTGTGTGTGTTGCTTTTTCATTTTGAACATGTTCTGTTGTTGCATGCAGCTTTGTTTAATCTCTGACATGTTCCTTTTTTATACATTTAAATTTATATTTTTATTAATTTCTGTTGTGATGTGTTCTCATGTGTTTCATTCGCATTTGTTAAACACACATACATACATTTATTGACGTTCTTTAATTATATGCATTTCTTTTTATAATATAATTATTTATATGTACATACACAACATTGAATCATTTATTGTATTACATATATGTATATGCATTTAGCTTAAATCGTAACTATGTATACATAATTACATATAATTATGCTAAATACATAGGCATATCTCATATTATAGGTAATGATATTATAAATATTTCTGCTTCTTCTTCTCTCTCTCCCTCTCTCCCTCTCTCTCTCTTTCTTTGGATTGCTATCTTTTTGCTTATAATTTTGCTGTTTTCCTTCATTTTCCAACATTCTCATTTGTTTTTGCTTCTTACTTTATATTATCTCTACCATAGTTTTTTTTTTTTTTTTTATAGTGTATTTTATGTATTTATTTAAAATTATGCATAGCTTTTTGCTCTTGTATAGCAGACAGTTTTGTTGTTTGCTCAAATAACATTTAGTTATATATATATGTATATATATATATATATATATATATATATTGAATGCATTTACATGTACATATATATATATGCATATAAGTATATATAGATTTGTATGTAAAGTTTTGCATACAATGTTGCACAGTTTTTGCCATTGGCTCTCAAAAAACACGTTTTGCCAAGTTTAAAAAATAAATCAGTTTACTTTGTTAATAGCATCGTTTACTCTCATCGCATAAAATCACAACTTATAGAAATTAGACGCACTCTCTGTTTGGGATCTACACATCCTCCAATGCAAAGTGGGCTAATTTTTCGTTACTTTCGTTTAGCTTTTTGTAAAAAATAGTTTACAATATTAATGATTTTCCTTTTAGTTTTGGTTGTCTCTTTTTGTAAATACCATAAATAATTGTGTTTCGTTAACAGTTAGCATATAGTTTTATAGATACAATTACAATCTTAACTAAACATTGACTAAACTTTGTAATTTGCTTTTGCTACACGTTGCAGTCAACGTCAGAGTCGCTGCATATTTATATATGATTTTTGTTGTCCGGTTCGTTCACTCTCTCTCACTTTTTATTTATTTTTGTTTTTGCTTTCTCTAAATATTTCACTATTTTGACTCGTTCAGCTGTTTGCTGTTACATAAAGATTTCTTTGTTCACATTTACATTACATAGATACATCCATAAGTTTCTATATGTGTTACCCATCGATTAAATACCAAGTGCTGCTTACATAAATAGTTGTAGCTAGTCATGAGTACATCTACATGCATTTTTTATTTTGATTTTGTAGTTTTTGTTTTTGTTTAATGGTTTCTTTTGGTTTGTGTTGCTTTATCACTATGTTTTTACCTATGTATGTATGTGCAAATTATCTACTTTATGACTTGTGTTTACATTTAACTATTTTGAAGGTATTTTGTGTTTTTCTGTCTTCTTTTTTTGTAGTTTAATTTTTTTTTTATTCAATTAAATTAAATTTAATTTTTATTATTATTATTTTTTTTTAATGTTGGTTCCTTTGCTCGATTTTTTAACACAACTTATTTTTGGGTTTAACTGATCGAAGCAACTGGGGCCGCCTATTTAACTACTTCTTCAATTAGGCACATCTATTAAATGAGCTGCTGATTTAACTAATTACTCATAGCCAGTATCCAAGGGGTAAAGGTGGTGTCTGCGCAGCTCAGTGATAACACATAAAAACCCAAACACTTATATATACATATGTATATTTGGAAATTATTCAGAAGTCGAATCAGTATTAAAAAGTTTTGAATTTCAGTCATAATAAATAATTTCAATAGCTTAGCTTCTAGAATTCCTTTTTCCTCTCTTTGTCGAATCGAAAGCCTTTCAACCCAATAGCAAACCAGAAGGTTTCGAGCACTACAACATCCGAAAAACCCTTCGACTTTAGCACCCGCTCTATTCTAAATCTTGTAGGTATACCTACGGCTAGATGTGTAGTTGCTGAATTGCATCCCTCCGACTAAAGAAGGTTTCTTAGAACCACATGCTTGTTTTCGCCCATTCACTGCGAGAATATAGACACAAAAAACACACATACATATATTTTTTATTTAATTGTAATCCATTGGTTTTTTTTTTAATAGAATTAGTTGTACATAAATTATGGTTATTAGCTATTGCACAATTTGGCTTTATTGCTGTTGCTGTTTGTTGTTGTTTGCTGTCGCTGTTTGCTTATGCTCTGCTCTTTATACTTAATTTTACTTTTAGCCATCAACAAATTGGATATTAAGTACTATATATATCATATTATATATGTTTTGCTTGAATTCATATCTGATGTGATAATCTTCTATCGCTCTTCTCATGCTTTCTCTATATCAATCGAGGGGGTTGAACTAATAATAGTGTGTCACTTTTACTTTTCATTTCATTTCAATCTTTGTACAATTCTGGCATGCCATAGACTTGATTTACTTGATTAACTGTTGGTGGTTGTTGTTGGAGTTGCTGCTCGCTGTTGGGCAACTGTTGTTGTTGCAGCCAGTGTGGTTGTGCATAATGCAACTGTGGTGCATAATGTGTTGTGTGTTGTTGCTGTTGTTGTTGCTGCTGCTGCTGTTGTTGTATCTGTTGTTGCAATTCGTATATCTGCGGCTGCTGCTGATGGTGGAGTTGTTGTACATGATGATGATGCTGTGGTTGCTGTTGTAGCTGTTGTTGTAGTTGGTAACGCGGCTCCTTCACATATTCGCCGCACGGTGGCTGTTGCTCCTGTTG
Source organism: Drosophila cognata (assembly GCA_035041535.1). Lineage (NCBI taxonomy): Eukaryota > Metazoa > Arthropoda > Insecta > Diptera > Drosophilidae > Drosophila > Drosophila cognata. The sequence goes on from JAWNLC010000571.1 coordinate 13,552,951, forward strand.
CTGTTGCTGCTGCTGCTGCTGTTGCTGTTGCTGCTGCTGCTGCTGTGTGGGATACATGGCCACCGCTCATGGCAGCTACACGAGCAGACTCGGTGCCAGCCACTCATCCTCCGCCAGCTGCAAATGCCACAAGCTAAGTATACGCACTTTCCACCTACACCCAGCAACTCACCTGCGGACTGACCTGAAACTGTTGCATGGGATAGGCAACCACGCCAGCTGTCTGCGGCAAAGCACCGCCCACGCTCTGTGTGATTTGTGGTGCAGCAGCGGCCGCAGCGCTGGTCAACTGCGGCTGTGGCGGCACACTCTGCCAAGTGCCGGGCAGCTGCACACCCATGCTATTCAAGAAAAATACAAATAAAAAAAATACGTATTGTTGCGAAAACGCTTGTTCATATTGAATCAATATTCGCACACTTACCCCATGTAGCTGGCCTGCTGATAGCCAGCAAATTGACCGTAGGTGAAGCCCTGCATGCCCTGCAGAAATTGGCCTGGCTGCAAGGCGCTCGCCGGTGCCGCTGTGGGATATGTGGGTGCCGGTGGATACCAATAGCCGGCAACTTGCTGGCCATAGGCGGCTGCTGCTGCAGCTGCGGCAGCGGCAGCCGACCCAAATGGAAAGCCCTGTGAAAGGGCTTGGCCAGCAATGGCAGACATATGATTTGGATCGCCACTCTCCTTGCCCCACGCACATTTCACTGGCTGCTGGTTGATTTCCGTATTATTGACAGCCACGATAGCGTGTGTGGCCGCTTCTTTTGTCGAGAATCTAAAGGGGGAAAATCGTTGTGAGTATTATTGTGTGCTTGGTTTGTGTAGCTAGCAGCGTGTAAAGTTAAAGCAAACTAATTTGCTGGGGGAGTTGGCTGCTGCAGATTGACCTGCTTAAATTTCCATTTAACCTACAGCAACAACAACAGCAAAATGTCGACAACAAGTTGTGTTAGCCTGAACAAAGCGTAAAAGTGGTACAAGCGTCTGTGGAATTGTTTTGGCTCTTGTTGTGCTTGTATGTAGTAGTAGCTGGTAGTTGAGAGTTGTTCTTGTTCGTCTCGTCCACCTCCTTCTCGTTGTTGTTGTTGTTGTTATCGTTGTTGTGGCGGGGTTTGAGTATAACTGCAGCAGCAGCAGCAGCTCCAGCGGAGACCACTTGTAGTCCCCAAGCTCATTATGTTACAAAACGCCAAACAATGCCAATGCGGCTCTTTCTCGCTCCCTTTCTCCCCTCCTCTCATCATCACTCTCCTGGTGCTCTCGCTACCCTTCGACAGTTGCTCTCTCGCTCTTTTGGCTCAGTGCATAGCACAGAAATGAGTTTTTGGACAGCGCACAAAGGGCGAACCTGGTCTGTGCTGCAACTGCAATGCGTTGCCCTCTTTGCCAGGCTGATGGTGCTTGGGGATTGCCTTGTGGTGGGGAGCATGGTGTTGACCGTTAAGCCCCCCAACAACGGCTGCCATTAAAACCCTATCAGCATTCGTGGCGGCAGCTGCGATCTGCTTTCTACTCAGCTCTTAGCTCAGCTGCATTCCCCCAGCTCACTTTTCTCACATGCTTTTTGCATAGTTTTTGCCTTCTTTGGTGGGAACTTTTGCTAGTTTAATACTCTTGCTGAGATTATTGCCATTTTGTCGCTCGTTTGCAAAGCTTTGAACAAAAATGTTTTAATCGCACATATATGGCTGTAGTCGTAATTGCCATTTTCTCAGTTTTGAAAGAAATCAATCAGATAAATATGTCTATAATTTATCATAGCATCTATCGCTATAAAATGTACATATTTTTGTGTTTTCAAGATTCTAAACAATCTTAACGATATCGACCAAAATTTATGATTCATATGCCCCAAACATGGAGAAGAGAATGATACAATATCAGACTACTTCAAAACCTTGTGCACAGATGTGATGGGAGCAATCAGAAAAACTTGAGAATATATATAAGCAATATATTGTACACTTATCACATATCGGAAAGGGTATTTAATCTTCAATTTCATAAAAGCTAACATTCATCCCCTTTTTTAATTTTGCCTTGGGCATTGACGTCGCTGCTGTTATTGCTTTTCATTGTTTTGTTGCCTCAAATTTGCCCGTTGTCGTTCTTGTTGTTGTTGTTGCTGATGGTGGTGGCGCTGTTGCTGTTGTTGAGTGCAAAGTGTAGTTGATTTATTAACGGTGCGGCGGACCCGCAGCTGAACGGAGGCACATTGAAATGGCGTGCACTCAATTGCAACGACAACAACATGAAAGCGGTTTTACAAGGCAGTGGTTTGGGTTGGTGGTTGGGTGGTTGGATGGCTGGTACTTGGGGAACAACGCTGGCCGCAGGCCACAATGCATTCTACTGGCAACTAGTCGCCGCCAACAAAATCAAAATGGCGTGAAACAATGGGTTAATGTTGTACAGGCGGCCGTTTTACGCTTTTCATATTTTTTTTTTTAACTACTGCTATTACCACTTTTTATTAGAAGGTAAATGGGGACAACCCGTACTTACCGAACAAATGCATATCCCTTGTCTTTGAACACGCGTATCTCCTGTATTGTGCCATATGGCGAGAATGTCTTCTGCAATATTTCCTCGTTGAGGAAGCCGGAGAGGGCGCCATTGATGCCGCCACAGTAGACGGTGCAGTTGGTGGGACTGCTCTGGTTGTATACCTCGTCAAAGGTCAACGGTTTGACATTTACTGCAAGTGCAAATTATCACATTTTATTAGAGCTTAGTGAGTGAGTTGGGTAAATCATTAAAGTTGAACCTTAAGATACTTACTGTCTGCCTTGGTGGCCGGCGGCTTACGTGTGGCCCAATTTGTGCGTATCGAACGAGAGCCGAGCCACTGTCCGTTCATTGCAGTGATGGCGGTTTCCGCTTCCTGCAAATGCATGGAATTAAATGGAAACCAATTAACTAAAAGCTGAGCACAATTTGTAAACAGTTGTTTTAGCCGCTTAAGCTGCTTACAGCTAAAACAAAGCGAAAGAGAGAGAGGCCAACCAAAAACATCAATAAACAGCTCAGAAAGTGTTAAGGAAAAAACAATTGCGGCCGTTGAAAAGTTGCTCCTTGCTCTCTGCCGCATCGCGACATTGTTGCTATGAACAACAACAAAAACAATAATTTGGCTGCTTTTTAATTCTAGTTGAGCTGCCCCCTGCCCCTGGTTACTCCTCTTGCTACTTGCTACTTGCAGCAAGCGGATGCACATATTATAAATTAAATTTTGCCAAAAATTTATCAAATGCAAAAATTATGCAAATGATTCATGCAATAATGATTGCAGCTGTATGTGTGTGTGTTTTGTGCATGTGTGCATGAGCGTGTATCTATGTGCGTGCGTGCGTGTGTGTTTGTCATTTGGGCATTCCAGGCAATATTAAGTTGCGACACACCGAAAGACCAGATCGCAACATTGCCTTAATGAAGTTTGCCAGAATGCGCAGTGCACGTTCTGCGCGACGGTTCAGTGGTGCGATGGTGGTATTTTGTGGACTCTAACTAGGCACGGAGTGTCTCTGGTCCTTTTGCAGCTGTCTGCAGGTCGCTTTTTATTTTAAGGTTAGGTGCAGTGCTTAAAATTTGCTATACACTCTGTCTTAATTGTCAAAAGCTTTATGACAAAGTTAAATTTAAATGAAATTAACTTAGAGTCCCTTTGTTTCATACCGAACTTAATTGCGAATATACATATATATATATTACTTATTTTTATTTGTTATCTAAGAAATTAAATATTACATTTATGTATATTAGCAATTTGGCGTAGAGGGTATTTCATTGCCAGAACAGAATTTTTTGTAGCCCTTTTTTAGCTTCATTACAGCAGTTGAACAAAAGTCAACAATTGAGTGGCTGCCCCCAGCGATAAACCAAGCAACTGTCGCGCAACATTGTCCATAATTTAAATTGAGTGTGTGTTGGTGTGAGTGCACATATAGAAATATATACACATACATATATATATATTTATACGTATATATGTGTGTTTGAGTGTGCTTGCCTTGGTTAAGTCACGCAGTTTGCGTGCGTGCGCATTTTTATGCATTGCCAGTTGCATTTTTCATATTTGCATAAACTATAAATTTTAAATTTTTTAACTGATACGCATCGTTGATTGCGACGCAGAAGCAGCAACAGCAACAGCAACAGCAACAACAACTGCAACAGCAACAAACAGGCAATCAGGCTTTGGTGGGCCAGCAGAGAATGCAACGCCTCACACTCGAGCGTCAGAAGCTATTTAAATATTTTACATTTATTTATCAGTTGGCTGCTTCTTCGGCGACTTGGGCAACTTTAAACAGCCACATGTAATATTTAATTTGCAGCTATTGTTGTTGTTATTGTTGTTGCTGTTGTAGTGGGCATGGCTCCTTTCTCGGTTTGCTGGTTATATTTGACAGTCACTTCAAGTGCAGTCTATTGTTACAAATGTAGCTGTGGTTTCTTGTTGTCGGTTCTCTGTTTCTATTTCAGCTTTCTTTTGCCAATTGCAATTGCAATTCCATGTGTCAACAGAAATTGTCTTAACAAACGGTCAGCTTAGTTGGTAGCTGGAAGCCGGCAAACGAACTTTGACAGAGATCTGATGGCCACGGCTAATGCAATGCCACTGACAGAGCGAACTTTGGCCAAAAAGCTGCACACTTACACTGACCAAGCAGTTGTTGATGTTTTTTTCTTTTTTGGGTTCTTCCCTCTGGGTTTCGAAGAGTGTGGATAAAACTTTATCAATCATTTTGGTGGTAAATTGCTTAGAAAACATTCGGTGAACATGAACTGTGCAAAGATGGAGTGTAGAACACTTTGCCCCGAGTTGTTTAAGATCCAAAACTTTAAACTAGCTGTACATCTTGAAGATGTTTATGAGTAAACCGTGCGCTTAAATGCGCATTTAATCGCCTTTGCATTTTCGGGTGTACACCCCAAGTTCAAGAACCTTTAAGTAATTTTGCCAATTCATCTAGCTCAAGTGCCTGTTAAATACCACAACATGACACCCAATCGCATGGCTGCAAGTTGGCAAAACTATTTATGAAAGTGGCCCGGCTCAGGTCCAACAGGAACAAGAACGGCAAACGACAGCCTCAAAAAATGTCGAAAACTAATTGGAAAGTTTCTCGGCAAAACATGAGGCAAATAACAAACGGAACAAACTGAATGCTTTTGGTTTTGTGTGGACTTGTTTTTGGGCATGACTTTTTGGTAAGGCTCATTGGCTTTAGCCATTGTTTATTTTCTTGGTATGGTTAAGATGTCAGTTGTTGTTGTTGTTGGTGTTTGTGTTGTGGGCAGGCAGGAAATTAATTAATTGTGTATGGCAAATTTGCAGCTAATAGCGAGAAAACTTTGCAAATGTTTGCCGCTTGCGGTTGTCACAACTAGCAAACAACAATAACAGCAACCATAACAACAAGAGGCAACTCGAACGCTGACAAAAGTGTTGCCTACCTATGAGCGCAAGCTGAAGCAAACTGAAAATTAATTAAATTTCACTTAAGCCTTCAAACCTGCTGGTTGCCAATTTCGAAAGTCAAACGATCTAAGTTTTTTTTTTTTTGCTCTAAGAATTGCATAAATACCAAGTTCCACTTGCCGCGTATAAGTTAATTTAATAGAGACGACAACTTCCGCCTTTCGAATAAGATAATTAATTTTCACGAAAAGATGACGGTAAAAGTTTCTGGCTCGCTGGACGGCCAAAATTTAAGGAAAATGTTCTGTAAATTCAATTTGATGTTCAACTTATTGTGAGTTGTTTTGGTGCAACTTTTGTGCTGTGCGCCTTTGTAAATATTGATTACTTGATAAGCGTTGAGAATCCTTTAATGCCCCCGCATGGCCTCAAAAAGGGAAATGAAACTGCTGGCAATACTCGCAGCTCGGTTGTGAACAAGACGGGAGGGGGAAGTGTTGGGTACAAGTCACAAAAAGTTTTTGTTGCTGCGCAGCTCAAGAAACAGAACCAAAAAGGCGAAATACCTTCATTAAGCGAATGAAGAAAAGCAAAGTAAGTTGAAGAATTTTTAAGTGGTTTAAAAGGGTTTTGTCATACTTTTCATCTGGATACTAACCAACGCATCCACATTTCCTTCCCCATCCCCAAAACCCAACGCTGCCACAAATGGGTGGACTGACATTTTGTGTACAAAACGTAAGTCGGCAGCAAGACATTTTAAATGTTTATTAAAACAATAAGGAAATGGTTTGTGCTTGACGCAAGCAGGCAGCAACAAAATTAAAAAAGGACCAAACAGGACAAGGAAAAACTGTAGCGGGTGAAAAGGTGAAAAAAAGGCAAAGTCAAACGCACACAAAGGAAGGATAATCCCCACCAAAATACACTCCACAAAAATAAGAAGACAACCGTTTTGTGTTTGGAAAAAAGGTAACCAGACGCACAGTATTTAGTGCTGGTCAACTCAAATCCCTCCCTCGGCCCCACCCCCTGTGTTATCCACACACACACATCATCAGGCTAAAAGGTTTTTGGCTCCTTAGCCAGTTTTGCGCTGTTCTTTGGTCAGATTCATTAACGTGGCTATTTAGATAAGCGCCAAAGCTTCTCTGACCTCGTCAGCAGCTTTAAGGACGACCATTATCAAAGTCACATCTTAAAGGCAATACCCAAAAAAAAAAACCAAAAAAAAAACCACAACGGGGGAGCTAATGTCTCAACGGACTTTTCGTCTGACAAATGCATGATTTCTGATGGGCATTTCTGATGATTTCTTGATATTTATAGAATAACTCAAGTGGCAAATCGTTTACACACTTGAAATGCTGTCCCATTTGTCGCATTCTAAAGAATCAAACAGATATCGATGTGTGTAAGCCAGCAGCCAACAACCAACAGCCAGCAGTCAATGGCTAAAAATTGTTTTCATTTCGTTTAGACTGAAAACGTTTTCGATATTTGACCATTGCCTGGTCACACATCACAACATTTATGTGGAGTGGTCGGGTATGGGCTCAAAAATCAGTATTTCACGCAAGAGCGCATTTTTGTCAAGACATAATTCCATGGGATTTATTTGTGTATGCCATTTTTTCATTTTATTTTTTTTTCTTTCCGTTCTTTCTTTTTTCATTTCGATTTGGTTTCTCCCTCGTCCCCGATCCCACGTCCCGCCGACCCTCTCTCAATTGTTTTTATAGTTACAGCCCCGGGGCCAAGTCGAAATGTTGCTGCTGGTCATGTGGGTCCAGTGGGTCGGCTTATGCGTGTGTTGGCAGTTTTAGGCTTCAAATCACTAGTTTCTGAATTATTATGGAAAACATAAAATAAATGTCCAGGCCATTTATATTTATAACCAAGTTTTTTTCGGTTCAGCAAATTTATTACATACAACTCGGAACGTTTCGCTTTTTGTTCGAAATTAGCCTTTGTTCACAGCAAGTCGAGCTTTAAAGAGCGCCCCGAAATTTTCTAAGAAAATAACTTGAAGAGTGTTCAAGACTACAAATTATGGTTTACAGAAGAAAATCTGTGAGCATGGATTTCAGCATATGAAATACTAAAAAGTAATTTGAATCTTCTGCTGCTCTGATTTCTTGGAAATGATTCAATATTGATTGAGCTTGTAGTCTTGGTTTATATACTGCTATTGCTATTTAAATTGCTTGCAAGATGCAACGCAAACAGAACCTCGGATTATTCGCAGTTATTATGCAATGCCAAAGACAGTTACTTCAAAGGTCGAATGTTAAGTCAGGATTGGAAAATACTCTGTAACCACAAACCCAATATTTATTGACATATTTTGATTGAGGAGATAACATTTCACATCTCCGACTGTTACAGACAAGATATACAAATGACGACAACTAAATGAAATTACCTAATGCTTAACAAAATTGTGAATTATGAATAATGAGGGCAAATACTGTATTTTTTATCATTTAGATCCTTTCTCCCTATGCGTACATAAAATGCGTGACGAATATATAATGCAACAATGGGCACTGCATTCACCGCACAGATGACGAAAAGAACTCACTGAATGCTGTCTATTATCATCAAGGCTGTGGCAGCGGGGGGTTGCATTATATCTTTTTCGCTGCACACATTGTCAGCGTGCGTTTAAATAATATCTCGGCACAGTGTGCAACAGAGGCTGCTTTAGCTACTAACACTTGCAGCGCTAATACGATTAAGCGAAGTAGCTTGAGACGTGACTGTACTTTGTTTGTAATAAGTTGTGACTCAATAAGATGGCCGCACAGCGTCCACTTAAGATGCAAGAGGCAAGTAACAGTCGAACGCAGTTGTAGTTGCTCATACGCCGAGTTTGCCGCATTGTCGCATTGGCGTGCAATATTATGTTAATGTTATGTGTGACAATAACTGATGCCGCCAACGATGGCAGCCATTAGCATTTTCAAGCAGCCGCAGGATGCTGATTCCCGTACAACAACAGCAGGCAGCAGGCAGCAGTCAGCAGGCAGCAAGCAGCTCCTGTGGCATCTCCTGTTTCTCCTGCATGGGCATGTTTATTGCTCTTAATGGTTGCGTGAGAGTTGTTGTTTTTTCATACCCTTGCAGAGGGTTAAACAATTTTGTCGTGGACTGTGTATCCCAATCCCAATCCGCTTGAAATGTCAGTCTGCCAGCCATAGAAAAAATTTTACCCAGTTTAGCTAGAGATCTGAACAAATCTCAGAGTAATGCCATTAGCATCGACGACTATATTATAAAGCATCCATAGAATAATTCGTTCGATGAACTCCGGCTTGTAAGGATATGTAATCTTCGGCGTGCATGAAGTAGGTCTTGTTTCTTGCTTTTATATATTCTTTTCAACTACATGCGTTCGTTGTTGTTGTTGTGATTTATGATGCTAATGACACGCAGCCCGGCTGTCCTGGCGCCTGCTGTCTCGTCTGAGGCTCTCCTCCGTTGATGGTTATTAAATTATGGCAATTTGTGTACATCGTCAACGTTTGGTAGCGGTGTTTTGGCTGGTGTTTATTTAAAGCATGTTGCCAAACAATTTGCGCTAAATATTTGAGGGCTTCTTCAGCTACAACTACATCAGCACAGGCATCAGCTACAGCTCCGTTGGTCGCATTATGCAAAGCTCGGGGATTGGCGGAATGTTCATGCACACTCGGAAGCGCAAAATGAAGAAAATGTTTCTTCCTTTTCCGTTTACAGTTGCAATCGAAATGCACAAATACACGCACAGCGTATGTGGTGTGTTAGTGTATGGATGTGTGTGTGTGTGAGTGTGTGTGTGTGTGTGCAGTAAGCCATTCGAAATATAACTTTTCAATTTCCGCAAAACCACAGAAAATATATAAACTTTGCACAAAAATTTAATAAAACTTTTCGCATAAATAAAATTTGCATTAAATCAGCTGCAAGCGACGTCAGCCAAGGAAGGAATGGGTTGGGTGAGTGTGCCAACGGCTTAGTACGGCGTATATGATGTGTATGTGTGTGTGTGTGTGTGTGTGTCTGTGTATTTTTGTGTGTCTTTGTTTGTCTGTGTGTGTGTTTGTGCTAAACTCATGTCGAGAAACTTAATTTGAAATATTTGAGTTTGCTATTTGGAGCGGGTTTGTTTTTCTTTCATTTGCCTTTGCTGTGTGGCATCGAAACTAATCGAGAAAGTTCGAAAATTTGTCGCTTGCACCACCCCATCCCCCCTGCAGCATCGATGCAACATAAAAAGTTAACTAGTTTGTGGCAGCGATGCGTTTGACACGTCGCTGCCGCACTTGAGACTAATATTGCGTATACGCTGCTATGCACTGAGCACCAATATAACAACAACAACAACAACAACAAATAACACTACAACGACTATGTGCAAAAGGCTTAGACTTTGGCTTTGGCTTAAGCGTTTGACTGACAGCCACTGGCTTTTCCAAGTGTCATGGATTATGTTATATATGTATTTGCAATATTGCGCACTCCGTTGCTGCCTGTCACACAAGCCGAAAGCTCACTCGCTCTCTCTTCCTCTCTCTCTCCCTCTCGCTTTCTCCTTTACTCTTAATCTGTTTGCTCTATATGAAAATATTGATATTAGCATTAAAATTTAATTAACAACTCTCAACATTTCGCTGCGTAATTGACTTATACCGCCCTTGGCTTTCATGTTTCATTTCGCCCGACCGATTTGAGCTTTGATTTTACTTTGGTTGTGATTTGCTTTACGTATTTCTCTAACTCTCTGTCCCACTGTCTCTCCACAAATAGCTAAGCTTGCGAAGTTTTCTGCTTGGCTTCCTTGGTACGCAGTGCTTACTGTAGCTGAGCTGGATTGGCCTGGCTTTCGTCCCGGCTCCGCCTAGCTCTTCTGGAGTCAATTTTTGTCCTTGTTGAATTTTCTACCTATTAGGTACATGAAATTCAATCAAAACAGACAATACACACATAGAGACTTGGGTGTTTTTTGATGTGGGTTATTTACGGATTAAACATTATGAATGTAATGAGCAAATGCGTTTAGGTTACTCCCAAACCCAGTTGGTGGTGGTGTTGCATCTATTTTGCTCTGCAGCAATCAACAAAATTCAACACAGACATTAGGTAAAGCCTTTACTTCTGATCGCAATGCTAAGAAATTTTCTGATTGTGAAGTGGACGTCATATCACATAGTACGCCAACGTCTTAATTTGTTTGCATTGCGTTTTAATGAAGTGCTTAGGGGCAGTTAAGCGCCCTTGTGCGTTTCTTAAGGTGAGGGGCGGTTAATTTAATTAAAACACAATTAATTGCTTTAAAGTTTTCTGACATTGATGTCTTTAGAAGTTCACTCAGGACAGCTCAGACAGTGTTTCTATTCTATAAACTTACCGATTTCTTAACAAAACTAACGAATCCATATCCCTTTGATTTCAGCGTTTGCGGATCGCGTACAACTCGACAGTCTCTGCAAATGATAGATAAAAGGGAATTAGTTACATAAACATTCACTGCATAAATACATATATTTATTTCAATTTGGCCAGCCAAACTATATAAAGTATTGTCATTTAAGCAAATATCTACAAAGGTTCATTTAAGGAAGTTAAGCAATCTGAAATTATCTCGTAATGTTATTAAAACTGACCCAAAGGCACACACTCACACACACAGCGCAGTGTGCAGTGGCTGTGTTAAGTCTCAGTAAATGAAGTGCCAAAGCTGAAAGTCAAAGACGACGTCATGGATGTCCTTTGCCAGGAAATCCAATAGAGTTGCATGTGCAGGCAGCATATGAGGCGAATAAAAAGTGTTGAGAATTGGATTTCTGTGTGGAGGGAGCCCAGATAGCAGCAGAAGAAGAGCAGAAGTAGCAGCAAAATTATAAAAGCAGGTCCTTAAGAGCGTCAGCTAGCGGCTTATGCCCTGGGCGTGGCATACTAGCCAAGTTAAAAGGATTTTAGCTGCAAAATGCCACAGAAAGTGTTAGACCACGTGTCGGCTGTTGGGCGTGTGTGTTGTGGGCACTGGGGGAGTGGGGCAGGACCTTTAAATATGTATGCCCGTCTTGCTTAAGCCACGAAGAAATATTTTGCGCTACCCACTGATGAGTGTGTGGTATATGCGTGCTTGGGTGTGTGTGTGTGTGTATAACTTGGCTCAACCGCAACACACCAACACTGACAAACATCAGCGGATTGTAAAAGGGGCAAGAAAGCCTGGCAGCCCGCATGTCGACCGCGGCATTTAAAAAAGGCCAACTTGATTGTAAATCACGATAAAAGTCAATTTTTAATATGAGTTTTAGTTTACACAACCAACCCCCACCACCGCTTCCACTCCACCCCATTCCACATTTTAGCACATGTAAAAAAAGAAATAAGAAAAATATGTGAAAAAAGAATGTATTTTAATGGCCTTTGGCTTCAGTTTCAACATACAGCTTTCAGCTTTCGAGCTTCAAGGTTGCAATTTATGGCGATGACCAACAACGAAATTGCATTGGCCCAGGCTGGCCGAGCCCTGTAATCGATACGCACATAAATATTGGGGGGAAAAGCATATTTAATTAAACTTTAATATTTATTAGCTACCAAAGGAATTTGGCTGCAATTGCCCGGGGCCATAGAACTGCGCTAGGGATTCCGATTGGCATTTCGGAGCTTTACTTTCGGTTTGGGTTTGAATCTGGTCTGGGCCTGTCTGGTTACATCTCTCCCTCTCGCTCTCTCTTACTCTCTGCGCTGTTGTGGTTTGGCTGGCATGCAAACAAACAAACGAACACGAAATTAATATATTCACAACACACACACACACTCACACACATACAGCTGCACATGTCCGTCAGAAGTGCACACAAATAATGAAATAATGCAGACGTCCTTTTGCCAGAGCTTCGATTGTGCTAACAAATTAAACGGCATGTAAATGTATGCAAGCGATAGACATACAAACATACGTATACATATGTGTATCGCATGTGTGTGTGTGTGTGTGTGTGAGTAGATACAACATGCATTGCATGTTTGATACCCCACAGCCAACTTAAAATTTTTCACAATCGATAAGCATCAGTTCATATTTTCATAACATTTTTGCTCGAACATTGCCAACAATAGCAGCAGCTGCAACAATAACAACAACTATTTGATTTTTGAGGCAAACAAACAGGCAAATGACGTTTAGCATTTGCTTGAGTCTCGTATCTCTGTAATATGCTTAAGCATTTAACATAAAACAAACATAACCTTTGGCAGTGCACAAGAAATAAATCCCAATGTCGACTAATCTCGTATATACAAATATGCATATACATCTATATGTGTACATATTTATACATATTATTATATATATATACTTATATATATCTCATATGTGCTTAATCTAAACGGAACTTGTATACAGCTTGGCTTCCCAACTCGCTTCAATGGCTCTCAAACTGTTGCCATAGTTGTTATCATGCACGAAAAACTCAAGTCAAAAATTTGACTACTACGACGATGAGTGCTGCAACAACTGTGGCAATTTATCCGCTGACGTTTACTTATGCAGCAGTCAAGTGGAGTGGAGCTGCGGGCGGGACACGTGTTGGGGGCGTGTGCATACACACACACTCTGTTTGCTCGAAGAATTGAGCAGTGATGTTGGGTGGCAAATGCAAACGCAAAACGCACACACCAGCGACCTGCATGTCTTATTGAAAGGATAAATGTATGTGCATAAGCAGGACCAGGACCTGCTGGCATGCCAGTGTGCATCTGCATGTCTGTAATTGTGTGTATCTGTGTGTGTGTGTGTGTGTGTGTGTGTGTGTGTGTGTCTGTGCGTTGGGGTGAGTGCCAGCCAAGAAGTATATGCAGCTCAGGCCAATCAATATCTTTTTCACAAATATTGGCAAAAGTTTTGCGTTTGCTTTTACTTTAGCTTTGGCTTTGGCTCGGTTTCTGTTTCTGGCTGCTGCTGCTGCTGCTCCTCGAAAATAAATTTTCCCAAAATATTTTTGTATCTTAAGTGCATAAAACTATAAACGTTAAACAAAATATTTCGCACAGACACACATACTCAAATGCGGTTATTTATACTACATATTTTGGCTTAAGTCCCAAGCCTTTGGCTCTAGCTTCGTGTAGCTTTTTGCCTCTACTCTCAACCCATCGACTCGGACGGAGTCTCTCTCTTCAGTGTATCTTTTAGGGCGCGTTGAGCGCATTAGTTGGGAGGTTTTCGCTTTTTTGGCTTTTAAAATTGGTTTATGCTAACAATGCCCCCATATCTACGTGTGTGTGTGTGTGTGTATTGTGCGACATGTGTGGTGAAAATTCTTTTGTGTTTGAATTAAAATTGCATAGATGATTTATATAGAAATTCGAAAGCGTTCTGCTGCTGGTGCTGCTGCAACGAGTTTGCTCAAGTAAATAAGATGAAAACGTATGCATAAGATACTTGCGGCACAACAAAACGAAAGTGAAATCCAATTGCGGAGGGGCAGAACTGGTTATCGAAATACTGTGAAATATTACTCAAGCACCGAATACTTGATTGCATGAACAATAAATTGCCAAGCAAACACAAAACACACACTCACATAATGGAATACTCGTAAGTCTTATCGCACTTTGCCAATATTTATTTTGAGAGGCTAAACTATCATTACAAATGACTCCAAGTATAAATGCGAAACATATCAATTGAAGCCTGAGCCAACTAAACCAGCAATTTGCAATTTCCTGACCACTTACAGCACTTTATCGATACTTCATCGCACTCACAGAACACAGCACTGCTTCCTCGATAGACATGTAATTTGCAACTCGCACTCGCAGTATGTGATATAATGCAATCGTGTGGAGCCGCCTGGTCGGGAGCGAATCTCTCCCATGCTAAGCACATAAACAGTAAACACAAATTACTCAGCAATGCAAACAACATTGTTGCCGATAATATCGCGCACCCATTGAACGTCCGCTCTAAATTCAAAATCCATCACGGAGGCAATGTATTGCGGCTGTCCTTAAATATCCTTTGACCATTTTCGTTATGGCTATGTCCCAGACATATATACATAAATACATGCATAACATATATATCGGCATTCAATCAACATTCAGCTTAGCCAGCAGCTGGATCCAAGACCATTATCATCATCATCATATTCATCATCATTGTATTCGTTGAAATTTCCAAACATATATTTTTTTCTCATGTTTGCATATTGGGCCATTGACTGGGCAACATTTCTGACTGCTGCTGGTGCGGCTTTTGTATGACTTTTTACAAATTTGCCAGCACATTTTTTTACAATTTGCTCATCTATCTCTGTGCCTCTTGAATTTTATTGGCTTCCGTTGCTGGCATCGTTGTAACATCGATCAGATCAAATACAGCTGTAAATTCAAATGAAATGCAAGCGTCATGCATTGCTTTGAGTGGTTGCGGCGGTGCGGGGGCGTTGGCGATGTGGCGATGTGGTCTGGGCGTTTGCTGTTTGCCTAGCCAAATATTTAAAATGGATTTTCTTGAGCATTTTATGAGTTTGCAGCTGCCGCTACCACAGCCGCAGACGCGTTCTTCTATTTGAATTGATTTGATTTGCTGGCCAAGAATTAAGTAATAAATTCGGGGCTAGAATTGCAGGCAGAGCATGACTTTAACTTAAATGGGAATAGGAAGAGATGAGACTTTGCATTCAAACGACTCAATGGGCGTGGGGGTTAGGATTGTAGGACAGTGTGTGTGATGGGTGGACGTGTGGTGGGCGAGGGTGGGGCGTGTCACGTGCTAGTTCGCCTCGACTGTGCAGCATTTATTTACACTAAAATGGTAAATTCGCATTGAGACAATTTCATGCTCATCTGCATAAAATCAATTCCATTTTGGAGACAATTTGAAGATTGGAATACAAATTTCGAATTATCAACGTGGGACACGAAAAAGAAGTCAAATTGCGGCATCTCTTTCACTCTAGCCGAACAAATGGCCAAAGCAGCGATCGTAATCAGCATTGAACTGGCCAAAAGAAGGGGCAGAGAAAGAGAGAGATAGAGAGAGAGGAACAGGGAGGGAGAAAGCGAGCGATGGACGAAGTGAGAGAGGTAAAGTAAGCGAAATGGTGCTGCTGCTTCTGCTTGACTTTGCCTCGTTTTCTGATGCTGCTGTTGTTGCTGCTTGCCACGTTTTTCATTCCGTTCGAGCATTTACACCATCGACGCTGGTCGGCATCGGTCTTGGAGCTTTATTTTGGTACAAGTGCCAGCGCCAACGTCATGCATACATAATGTGGTTGGGGACGCTAGCGACGCAGCAGCGTCAGGAGATTGGGGTATGGAGGAGGGGATTAGACAGTAGCAAAGCCAGATGCTTTACTAATTCCACAGCGGCTTTTCTATCTATGTGTGTGTGTTTGTGTCTGTGTGTTTGAACTGGTGTGCGCAGTGCAGCGACAAATTATGTGGTGTGTGATTTGCCACAGACATTTCCACCCAGCAGTCTCCCCTCTATTGTTGCCCCATTCTCAGAGTCTACTTGCACCACATCTACTTCTGCAAAGACACAGTCGAGGCTCTCTGGTGATATTTTAGCGCCAAAAACTCAAAGGCAGACAGAGCAAAAGACAAAAAAAAAAGAAATAAAATACAATGCTCTCGACTTGGAGATACCCTGAGCCCAGCTGTTAGCTTTAATAAGTCGATGAAAGCACTGGCTCTAGTTTCGCACACTTAAATGTTAAGAAGGTATTTATGCAAGTGCAATTTTTATTTTTAATTTGTATTGGTGTGGAAGGGTCAGCAACAAAGCGAAGGCAAGTCTGTCTCTGGGATCCGACGGTCTGATGACTAAATCGATTCATTCGTTTTGCAAGCTTACACCCTTTCATCCTACCACTCTTTAGCTATCACAGGTAAGGGGTAGAAAAACGGTCACGAATTTGCATGCAACTCGTTACGCCTGGCACTTGTGTGTTAAGCTTGGGCGGCGCCTCCCAACGTCGCACGCTTTATTCAAAACCATATCGATTTTGCAGTAAATAAAACATTCAAAGATTGAAGTTACCGCTTTTGAGCTTAGCCGAATGGTGTGTGGCCTCTTTTTTTATGGAGTGTGCCGACAGTCAGTGGCGGTGGCTCCCAGTGGCTGGCTGTTTGGCTTGCCTCAATGGCGCTTCCTTTTATGGCTTCCGCTTTCTTTTTTTTTACAACAGCAGCAGCAGCTGTTGGCTTGGCTTTTGGGATTGGGAGGAGAGGGATAGAGAGTGTGAGCGGTGAGCAAAGGGGGCGCTGCCAAATTGTAAATATTTTTGTCGGCCACGTAGCGGCGCAGGAGAAAATATTGCATTTTTCGCTTGGCATAATAAACGATGTGCCAACAAAAAACCCCCAAAAAACACAAAAAAATAAACCACAAAAACCTCGAAAATAAAAATACCAACAGCTGCACCGCACAACACACACACACACACATATATTATCTGAGGGTTAAATGAGTGTGGACTGGAAGTGCGCCAAGTGGCAACTGCAAAAGTTCAGTTTAATTGTTAAGCCCAGACCTAAGATTCAAGATAAGCCCAACAACAAACAACATTTAGTTATACGTACATATGCACTTCCAGTTATTTAAGAATCATTTTTTTTTTTGGCCTGCACTCATTTGTTGGCCTGTGCGCTCAGTGAGGCCTACAGAAATTACAGTACTTGGCAATTTATAATTGTCCGTTTATTGTAAACTTTTGCACAAGACATCAGTTAAAACCGACGAAAACGGTCACCCGTGACCAAAGTGATATACAAAACCAAAATAACTGGCTGCATTAAATTAAAATGGCGCCGCTGCCATTTTGCTCTCAATTGTGTGTGTTATGTGTCATGCGAAGCTACTCGATAAATAACACATTGCATGAGACATTTGCTTGGCATTAATTGTAGAAATCAGCTTTTAATCATTTACTTTAGTAGTGAATCACACACGGCATTTTAAATACGTAAATAATATATTCGATTATAAATAATAAGAAACGTTTTTCACTTGCAACATTTGAACTAGAGTTAGTCTAGTAGCTATTTATATTATTTTTATTTTAGTTTTTGTTTCACTTTATGTTTGTACATTAATTAACATGTTTTACTGCTCTGAAACCGAAAAGTCTTAATCGCCTTGTTTTAATATTTATCGAAGTTCCATTAAGCGCATGCAGTAAAATAAGTGTATTTTAGCCCCACCACACCTCACATCGACTGACAAACGAGCGAATGAGTTTTATTTATAACGCAACAGCCACATCCCCTGTGGGCAAGCAGCAGAGCAGCTGCCTCGATTTGGCCACGCCCGGACACACGTCAATAAAACTACTGCAAACTGTCCACATTGAAGCTATAGCTACAGCTACATCTACAGCTACAGATATAGCTATAGGCGGAGCTGGAGCTGGAGCTCGACATGGAGCTTGGAGCTTGGACTAAAGCTGATGTGATGTGTGGCTGGCGATAAGGCTACTTTAACGCTGTCCTGTCCCCGTTTGTGTGCATGATACCGACTGTACTACGTGGATCGGCCCCTTTTGTGTTTTGTCCAATGTTAGCCCAAGGGGTGAGGTGTGTGTGGGGGGTGCCTCGGTAAGGGGTACGGGGTAAAGGGTAAGGGGCCAGGGGAAAAAGGACTGACAGAGAGAAGGCCGTGGCGTTGCATGGCGTTTCAAACATGCAAATTGCTTGCGGTTCGCTTCGGTTTTTCGCTTTCAATGAGTGCCTCGCTTACAGTTTACTGGACTTTTATTTTGCAACACACACGTACACACATGATGGTGTTGTTGCATGTGAGTGTGCGTGTGTGTGTGTATTTGGTTTTTATGCGCCAGTGCCAGTGCCAGTGCAAGTGCAAAATGCAACTACAAAAAAATCCATTTAGATTAATTAGTTTTTAAGCAAAACAAGCGCTCGATGGCTGCATCGGGTAGGGTGGGTAGGATGGGTGTCGAGGGGGGGTAGATGGGGGACGGGGTTTGTCGAGGTCAAAACCTTTCTCGTGGCTATTTTAATGGCCGTTGCGCTAAAAATCTCTGCCACAATGGCCCCAAAAAACTGCCCAAGCCGCAACTTGCGTGCTCATAAACTATGCCACACACACCCACACACAGACAAACTCACACTCAAGACTGGAAATGAAATACATAATAAAAGTGAATTACTCGTTTTGTATCTTTAGATGGGCGCATGGCAGTTGAGACACACTTTCTGCTCGAATACACTTGGCCAACTTTGTTGGCTCAAATCTCTGCTTAGTTTTAAGTTGCCAGTTCACCAGTCTGCCAGTCTGCCGGTTGGCCAGTTGGCCAGTTGGCACCTGCCGACCCACTGCAAAATGGCGCCTCAGAATGTCAGAGATGAGCGACCGCAGCTGCTGTATTTCTCTGCGTCTGTGTGTGTGTCAATGGACGCTGCTCCGCTTGGTTGGCAGTTGTCGACCTGGCCATCTACATAACTAACTAAGCGTGCCGTGTTGCAGTCGCTTTTGGGTGATGTCGTACACGAACTGCACACCACTTCACACACACACACACACACACACAAATAATGACGGGAAGAAAAGGACAAGAGACGAGGGAAAAAACTAGTAGCGAAATAAACTTTGCTCAAAAGTTTGTTTATTACGCGCCGACAACCGGCAAAGAAGTGAGTAGCTTTCACTGCTGGCGGGGAGCGCGGCTCTTTATGCCGGCTGAAAACCGAGAAGTTTATAAAGTCGCCGGCTTGTGCTGAAAATTCATCATCTTTTTAGCAGTTTATACGGCCGTTTGCCGCCTATGCCGCGTGAGGTAGCCGACAGATTTGGCGGATGAGTCAGGTGTCTCTTTGGAGTTGTCTTTTGTGTGTCGGTTTCAACGGAAGCTCTTTTTCAATACCCTGTACCTATTAAAAACGCATTAATGTGGATGTAATAAAATTGTGCAAGTGTTTGTAACACAAAAAGAAAGTCATGACATAAAAATCTTTTTTTGGCATTTACCGTTCTATACTTACTCTGTGGTGTTAAATTTCTCTATAAATAACAAAACTTACAATTTACAAGTATTGTTAGAATATTTGCACAAGGTATCTTTTAGGCTTGCACTTTTGTTATATTCAAAGTTGCATTTTTTGTTATCGCACTGCTATTTTGCTCTATTAAAAACTTGTAACAACTTGGCTCGTTATCCCGTTTTGAGCCACACCACAGCGGAAAGACGAAGTGAAGCTTCTGCAGACATGGCGAACAATTTAATTTACCTGCAATATCGTGCAGTATAGTTATATTGATAGATGAGCACTGCTAGCAATTAAAAATGGGTAGGAATATGCGAATTGAAGAACTGGCGGCGACAAGTGTTTTTTTTGGCCAGTTGCCTGCAAAAGTTTGATTGCTTCGTGGGGGAAAATGGCAGCGGCAAACTTTTGCCTTTGGACCGGCCTTTAAACTGCAAAACTCTGTGTCCACTGGCAAGCAAAAGCAAAAAAAGAAGAAAAAAAAATACATTTTACTGCATCATTAAGGATAAGCATCAAACTGGCTTTGAATTTTGTTTGTAGCCATTCTGCGCTTTGTGCGAAACTTCCTTGAGATAAGTGAAGCGGCGTCTCCGACAAAGGATGGCAATAAAATAAAGCTTTGTCCTTTAAATGGCAATGGGGCTGACTCTAATACTTAAATTTGTGGCAATCGAATGGAGCCGCAGATGTCGCATGCTGATAACTAATCGTTGCTTAAATCAGCCATATTGCAGCATATGTATGTATGCTTTAAAAATGAAAAGAAAAAAACAAATAAAAAGGAAACCATTTGCCAGACTGCCCAACTAATTAGGAAATAATTTACAGCGCCAACAAGTTGGCCAAGTGAACCCTTTAACCGTTGCACTCCAATTGCCGAGCTGCGCAAATAAAAGTGCACTTTGCCACCAGTTGCCACCTACAGCAGCGTAACCCCCGCTTGATCCCCTCTCTCTCTCTCTCTATCTGTCATGGACGTACATACGGTTCGCTCGCATTCGCAGTGTGGCAAGGACGCAATGTGAAATCCTAGCAAAATCCTTAGAAATGTTTTATTGGCCCTACCTACGCTTGAATAAGCTAGCTTAGCGGAAGCTATCGGATTTTATGTTTCTGACTTTTGCAACGTCGAGTGGCGATCCCAAGCCGGAGAGTCAGAGATGGCGCAGGGGCACTGCAGCCAAAATCCAGCTGCTAAGGGCTTGAGTTGCATTCGTTGCGGTACGTCTGTATCTACTGGCTATATGTCTGTCTGTCTGTCTGTCTGACTGTCGGTTGTCCGACTATCCGGTTGTCGACGCGTCGGTCAGTCTGTTCAGCGCTTCTTAAGCTCTGCACACTGCAGCTGCTACTTCAGCAGTCTCCCTTTTTTTCGGTTGAGCTTTTCGTATTGTTTTACTGCCCGGTCATGATATAATACTCGCATTGTGCACCTCTCTTTGCGCGCTGATTATCTGCACGTGGCTTGTTACGGCGCTGGCCAAAAAAAAAAAAAAAATATGCTCCAACAGAGCTTCATTCATTAACTGCACATGTGAGGTGTTGCTGTCAGTTGGCAGTTGGCTTAGCTGCATCAAAGCACATTCCGTACATCGAATCTGTGTGATGTGAGCTGTAAGCTCCTGTCATTCCTAGTGTACATTTATTTTCAAGATTGTTTTTATCCATTATGGAATTGTATTGGGTAAATATTTATGTTATGCTTTGAATTCATCGAATCTGGGTTGTTGTGCTAGCCAAATTTCGGTAGTTTGTAGTTACAGGTATTTATAGTGTGTATGGCTTTCAATTTGGCTTCAGGTACATAGCTGTGATTTCACCAGCATAGCATGAGCCTTACGGCAAACGCATCCTCTGCTGCCAGCCTGTACAAACTCACACATATCTACAGCACAATGTGTAGCCAGTTAATCCAGCATCAGCCCCAATTCCCTCTTTGGGCCAGGTTAGAAATATTGAAAATTTTTATTGAAGTACCATATATGAGAGTGCCGACAGGCCAAAACTGCCATCGATTTCAATAAGGGAAATGTGTG
Organism: Drosophila cognata; assembly: GCA_035041535.1. NCBI lineage: Eukaryota > Metazoa > Arthropoda > Insecta > Diptera > Drosophilidae > Drosophila > Drosophila cognata. Next base: position 13,574,428 of record JAWNLC010000571.1, read on the forward strand.
AGAGAAACAAACCGACACAAGCTCTGAAATCACATTCCAAATGCAACAAAGATGAGTCCAACTACAGCAATACTGTATGTAAACCTCCCTTTGCACCCTTAAACTCTCCCCAAACGACGCGTCGTGCAGGCTACAAATATAAGTATTTCAGATTCACAGCAGATGTTCTGTCTCTCGTTCGTAAGCAGATTTTCAGGAAATACATTCACTTACATTGATTTACATAATACGCGTTGTAGAACAATGTGAGAGAATTTTACGAAACTTCGGATTTTTATCGCTATATTTCAATATTTTCCTCGCGCTTCTATTGCATCAATTGTAATTTCAGTTTTTTTTTTTTTTGTCAGTGTATTGCGAGGATTTTACATATTCGTGCCGAAACAAATTGATGTTACAATACTTGTATGTATACTGTTGTCTTTGATGTTGTCTGCACCCAAGCATCAATTATTCAATGAAAGGGAAAACAATCAGCGTTCTGGTTGCAATCCGCCCACATCCCTCATCCACCTCGACCTCCACATTCTCATTCACATCGCCAATACCTACCACAGACACTTGGCGAGTCTCAATAGTCAGCTTTTTGTATGTCTCTGTATTGTTGTTGCTGTTGCTGTTTTTTAAAACATCAAGATACAAAAACAAAAAAATGTAACTTCCGTTTGCCATAATTGATGATATGTTACAGGAGCAGACACGCTCTCACACACAGTCCTGCAAACATATCCTTGCACATACGCTGATACATAAGACAGTGGAATAAATTGTGTTGCACATAAGTCGACTTAGCTGTTATGCGTATCTAAGTAGCGGCTATTGAATAATTGAATGTGTTATCGTTATACGAATTAACATATACTTTATACGCATGTGTATTCCACCTCTTTCTAGTCCAAAGATTTAGCATTGAAAAATCCAATAAAATCATGAATTGAAATAAATGAAATTGAAATAAGACAAGTATTTAAATTGTTATTTAGCTTATTTTTCCATGAAATAAATTGAAATATGACTCTCTATATATATGAAATAATAAAAATAAAATCGATTATAAATATTAACAAATATTTTATTTTTTAGTTTTAGAAATTGTGTTAACAATTTGCAAATTATTAAAATTTTATAAAATTAAAATCGATTAATTTAATTTATCTGTTTTTATTAAATATTAAAAATTGTGAATATCTCTAAGATAGTTTCAAAATCATTCGCTTTATCTTAAGTACATCCCATCGTACTGTGTCCATCTTATTTTCCAGTGTGTTCGATACTAACACAAAACCGGAAGCTGCTACTGCATAGCTTATAAATATTCCATAGCCAATAACGCAGAAAACGTACACTTCCGTTAACGAGATGTAAAGTTGTGCAAATCCATTTGCCTAGTTTGGTTTTAGGGTTCAGATTCAGAGCTAGAGTTTGGGTTGATTGACTGCTTTGCATGTTTAGACGCGTCTATCTATCATAAACTTCATTATATACGTATATTAAGCGTCATCAATACTCACAAGAAACGTATACAAGACAACCGATGAGGAGAAGCTGTGCGTGTCGCCTATGTTTACTTGCCACAGAGGCATGGAGAAGAAGATAGAGAAGATAGAAAAACAAAACACGCTGATATATATATCATCTGGCTTCCGTTCCGTTCCATTCAACTGCGGCTCCACAGTCAAACAATGCGAATGGGACGTGCGTTGGTGTTTTGGCTATTTGTCAAGCTGACGATTGGCGGCAATCAGCTCCGAGAATTGACAAATATGTATGTGAGTTTGTCGTTTGCTTTGTGGTTGCTGTCAAAATTTGTCATAATTTTTATATTAAGTTGCTCAGCTCGTAATGCGATCGAAACTTTTCGATTGTTTTTTTTTTTAATGCTATAACATATATATATCAACCATATTTAAGGCCATTTAATTTGTTACATTCGACTGAACTTTTCACTGCTGCACAGCTCCCTCTTTTTACATTTTTCATTTTTCATTTGAAAGCATTTTAAATTGCACAAATTTAATGTCAATATTCCGACACTTTTTTTTATACAGTGTAGAGAAAGCAAAGTCAAAAAGAAAAAAATTCCACCAATTCCGAGTTTTGTCATAAAAAATTGAAAATGTCAAAAGCAAAATGAAGCGTCCTACGAATTGGGAATTCACTCCCTCTTTGTGTGTGTTATTGTTATTGTTGTGTGACGCACAAAACGCAAAAAATAAACATTGAGTGTGTTTGTTGTTGTGGCTGCTCTGTGTGTGTGTTTGTGTCCATGTGTGTGTGAGTTTGGTTTGGTTTGGCCGTTGTCGGCATGTAGTTGACATCATTGATTGATTTAGCTGTCAATTGCATAATCACTCAAGCGTTATTGTTCAACTGCTCAGCCAACGCCTACCAGCCCCGCCCATCGGTAGTGTTGCTGTAGCTCTGACTTGGCTGGCTAAATCAGTGGGCGGCTGGGCTGGTGCACATACGTATACGTATACGTGTGCTGTCCACGTGTGTGTGGCAAATAAACCAGCTGCCGAGTGTCAGGCAATTGTCAGCAGGCTGTATGTGTTGCTGTTGCTCTTGTTGTAATAGTTGTAGTTGCAAACCGCAACAGCGTCAGCTGTCGGTGAGATTGTTACACAGCCAGACTCACAGGCAGAGGCATACGCAGAGGCAGAGTCACATGCACAGAGGCTCAGGCAGCCGTGTGTCTCCTGTCTCCTGCCTGGGAGTGTAAGCGGGTGTTTGTGTATGTGCTTCGCATATTGGTAGCAGCAATTGATGTGGCAACAAATTAACATGCCGCAAATGGAAGTAATGGCCAAGTGTTAATTGTTGTATGAGGGCCACCAACCTAACAGCCACCCAGCCACACACACACACTCAGTCACCCACTGAGTCACTTAAGCATTTGTGTGGCAACAGCAATTTAATAATGACGTCACATTGATTCAGTTCTTATTAGATCAGACAAAGCATACACTGCCTCTTGAATAGAAATAATAAGTCTGCAAATTTAATAAATGATTGTTGTTGTAGTAGCCCGTATTTTTTGAAAGTTTTGTATTTGCAACCGAGTTGAATAACAACACAAGCAGCACACCCAAAAACCCAAACAAGGCAACAACAACTGGCTCGTAAAAAATGGATATGTCAACGTCCGGCATGTCAACAAGATAATAGAATAGCTAGTTGACCAAAAGAACGTGCGGCAGCCCAAAAAATATGTATATATAAGAAAGGCAAAGGAAGCAAGTTCAAATCAAACAAAATACAAAAGGTCAAGCTGTGCAACAATTGGGAGTTGACACTGTTGAGTTACGAAACTTGAGCTTAAGTGCAACGAAGAAAATTTCTATCATCAATTTTACTTTACGGAAAAAGCAATTTTACTCTGATGAGAAAATTAGAAATAGGAAATTGATTCTGCTAAAATCTTGAGAAATTAGTTAACAGTAAATATCTCAGATAATAAATAATATTTTCTTTAATAACTCCTTTTAATATTATGTATCACATAAAATATTCTCAATATTCTCTTACATTAATTACAAGTATTTCGTCCTTTTTTTTCTCAGTGCACCTATAATCATCAATTACAGTAATTGCTTCTAGTCTGGACAAAAAAAGGGGTAATTCGAGCCGCAACTTGGACTGGAGTGTCGTCGACAGATATCCTTTGAAGTGAGTAGCTATTACTCCAGTAAACTATAAAATCATATTGCAACAACAGGTTGCACGACGACAACTCAAGGTCATTCCAGACATACCTAAAGCGTGGCGCTGCTTGAGCAACAATGAAAAATTGTCCATTTTGTTTCATTTTTTTTTATTATTTTTATTGACAGCTTGATTTTCTTGTGGATAGGTCAGATGTGCCCGCTTGCCCCACTTGAGTGCGGGTCGGAAATGCCCAAGTGACAGCTGACATTTACTCTATGCTTTGTCGTTTAGTATTCAATGTTGTTACTGCCAACACTCGCGGCAAATTCGGGCGGATGATTTTTAAGTGCCAGCTGCATGCAAAACAAATTTGACTTCGCGCCGCGTTAACAAGCAATGGGTGTGTGCATCTGCTGCTGTGTGGCAACATTTGTTGGCAAGGGAATGGGCGATGCAATTGCAGCCAATGAAAGCTTGTTGTTGCAGTTGTTGTTGGTCACAGGCTGGGGGCGGCAGGAGCCAGAGATGTCGCTGCAATTCCACGACACTGCGACATGTTTGCACTTGACAATTCATTTCATTGTTTGTAGATTGCATTTGTCGCCCAACCACACGAACGCAACTCCTAACGCCCCCCCTCCACACCCACCCCCCATGCCATGCACCTCTTACCAAGATACAGCCCATGGCTGCAGCGAAATTGTAAGCGACAAAAGCTGGCATAAGTAGGAGTTGTTGTTGTTGTGTTCACTTTGTTGTTGTTGCTTTTGGGTTGCTTCAAAATTGCATTCACAGCACGCGATGAGCGCATTTCAGTTGCTGCCGACAAGCACAAAGCGCTCCAGCTTATTTCTCAGCAACCTTTTGCTACCTTTTTCATGTTTCTTCACTTTTCGTAGACGAGCTTCTTCTCTTTTTTTTGTTTCCTTTTTTTTTTTTGTATGGCATACGAAATGCAATTTTCTTGGCACTTTTGCCGAAAACTTTCTATTCGTTACTTTCCTGTTATGTGTGAGTGTGTGTGTGGGTGTGTGTGTGTGTGTGTGTGTGTAGGTGTAGATTCGAGTGTTTGTTGGTTGTTCGAATTGCAGTATGCACGTGGTCAACAGGTTATCCTGTGACTGTCTGTTAGTCCTGACTGCGCCTTGACTGTCTGCCATACGACTGCCCTTCTCCTCCCCTCCGCCACCCTTCTACGGCCTTCCTGTTGCCTGCTGCCTGCTGCATTTATTTCCGCTTTTGTGCCTTTTTGGCATTTTGTTTTCTTTGGTCTTTGCCTTTTTGTGCATTTTTTGTTGCTGCACTTTGCGGTTTTCTCATTTATTTGGTGCAGCAACAACAAGAAACGTCCTAACAACCTCTAGTATTGCCTGCTGCAGGACTCCTTGACGTTGTTGTTGTTGCTGTTGGCGCAGGAAATGACTTCAATTTGCTGTTAACAAGTTTAAAATTTCGAAATTGCTACGGAAATACACAACATGATTTCAACCTAAGCATTGGCGCACATAATTACTCAAAAGGTGTGTCCCGAAATTGTGTTCCGACATTCCCGCAATACATATATATGTATATATATATATATATATTGTTTGACAAACACTACACTTTTACACATTTTTATATTTATATATATAATTTAAATCCCTTTTGATGACTTAATAGCTGCTGCTGGCGTTGACTGGAGTCAAACAAAAGCCACAAGAAGGCGACGAAGTTAGTTTTTCTCTTGCAGCTTATGGCTGGGTGGAGAACCCATACAGCTCATCCGATTTACCACTTAATTGTACAACAAAGCGAACCCTCTGACTCCGTTCGTTGTTTCCCTTTGGTTATACGGCTGCTGAACAGCTGCTGAAAGATGCCAATGAACTGCCACCTAACAGTGCCAGCATTTTTCTTACGGCAATATGAATTTCGCACCGTTTGGCAAAATCTTTACAGTTTACGTGGCAGCTCTCAACTTGCTCGTATTATTCATATGCTGTGTGCTCAGTTTGTCCGTTTGTTACATTTATAAATGTGAGTACGTATACGTAATATGTGCAAACTGCACCTCCTCGTCCCTCACTCACTCAGTCTTTTACTGTATGCCTGTCATTCTGTCTGTCCGCGATAAATCAACAATTAATCAAACATCATCTGGCCACTGGCAGTTGGCAGCCGGCAACGGGCAACGGGCAACGGGCAACGGGCAACTGGCAAGAGTAACATTCTCTTGACATTCTCTTGGTGGCAACGCATTTACCCAAGGAATGCTCAGATTTATACTACCTACATATAAATCATTGTGGAAGATTATGTCCAACATTGAATGACATTTGAATGGCTTAAAATGCTAATGAACATTTAAGTGCACGAAAATAGGCTATGAGAAAATTACATTTTAGTTATTATGTCATATGTGAAAGTAATGTCAGCTCTTTTGCAATAATTCACTTTTGTCTGCATTAAGTGTGCACTCTCAACTTTATAGAAACCTCAGATGATTCAATAGCTTCAAGGATTATAATGTAATTTTTGTTGCTCAAATAGAATAATAAATCAATTAACCGATTTCAATTGACATCAATCAAAAAGTGTTGTTCCGTAAGTGACTTTTCTGGTAATTCTTAGGGCCCGGGTGGAAAGTCAAATATAATTTGCTTATTACGCAAAGTTGTCTGTTTTTTATTTTTGGGGTACGAAAATTGGTCGCCCAAGAAGGTTAGGGTTCCACTTGTGACACTTTGTAAATTGTCGACCCTTTATTAAATTTGCTGTGGTTTTCGCTTTGGCATTTTTGTTTTGCCTAATTAATTTAAGCACTCTGCAGAAAACACGCACAACAACGCACTAACACAAACACAGACACAGACACAGACACACAAACACCCTCACGTATGTGTTTGTTATTTTAATCATAAAAAGCGCGTGGCCAAGTGAAAGAGACAAAACGATATTATCTTCGTATGTGACGTGGGAATAGAGGGTTTGTTTCATGTAGGAATGCACAAGTTGATTATTAACCGACAATGGTAAATGGACAAAGGAGAGGGGTTGTGCACGACGACGGTGGCAGTGGCAGTGGCAGTGGCAGTGGCAGTTGCCTCTGCTCGCATGTCTATTATTACGGACTGTTCATGCCCAGTTGAATACAGACATTTAGCATGCATAGCTATTTAGCCACATAAGCAACGCACATACGCAGCCTCATTTTCATAAAACCTCTCTACCCCAATCCCCAATCCTCAACCCCCAACCCCCAACACATACCACCTCCAACTCAATCTACATGCTGCACACATCTATGGGTGATTTCATTAGGGCGCGTGCGTTCGAGGATTTTGCTACGGCTGCTCAATTATAATTTCATTCAATGTGCCTGCCATGTCCTTCGTGTGTTTTGCACTAACAACAAAGAAATGAAATTAACTCAAAGCACAAATTAAGTGTGTGTGTGTGTGTGTTTTCGAGTGTGTGTGAAAACCTTGTGTTTGTGTATGCGTGTGCTGGTTGAATAATCTAACGCAATTAATCGGTTCGTCACTGTTTTGACAAAGTACAAGCAAGCAACTGTCGTTGTTTCTGCGTCAGTTGTTGCTTTCGTTGTTGCATTTGTTGTTGCTTTTGTTGTTCGTGTCATGCCTTTCAATATGCAAATTAATCTGAAATTACAACGTGATGCAGTGCGCCAGTTTCAATCGCTAGACTTGGCCTTTGCCAGCGACCACTTTCTCTCTCTCTATCTCTCTCTGTACCCCTCGCTGAAGGGGGCGTGGCATGCAAGGGCAATTGATTCAATTGAATTGAATTACGGCACAAACAGCGAACGTTAAGCATAGCTTAAAATTAATCCAGTTGTTCATTCGTCAAATAGTTTGCTGAATCTGCATTGATTTAATGCAGGGAAAAAATGCTTTTGTTTGTTTTTAATTTGAATTATTTCCGTTTAGAAAACAATAGAATAAATTCTGCAAATAATGCAAATTTTTCTATTGATTTGTTTCAAACAAAACTTCGGTTTGAAAAATGTTTTCAAACTTATTTTGCTTGTTGACATAATTTTTAAATTTTTCTTAAATTATATGCCTGCCTTTAAATTGTTTTAAGCACATAGCGATTAACTTAACACATTTAAAATGTAATATAAATATTTATGTGAAGCTATATAAAAGTGAATTAAATTAATAAATTTTAATAACAATTAATTTAACGAACCGTCACAAAATATATACTGTAATCAAAATGTTCATGAAATTCTCACACACGCTTTAAGCGTTTTTTATGATGTATGTATGTATGCATGTATGTATGTATGTCTGTATGTCTGTACAAATGTAAACAATTTGGAAATGAAAAAGCCATTATGCAAATGGTGCTGCCAAAAACACATCAAATTGATATCAATCTACGAACACGAGAACAATTTAAATGTATTTTATAAAATGATACGAGTGACCCCCCTCACCCGCAATGTGAAAGGCAGCCCAAAACTGAAGTGTGGCCCAGGTTCGGTCAAGCCAAAATCCAGACAAATTCAATCAATCAAACAAAAGGCAATGCCAATGCCGTAACGTGCCCGTAATGAAGTCCTCTCCAAATTGGCCTTTTCCTAAATTAGCACAAATGTTCTTTTTACGACTTTGACAGTGGCCAGCGAACAACGGCAATGTCAATGGCAACGATGCTTTCCCACTGGCTCTGCTTCTGCCAGTGCTTCTGTCTCTGTCTCTATCTGTGGCTCTGCCGTTGTCTCTAATTTCTCATTAATTTGCAAGTAAAATCAGTGAACACGACCCCCGCACCCCCTCCCCCCACCCACCAAACACCCACACTGCTACCTTGCGACAACGACAACGAGCAAAGCGTAGAGCGCACAAAACGTAACGACAAACGAATCGAGGCAACGGGGCGTATGAGTGCTGCATGTTAAGGGCAGTTTGCGGAGGTGGGCAGTTGAATGAATGCTTGCTAGGTGTTTGCGGTGGTTTTTCGAGTATTTTTGCCCGAAAGCAGCGCGCGAATGGACAAGCAACGGTAGCGTTGTCAACGCCACAGCAAAGTCAATAGGAGACGCCACAAGATGATGGCGGAGGGAGAGGGGACGAAGGGCGCTCAGCTAGCTGCCACAGAGGGTCGCAACTGTGGCTGACGCTTGGACTTAATTGAAAGGCGTTTATTTGGCTTTAAAAACGTAAATCAAATTCATTTAAATCTACCTACCGGCCGCCCGCACTCACATGCCCACCATCCCCAACCACTGCTGCTTCACCTTTGTGCTGCAATTACGCGGCACTCGGCACTCCGACAGTGCTCAACGGGAGTGGGCTGTGGATTGTGTGTAGTGGGGTGTGGGTGGGCATCTCATTTTATGGCTTGTATTTTAAATAAATGTTGAGCGTGTGCGCCTCTGCCTCTGTTGGGTAGTTACCACGCCGCAGCTGTGCAAATTCCAGCGCTTACGCCACTTTGAGCAAACAAAAAGAACTCAGGCTCTTGACATTGGTCGTCGTTCGCTTTTTGTTGGATTAGCTTTGATTAGATTCTTTTTTTCCCCCTGTTTGCCCTGCTGCCAGGACAACGACAACGAGCGCCACAGAGTGTCACTCAATGGACCGAACACACCTGACTCTATTGGTCCATGATTATATTACTGCTGCTCTAACGTCTCCTTTACAATTTTACACATTTTGCAGAGGGCATTATAATTTTATCAGGAAGTACGTAATTGGGAGAGACGCGTTCAACTCTATATAGTATGAATATATATGCATTTCCTTCTGTTCCTGCAGCTCCTCAGCTTTTAAGCTATCACGATGGAATTTTGAATAAATCTTTATGGCTAGCCTACTGGGACTTGCATAGGAACCCTCGTTTGAAAGATTAGTTCTTGTATGAACAACTTTTTTGTTTTACAAGTTTTCCTTGACAAACTCACTATGCTCCTCACATTTGAACAATAAATCATCATATGCCTCCCATAGGAACAGTCGTTCGGGTTCTTAACTCTATACTAAAATGCGGATGCCAGCAGGTGTACCATGTCGTCGAGGGTATGTAAGATTCGACTTGCCTAACATCGGTCTTCATTTTTGTTTATTTATTTTTTATTTTTTTTGTGCGCTTTGCTAATTTCAGTGTTTCTTTATTTTGCGCCATTTTGAGTGCTTTAAAATTACATTTCCGTGTCGCAGCTGCACCTGCGGCTCGTCAGGTCACAAAGTTGGGCCTACTCAATCTGTGTGACTCATTGTGTCAAATTATTTTGGGGATTTATGCGTTGGCAGCCATTTTTTATGCCTCCTCGCCTCGACAACGGCAACGACGCTTACTTTAATGGCAGTCAATTTATTGCCAATAAATTTGTAGCCAAAAAGTTTAGAGCAAGGCCAGCAAAGCAGCAAAAATATCAAACAATTTTATTTGCCTCAGTGATAAACTTGCAACATATGTGCGAGAGCCGGATGGCGCGACCCGAGACCCGCTTTTTGGGCCCATGCTGCTCAGCCACTTTTGGCAGCGGCTCAACATTGAGAACCGTGCTGGCCAAGGGCCTGGCTGCTGTGGCAAAGCCAAAACTGCACTTAAATTCAATTTGTGCCGCGCTGCCTGCAAATGACAAGCGTAATGCGAGGCTTGGAACTGCTAGCTGCTAGCTGGTTGGATGGGATCTGAAGCTGGGACGTAAAGGGCCATTTTAAATGGCAGCCAAAAATTGTCGTCTTCATTGCAGGATAATGTCTGCTGCTGCTGCTTTGTTGGCGCGATAAAAAACTTGCTCTAGCCGCAGCAGTCCCTGCAACCCACTCTTCCCTCAGTCTTGCTGTCTTTTTCTGTTGATTTAATTTGAAATGGTGACGGCGCCCATCGTCAGCCTCTTCATTGCGCACCGAAGCAATTTAATTTATATATTTTTTAGTCATTGCCATGGAGGGGTTGTGCTAGAGGCGTTGCCCTTGCAAATTGTTTGGCTTGCCAACTGCGAGCAGTTTAGTTGGCCCCTGGCAGAAGACAATGGGAGTGCCACTCTACCCAGTGCCCCCACAGCCCTTTGGCCAGATCTGTAGCACTCAGTCTCAGAGTCAGTCAGTCAGTCAGTCAGTCAAGTAGTCACTCAGTTAGCCAGTTACAGAAGTTGGCACAGACTAACGGACTAACCCAAAACCCAGCCAACCAACCATGTTCGGCACTTGTATTTTGCCTTTTTGTCAATTTTAATGAATTAATGCGTATTTTATGTGAAAAGTTGTTTGCCATAAAGTAAATTAAATAAATTTTATGTTGCACCCCCCTTAAATTCATCCCATACCAGTAGGAGTGTACCTAAGCGGATCTGTTGTCTATTATCTAAGCATTAGAGAGAGACGGAGGGAGAGTGCGAGTGTGAGAGAGAGATGGAGATGGAGAGAGAGAGACCGAGCACGGTGCCTTTATTGATACAAAATCTGTACAAATTGAAAATGGGAAATGGGAAATGGAAAATGACTTGGCTGGCCGGGCGGTTCTGTTTTCGGGGCGAACTTTACAACAAGCGCCCATTAAAATTATATTCAAAAGTTTGCACGGCAGCCGTTTGGCCTATTTCAATTTAAATGCTGACATTTTTGGGGTATGGCTAATACATTTAATTTGCGTTTAATGAAGTGGCATTTTAAAACTGAAGTGAGGACATGTATCCAAATATAAGGACTGATGGATATTGGGGTAGCATCCACATTGCCATTGAACAACTTTTGGGATTTGCCAACAAATATAAATTGTTGCAGGCAGCGTGAAAAAGAGTCGGGCTTCTGTGGTTACTGATGCTACTTCTTCTGCTGCATCAAAAGTCGCAAGACTCATTTTTCACGCTACTCAAAGATTTTGGGCTGGCGAAGAAGAAACCCAACTGACTGGCTGGCTAACTGACTTGGATGTCTGGCTGGTTGGCTGCTTGGCTGCTTGGCTGCTTGGCTGCTTGGCTGCCTGGCTGACTGATTGTGCGGGCTCTGGGGCAAAGTTTTTCGCATTAACTTCCGCTGCACGCCGCATCGCATTTGAATGCGATTTTGATTTGTCATTCGCCGCCGACGCGTCGTAACAAAAGCCGACGCCTACTTAAAGCGACGAGCATAACTTTTTCCACCCATTTTCATTTCCATTTCCGTTGCAGCAGCTCGTCGCCCACTTGTCGTCGATCATTGGTTTCCGTTTCCAGCCAACAGCTGCGAAGTCGAACTCTCTGCAACTCTGCGCGACGTGCACAAGCGCATTTTGAAGTTTATGAAACAGCGAGCACGGTGTTGGCATTGGTGGCGACGACAAAGCCAACTTTGCTGAATAGATTAAGTAGAAAGTTTTGCTCATTTTCAGCATTGCCCCGATTGAGAGCAGTTGCCTAAGCGACGCGTCGCCCTCGAATTGCATCTACGAACACATACACATACATGTGCATACGGCTGTGTGTGAATCCACGTTCGCCAAGAAAAATCAACGTAATGATGTCAACGGCAGCGGCTGCAGCAGAATCAAAACTTTTTTAAGTATCATTAAAACTAACCGAAAAAAGGGTAAGAAATAACGGCCAACTTAGACACGCCAAAGATTAGATACACTTGCGAAACCGATGGCTCCACTGAAATCAGTGATTCAGTGGTGCGATGACTTTTCGATAGATTTATGTTAAGGTTTATGCAATAAGGGTTGTCGTAAAAAAACTCATTCTTTGATTGATCATAAAGTCATATAGTGATCAAATATATATACACTTTATGGAGTCCTCCAATGCGTTATACACCTTACGACAAAATTGTGAGAGGGTACTCCAGAGCAAGTGAGAGAGGGAGAGAGAGAGAGAGAGAGAAAGAGTGGGGGAAGAGGAGAGCGAGTAATTGAGTAAGCGAACGAGTTTTATATCCATTTGGAAGAGTCTCAGTCCAACTTTTATATCCTTGATTTTCTTTCTGCGGCACGCTGTGAAACATATTCATTCACATTGTGCAACGGGGCAAGTTTTCTGTTTCTAGCCGCTGCTGCCGCATTTGAAATATGTTGCAAAGTTTACCCAAAAGCCAAGTTAAGCCTTTTGTTACCAACAATAAACAAGCCAACAGCAAATGCCAGCAACTGTTGTGGCGACTGCCAATTATGGGCCGCAGAAAAGTGTGCTACATAGAATGTTATTCAATTATGAGTCGTTGCTAATGCATAGAAATGAGGCAGCCTCTTGTAGCACCATTGTGTGCGATTCACAAGAAGTGCGACTAATAATGCTGCTAACTGAATACATATATATATATATATAGATATGTGTTTGTAAGAGTGGCTGGCCGATAAGTATCCGGCCCTAATCAGCGCTCTCATTGTGTGCGTTCGTGTCTGCCATTTGCCTGACTTGCTTATTTATGATACGCCGATTTATGAGTGCTCGCCCCAACCCCATCAACACCCCGATCTCCCTAGAGCTGTGGATGATGCTGCTCCACATAAATATATTGCATGTAATTAATCAGCGGCAATGCCCGAAGTATGCCTTATCGATAAGTGCGTCTCAGTTGCATCAATCTTAAGCACACAGCTCAACTCGAGCAGCAGTAATTTGGCTGAGGATCGCTTCGGGCGTATAATTGAATTTCAGACTTATGCCCCACACCCCGCAATTTGGCACTCCTCGATTGGTTTGCCTAATTGTTGGCATGGGCCAACGTTTGGACTTTGTTCCATGAGGTTGCAATCCACTCAAGTGTCATTGAATATCCAAATTATTTATTAGCCACAACAAGAGTCGGGCGAGAGAGATAGATATACAGAGAGAGAGAGAGAGAGAGAGAGAGAGAGAGAGAGAGAGAGAGAGTAGAGAGAGTTCTTGCGTACTTATATGCAAGAGTTAGGCGATGTGTTTTAGGGCCATTATATGCCTTATCCTATGCTACATTCCATGATGATTGTTATTTTATCTAAGCTGAATTCTGCTCTTAAATACATACATATACATATTTATCTGTGGCTCATTTAATTAGCACACAGAGAGCGAGCGCAGTAATAATGAGCAGCTAATAATCGATATTGGTCAAGTAATTTGCTTAATTAATTACGCTCTTGATTCGATTTGAAAGCAAATTGCTATTACACTGTTCAGATATTAAACAATGGCTGAGAGCTTGAGCTTACGGAATCCCACTTTACCAGCTTCTTTAAGATCCTTCTAATGACTTAGCAAGCAACGCGAAACCCACAAAAACTTTAAGGCATTATACATTTACATGGGAACTTGTGCTTTCGTTATGTAAAACCACATCAGCTCACACGCGCATCAAACACAACTACTCTGACACACACACACACAAATATACACCCATATATATCAAACAGCTACACACACATACAATTATTAAGCTTTTGCCTTTGCTGCTTTTGTTTACTGCGAAAAGTGTTTGCTGAGAAACTTTCAGTTAATTAAAAAAATAGAAGAAGCAGAAGCTGAGCAAAATTGTTGTATAAATTTAGCTCCTTATGCGCGACTAAATGAAAAATCTACCCATGAGTGTTGTTAACCTGATGAAAAGTAGGTAAAACCGTAAGCAGAGCTCGCGACAGCAGCAGTGCTGCCACTGTTACGCTGGCAGCGCCAGCACATTTGCGATTATTTCCCACGCGGGCACTCAAAACATAAAGAGCAATAAATTAAAAGCTAAAGCCAGAGACTACGACTAAGTACGACAGCGACAGCGACAGCGACAGCGGTAAAGACGTGGATGGAACTGTGGAAAGGACGTCAACGACATCATAGATTCGGATGAAGGAGCTCCTGGTGACGTCCTTCAAGACGCTAAAAATCAAATAACAGAGCGGCTTTCTTATGCCCCCAGGCAGCCACTTCAGGTGCAAATGAAAAATGTAATTATTTCGTAGATTTGCGTTCACAAAAATAAACACGCGGAAAATTTGACTATTTGCTGGCCTCGGGGTCCACTTCATCAGGGACGGGAAGCCAACGGGACTGGGCCGGCTGCAACCTAATGAGCAAGCAGTTAATGGAAGAAACTTAAAATGGCAACAAAAAAAAAGGCCCATAAAATGTTAAATAAATAAATAGTGGCTGACAGAGCATTGGCCCAAATGAGAGCAACTTTTGTAGCTGCCGTTTGCAAAATCTCAAAGAAATTAGCGCAAACAACTTGCGGGCTGAAGCAGGTGCACAGGTGCGCAGCGGCACAAGGGGGGTGCGTGGGAGGCGTGGAAGGGTCCGGATCCGGGTCCGGGCCCGGGCCCGGCACCTCGGCTGCTGCTCATTAATTAAGAAAGTGGCAAATGAAAAGCCAGCAAAACACGCTTCAAATTAAGGGGCTTCGCAGTGCGACGACAGCGACATCAATGCGGACGACTCGTTTTGCCAGTGACCTGTGGACTGGAGGTGAGGCAACTGGGTTGCGGGCAGCGGGCAGCGGGCAGCGGGCGGCAGGCGGAGGGTGGCTGTAGGCGTGGCAAGAGGTAGCTAAAGAACGTTCGTACTGCGAATAAATCAGGTTTTATTTGCTTTCACTTGTTCTTGTTCTACTCTGATATTAATTTCTCTCTCTCTCTCTCTCTCTCTCTCTGCCTCTCTCTTTCTCCCTCTCTATGTGTATTATTTTTTCTTTTTTTCGTTTTGGGGGCACATTTTGCCTGCTTTGTTTGCTGCCGCGGCGGTGCTTGCGGTTTTCATCGTACCAGCGTTGGGGTTGCTGCATTTTGTTGTTGTCGACTCAAACAAAAAAGTCGAAAATTAAATTATTAATTTATTGCCCGTAGCTGGA
The DNA here is from genome assembly GCA_035041535.1 of Drosophila cognata. Classification (NCBI taxonomy): domain Eukaryota; kingdom Metazoa; phylum Arthropoda; class Insecta; order Diptera; family Drosophilidae; genus Drosophila; species Drosophila cognata. The sequence continues at coordinate 13,589,829 of JAWNLC010000571.1, forward strand.
AGCCTCGACAGCCTCGTTTTCTGTAGCCCGGCCTTATTCTTTATGCCTTTCTACCAAAATAAAAAGAAGAAGAGAAATCATTCAGAAAAAAGAAAATAATGAAATAACAGCATAACCAGAACGTTGCTGTGGCGCCACATTTTGTGGCTTTCCTCGGCCCAGGCCCACTCGGCTTGCTAATTATTCATAAATAAGGCGTGCATAGGCAGCGGATGACGCTGCTGCTTGGGAATTGGTTCGACTGGGGCAATTCATGCGCCGCTTGTTTATTTATTTAATAATTTGCACAAGTGCCGCAAAATGTTCTTTGATTGAAGTTAATGCGCCCACCGGACAGCCATTCGATGCTGCTGCCACAACAGCCAATTGGCCAACTAGGTTGTTGGCCTACTTTCAGACACCAATAAAAAAGTAATTAACACCCCCAAATACCGATAACCAAATTCAATTTATTTTTATTTTTATCACCAATCCCAGGGCAAGCACAAACACCAATTCGGTCAATTTAGGATTAGCAAAGCTGTTATGTCTACCATTTGGTTAAAAGGAATTGGACCTGAGAATTGCTTTTGTTAACGAAGTGTTTCGATTTAAGATTATGTCTGAATAATTTCACATTACTGCAAGAGTTTTAGAGTTTATTATATTGATATAGTTTTACTAATATTATTACTATTTTGTGTGCCTGAAGGTTATTGTTGTGAAATAATCTTTAAAATATCGGATGCTCCAAAATTGAAGAACTTATTGCACTATCCAATAAAAGTTGCAATAATAGTCTACATAATATTATCTAATAATCGAATATATCGAATACAACAATGTATTTTATTTTCAATTCATATAAAGAAGTTTTTATATTCCACTTACGATATTTCTCCGAATGGCGCGAATGCATCTTTCAGCTGTTGTGTTTCAATTTCAGCACTCAAATCGCCCACAAAGATGTGAAACTGTTCTGCAATGACAAAGACAGAGAGGGGGAGAGAGAGAGAGAGATATAGATTAATACAAAGGCAATTACTTAAAGAACGAGTTCGACTAAAACTAATTAAGCGGCTGGAAAACAAAAACTCATCATTGGCCTAGGCCTGAGGCCGATACTCTTGACGCTCACTTGAGACCCACATGAGAATCCTCGGCAACAGTTGCCAGTTGGCAGTTGGCACTTCTCAGTTTACTCGTTACAGAGTGCCAGTTGCTGAAATCGCAACGTGCAATTGTGCAGTCAGTGTTTGGATGTCTGTTGAGTTTCGAGCCCGAACCGTGGCTGATTTTGGGCCTGACATTATCAAATGCCGCTTGTCAGACTGCTTGTCCCCATGTTCCCACGTCCATCCGGCTTAGTTTGCGTTGTCTTGTCGTTTTGGCAAGCGGCATTTATGGCCGACACTTGAGAGCTGGTACTGCTGCTGCTGCTGCATTTGCAGCTGTTGCTGCTACTTTAGCCGAACTAGCCGGCAGTCACAGATACAGGGATATAGGGAAATGAATAGTCGCACGCCCAGAACAGGATCTGTCGCTGCGATTGCAACGTGCCAGCTGTGCTGGTGGTGCGCTTCGTGTGGGTGGTGCTGTTTTGTTGGTGGTCTGTTGTGCAGGTGAACACGAGTGCAGACCAAGTGTGGCGACGTGTCATGTTTGTATCTAGACGCCAGGAACTTTCGCATATGAAACAAATCTCTCCCATATCAGCTGGCCGACTTTTGTTGCTGCTGCCCGCTTCCGTACCAAAATGACATAGTTTCGTATTACAAGGAAATTGCACTTGAATGTATCAGCCAGCGTCAACCGGGTAAGTGTGTGAATGGACTGGTGGGCGTGGCACTCATTTGCTGTCACTGTCACTTGGTGTGAGTGTGCAGCAGAACATGAGCAGTGTGGAAACAGCGTTGACAAATATGCCAAAAAAAAAAAAAACGAATACTCCCAAAAGCCATGAGTTGGCCAGAAATGCCGAGGGAGTTGTGGCGGCAACAGCAGTAACAGCAGCTCTCTTGGCTTTACCATTTTCAGTCCCGGATTGCTCTTCGGTTTTTCGTGTCTGCAACTGGTTTTGGCCACGTTTATGCTGCGCGTTGTCCCGTGGCTGAAAGCACGCGCTCGTCCATTTGTCCGGCTAAACGGCAGGAAGTTGTGCTAAGCGTCATTTCCGTTGTTTTGAGTGATTGCAATTGAGATACGGTTTTTGTGGTTTCTTTTTTGGGGTTGGGTGTCCAGCACTTCGCATAAGTGGTTTGGTTTTCCACTCAATGCCGGTGCTGTCGTCTGATGTCATGCTCCAACATTTTTTGGAAATTTACGTTTTATTATTTGCGAGAAACGTGGCTGACCATCAGATTGCAAACCAGTATTAAAGTTATTTATAAAAGTTTTTAAAATTGCTACAATTTTTTATATGTTCAATAATAAATTGTATTGTAAATTCCCCCATCAATCGTCGCACAATTCATTTTGTTCAATCCTCGTATCGGACAATCTCTTTGCAACAAAATCTGTTTCAACCTACAATTTATTGCACGCCGGCAAATAAACTGCAGCTGCAAAGCTCGAAAAAATACGCCTCCCCCCTCGCCAAATAGCAAGCCCGACCATAAACTACCACCCATAAACTCCGAACATATTCACACAACAACGAGTGCTATTTTTTTCGAGCGCTCGAAATTTAGTCAATTGGTCAGCCGAAAACAATTTAATCAGTGTTATTTTTGTAAATGCAACCGCGATGCCGAAAGGACTTGGCCATAGGATTTGATCTGTTGGCCAATTAAGTTCCAGTACATAAACTCCGGTCAATGACCTATGCTTCCTGGTCAACTCGCTTAATTTTTATTTTTTGGCCATAATGATGTAGAAATTTTTACGGCGACTATGTAGAGCTAACAATTAATCGCCTGCAATCTGGGCAACGCATTGCTTACAATTAAAGTGATAGGAGGATGGGGTAGGCGGGGATCGAGTCAAACATAAAAAAGTCAGGCCAAACTTCACAATGCGGGGCATAAGGCGAGGAAAAGCCAAGACAACAGAAATAAATTCGCAGCCAAACACCAGCTAACGAAAATGAGCGAACATCCAGCCGAGGGTGGCTGAGTTTTTGAGGGGGGCTTTGTAGCTGTAATTCAACATAAAAATATCGTAAATCTTAAATTAGAAATTTGGCACATTAAAAACTTGGAAATTGCAGTTAGCTGCTGCTGCTGCTGCTACTTTCTGGTTGTTTGTTTGAAATCCCAACCAAACAGCGAACGAATATCCCAACGAACATGCCCAAGAGCAAAAGGCATTCAAGGGCGTGGCCAGACCGGATCAGCATAAGGTCCATTGCCGCACATTTTTAATGAGTTAGACATAAAAAAGTTGTAGCATTTGAAAAGCTGGCGTCGAGATGAACCCAATGAGGGACTCGCCGCTGGGAATGCTGGGCATTGTCTCTATTCCCCATGCCCCATCCCAATTCCATTCATTTCCGCTGCTGTTGTCCCAGTCTGCAGCTGTTTTATTGCATAATCGTGAGTCAATCAGTGACCCGAAACCGAAAAAGCCAGTTTCTGATAGGATGAGAATCAATGCAAGTCAGCTAATAAATACGTGCAGCTGCTTGCCCGCTGGGACTATTCGAGACTGGGCGTGACTTTGCACACGTACTGTTTAATTAAATTTCAGTGCAGTCCTTTGTAGTTCACTTTAAGTTCGTTGCTGCCAAATTGTCATATTTAATTTAATTGCGATAGCAGCAATTTGCGCATGCAACCCATATTGCTGAATATCCATTGAATTGTTTTCATAATTTGCTCATATTTGGCCGCTCTTTGTCATTAATTGGCCATCCGTTCTACGTGGTCGCAAGCAAATCGAATGAACCAGTTGACTGAATATTGGACGGTGCCTGGTTTACAGTGGAACCCATAACGTAGACTATTGCATTTATTTTGGCATCCCTTTCGGCGACTTAATTAATGGAACTGTCTAAAGGTATTTTTTCATGTACAAGTTTTGTGCTATTTTCGCAATCATTTAGTTGAAATTTTGATTGTTTTCCAAGGGCAGCTGCATAAATTTCGAGAGTCGTGTAAAATGCTTGTGGTGTGGAGTTTGGATCTGCTGGATCTGCACTTGAAGTATGCATAAATTTTGTGGCAAGTGTTTACCTTCATTAGGGCGCAGTCAGTGTAAAGTGGACTCAACTGAAGCATGTGGTAATAGAACGTTGCGGTAGCCAACCACTCTCTCTTCCGCCCACTCGCCATCATACTTTCCGTGTGTGTTTGTGTATGTATTTGTGTGTGTGTGTGTGCAGCGCATATTTTGGCATATGTCCAATGCGCGAACTAAAACCAGAGTGACTACAAATGTGGTTGAAATGTACGGGAAAAGCGGCAAACCGCAAAAGTAGCTGAACAAACACAAATGTGCCCAGACCAAATCGTTGCTAACTTGCAAACAAAAAAAAAAAAACAAAAATATCGAAACATGCACACTACATATGAGTATGTATGTATATATATGTATATGTATATGTGTGTATATATATAAACAGCTTTAGTGGGCAGCATCAAACACAAATACACGTGCACAACGAAAAGTGATGGACGCGGACATTTGTGTGCGTGTGTGTGTGTTTGGTCTTTTTCCATATCATCGCTCTTAATGTCAGTGCATAGGGATGAGTTGGGCAACAAATTCAAACACAAATACAAATATAAACACGGATGCTAACTAACCACAGCAATTGCCTGTCTGTATCTGTGTGTGTGTGTGTGTGTGTGCCTCTCACAGAGTCGTGGGCGGGCAATACAAACACATGCAAAGCTGGATTACAACGTTGGCGCATTTTGATGTGTTTTCAACGAAAATTATGTTACAATACCACTTGTGCCTCCTTCTACCAATACCAGCAGCAGCACTTGCAACACCACCATTACTGCCAACAACGACAACAACATCAATAAAAACAAGGACGGTCAGAGTCCATTGTTGGTCCAAGTGCTGTAGATGCCGCTGCCACACACTCCCCACTTCTGCCCCACCCCCTCTGCTCAGCAGCATCCAGAACAACAATGGCACTGATAAAAAGAATACCAGCATAAGTGGGCAGAAGTCCTGACTCGAATTGCTGTACATTTTTCATATGAACACTCGACTGTAAAATGCATTGCCCCTTGAATTAAATCAACAACAACTCAAGCTGAAAATGTTCTGAATAAAACTCATGCCAAACAGCAGCAACAATAACAGGAACACCAAGCAGCGGAAAGTGCTCAAAATATATTCCACACTGGCATTGGCAAAACTCATACCACTGCCCGGCTTGGCCTGCCATTGTTATCGATGTGGCCTTAAGACACTTTTCGGCTTGCCTCCAACACTGCAGACTATCGCCTATTGTAAAATGTTAAGCTTAAGTCCTGAATGTGCTATAAAATACAATGTGTGTTAAAACTCTTAATAACTATAACTACATAATTCACAGCAAATCGAATCGAGCCAATTTCAGCATTATTGCTTTTATCGAAAATACAATGATTTTAAGATAATGAACATTAGTGCTGTGGCTATTTATTTCGCAAGAAGGCTCTGTTACCAATCGATGGATCTGGGTGGGACTTTACTTAGCGTTCATGTTTTGCTACAGTAATAGTAAACTTGGCTTAGACGAGTTGTTTTTGTTTTGAAAACTAGAAAATTTGTCTCGTTTTTAGAAATAATTTTAATAAATAAAATAACTGCAAGCTTGAGGGAAATTCAAGAAACCTTATATTGATTGATAAAAGATTCGCAGTGCCTCAATACTGAAAAACTATATTACCTCATCTATCTACGAGTGCAGCTATAAGATGTAATGATTTTGGAATGGACCTTGATGAGTAATATTGATTCATTGCTGAATATGTAGTTATTCCTTTCTTTGATTTAGTTATCTCATCATTATCCTACTTGTTTCCTTTTAATGGAAATTACATAATTTTTTGGCGCCAGGTACAGCAAACTGACTAAAATGCCTTGTATCTGGCATCAAAAGCGCACAGCGCAGTGAAAAGTTGAAAGCTGAGTTTGTAACAACCAAAGGATTGATGCATATGAGGGGCGCCACCTCAAAGCGCATTATTTATTGTAAAAAATATTACGTTCTCGCCCCACACCGTAGCAAGCAAAAGGAAAAAAGTAGGAAAAACTAATAAGCTTTTGTGCAATTGCCAGCAGTCGTGGTTTTTTCCCCCCGGCCAATAAACTGTAAGCTAATTCCAACACATGGCACAAAAGGTGGCAAAACTGACGAGATATGTGTATGGGTGTTTGTGTTTGTGTGGAGGTGGAATTTTCAAACGTCGAATGCGGTGCACGACACAATGCAGCAACAGCAACAGCAACAGCAAAAGCAAGAACAACAACAACAACAATAAAAATAGCGCAACAATGAAATCAAAAGGATTTCAGCAGCCGCAAATGCACACGGCGTATAACATTTAGCCTTCGGCATGCAGAGCTATGTTGCTATGTATGTTGTATGTAGTATGCTACATATGTTGTATGTAAATGGGTGTGTGTGTGTGTGTGTGTGGGTGGGCGGTGCATTAACACACGGGCCAATAAGTATGCAATGCGCTGTGACATTTTTAACGCCGCCAACAAAGACAACAACAACAATGCCCTAACCTTCTAACCAAAGTGCCAGCTGCCTTTGCCCCACAACCTGCCCCTCCCCCAACCCCATAGGGGTAGCATAAATGTGTGTGTGTGTGTGTGGTCTCACACTGACGCCGTCTGTTGCGCAGGAAATCACGATTACAGCGAGTCAAAAGCACACCACACTCATGAGTAGCAGCAGGAGGAGACCTGCGAGGTCCTCCAGCTGTTGAAGCAGCAGGAGCAGGTGCAGGAACAGGAGGAATGGTGTGGGGGCAGTACACCATGTGTCTCTGGCGCGTAAACGTGTCGTTATTTGCTTGGTGACAAAATTAGATTTAAATATGGGGCACCCGCAGCGCTTCCACTTGCCGTAACTCTGTTTGTAGCTGTGTGTGCAGCTTCTGGCAAAATGTCAGCGCATGTCCTGCTGATGAAAATGAGCTGTCGTCCTGGCAGCAGCATATCAAGAACACTGTGCAATTGTCCATATTCAGCATGGAAAATGTGTCTTTTTGGTTAGCGCTAAACTTTTCTAAAAATAGCACAACAAAGAAAAGTTGGGAGCTGTTACTAAATGTAATTGGAAAAGCTCTATCAATCGTTGTGTAGATTTGAGTGGATTCCGTGCCGCCAGTTTCCTATGTGCTATACGCTTTCCACTCCCAATCTAACCAAAATCAATTCGATTTCATATTTACGCTTATGTGAAAAGTTTTTCAATGAAAATCGAGGCAGCTCAGCCAAAAAATGAGCACCGTATAATGGAAAAGAATTCAAGAAATGCGCTCAAAAATTGTGGTTATTTGTCAGATAACCCACTTTAGCGGATGTTTCGAATATCGGACAATATAAAAAAGTTTTTAATTTATTTCTTAAGAACTCGGTCTAATATTGGTGGAGAATTTTAGAGAATCTTGTTTTCGATAACTTTTTCAAAATAGAGCAGCCAGAATTTGTCTATTCTTGATGTTTACTTAGACCAATATTTGAGTGACTTCAGACCTATCTCAAAATACAATTTACTGTTAAATATTGTCAGCTGCATGCTTATCAAAAAGTTTTCCAAAGAAGTGAACTTTTGTCTACCATTAATAAATATTATTATTAAATAAGTTTATCTCATCTGATGGAGATGCTGATTGTTTTACATTTTCCTACACAATTTTGTTCCGTTGGCGCCCATTGTCAGTGGTATCATCGCTTCTTCTGCCGGCATCATTATGAAACGTAAAACGAAAGCGATTTACAGTAATGCCAACACTTTGCCACCCAAACATTTGCCTGGCCCAACTTCGTACCCCAGCCAACCAGCACCACTCCACGACATTGTTGTTAAATGAAGAAAGTATTTTTCAAATGCGAATTTCCGTTATGCGCATCGCGTTGAGCATGAAGACATTTTTGACTATTGTCTGCCGCGCGGCAATACGAAGAGCAGAAAGCTCAAAACAGCAACAATGTCTCTGCGAAACTATTGCCAATGACAACGACAACGACAACGACAACGACAACAACGGCAACGACAGCAACAGCGACAAGGACAACAACAGCGACAAGGACAACAACGACGACAGCGATGAGAAAGACGTTGATGATGGCAAGCGCTTCCGCTTTTGTTGTAGCTCTTGTTGTTGTTCTTGCTTTTTAGTTGGTGGTGCTACTGCCACTGCTGCTGCTGCTGCTCTGTGTGCACGACATACAAAACATTGAATGGCATTATCCCTTATTGCTTATCCCACTTATCCCGCTCTGCTCTATACGCTACATGCTCGTTGCTCGCTGCTCGGTGCTTGCTGGTCGGTGCTCGATGGTTGGTTGGTGCTCTGGGGTTTTGCCGACAGCTACATTGGCACATCGGCAAATGGCAGAAGTTGGACACGAGGACATTCAGTTCGTTTTGGGTTAGGGAAAAGTCAAAAGGGCAACGCGGCGTATGCGTAATATTAACTATGACACTGTCTTGCTCGTGAATCGGATGCAATCGCCATTCCTGTAGAGAATGGGCAACTAGAAGGAAGGAGGAAGGGAGGGAAACGCTGCCAGCCGCATTGTGTACGCCAGGACAAACTTTTTCATTTCCCCGCGGAAAAATTTTCAAAAATTTCATTTCACAATGTCTAAAGAAAAACTTTGCGCCAAAGACATAGCAAACTAGTTAAAACTGAGTGCGGGAGTGGTGAGGCCTTCCTCCCCCCCACTCTATCCCTCTTTCCCTGTCTTTCTCTCTCTCTCTCTTAACCCCTCCCCTCACACACACACATACGGAATGAGACACACGCAAACGCATTTCAGCGAAATAAAGTATTCAAATAAAATATGCTAAAATCTTTGAAGTACTTCAAATAGCAAAAAGTGAAAAGAAACAAAATGAAATGAAAAGAAAAGGAAAAAATACGCAAAACGAAAATGGCACACTGTCGAAAAGTTTTGCGTTTGAGTTTGAGTTCGACTAAAATGGCAAAAGCCAGCAAAACGCGCATAAAAACCCATAGAGAGGAATAAAGAAATAGCTTGCAACGGCTGACGAAAGCAAAAACGAAAAATGAAACGAAACGAAACGAAACGAAAAGAAAGGAAGCCAAAAGCAAACCAAAAAGTAAATATCGTTTATGTTGTCATAACGCGCTATGGCCAGCAGCCATCGCCCCCTCAAACATCTCAAACTGAAGCCAATTCAGTGCCTTATCATTTGAATTTCTCGACGTGTTTGTCGAGCTGAAGCGATAAAGATGCGATAAAGTGAGAACAAGTTTGCGAGATGCCTGACAAACTTTTGACCAAATTTTAGCATTTTACGATTCTTGACGGACGTTGTTCGGCAAGCAAAATTGCCAATTTGTGTAAATTATTAGTTCAAGTGGTACAAGAATGCCAACCAAATCGGATATCGCATTGGGATTGGGATTGCGAATGGAGGGAATGTGATTCGATACGATTCGATTGTTCGCATTGTGGTCGCTTTAAAACTTTATTTCTGGATTGCTGGCGAATGTCAAATTTAATATAAATAATTTAATTTGATTATTCGCATCGTGTCGCAACTGATTGCATGCATATGCGAGGATATATGTTCATATAAGTGTGTGTGTGTGTGTGCGTGTGTGTGTGTGTGTTTGTGTGGCTGGGCGCTTGTCACGCCCATTTTTTAGCATACTTAATTAAGCAGAAATATTGCACAAAAGTTTCAATGCGCAAAAAGTTGAGGAGCAGCCAACAAAAACAACATTCACCAAATTGTATTAAAAATTCATATTTGCCTAAATTTGTTTTCACAAGCTGTAAAAAAAGAGATGGATGCAGTGTGTGAGCAAGAGTGAAATATATATGTATATATAGAGAGAGAAAGAGAGTAGAGAATGTGTAAAGTTGAGCGCTTTAGCTCGGTCGCACAAACATACTTATTATATTTATGTGTGTAAAAGGCACAGCTGTTAGATTTAATTTGACTGCAAATAATATATGTGCACTTTCATCTACGATGCGGTATATGTGTGAGTGTGTATGTAAGTTTTGAATGTATTTGTCTTGTGTGATATTTTTAACTTTTGGCTGCTGCTGCTGCAGCTACTGCGAAACTCAAACACGCCCCACTTTTATGTTGGCCCAGCAAATTGTTAACCAAATTTTTGGCTAGCCCGCCAAGCGACAAAATGTATGCATTTTACATTATATATGTATGAACAGTTAACATATAACAACAGCAGCACCCGACCCGATTCACAGCACGAAAGACAACAAAACATAACGGCTTGTATAGCATTCACACACGCACACATGCACACCCATGCGCAATTTCAATTGTGATTTGCGTGCATTTGTGCAGCCAACTTTTAGGCGCAAAATAAACGCTTATTATGGTATTGTGTGTGTGTGTGAGTGAATGTCTGTGTTTGAGTGTGTTGTGTGTTAATTCAGCTGCAAGTGTGATGTGCAAATGATGACTATATTTGCATTGTGCCCTTAGCAGCTTTGCCTATATTACGACCTTTTTTATTTGACAGCAGCTGGTATTTTAATTATTATTGTTGCGCCAGTTGAAGTTGCAGTTGCCATTGCAGTTGTTATTGTTTCTGTTTTTGCTGCGGCTGTTGGCTTTACAATTATTAATATTTTAGTAACGTTCTTTTTAACTACATGCGGCTGTTTTTTGTGTACTTATTTGTGCCTGCAGCGGCTGTCAAATTAGTTAGTTGCCTGTTGGCTGTTGGCCTCATAGCGATAGAATATTCCAGAAAGTAAAGATAATAAACACATGACTTATAATTACAGTCAAATATTCATTTCCAATTAGCCCCAGCCCAGTTGATATGCATTTGTTTGCACATACAGCACTCCAGTTAGAAGGTGCCGAGGCTTGCGGTCAACTGCATCGGTTTCTGTGTCATATTGCAGGGTGTGCGTGATTGCCTAAGTCTATGTTTGTATTGCCATTTTGTGCCTTGTTATGTTGACTGTATATGATGTGTGAGTGTGTGTGTGCTAGCGGTTAAAAGTGAGGCTTTGTTAAATGAACAGGCGATATTGTTGTTGGCCTTGTTGCCGTTGCCATGGACACTGACTGTCTGGTCAAATCTCATATCAAATGTTGATTTGGAGACACGCGACGATAGCACCAGAGTGCAAGGGGGACCAACAAGAACAAACATGAACACGTACTAGTAGGTAAGACTTGAAGCTTTGGCACAACCACATTTGCCGGGCGACAATCAACGAGAGCAAACCGTTGCCAACTGTCATGACTTTTAGCACAAGTATTTCTAGTCAATTAGAAGACCCAGACTATGTGCTATGTGCACTCACCGACGACAAAGGCAACATCGTGTGCCCAACTCCAACTGTATACAGCGAGTGTGTGTGCAATGCGGCGCATACGCAATATTTTGCATACGGTTTAATATCCAACTATTTTCCGTTCCTATTTGAATAGCTGCCGCTCTTTTACCCCTTATCTGTTTGTGTCCCTTGCCTGCATAACTTGATGTGTATTGCCCCTTGAACTCTTTCAATACACAGACACACACAAATACACATGTGGAATAGAGCCAAGGCAAGCCACATTTATTGATGTCTCAATTTCCTTTTGGCAAATCACCTATTACGAATCGACAGGCAGCAGCTCGTTGCTGCTGCTGTTGCTTCTCTTTGATGGCTTTGTTGGTTCTTACAAATGCTGTTGCAATTCGTACAAATTTGGCTGGCAAACAGGGCGTCTGGTAAAAATTACCCTTCACTTGGTAATGGCTAACAATTTGTTTGGCTGCTGCTGAATTTGCAACCATTTTGGCATTGCAATACGCTTAAAACGTATGTGTGTGTATATGTGTTCTTTTTTTAGAGTTCTCAGCTAAACTAACACAGCTATTAAAAGGAACATGTACCTGCTGGATTGATAGTTGTGCGAGTTTTGATGCCACATTTCAGTTACAAGCTGAACTTTCGCTGATAGCGCTTTGATCATGGTATTATGCATTGCCACGCCCACAGCATGGTATGGCAGCGAGTAATGTGCCACAAATTTCAATCAAACGTGCTCGCCCAAACTTGCCACACACAAGTTTCAAGCCAGGTAATTCCTCCGCCCCTCTTCAACCGTCGTCGTTAACAAACTTTTGCATTAAGACATTAGCGCAAAGTTTTTTTCCCCTGTTGCTAGCTTTGTGCTTGCCTCTTACGGCTGCAGCCAGCTGCAACAATTTCTCAACAACTAATTTCTTATTTGTTGGGCTCTAGTGCTGCAAGTTACACACAACAACACGCACACACAGGTACCCCCCGTGTGGTTGGCCAGCAAATGTGGTTTTCCCATTTTCATTTCGCTGCTAGCGGTTTTTATTGCAGCCAGCATTGCACATGAAAAGTTTTCCTTTTTTCCTTTTTCTTTCGTTTTTTTCTTTTTTCTATTTTTACTTTTGGTATTTTTATTCATTCTGATTCGAAAATGAAAACGAGCTTCAAGCCGTTTGGAGTTGATGCCATGATATTTGATGAAGCTCGAAAAAAGAGCTTATGGCATATGTGCCAGGTGAGTGCTGGCTCAGCTCCCTCCTTAATTGTTCACCTCCAACCTCTTAATAATGTACAACATCGTACTTTGCCATTATATATACACACGTACTTTAACTGCTGCCAACGAGCTAACATAACCTTGACATTTTTAAACTGGTTATAAAACACTCGCCTTCTCCATTTTAGCTTCTTCCTACCATGCTATCGCGATCCGCTTTGGGAACGCATTAATAGCGGGGCAGCCAGCGCCATCTGCGTTACGCTCCCCACTACCAAGTTGTGTGTGGTACGGTGCGGTGGCTCGTGTTATGGTTATGGTCACTGGTGCTGGCTGCCTGGATGGCTGCATGGCTGCCTGGCTCGCAGCCATGCAACGGGGCTACGCGCTACGCAATTTCCGTTTCCGGTTGCTGCTGGTCGCAGGGCTGCCAACAACAGACAGCTGCAGGAGACCAGCTGCTTCAAAAATAGCGCATCTTTGCCTTTTATGCCCCAGTTTCCCTTCCCTAACTTCATCTGCCTGCCATTTGGCGCGCAAACAAACCGTTAACACTTTGGCTATATATCCAGGCGCTTGCTGTTCGAACCTTCTGCCCACCGCGCCCTTATTCACTCAACTGCAACTGCAACTTTGTGGCACTTGTTTGGTTTCAGTTGCTGTTGTTATTGTTGTAATTTTTGTGTATTTTGCTTTCTGATTTTTTTGTTTTGTTCTTGTGGCTGCGACTGCTGCTGCTGCCTTTGATGCGACTGCAGGTAGTAAATTTCCATTAAATGTGCATTTTTGTACAAGTTTTTGAATTAAAGTTTTTGACTTGGCCATAGCTCAGCTGCTTTGGGGCGCATGGGCGTGGCGTTGCTTCCTGCGGTGCTGTTTGCCATTTACCGTTGCCGCTGCTTTGCGTTTACCTTATACTTTTGTAATCTTGTCCAACAGAAAGCGAGAAAAGTTGGCCCTCAGCCGCGCCTGTGTTTGAAAATGGAAACAAGTTCATTTTTGAAAGCATCATTATTTTAAAAGTTGCTGCAGATTTAATCAGCTCTCCTTAACTGCTTTCCACCTCGCTCTCTGTCTCTCTCTCTCTCTCTCACTCTGCTTTTCTCTCTTTGCCCCCATGCGGCACATAAATTGTGTCACATTTTTGTGGTATAATTTTTTCTGTTGCATTCTAATCTATGCTGCAAATTTGTTAAGCTTTCGCTTTCAGTTGCAGCCAAGTGACATTATTTTACCAAATGTTATAATTTTACACACTCGGCCTCTCTCCCGCTGCAGATTTACTGTGGCTGACGCTGGCACAGGGTCGTAAAAATCTCAGTACCGGGTTAGTAAAGTGGGTCGCTTGACCAGGCTCGACTGAACATATATATATATATATATATATATATATGTATATGTATATATAGCTGCTGCTATTATTTTTAGAATATGACCAAAACATGCAAAAGATTTCTTGCTTGCAGGCAGGCAGGCTGAATACAATGCAGCACCACATTTTGACATTGAAAAATGTGAAAATTATGCAGTAAACATTAAAGCAACTATGTAAATTGGATGCTGCTGCTCCAGCTTCTGGGCTGGTTCCTACTGGAGAGGGGATGGCGCGCGACTTTTAGCTGGTACCATCAAATTTTATTTGGCCAACGACTTTGGGCCAACGACTAATGGTTTTAATTAAGCGACTCGTCGCGGGAATTGCATGTCATGCATGAAATTCATTAGGTTTTTGCCTAGTCTGCTTAAGACCAATCCCTTGCCCCCGTCCCAGCCTCCACATGAGCCCTCATTTGATATACTTATACATACTACTTGGTGAAATTTTCTTAAGAAAAACTTTGCTGGCAACTAAAACCAAACTTGACATAGTTTTAGCCAAAAATTGCAGCTACAAACTTACTTAATTTCTGCCAACTGCACTTACCCAGAGCGCCAACTGTCCTGAAGTGGGAAGAGAGCGAAGCGGGTGAGTTGGCGGACGGCTACAAAAAGGGGCGTGGCACACATGCCGCACTTAGTTAAGTTAGTCAAGTGTATGCCTGTGGTGCCTGCGCCCCCATCCCGGAGGATGTGAGGAGCCACTCACTTTGGCACTATTTCTACAGGCAAATAGATACTTTCGCCTGAGATCTGAAGTAGAAGACAGTTGCCATAGACAGTGCTAGGAAATGTGGAAGGTGGACGCATGGAAGAGTGGGTAGAGGCATAGTCTCTTATTTATCTTTGACACTTGCTAATTTTATTCGTGTTGCTGATGAAAATATTGTTGCGTGCCAGTGTCAACTTCGTAAGTTGTTTAGCAACCAAACAGTGGAATTTCACTTGCCCTCAGCCTGAAGTGACAAAAATAAATGCTGACAACTGCACAAATACGTAAATTTCATATTTACCAAAGTCTTCGCAGGTTTTTATTTTTTGTCGTTTTCAAAGTGCTGTCAATTAATTGAAGTATGACTTTGAATGAAGATGGATAAGCGTTCATATTTCATGCTTAAGCATTGGCCATAATAGCCAGTGAGTTTTCTGCTTTTGAAAATAACTTAATTATAATAATGCTACGCATAATAATAAAACTTCAAATAATTCGCATTATTTGTTGATGAGCGTATTTGGATATTAAATTTATTTCTCAATCAAACAAAACTGCCAATATTTGATAATCCTATGCGTCTACATTAGAGTCCAACTTCAAGTGTTAAGTTGTGAGCTCATTTAATGGCTTTTGCTTATTCATTAGCCCAATTCACTTGTTGGCAGAACAACTTGTCAGCAGGTAGTTGCAACCCAATTTGGCAGCCTTATCTGCCACATATGAATTTGTACATGGATGAAATGGTGCTGAAATCAGTACAGAGGGCCCTAATGATTGTTCATGTCAACAATTTGCAAAACTAAATGAACACATTTTGCAATCATAAATTATGCAAACGAGTCGAGTGAGCTCATAGAAAGCAACAGCAGCTGAAATTAGTAGCTGGCAGGTGGCAGCTGGACCACGTCTAGGACCATGAACAAGTCAGCTCAGCATTTCCATTACGTGTGGGTGTGGGTGAGTGTGTGTGTGTGTGGGTGTGGGTGCGGATGCGGGTGAGTGTGTGTATTGGTGGTTGAGTGGGAAAGGGAGCTGTCAGGTGTCAAGCGGCAACGGCGGCTTGTTAGCCAAACTGCCAACGCAACTATTTCATGGAGCAGCAACTCACAAAGCAGAAATCAACAGCCCCAACCAGTTGCTGGGGAGGGTTGACATAGGGGGCTGGGGCGGTTGGTTGGGGTTAGGGAGATGGCATACTGACAACATGTGTTTTGAGGTGAAGCTTATAAATAAATAATTGATAAGCATCTGACATAGAGAGAAACGTCAAAAGTTGTATGCTAAAATAAGCACGAAACAACAAACTTTCCTCGCAGGAACAGGTGAGCCGAGTTGGGCGTGGCTGGGAAGTGGGTGGGACGGGGACTGAGCTACTCGGTGGCAATCCGAGTTTTTAAAAGTTGGTGTTGTTGGCTGGCTGGCATTTGAATTTTTTAAATGCATTGGAATTGCAACAATAACCAAATGACTGCAATTCACACAGCAGTCAACAACAACCGGAGAAAAGTTGTTTGTACGCCCTTTTTTCAGCAGCATATTTCATTAAGTTTGACGACTGCTTTAGAATTGGTTGAAAAGGCTTTTAGGCATATTTAAGCGCAACGCCTAATGGTGCATTGACACGGCAATAAGAAATTAAAATGTTGCGCGATGTTGCAATTAAAATGTGAAGACAAATTAAAAATGCCTACTGCAAATATGGAACGCAATGCGCAGCAGGTGCAAAGCTTTGCACTTGGCTGCTGGTTGCTATTCGTTCTGCATGCCCACCTCCCTGTTTCGCTACCCGTCCATGTCCCTCTTCTTGTCCCGCTCCCTGCCCCTCGACGTGCACCCCTCGACGTGCTGTGCATTCTATCCAACTTGTGTCCTCAATTTGACATTTATGCCAGCTCGAGCCCCATCAGACGGAGCAGCAGCAATCGAAGCGATTTCCTGGCCCTGACAATTGCGCATATGTATGTGTGTGTGAGTGTGTGTGTGAGCATATTTAAAATGGCGACTGCCTGGCGACACCAACTTAAGCCAAAGTTTGATTGCGCCACGCACTCGAACTTTTAATTAATTTATTTTGCTCAGCTCGTCTCCCACTCCCTCTATCTCTCTCGTTATTTCTCTCGCTCTCTCCCTCTCTTTCACTCTCTCTCTCTCTCTCTCTGCATGTGTGGGCACATCAATAAGTGTTTTCGCTGTGACCATAAATGATTTATTTGTTATTTATGCGTACATTGCGCCTCCATCCCAGCTCTTTACCCCAGTTGCATGCGGAACTGTGATGCAAATTAAAAACGCAGCCTGGCCAAACAACTTTATTTAATGTCAAAGTAAACATATGCAGCTCCCAACTGTCGCAGTGTAAGCTGCAACTGTCAGGCGCCCAAGCAATTGCTGTGTTTTTAATTTGCATGCTGCGGTCAGCACATGGGCGCCCAGGGGTCTATAGGGCACTTAAGCGATTTTCGGTTAATTATACACAGTTATACATAATGACATTTGTGCAACGGAATTCTGCTGCAATTGAATGACCTGAAAATTGGTCATCTTATTGTTGCATGACTCGCGGTGTCATGGATCTCTCTCTCTCTCCCTCTCGCTATCTCTAAAAGCACATGCCCATTATAAGACAATTTATACCAGTCATGAAATGTGTGTGTATGTTTGTGTGTTAAGTGCAATTATAGAAACAGCATCAAAATGAACAGAAACCACAGAATCTATTAGGTGCATTCAAAATAGAGGAGCATCAGTATTACCTGCAACCCATTAATACGATTAAAATGGAATAGACCAGATGGCCAATCATATCAGCGGGTTGCAATTAAGAAAACACAGCTCGAATTTCAATTGAATTGTTTCAACTGTGCAAGAACCATGAAAGCGACTAGACTGGAACTATGCGAGACTGAGAATTTTAATCACTTAATATGCTGGTGAAAACAGTACACAGCCATTTATAATATAATACTGAAGAAGCCACTGATTGACCACTGAAACAATTAAGTATCTACTAAATATATATTAAAATCGTTTATTTCATATATTTCCAATTTAAGAAACTGTAATGAAGCCACTTAAATAATAAAGTTGCAGCTCACATTTTACCGAAAGTAGCCATATTTACTGAGGAAATATATACATATGTGCAATTGCTGGAGTTTATAGTAATTATAAAGGGATCATAACTCTGATATGCAATCAAAATTTACATTTACATAGCTCACGTATTCCATTTAGTATTAACAAATATTAACGAATATCATTTTAATTAAGCAAAGAAATTCACTGGGACGAATATATCGCATTTTAATTTACAGGCAGTGCCAATTGATTGGTCATATGCATCGAATTGTGCCCACAAAGACGCAACAAAAACAAGAATTGAAGTTAAACACGATTCACAATAATTCTTTGTTTTTTGTGTTGCATAATAACCCTATAAATATTTAAATTTTTTAAAAATGTGAACAAAAACTAGCCAGCGAAAAGAACAACGTCAAACATTTTTACAGCATAAAATAACAAATGCGACAAGGGGAAGCACAATGATATAGTTAAAGGGAGTTCAATCTATATATAAAAATGCATATATATATATATATGTATATATGGATATGCATGCGATTGGTATGTATTTATATAAGAGAATATGCAAATGTGTATGTTTTAAAAGGTATTTTTATATCCGCGTATGTTTATATACGCGGCATGCGATGTCCTCGTGCAATTTGTGCTGTGTATTTATGTATTTAAATTCAATTAATAATTAAGGTGTAAATGCATTTGCATGCTGGTTAATTAAATTTGTGCGGCTTTATTAAAGGAAATTACGTATTTTTTAATGCGGCTTACATTGCCACAGCAACAGCCGCTGCATTAATAACAATAACAGCAACAAAAGCAATAATGACAAAAATAATATCAACACTAGGTACGCGCTGACAATGCTTCAGCTTTACAAGTGATCATTTTGTCTTAAATACATGCATATTCACAATTATGAATGATATACGCAAAAATCACTTTTAAAGCGAATAATGAACATGAACAGACGCAACCTATATTCAGCTTGGGTTGGTTTTGCTATTGGGTATAGTATGGGGCTGGCTGGCATCGTATCCATTCACATCTATAAATATTTCATGCGTTGCATTGCAGTCATTATGGCATTCATTAAATATAAAGTGGAGTGCAGGCCAGACCCAACCAGACCCCATCAGGCCCAAACAGTCCCGGCACAAATGCAGATAAGCACCAACTGAGCTGAGGGAGCCGAGCGTCAACTAAAATCCGTTGCCGTTCATGTATCTCTTATGTGTATGTGTGTAAATGCGTGTGACTCTGTGTGTTTGTTTGTTTGTGTGTGTGTGTGTGTGTGTGTGTGTGAGTGTGTCTATGGGCCACAACAAAAACGCCGCTTTGTGGCATACAAGAGGAAGAGTTGGCATGCTCACGGCCATAATGCCACGCTTGACAATAGTTATTCATATAAGTAAAGACACACGCACACACACTTTCATATATATATATATACATGTATATATGAGAGGAAAGAGGGGAAGAGAGAGAGAGAGAGAGAGGGTGGAGATAGTCAGCAATTGCGGGACTTGGGTACAGATGTCATTGTGTTAGTGTATTTCTGATTTGTGGTCTGACAGTTTAACCAAAATGCATGCATGTAAATTTATTTGTGCTCATTTTTGTTGCCTCTGTCTCCGCGTCAGCTGTTGTTGCTGCCACTGTTGTTGTTGTTGCTGTTGTTGCTGCTGTTGCTGTTGCTGCTACGCTTACATATGTCAAAATATTAAATTTATGCAGCGGCAAAAACAAAATGAGCGCAAAGACGACTACACAGCTATTACACAGAACGTGTGGGCTGCAACAGAAGGGGAAACACATATGTATATATGTTGCAGATGAGTGGACAAAGCGTTGGAGGCGTACAGATGAGCACAAAATGTCAGCCACTATGAATGCGCAAATGAATATACATGCATTCATACATTCATATCTGTGAGCAACACATTTGCCATACAATTGGCAGGCAATGAGCATAACGATTTCGCCACCCAGTTTGTGAGGGAACTGGCAAATTCTTCAATTCTATTGCAGAGAGCATTCTCGAATTTCTTAAAAACCAAAAGAAAATATATTCATTTTATATAGTGTATCCTCTGAGCCCTTCACTCTTCCATGAATCCCAATTCCTGCACGAATATTTTTCGTCTATATCCTCACTGAAGCAGAGTTAGTTCAAATTTATATATTCCCAAATAAATATAAAATTATAATAAAGAAACACTGGAAAATGTAAGACAGTATATACTAAGTGAATAGCAATGAGTGATTAACAAAATGTTTATGAAAGATTAATCAATAAAAAAATGTATTACAAATATTTGAAGTAAATAAATAGATGTTTAACTAATACATTTCAAAGCATAAAAATAAATACTTAGTTAAATGGAAATGAACATGTTAATTTGAACTAATTATTTATAGTAACTGAAAAGCGACAAGAGTTGAACTGCCTGCCACATGCCACATACCCAGCCAGCTGGTAACATGAAATGATTTCAGTTGCAAGTGCAACTGTATTTTAGCTGTCAGTCCAGCCACCTCCCAATTGTGGTGCTATGATGCTCATTTCCATTCTATTTATTTTACATGTGTGACATTTATTTTGGAGTGCTGCTGCCCTCTGACAGAGGACCCGTGTCCAGTTTTCAGTTTTCAGTTACTATGGTAACCAGTTGCAACTGTCGTTGTTGTTGCAACTCGAATGCGTCGACCGCTGACCGTTTTGTGTTGGCGGCTTGACATTTTTGACATTTGCAACATTTATGGTTCACTGCAATTTTGTTGCCAGCGACCCCAATTGATGACACTGCGCGTTACGGCAACTGCCACACGACGGGTGAATGCAGCGCAATTTAGAGCTTTCATGGCAATTTGTGTTGCGCTGGCATTTGATAATTTCTTAAAGCTGATAAGCATTGTCAGGCGAGGGCTCCTCAACGACTTTAGTGGAGCCATAGATTCCGTTTATCCGCTGCTCAGCTGTTGCATTCAAATGAGCCGCACAGTGGCAAACACTGTTGCATGCTTACAGGGCGCAATATCCGGTCCAGCTTTCTGTTTTCATATTTGATGTTGTTGGTGTTGCCTATGCTGTTGTTCGGTCTTTACAGCCGTCACATTTTTATTGTGGTCATATCTTTTTATGGATACTTACTTTATTAAACCGGCCACGCAGAAAAACCAGCCAGCGGGTAAAAGGCAAGTTAAGAACCTTACGTGCTAGTTTATTTCAACTTATTTACTTGCCAGGCAGCAATTGCAATTCCTTGGCCTTCAACTTCTACTACCAGCTGCAGCTGCGGCTCCTTAGACTCTGGCTATGGCCATGGCTATGTGGATGCAGTTATTATATGGAATTTCATAATACTTTTATAACTTTATGCAACTGTTTTGCCTGATGGCGCTGCTTTAACGCGGATTTCATTCTTTATATTTGGCGGGGTAGGGGTCGGGCGTAGGGCCGCACTCTACCCAGAAGAAAAACCCCTGCTTGGAACCTTCAGTTATTTACTTTTGCAATTTTCAACTCTCCAACTACATGCCATTTGTTCTAGTACTCTTTGTTTTTTTTTATTTTGCTCTACTTGTTCTCGCAGTCGCCTCATCTTTTTGTTGTTTCTCTGCTTTCTTTTGCCCGCACTCCCAAAAGTTTATGTAAAACATATTTTTCTTAAATAATTTATTTTAGGTTTTTGTTTTCTTTGCCCTGCTGTTCATGGTGCTTTTATGCTGCTTGAACAACCCAAAAATGAAGCTTTTATTGAGTTCAGGTGCGCTTCCGGCCCCCTCCCTTTATGCCTTACCCTACCCATGGTGTATCTCTTCAATTTTCCCACTTGTTCGCTGCTCTTGCTTTTTAGCTGTTCTTTTTCAATTTGTGGCCACATTAACGTTAGAAAAATATGAAAGCACACGAAAAGTGTAAAGGAATGGCCTGTCTTGCTTTCCAACTGCATTTCCCAGCTCCCAGTTCCCTCAACATCCCTTCAGAATGCAAAGCAGCCTGGATAGAGTCGCCTCGACGTCGAAGTCGAAGTTGGAGTCTTGCAAGTTTTTCGCGTGCACGGAAACGTTTAGCTGCCGCATATTGGTGGAAGCATGCCACATCTAGCTGCCTGCCTGCCTGCCTGCCTGCCTCTGCTTGCAGGTAAGCGGGTAGCGTCTGTTTTTATTTTTAGCAAAATATTGGCACAATTCAGCCCCACTTTCAGCATGGCCGTCGCTCGAGCTTGTGCTCGGGATTTACTATGCATTATACGCTACTTAAGCGGGAATTGCGGTGTAACGTTTAACCTGCCTCCCCGCCCGGCTTGCCCCGTGCCCCTAAGGCAAAACGAAATGAGACTCGAGTGGGTCTGAGAACCCACCATGCAATATTTATATATACTGTAAATCTAGTCGCTCACCTTGCTGCTGAACGAATGGGTTTAACATTGATGTTGATTGTTGCGTGGGTTGCTTACCTGAGGAGAGAGGATGGAAGAAATGGTTAATTAATTAGAGCGCATATCTTTTCTATCATTGTTTCAGTATATTTGATGGCTTTCGATTCAAGATAATATTCGATTCCCCATTATTTATCACTTATTATGAAATCAATATTCTGTATATGTTTTTGAGAGCAGCTCTAATCCTTGCCGTACAACGCCGACCTTGTAACAAAACAAGTATATCAAGGGGCAGGAGGAACCAGGGTGAGGGGTCGGGTGTTGGAGAAAACTTAATTTATTATTTTCGGCTAATGCAAACACATCAATTTGTCGCAAGTAAACACTTCAAGTGGCTTTCGTTATCTCTACCAAAACACTGACAGCCAAGCAGAGCGAAGCACTCCAAAAGGACGAAACCAAACGAGAAACGAGTAACGAGAGCGACCGAAATTCATTAGAAATCTAACAGCAAATAGCAAAATATATCTCGCACATTTGGCGTGGCGAACAAATTGTTTATTTAGGATGTACCCAAACAGAAATAACTTTACCGAGTCAACCCTCCGCACCAGAGCAGCCAGCCTTCACTTGAGCTCCTCGTTCTGACCAGACACAACCTGACCTGTGGCCATTCAGCAAGCGGCGAGCCCTTTTCATAATTTTTCAATAAATTCAACTGCCATTAGGGGACACGTTCGAGGACATTTATGTCGATAATAACCGGGGGCTTCGTATTCAATAATGTGCGCATTACATTTGCCTTTGACGAGCGTGCAGCTCAAAGTCTTCGTTGAATATATAGTTTTGATGCTGGCTGTGGTCGTGTCCTGTTTCTACTGCTTGCTGCTTGCTTTTTGCTCCTTGCTCCTTTTTCCTGCAGCTTGCCATTTTGCTACTTTGCCACTTTGGCACTTTGCTACTTTTCTACTTGGCTGCTGTTTAACCGCAATTGAAATTACGCGCTGGCTTCCGTTTCGGGGCTGGTTCGTTTCGTCGCTTCGTTGCGACTGCTTCAAATTTATGCAAATTGCGTCACGTGCCCCAATGATTTCTTTGTCGCTGCACGAAACCCAACACTGCCAACCGAGTGGCACGGATATGCTGATGACGGAGCCAGAGTCGGCTCTTGTTGCCTTGTACCTTTCCTGCCACGCTGCCACTCATTTCGTGACGCGTTGGCAAGTGTATCATTATTTAATTTAATGTAAAATAATTAGCCTGCGCCACGAGCTTCTCTCAAGTGCTGGCGCTGACACATTTGCTGCTGCCACTGCTGCTGCTGTCAGGCACCATCTTGAGTTCCATTTGCGGTCACTCAATGATATATTACACACACACACACACTCACACACATACTCACGCACACTTCCACTTTTTGCTATTACAATTGAACTGAGAGCTCCTCGCCTGTTGGCAATTGTTTCGCACAAGGCGAAAAAAACTGAAGAAAAAGAAATGAACTTTTCCTGCTGTTAACATAATTTCCGCAGTTGATTGATTCAGTTCGAATCGGCTGAAGCCACATGCCGACAGGGCGTGGCAGCACTTAAGCCACCTCTCTTTCTCTCTCTCTCTTGCTCTCGTTTTCTCTCTGGCTTCGACTTCCTTTCTCTCCTTCCTCGTGCCAGATCCTGTGCTTAGACAAATTGCTCTTTAATGTAATTTTATTGCAAAAGTTTTCAATTTGCATTTAGCACAGCGTAACAATAATTTTATAAGCGCTCCCCAAAAAATACAGCCTCCACTCGACACGTGTCGGAAATCGAAATATGTAGATGTATCTGAATTTAAAACGAGGCCAAAATTGGGAGTAAAAGTTGCTTAACTTTGTTGATCCTTTTTGTTATTGGCATGTCGTGCCAAAAAGAAATGGATTGACTTATATTCACATTATCTTGTGCCAATTAAAGGTAATTTTGCATCTAACCAAGTTAAGCTTGTTTTTATTCTTTCAATAAAGCCCAGGCCGGAAAGGTCCTTGGGATTCACACACTCACACACAAACTAGCACACCCTCAAAATGGATGCTAAGAAGTCAACTTTTGGGTCATCGATGTGATTGGTTAACAAAGCGACAGCCTGGCTTAACTTTGGCATTAGCTCAAATTGGCAAGGAGAAAGGGTATTTTCTTTTCACATTTTTTTATTCGTAAATATTCATATTCTGTGTGATGAGCAGCAGCTGCAGCCAGTGTTGTGCGCCATTCACTTAGCTCCCTTTGATGACCACACTTTGTGTTGATTGATAAGCAATAAGTTTATTGCCACAGCTTCGAATAAATGTCTGTGTGTGCTGTGGTGTTATGTTTTTTCTGTTCGTGTTTGTGTTTGTGTTGTTATTGAACTAAGTCTCATTTAAAATGTAGCATCTATTGTATCCTTTTGAGTTTGATATAATTTCCGACTAATAAGTTATCTTGGCAACAGAATGTGAACTTAGTTTGCAATTGTCTGAAAGGCTTTTCATTGTTAGTTGGCTTGGCAACGACGTGTGCTTAGCTGGCCTTTGTTTTGAGGGGTTTGCGTTAATTAAATGCATTGCTCGCATGGTAAACACACTCTGGCCAAGCTTAATCGCCGTTAATAGTACCCGTGTGTATATTTAGTAAACTACGCCCACCTTGCCCCACTGCTACAATGCTTCATATTGCGCTTCTCTCTGGTCAGGTGGAGCTATACATTTGCATTGGGGGATACGCGAACTACGCACCACTCGATGTGGTGGTTCCAGTGGCTTTATATATAATTAGGCAGACCCATAGACAGACCAAGGGTTATTAGTGTATATGTGTGTGCTGTAGGTGTGTGTGTGTGTGTGTGTGTGTGAGTTATGGTTACTGCTTCCATTCTGTAGACTGTTGGCCAATTGACAATTTTATAAATTGTTAACAATTACTGAGCTAAGTGAAAACACCCAACTAAGCCCAATGCAGACCATGCCTACTTAAAATATGGTTTCCATATTTGCTTGGGCGACGAGGCGTAAGCATTATGCCTGACTGCCTGAAACACACACACACACACACACACACACACACACACACAGACATAAATATGGCGTAGTGGCTGCACTTAAGTCTGATTAAATTAAATTTACAATTCATACGTATGCTCTACTCTCTGTTATTACAAATTGTGTTTGTTGTTGTTGTGGTTGCTTCTGTTGGTGATGGTGTTGATGTTGCTGTTGAGTCGTCAGCGTTTCGTCTACTGGCTACCTAATTGCTGCTTAAGCCTCTACCTCCACACAGAGCCTGGCAAATGTCGCGCACTCGCATTTAATTAGTAGTTGCTGTCAGCGACTGTAAGTTTTATGCATTTGCATATTGATCAACTTTGCTCAGTTTAATTGTTAAGGCTGTGACAGAAATGTTGATAGCTTAATGATAAGCCTGGATGGTAGAGTGTTTAAAGGTTCACAATTTAGAGAAATTCAACTTATTTGATATTTTACTGCCTGATGTGCGTAGTTCAGTTAACCACTTGACCAATACACTTCAATTACAGCAAGGATGCAAATAGCAGATGTATGTGCTATATTCGACAAATAACAAATGGGAAACTGTAAGAGAAACGATTACAACAACAAATGCTCAAACATTAGTAAGAACACGCTTTACATTTAGCAAGGCAACAACAACAATGGAAACAACAACTGCAGCTACAGCAACAACCACATTTTCATTTACATTCACCAACAGCAACAACAACAACAACAAAGTCAGGCTGCTGCTGCAGCTGCGGCAACGTCGACAGCGTTGTTGGCTGCGCATAATTGCATTTGTGTTAAAACGCAAGCAAACAATTCACTTAAAGTGTAAATAAGTGCAGAAAGCAGCCAGTTTGAAGCAGATGCCTCAATCAAACTCTGTCTCGCTCTAGCCCACAATTGCTGTACTATTTCGCTCTAGCTTGCCCGTCTGCCCGCTCGGCGTCCGTTGTCCGTTGTCCGTTGTCGATTGTCCGTTGTCTGGGTCGAGTCAAAACCAAAATGGCCAAACTGACAAACGTAGACAACGGAAGTCAATCAGACGAGCAGACAGACTTTGATACGCAAGCGCACCGGATGTTCTGCTGCAATGAGCCGGCGACGTCCTGCTTGATGACGACTCGACGGGCGTACGGAAAGTGCGGGTGGCAGGGAAGTGCAGGGGCTCAACGAATGTCCTGGCGTTAGGTGGCGTCTGACAGCCCTACAAGAGCAGCTGGTGATTAGGTGCCGCACGACCAGTTATATATGATGGGGATTGAGTGATAGGGGCGGGGATGGCTTGGGGAAAGACGACGACAAACGTTGTTTAACTAAATTCAATAATCGTTGGCTATTGCAATTTACGGGCTGGCGACGCCGGGCGGCATTTGTGCAAATACAGAAATTATAATAATGACGTGCAGCTCGACAAGGCTTCAGACTATTGATGTGGTTGAGTGGTTGGGCAGTTGGGTGGTTGGGTGGTTGGTTGGTCAGGCGGTTGCCTCGATTGACCGACATATGCAACGGGCCCTTACAGGGGATGTCGACAATGTCCTTCGCTTGTCGCCAACCGCAATGGGATGCAAATAGCATTAAGTGGCTCAAAGTCATGCAAAGGCGATTTGGATGACGCATTTAACAGGCAGCGGAAACCCACTCCTCTGCCACCACCCCACACCCCACTCCCCACAATTGAGGGCTGGAATGTGGAGTGTGAATTTTTGTGGTTTAGTTTTGGCAATTACCAGGCACTTGCTGATGACTGACCTGACGCTGACATTTGATTGGAAGTGTCGCAAGTAGTCGAAGACGACGTGTACGTGACCATTTGGCCAAAACCAAACTTCACTTATTCCAATATGAGGTTTGACATTTATGTATTAACTAATCATTTAAGTAATTTCAAATTAAATCAAATTTCATTCGAAAATTTGAAATTTAAGCAATTCAATTTCGGAACGATGTGAAAGGTATTTGTGCTGGAGCCAAGCGAGTGCCAGATATGTGCATTAATGTATGGCGCCGTAAATAAGAAACTTGCTAATCAGAACAGAATACAGAACAGAACATGCCTTGTTTAGTTAAATTTCTCTTAAATTATTTAAGAAATAATGATTGAAAATATTTAATTAACATGCTTGGCTTTCATCTTAAGTTTAGCTAATAAAATGATAAAGTGCCAAAGTTACCTAATTAAGAATGTTGCAATTCAGAACTGCAATCAGTTTTGTGCCGGCAATCAGAAAACTGCTTGCTTAGTTAAGTTCTTTGTAAATAATTGAAGAAATAATAATTGAAAATATTTTATTCACTTGCTTCGTTTCCATCTTATGTTTAGTTAATAAGATTATAAAGTATTAAAGTCAACTTAAATGATTTAAAGCAACTACAATTGTGTCTTCCAATTGAACTCAGTCGAATGACTGTTGAGTTGAAATGAGCGGACAATCGTTTAGTTGCTCATTTTCAAATTTCAGTAGCATTTATGTAAAGATGAGTTTTGGGTTGGCATTAACCGAACTTTTGAAAAGCACTTTTAACTCTCCGTTTTGATTTCAATGAATTAAGCTTGTTTTATTGATTTTGCGGTGGCTAGTTGAGTTGAAAGGCGAAATTTAACTTGATATGGGCGTAATTAATATAATAGCAGCAAATCCTTATTTTATTATTAAGTATGCAAGAACACACACACACACACACACACACACACACACACACACGTATATACACACACGCGCGCCCATTCATTAATAAAACATAAGCCAAACAGGAAAGTACTCAGAATAAGTGGGGCCAGTCTCGATAATTCTGAGGTAAGCGCCACTCGTTGCATATTCAATATTGTGGTTAGTTTGGATTTTCCCTTTTTTGGTTATGGTTGTTGTTGTTCTTGTTGGGGCATTGTTTGGCTTTTAATGCCAATTAATTACATAATATTTAATACACATGTTAGACTACTCCTCCCGTTTGCCGCTTTGTCTTTTTGTTATTTTCGTTGTTATTACTGGAATAATTTGTTGTTAATTTATGCATAAGCCACATATTTAGTTATTACTTAGACTGGCTCGCCGACCAACAACTCAATTAATTGAACATTTATCTGGCTAATGCCTGTTCAGAAAAAAAAAACGTTTTGAATAAAATTGCAAATATTTCTCAATGGGAAACATCTTGGAATGTTGCATTCCAGTGAAAGTTCGGAGTATACGTTTTTAATTCATAATTCCAATTACAATATAAAAAGCAACAGGGGAAAAATATGTTTTCCGTTGAAAAGAAAATGTAATATTGAGCAGTGAACACCCTGGTCAAGAAATTATTAGACTGCTCGGACTTGAGAATCATAAGCTTTCTGGAGGCATATTTTTTTAGCATGATTGTAACGGCTTCTTTGGAAACTTGAACACAGAATTTATGAGCCATTTTTAATGATTTAAAAATGAAAATCTCGGCGCGTGGAAAAAAACGTAAAGAGAATCTGGCCAAAGCGCAATAAAACTGCGTCATTTTGGTGGCATAAAAAATCGTTTTGCCCCTCACAGTGAACATCAGCAACACAGACATAGAAACACACAAACTCAGACACGCTCAGTGAAAGTAGGAAAAAAAAAATGAGAAAGAAAAAATCATGTCATGTCATTGTCGGCATCGTAAAAATGTTATCAGCTATAATAACGAGCCACGATTTTGGGCCGTGGCGCAGGAGGTGGGGCGGCATGAGGCTGGAGGCGGATTGGGTGGTTGGGCTTGACTGTCGCCGGCGCTAATGGTGCACAGCTAATGACTGGAGAGCCGAGAAACGAGAACCGAGAGACGAAAGCCGAGAGCCGGTTCTATTTCATGGAGTATGCCAAGCTTTAAATTTCAGCTTTCGATGCTTTTGGTTTGGTTTGGATTGGTGTAGTGCCTGCTGACGTGAGGGTCTTCAACATTAAATCGTCGCTGCGGCGGCATTTTGTCAACTTATACTTAATGGTAATAAAAAGTATATCAAATCAGTGTCCTTAATCCCAGAATTGATGTTGGGCTTCCTCGTTTTGCGGCACAGACTGCGGCTCGGCTACCGCTGCCTTTCCCTCTGCTGTTGCTGTTGCTGTTGCCGTTGCTGTTGCCTTTGCTGTTGCCTTCTCGGCTGCCGTCTGAGCGGGTCATAGTTTATGTTTTTTATTTGGTATTGTATTTATGCGACGGCATTTCTTGCCTTACTTACAATTCAATTTCTGAGCAGACATTGGCTGCGACCAGAACGCAAATCCGCATG
The DNA here is from genome assembly GCA_035041535.1 of Drosophila cognata. Lineage (NCBI taxonomy): Eukaryota > Metazoa > Arthropoda > Insecta > Diptera > Drosophilidae > Drosophila > Drosophila cognata. The sequence goes on from JAWNLC010000571.1 coordinate 13,619,298, forward strand.
CCTTTTTTTTCTGTCACGAATTGAATTTGGGAAATCCCACAAGAATGTTACGATTTCTTTACAAACTTTAAGCATTTAAATTGAAGCTGATTATTATTTTTTTTTTGCATTTGTGTTTAGAACAGTGAATTTTCGAGAGAAGTTGAAATTAAATATATGTTCTTCTGTGGCTGGTTCTACTCGACTTCTACTCTTACACAATGCTGCGAGCTCATTTTGTCTTATGTTGAATGTCACTCGAGTTCCAACTAATCGAGGACAGCGTAATTGCAACATTCACTCGATGGAGACCACCCTGCGTGTGCGCAATATTTGCAAAGACTGCCGATAGTCGCATAAGCCAGCCTGGGTGCGCCAAAAAATGAACTGCCAACGCGCTCTGCACTCATTAATCAAATGTTAAGGAAGCGCAGACACTACAAAAAATAAAGATAATAGTAATAATAAAAAAACAAAGAGAGCAAATCCCTCTTTGGCAGGATTTTTTGTTGGCCCAAAAGTATGCAACGCTCGCTGGTATGTGGCAGTCAGTGTGTTTGCTTGTTGAGAATGCATTTAAAATATACAAAAATCCGCAGTGTGGAGCTAAGTGAAAAAGCGGTCGTCGAGCTAAAAGGAGTGGGACAGATGTACTGAGGTGCAGGATTGCGGGGGGAAAGTTGGGGGTCAATGAGTGGAGCTTGAGGAGGGGCTTCGCCATTGCATTTTATGCTATTTGCATTTTCTTACCCTCTATTTTTTTTTTTGCTTTTGTTTCTTTTTTTTTGGCAAGGCTAGTAGTCAGTACATAAAAAAGAATTGGAGAGGACCAGTACACAAACACACACATTCGCATATAAATAATAAGTCTGCGAGTGTGTGTGTGTGTACAGTTGGCGCAAAAAATGGGCGTGGCGCCCTCCGCTCCGACACACGAGAAACGAAAAGAAGCAGAAAGGCAACCAAAAAAAAAGAAATAAGAAAAAAAATGTATTTTATATGCAGATGCATGGAGTAAATTGCAGTTACATACTAAATAAGTTAAATCGCACTGAGTATTTTTCACTTAAAAACTTATGCCATCCTCCCCCAGCAAAAAAAAAGAATACCATACTAGCAGGCGTGGCAGAGGGCAAACCTCTTAATTGGGTGCATGCAGGCAAAATAACATGCGAGCCAAGCTCAAATTGTGTGTCTGACAAGGATAGTAGGGGAATCACTGTGAAATGCACTTGGCTCTGTTTGATGAGTGGGATTGGAGGTAAGCTGAAGTGATGCCAAGTTAACTAGCCGTCGGCTAATTAATCCTGAAAAGTTGGTCATACACACGCACACACACACATACACACACACAAATACAAATTGCAGCTGCGTGAATGGAATTTACATTACACTGGCAATTGGACTTAGACGAGAGCCTAGTATGGCCATCAGTTAAGAGCCATGCTGCATACTTTGCCATTCGTCTAATTGGCATAATCTCTAAGCAAGTCCCATTCTCAGTCTCAGTCCCAGTCCCATCCGAGTTCCAGTTCCAGTCCGGACTGATACACAAGCAGCTCTCGTAGTTGGCATATGAGCTAACACATGCTCGGTGGAAATCCCGCTTTGCTTTAATTTCCTGCACAGCTTTGGTTTTGCATAAGTGGGGCAGTTGGAGGATCAGTTCAAACAAGAGGGAGGCAGCCCTTAAATTAAGCACAATCAGAGCAGAAATTCATTTAAGGCGCTAAGCACTCAGAACAATTTCGACAACAACACACACAGAAAACCAGACGTTGCTGCTACTTATTCTTTTCTGTGTTAAGCCTTTTGCCACAAAAGATGTCTCGAGCATAAATTGCAAAGTTCCTGCTTAGCAGCTAACAAAAGAATTGCGGCAAATTTTTGAAAAATGGATGAACGACCCTAATGAGCGTGTTGCGTCACTTGTCGCGATGTGGTTGAGGCTTATGTGTGTGCATATTCACATAATGAGAAATGGAGAGATGGAAAAGTTAAGCCAAAAGTGACTTGGGTGATTGACAGAAACGTCTAGGAACACGATGCCATGCAAATTTGTTGCCTTTCATGGGGATTTCTGAAACTGAAACTGGGCCACCTGGGCTACCTGGCTCTACTTTTTGCATTTTTCAACTGTCCTTTGTCACTTACTGCAAATCTGGCTGTGGCATAAACTGTTCACATAGCACTGCGCTTAAATTAAACTTTCGGCAGGCTTTCGTTTATTTATTTAGTTTTTCAGTTCTTTCTTTCGAGAGGGGGGCTGGGTGAAAGCCGAAGGACAGTCGCCGGCCTATGGGCAGTCAGCAACTAAAGATGACTGCGTCTCCAGCTTCAGCTGCTGCTCTGCTCATTTTGTCAAGTTAATGGAGAATAATAAAGCGCAAAAGTAAATAAGTAAATGGAGACAATGGCAGAGAGAGGTTGGCAGGGACTAAACTACAACAATAAACGGCGCTGCTAGCGCTGAAATGGCAAACGGTCGGAAAATAAAAAAGAAAGCAGCAGCTAGCCAGCAAGCAGCAAGCAGCAAGCCAGCAGCCCAAGGCTCGGCAAAACGGCAAACGACAAGCCAAGCAGCCAAGAGGAGCCCAGCAGGCGGTAGGACGAGCAGCGGCCCTGCGAGGCATCTTTTTGTTTTATGCGAAATGCACTAAAAATATATTTAAATTTATTTCATTTTAGCACAAATGAACTGCGCAATGCGCGCAGCGGGATGAGTCCTGCCAGCCAGGACATGGCCAAAGCGCAGCCTTGCAAAGGCTTGAGGGGGGTCCAATTGCGGCGCCGCCAGGCCGACGACTGCGAGTACGTAATAAACTTGATTGCGCATCTCTTATGTACACACACACACACATACATATATACATTTGTACATGTATTTATATTTATATATACATAAATTTATGTATTTATTATATTCTTTTCTTCTGTTTGCTTTTTTTTTGTTGTTGTACGTAGTTGTATTTGGCTTTTGCTTTTGCCATAGCTGTCCTTGTTGTCTTTTTAAATAAAATTTTTATGAAATTTTTGGCAATTGAACTCAAGTTTTAATGGAGCGCCATAAATTAGTCGCGTCCGCCGCTGTCCGCCTTGGCCACTTGAGCCGTACTACGAAATTGGATATATGCGCTTAATAAAACACTCGAGAGGCTTTCCCCAAAAGGGGCCCTTAGCAGCGTCGTCTGCGTAGAACTCTGCTCCCCACTCCCCCTTTTCCCTATCCCAAGCACGCAATCCCAATAGCCATTCCCATTCCCATTTCCATTCCCATTGTCATCCATTCATTTTCACTTGGCAACGACATCAATTCACTTTGTGCACAATTAGATTTTTGTTGTTTTACACTCATACACACACACACACACACACACACACACACACACACAGACTGTGCACAACTAAAGTTTTTAACTTTATTTATGTTTTTTTTTTCCTATATTTTAAATTGCTGTCCAACTTTTGGCAATTGCACCGGCCAATGACCATTCGTTGTGCCGGACTCTCCACTGACCGCTCTGCCGTCCCGTTTGGGGAATATTTTGAATGCAATTCGCACTCTCACAAATTTTTAGCCGCGCCCCAAAAAAAACAGAGTCATATAGTAAGCTGACAAACACTGTGTGATATTGGATGGGGGGAATCAAAATATAGAGTTAAATGTAATCTGCAAAGAAGTCGTAACGATTAGTTGGATGTCAAGGATAGGAGCTTGAAGAAAACCCATGTAGAAATTTAATGCCATTCGATAATTTAAGTTTAAAAGTAAGCTATGTATTTTGTTCTTTAGTATGATAATGTTTTATATATAATCATATTATTATTAAGTTTTACATCTAAAAAGATTCAATTGGCTTTTTGCAAAGTTTATCTTCGCTAGTTGTCGGATCATTGTTAAGCATACCATTGAAAATAATCGCTCAAATATGTGTTGCTATGAAATCAGATTCTTTACCCAACTGCCAATAGCTCCAGCTATTATAACATTAACATTCACATTATTTAATATGGCTGCATTTTCATATTATAAAATACTTAAGCAGGATGCATGTACTTGGGGGCATGTGGCAGTCGCATGTGGGCGTTGCAGACGTGACTGAAAGTTGCCATCTTCAGTTACAGTCGGTATTATATTTACAATGAATTTATGAGCCAAGACGCTTAAGATCTTCGAGTTGCTGCTAACCGAAAATGTCCAGCATTATTTAAGAGCTATGCAGAAGATGGAACAATAATCGTATTATGGCCAATAACCACAAGCGAAACAACAGAGGCGGTTGTCAAGCAGCAACAGAGGAATGCAGAGATGAAAACTATTATAATAAGTGCGGCGAAAGTTTTTAGCCGGCTTAAAAAAAAAGAAACCAAAAAAAATGTTAAGCAATCAGCAGTGATGCAATTTATTGTACGACATCAGAGTTCAGAGCAAAGTTTGCACAATCAACAGCAATAACGGAAACAACGAAAACAACACGCCAAAATGGAGGGTGCAAATCGTTGAGTTATGTATTAATAAAAAGCAGGCGATAGAGAAGACAAAGAAGCGAGTGAGTGGAGTGGGAGTGGTCGTGGTGGGAGTAGCGAGAAGGAGTAGGGAAAATGAGACAAGGAAAGGCGCAGAAAACGTTGAGGCCACATTACGAAATCCTTCTTGCATTATCCTGTTTGTAGATTAAAATGAACTATTGCATGGCAACAATAACAACAACAGCACAGTAATAGCAACAACAACAACAACAACAGTGACAACAACACAACAAACGACACTGAACAATGGCAACGGCAATCATAATACAAGCAAACGATAGGCAACACGAACGTGCACAGCCAACAAAAAGATACAACAAGCCGAGTGGGAGAGTTCGGCAGAGAGAGAAGTGCTAAGGAACAAGCAAATAAATGAAAGAAGCTCCCACAACCCAAAAAAAAAAAAAAAGAAAAAGAGGAAGAGGATGGAAAAATGGAAAGAGATGTATATATACTCTATATTTGAGTATAAAGCTACAAGAAATCTGTGAAAGACGACAGCAGCAACAACAGCAACAACAGCAACAACAGCAACAATAATAATAATGCCTGGGATAATAATAAGAATTAAGCAAGAAAACACATCACAGACACGGGTAGACAGGCCTCGCTTTGCTGTGCTCTGCTCCGCCCTGCCCTGCCTTGCCCCTGCCCCTGCAGGATTTGGGTTTGAGTTGGGACCTAGCATTTGGGATTGTTGTGCTCGAAATTGGGATTGGAATTGGGCTTGGACTTGGGCTTGGGTTTGGGCTCGTGTTGCTTTCTAGTTGCTCAGCAGCAGAAAATAAAAAAAAAAACAAAAAAAACAACACATAGCACAACACACGGCTTCCGTTTCCGCAGCCATTTTCGTGGGGATTTATTAGTTTTTGCTCGTTAGAACTGCGCACAGCTGCCGTGCCTGAAGTGTTTAAGCGAGAAGGGCCCACAGTCCACCAGCAGCAACAGCAGCAGCAACGAGAGCAAGTCGACTTCATAAACCAACAAAAATTAACACCCTGTGCAAAGATGGAGCCACAGCAAGCGAATGACGTTGAGAACGAACGAGCGAGCGTCTAAAACACATAAGCTGCTTGTTTATAGTTACAGCTTATGTTTTCAGCCAAACCTCTCCCCCTTCCCTAACAACACACACAAACACACACACACACACTCAGAGTGGAAAGCATTTTCTTTGGATGAAACTGCAGCAGCAGTTGAGGCAGCTTCTGTTGCTGATGTGCATCAAAGTGAGAATGATTGATTCAATTTTAAAGTTGTATAGGAGTGTGTGAAACCATGTATGTGTATGTGGATCTGTGTGTGTGTGTGTATGTGTGTGTGGGTGTGTGTGTGTGTGTCTGTGTGTTTGAGTGAGTGTGCTGTTTTAAAACAGCAGTCGACTGCTGTGTGCTTTAACAAATAATCCAGAGCAGCGACCATTCATTTCACTGGATCTTTAGGGGGCCATGATGGTGCCCGTCTGGTTTGTGCACATTTGCTGACTGACTTTTCCGGGCGCCACCTCAGCAACTAATGCGAGAAATAATTACAAAGTGAATTTATGTTGGAGCAGCGATAACAAATTATTTTTAGCACCAGTCCCACTTGGTAACCCCATCGACAAACAAAAAAAAAAAGTCCATAACTTTACTTTACACTCCTAAACTCTCAGATTTATTTAGTATTTTTTCTTCTCTCCCTTTTTATAGGATGGTGGATTGATGAGCACCCAAATGCGCACAAGTCTACCCTCTGATTGCAAAGTGCATGCAGCACTTTGGTAGAGTGACTGACTGTGCTTTGTGTGCGTGTGCGTGTGGGTGTGTGTGTGTGTAATTGTGTGTGGGTACGTCTGTTTCAACATGTGGCACACTCAAAACGATTCGTTTCGCCCCGAACTCAACTTTCTTCATCAACTTTTGCCACATCACAGATTAAAATTTAACTTTTTGGCATTGCTCCGTCTTAACTCCAACATCTCTGACTTAGTTTGGTGTGTGTACACAAAGGGTGGGGGGAATGGATCAAGTGGGCGTGGCTGTGTTTTGCGAATTAAGCCGAGTGACTTTCAAATTAGTGGATGCACATTGAAGTTCATTAGGAGAGGGCAAAAGTTCGTTGATTGATGCACAGCATCTACTTCAAAGTTGTTGCGCTTCTTGTTGCATTTTTTTACTCGTTTTTTTATACATGTATATGGAAGAATTGAGTTCATTTAATTAAGTTAAAAAAAAGTACGCATATGATAGAGGTATATGCATTGCTGGGAATCAATGCAACTCTCATTTGTGCTAATTAAATTATTTTCTTTAGTTTAGTTCCAGTCACCGTTCTACGCTATTGCTGTCACTTCAATCATTAGCAACCCCTTCAGATTATCAATCTGAAAAGCTTTTACATGATTGCCAACTACTTAATAATTTCTTATACAAAAGCAATCACTTAAGCAGCGTAAAAAATCAAAGCGAAGGAGAATTTTCAAGTGCTAAAACACGACTAAAACAATCGATGCGAGCAGTGTTTTTAATTGGCGTTTATTGATACTTGAGCGCCACATAATCGTCCTAATTACTTCGCAAACTAACTTTAATTGGGAAACGGTGGACGAGATAAAGGCGCCAATTACAAAAGCCCCTTGCACAGATTCGAAAGCCACTTGCATGTCAGGGCGCCATTTAGGTCCGCCAACGAAAAGCAAAAAATTTCAAAAAAAAAAAAAAAAGAAAATGGCCAAGTGTGAGGGAAGCGAAAAAACTGCACTCAGTTTTCCCCTATCTATATATTTCTTATTTTTTTTCTTTTTTTTTGTGCACCGACTCTCGTTAAGTTCTCAAGTCTGCCAGCACTTGGCGTAGCGTCTCAATAAATAATAAAATAATAATAATCCAATCATATCGTTACATCCGCGAACGGCGCCCAGTCATCAACTGCAGATGCAAGATGATTGCCTCCAACCCGGGCTCACTGCTCTCTGTGGCGCGCTTCCGTTGTCTGCAGCCAAGGACAGGCGGGCTAATATGCAATGCGTCCCATCCCGTCCTCTTCCGGAGGCACAGCGGAAATTGCATCACAAGCGAGATACTGAAAGGGGGTCCCAAAGGGGGAACCGCGGCTAAGCAGCTTAAAGCCGCATCATCGATGGCGGGGCGAGCTGGCAACAACACAAGAAGAAGATTTATTGTCCTGTTCAGGCGTTCCTTTGTTTTGGCCATTTAGCTCAGGCATGTACCTTAAGCGGCCTACCCTCTGCTCCGTGCTCTTAGCCAGGTCGCATATAAGGCGCGCTGCTGCCTGCTTTCAATTTTGGAGGCAGCCACTTGAGTGGCAAAATAGCACTTCACGCCTGCAAATCCAAATGTTTAAGCATAAGTTGCCACTGATTAAGTCAAGCGTGCGAGCAACAGGCCACAACTCAATGGCATGTCCTCCCTTCGAGCATGACTTGCACTTGAGTTAATTGGCAGGGCAGCCGCAATTGTTTCTACCAATCAGCAGCAGCAGCAGCAGCAGCTTGTGCAATATTAATTTAGGCCCATTTACATGTGAGTCGTATCCAGCTATCTGCAAAATGCTGTCTCCTGCCGACCACATCGCAATTACTTGCACAGCCATTTCAGATAGCGATCGCTTTTGCGTCTGTGCCATTACTTATTTATTTATGCCATGGGGAAATATCAGACTTACGAGAGTAGCGCTAGTCTCTTGCCAAATTGCAATGCACCCTCAATTATCCTTGGCATCAGCCAAGCATTACGTAACCCAAAACCAAGAGTGTATTTTCCTCTCTCGCTCTCTCTCTCTCAGCTTAACCGGCTTTAATGTCATTTGGTAAAGGCGCGGCTGATTTGTCAACTCTCAGTCCGCCAACGTTGATAATAGCTTCGCATTCGACAATTTCCTTCCGACGATTCTTATTTATTTTTTGCGGTGCCAAGGTGCAAATTGCAAATTACATCAAAGTAAATAAACAGGCAACGACATAGACCTACGTACTTAGTCCTGGAAATTGCCAAAGGAAGCAGCGGCTAAAGCCAAATTGAATTCAGAGCTCTGATGGTAGATGTCGGCTCGTGCCACGCCTCCCATCACTTTTCGCTCGCCCCTCTTGAGACGAGGCGCACATTTCAAAGAAATTGTCATGACAAATTGAAACAATTTCTTTGGCTTTTGTGGCTTGCCAGCGTCGAAACCCCAAACATTTTATGCAATAAATTAAAAAATTTGCTTACGAACATCAGGCTGGCAACATTTGGTCGGGCTGAATTGGGTGGGGCGGAATGGGACTGGGCGGGGTTAAGAATAGCGTATTTTGGGTACCGCAACGGCATTTGTTTGCAGTTTAATGGAGTGTGTGGTCTTGCTACGGGCCAAAAATTGCAAATTGAGTGATTTTTGATACGTGTGCCAAATCAACAAAGCCGAAGTGCTTAATTGAATTCCTTGGTTCCATTTGACAGATGCAAAAGTTTCAATTATTCGATTGAAAAGATCACGTCCTTAAATTTACATTTCAATGGATGCTTCTTAAAGTTGACAGCTTAAAGTTATAAGACTCAAAAGCAAGCCGAAAAGTTAAATAGTTAAAGTATTGGAATATCTACGACTTGACTTAAACTTTTCTATTTGAAACGTTCAGGAAAGCTTCTGTTCATAATTAATTTTGCACTTGTTATGCAAATAAATTAAAATTTAAAAATAAACAACTGAAAATTTATTTTGACACAGATGCAGCAATATGCAATGGCCAACAGAAACTAAGCTAGAACTGGAAAAGAAACAGAAATAGAAACACTTGTCAACGCAAATGTCTCAACTTGAGCGTTTAGTCCGCTCTTTTATGTCCCTGCCACACCCTCTCCTCCCCCTCAGGCCCAGCGGCTGTCGTTGTCACAATATTTTTGCCGTCTACTATTGCCAGGGCAATGTGCACAATTTCAAGAATGTCACCGTAGACAGGCGAAGACTTTGGAGCAGGGCGAGCAAACGGGACCAAACAACGAATGCCAGGCGAAACGAGACCAAAACAGGCAAAGAAATGGCAAAACATTTAATGTAAACGTTTTGTCGACAAATGTCAAATGACCATTCGTTGGCCAACGGATCGGACCAAAAACAAAACACAGAAAACCGAGAAACACAGAAAAGGCGCGTCAAGACAGCTGGGCCGAGGGACCGACGGGGGCGAGGTAGCATTACAAAGCCGAAGACAAAATAAGATGCGGCCAAAGAACACCTCAAATTAATTCGATTTAATGCTCCACTCAACGCAACGAAGGTAAGCAACTGGGCAGCCGGGCAACAGGCCCGGCTAAGCAGATTAAGCAGCAAAATCAATGACAATTTGCTTGACCGACGCGACGCATTAGGGCACAAAGCATTCTGCTTTTGGCTAACAAGTTCATTTCATTACGATTACGAAAATGATCTAATTAAATGTTAATGAGGTTCTCTGCGTAAGCAAAGCTAACTGTGACTGTGACGAAACTCAGTCTGATTCGCCTTTGTGGCAACTTGTGGTTCCGTCTCGAACTTTGAATAATTTCCGTATCTCAAATATAAAAATAAAGGTCAGAGGTCAGAGGTCAATATTGCTTACCTGCAAATAAAATGAGCAGAAAATGAGGATTAAATGTTATTTAAAAATAACGGCGCACAGCGAGTCGAGCCAGGCAACACGCTTTCATTAACCGCATTCAGGAGGCATTAAAAATCACGACGGGATATCAATTTTCGCATTTTTCTAGCTAGACGAGGGGGAGGGGGAGATGCGAGCGGAGGTGAAGCGGAAAAGTGAGAAGCTCAACGTTTTGTAAACACAAAAATATGAAGCACGAAAATTAAAAAGGCTGCCAGCGCCAGGTCATTAAAGTGAAAATCTTGCGACGGCATCGAAAGTAAAAGAAATCCCCCAGCGGACGCCACATTCGCTGCCTGCTTGCAACATTATGATCAACATGAAGCCACATACACACACACACACACTGAACCAGACATGTGTACATTATGTGTCCGTGTGTGCTGAAATAATTTTTATGATTATTTCTTCCTTCCGCTGGCTTTTACGCTGCTCAGCTCCTAAAAGTATGTGTGAGCGCATTTAGCAGCACCGTTTCTGGTGCGCTTTTCTATTTTCTCGGGCGCAATTTAAGTGCGCAGCAGCCACAGCCACAGCCGCAGCCAGAGTCAGAGCCAGAGTCAGAGTCAGAGTGAGACCCAGAACCGAGACCCAACAGCTAACAGCTTCTGTCCCGCAGTTGCTGCTGGCTCAGGCGAGATAAGCACAGTGGAAATAAACATTATGTTCTTTGAGCTGGGGCCATTGCGATGATCCTCCAACCATTAGCAATGAGCGACCCATTGTGCCACAGACCGCGCTGAGGGACTGCAAATTGTGATTAAAGTCGTTACATAAGCCAAGGTAGTCAGATATGTGGCTCCTGGTGATTGTGCACCAGGGCATTGTGCAGCAGCTCAACCTTTAATTTGCACTGCAGCAAATTGAAATTCCAGCCGAATATTTATACTAAATTTCAGATACGATCTTCTATATCATTTTATAATGCTGATAATGCGCTTCTATTCCACGGTGCCAGATAATTTCTTGACTGTGCCTTTTTGTGGCTGTTTTTTTTTTTTTTTTTGCTTCCCCACTGACTACGATATGGAATTTCTTGGATTAAATGTTATGTTGGCATTATATTTCTTTCTCTTTACGCCCACCAATGTCTGCCGTGGCCAAGTCCATGTCCATGTACATTAATATATATATATATAGTATAGCATATAGAGTGTGTTTGTGTGTTTTGGTTACAGTAAGTAACGCATGCTGTGTCTTAATGTCTTCTTCATGGTCTGTAGCTCTCGCCCTGTTGTTGTTGATGTTGTTCTTATTGTTGTTGCTGCTTTTATTTTCCGGCTGTCGCTGGTTTCTCTGTTGCACTAATAGTAGTAGCTGCGGCTGCCACACGAAAGTAGACTTTGACTTTTTGGAGCGGCAAAAATAGAGTGGAGAGTTAAGTAAATAATGCCAACACATGTAATACATCAAGCCAGGGGGTGTGTGCGAATGTGTGTGTGTGTGTATTTGTTGCTGTTGTGCTGTTGATTATTTATGATTCTTGTGGTAGGCAGGTCCTTTAAGCGGCATTGTAGTCAATTTGTATTGCGCCTCCTACCCGCATTCTGGAGGCGCGCTCTTTTGCATTGCTTGCGAAATTTATAACTTAGTTTGACAGCACGCAGATATTTCATTTAATTTAATTTCAGTCGGCTGCAGAAACAGTGAAAAGCACAAGGAGCTAAGCTTGAAAAAATATCTGCGATCTGGCAAAAATACCAAGTGCATAGAAAAGAAAATATAATAATATTAAAGCGTTTTTTGCGACATAGAACTAAGCACTTGTAAATCCCCACAGAGGATGTGCCGTCAAGTAAGTCTCAAATACAAACAAACACACACACACACACACACACACACATACATACGCACACATTCGCACACTCTGAGACGCATGTGGCGTGTGCTCGTTGCACTTATCCGCAAGCAAACACCAGCTAGCTGCCGCCTGGATCGGGTGTGCGAGTGTGTTTTTGCGTGTGTGGGCAAACTCATAGGAACTTATGCATAAGTGACATTAAGAAAAAGCTCTTCAAATGCAAGAAGAGAAACACTTGGGCAGGACGCTGGCTGCGCTGTCGCCAAGAAAATAGGAAAATCCCCAGCACAGTAAAACTTTTGCCAGCTGATGGGGGGAAAAAAGGCAACCAAATGAACGCAAAGTTTCGGCGCTCGTCTTCGTCATCGTCAACGGAATTAGGGATATGACAGTGTGCCCGTTTTCATGCAGCCAAGGATATGCAATCATCATGCGGATTTCCATAAGCAGGCAGCGAGCAGCGAATGCAAATAGAAAATCAAGCGAGGGCAGCAGCATACGAAAAGAAAACGCAAGGAAGCCTGACAGGAAGTGCATGTGCTACACAAATACACACAGCAATAGCAACAGGAAGAGAAAGAGTTAACTCGGTGTGGGTGTGGGTGTGGGTGTGTGTGTGGGGAGTGAGAGGACAATAGCTCCCTCGTAAGCTGCTGTGCACAACTGGCTCAGCTCAATTTCCCATTTTCGTTTCAGAATTTTAAACAATTTTCAATGGCATTTCCGGCATCGTTTTGACTTTGACTTCGCTTGCCGCTGGCCAAATGTTTGTGCATCCGTCTGTTGGCTACCTCTGCCACGCCCACCACAAAAAGGTGAAATCATCCCTTTGCTCTTCAGCCCGCTTATCAATTGATATAAGTACAAGTTCGTCTTTCCCTTCCCCCAGCTCTACTCTGCTCTGCACAGTGCTATTCGCCATTGTGTAAAGTTAGCTTTGTGAATGAAATTGGTGCCCAAGTGTCCTTCTGGAACAGGAAGACTCTCTGTCTCCCTCAGTTTGTACCATAGCTTAAAGATAGTTGCTGTGGCGAGAGCAGGAAAGATATATATATACGTATATATTCATTTTCGAGGTGTAAATTGAAATCTTAAAATAGACAAGCTCATTGAGGAAGGGCAAATAGATTACTTAGTGTATTAAAGTAAGTCTTTTTAGATTAGAAGATAGTTAGAAAAAAATAACCCTTGCATTTACACAATTGTGAACAACAAAACATGGCAACTAACTTAGAGCAGTGGCAAAAATTCTAATTAAATTTAGAGTTATTTCAGCCAAGATTTCTAAAAGTCTTATCTCTTTGTACAAAAAAACCAAAATCTATTATTTATTTTTCTGTGTAACTGAATATACTGTGAATCTAATTTTATAACTAATTTGTAATTCAATCTCTATTTATTTATTATGTATGTAACGAGTGGTTAATCTGCTATTGTGTGGCGATGCTGGATAGCAGCAGCATAAGCATTAGTTGTAGAAACAGAGTCGAAGAAGTAGAGTTGAGTTCGTGAAGCGCATCGTTAAAAGTCTCAATGACAAGTCTTAAGGACCTAAAGTTGTAAAGTTGTCAGTGCGTCGTGGAAAAATAGTTGTTATTTTATAAAATCATACTTTGCTTTGTAAATCTAATATCCTTACTTCACTATAATATACCTGTAACTATTACATAATAATAAACAGGACAAAGTCAGTCTTAAATGTAAATAAATAATATTCCTGACATTTAATAGTCCAGCAGTCCGAACACTTTCTCACACTCAAATTGCCATTAATAAAAACACAGTTTCACGTTCAGCTTTGGCTTGTTCAAAAAAATTAAGAAAAATGAAAAAAAATGAACGTGCAACTTTCTCTCTTTCAAATGTCGCCACATTGTTTCAGCTGCTAACAAGCGGTTTTTGTATGCAATGGGGCTGAAACAACGCTGGGACACGCATCCTGCCAACTTTGTCCGGTTGTCCAGTTTTCGTCATGCAATCATTGCGCATTTTGTTGGCGACCATTTTGTGTGTTGCAATTGGCAACCACACACAAGCAATACACACACAGACACACGCATACACACGTCAGAACAGAGGCACTTGTCGCCTGTTTATTGATTCAATGATTGGGTTTGAGTGAACCTTTTTAAAGAGCTCAAAATTTGCTGGCACTTTTGCTTGTAGTTGTTGCAGCTGCCACCACCAACAGCACGGCGAACAGTTCATGCCCCTGCCCCCGTCCACAACTTTGCATCCGCCCCCTACCCGGCCGGCTGACCCATGGGTTGTTTTCCTGTTTTTTTTGTTTTGTTTTGGTGAGTTGCCTTTTTGCAGTGTTTGCTTTTTGTTTGTTTGCTTTTTTTCTGTCGAGCTTTTGACTGTTTGCTCTGCGTTGCTTTAACGCTATTTTTACTTTGTTTTGTTTTGTTTTGTTCCGCTTTTCTTGTTTTTTTTCTTTTACTTTTCGTCTCCACCTTCATCCCAACCCCGGGTTGCTGTTCTGCTTGACTTTGGGCCGCCTCAGCCTCAATCTCATACCCAGGCAACAAGCAACCGCCCACACTCCTCCCCCACCCCGTTCCTGTTTTTTGTGGGTTTTTTTTGGGCCGTAAATTTATGCTAACAGTTCTCCATTGAAAATGCATAAATTTATGTGTTTACACTATGTGCAGGCATTCGTTTTGCTAAAGGGGGTTGAGAGGGGGTGCGGTGGGGTCTGGCAGTCGCACATGTGTTTACTTAGCACTTTTTATGGGCTGCGTCCATGTCCATGGCAGGACACTCCATATTCTATAGTCCATAGTCCATATAGTAGTCTGTAGTGTGTAGTCTGCAGTCCATCGTTCATACTGCATGTTTTATTTACCTACATTTTGTTTTTATTTAGAATAATATTCGTTTGTTGTTGTTCCATATTTGCTTTTGTTGGCTGTTGTTTGGCTTATTTCGGATGGCACAACGGCTACTGCGTCTTAAAACTATTTGGATTTTCATAAATTATTATTTGCATAAAATTGTTGTATGCATTTTCGGTTGGGCGCTGCTCATCTTGTTGATGCTGTAAAACTGAAACAACAAACAGGCCATAAAATTCGGCTTACGACTAAACAGTTTTTTTTATCACATGCAGTATATGATTGGGTTCGCCCGATTGCTCAGCTCTACTGCTCTGATATTCCATCAGCGCGAGCCAAATGACTTTATAGTAAGGCCAAGAAAGGCATAAAAAACCTGAAATGAATGGAAAAGGAAAAAAAAGACCGAAAGAAAAAAACCAAACAAGCTAAACAAAGTGAGCTAAAAAAGCTGCACACGTTGTCCAAGAGTCGCTACTGTTGCTGTTGCTGTTGCTGTTACTGCCACTGTGGCCAATGCATTAAAACGTGCCAAAGTCAGCGACGAGCGTTTTGTGGAGGGGTCATGTGAGGGTAGAAGCCGGGTGCCGCACATAAATGCGGAATAAAAGGCATTTGAATGGCAGGCGACACTCAAAATCGATACAAAACAGTCCAATAAAAGGGTGGAGGATGTGGTCCGAGTTGACCGAGCAATGCGGGAAAGTACAAAATGTAAATGGCATTCAGCTCTCAAATGTGTTGTGCTCTGTTGTGTTTGGTGTATGGCCAGCCGTAAAATAGATGGTCATTTAAGATGGACTCGACTGTCTCTCGAGCCGAACTCAATGCCACAGACTCAACACAACGTCGAGCAAGTCGTTGTTGCTGCCCCAAAATGGATGCCCAAGTCAAGTGGTTGCCCTTTTTTTGGCGTTAATGAAAAATGCATGAAATTTAAATTGTGCCAAAGTGTTGACCAGGTCCACAAACAAAAAAAAACAAGAAAAGCACAACAACGACATAGACTCCATTGTTTGATGTGGGTGCTCCCACACTCGACAGCGAGAGCCATCTGCACCAAATCGACACTTTTATTGGGCGCCAACGGCGTCGAACGACAGACAAAGGCAGCAGCCCAAATGCACTGACGCCGCTGTCAAATGTCTGAATTTTGGAAATTGAGTTCATTTTGTTGTTGTTATCGTTGCCGGGGGCTATACGAGATATTTTGCAGGCAGCCCAATGTCGACTCAAATTTGAGCCTCACTTTCTATGCGACTGAAACTGCCAAATGTCAAACGAATTGAACAGTAAAATTTTAACTTTTCATTTGCAACGAAAAAAAAAAATGTGGCAAATATTACCGTTTGACAGGCAAAAATACGAGTCTCATAAATTCGAATAAAAGAAAAAGATATGACAAAAAACATTTCATTTACTCAAATTCAATAGAGACAAATTTAAGCGAAAGTCAGTTCTTTGCATGAGTGGGTTCAGAATTCTTTGCATTTGGCAATTTGGCAAGAATATGTGAATATGAGTGCTGAGTGTAACACACAAAGGTGTAACTTAGTTTTTTAAATTCTTTTACTTTACCGATAGTTCAAATGTACATATATACATTTATTTACACCTTCTGCTGTGTTTGAAAAATCATACATTTAAAAATTGTATGTATGTATATTAAAAATAAACTAAAGCCTTCAAATTCGACATTTTTCGTTCATCATTTTAAATGAAAATATAAATTTTCCCATGAAAACTCTTTGTTTCTAAACTCTGCTGCATAAAATGTGTGCATTTATCGGAGATCTTTGTTCTTTGCATACAAATAAAAATGTAATAAGCAATTGTATTTTGCATGTGTATCTCTGCTCCGAGCATCCTATTTAATACTTTTGCTCCAGTTTAGTATTTTGTATTCCACTCATGAAGTGCTTAACTCAACCAGCTTTCATTGTGCATCTTTCAGTCCAGTGAGGGTGTGTGCGATTGTAGTGATGTGAAGCAGCCCAACCCAACCAAGGTTGTTGGCACGCCCATGCCTACAGCCACGCCCATGGCCCATGCCCGGCAGCACCTTTTTTTATGCGATTTCATTTGGCCAACGTAGGAAATATCTTGCCCACGGGGCGTATTAAAATCAATTCATTTAATTTTGATCAAAGCGAAATAAATCTTTGCGCTTTTTGCTTAATTTCCTTCTCTTCGTTTGCTGCTACCGTGCTGTTTGTGCTGTTGTTGTTACTGTTGTCGGGTGAAACGAGCGAAATGAGGAAAATCCACAACAACGGCAGTGAGTAATTTGGCCTCAGTGCCATGGCTTATAGTACAAAGCGGAGCGGGTGGGCGGAAGCTGGATGCTTGCTTGCTTGCTGGCTGGTTGGCTGTAAAATGCAGAGTAAGACAAAAAGCGCAAATAACACAGAAATACCGTAAGCGAAATGAGAAATCATTAGTAAGTAAAAAGCACACACAGAGAAGCACACATACACACACACAAACACACACACACAAAAGATAAAGACACAGCGTGTAAAGTTTTCCTTTTCTTCTACTTATCGACGCCAGCGACGGCAACTGAATTAATTTTTCAATTCGCCAAACGAATTCATTGACTTTTTGTGTTCGCCTGCCAGTCCTTTCCTCACACACACACACACACATATCGCACTCACACTAGCACACACACCCATTTCGTACAACTCTCCAGTCACACACTGGCAGCACGTTCGCTAGGGTATTAAAATCCCTTAAACAGATTTCATTTCGAACGCTTTGCGGTCGATAAATGCATTTCACTTTAGTGGTTTTTACACCCGCACAACACCACACCCAAGCACACTCAAACACACACACATGCTCGCATCAGCTCACACACACACAATTATGTACGTCTGTATTTTTGTATCACATTTACCATTGCATACTTTTCGGCTGCTGTCGTTTCGCTTCCTTGCCTCTTACTGCTTGGTCTCAACGCTTTTCCAATGATTTGCTGGCAAATTACGTTTAGGTGCTTTTCGCTGTCTCCCGCCCAGATTTGCTCGTGCTGCTGCCGCTACTGGTGCTGCTGCTTTCTTACCCGATTTTCGCACAGTGCACAGCACAAAATTTTCCAAATTCATTTCCAAAACAAACATGCATCTGTGTGTGTAGCGACTGACATTCCCCATTCTGTGTCTGCGTGTGTGAGTGTGGGTGTTACTATGTCTTCTGTGTCTGTGTGTGTGTGTGGTAAGTGTTGCCAACCAATTTAAAAGTTTTGCTGTCGCCGTCTACAGCGGCAAAGCGAAAGTGTGGCATCAGCCTTCCCTTCATTTGTTCACGCCGTTTCGCTTGCTGTCAAAGAAACACAGCCAAGTGCAGCCAGCAGCCAGCAGCAAGCAGCATGCAGCAAGCGAGAATGTCGCGAAATACAGTATAAATTGCCTAAGATAGTCGAGAGTGACAGCTGTGCGCCAAATAGTGAAAGCTAAACTAATAATATCAAAGCTAGTGGGAAATGCTGACTGATATTAAATAGTAAATGTTTATTATATTATAATAATTAAATTAGTATTATTGATAATTTGGTTAAGATTATGACGACCTGGAGTGTGTTTCATTGCGTGAACAGAGATCAGTCAGAGTTGCCAGGCATTTGTCTGTCGAGAGGAAGAACGAGTCAAGAAGAAGTCGTCAAAAGGGTTCGTTCAGCAGTGTTAGTGACTAACAGTTGCAACATTAGTATTTTAATCAAGACATTTTATAAATTACAATAATGAAATCATTATTTAATGATTTTCCTCAACAACTTACTTTAACACTGGTTCCACTTTCGAAATTTGCGTCAAGAGCTATGCGGCAAACAGCAATATCTAAACCACAGTAACACAGTTTACCAAATTTAATTTTTGAATAAGATCCAAATTTTTCGACTGATATTAAAAGTTCCATGGATATTGTCAACATTTTTCTTATATAATGCTGATATCATTTCATCATTTTACAGTTTCCCTAAATATTTTCCTGTTTTTAAGTTTATTTCTCCGAAAGCAGCTGCCACAAAATATGCTGAAATTCATGCATACAAATAAATGTATTTTGCCAAATATTTATCCAAACTCACAGTCAAGAGAATTAAGTACTTAGTAAAAATGGTATATTTAGAATCAAGCTTAGATAAATAATGAGACTTATAATTAAAATTTAAGAAATAAATTGAGAATGGATTAGCCAAAAATATTGATTTCTAGTTGGATATTTTTGTCAATTGTAATTTGTAAACGACTTTTACTGTAGTTTTACAGCTTTAGTTGCTGTTGTTGTCGTAATTGTTGTTTTTGTCGGTTTGTGTCTCTTTCTTTAGTCAGCAACTCTAGCACTTGTTGGCTTGGCTGCCGCTCGTCGCCTCTGCCCCATGCCACATGCCCTGCTCCAGCTGCTGTTGCTGCTGCGACACTTCAAATCTTGCAGTTTGTTTTTGCTGCGTGCCATAGGTGTAACTCCTGTCTACCACAGTGTGTGTGTGTGTTTGTGTTTGTGTTTGTGTATGTTTGCAAGTGATGCTCAAAAGTTCATGCACCGTGTACCCCTGTGCACATACATGTGTGTATGCATTTGTTTTTGCAGCATGCAGTACGAAATTAAATGCATGTGTCTGTTTGCCTGCTTATGTGGAGCACCAGTTGGCCACAGTTTCAGTTTCAGTTGCGCAGCTGCTGTTTGGCTTGGCTTGTGGCATGAATATCTGAATGGGCAATGTGCACTGCGCTTAATTTTCAATTTGCAATCATTTGTGACCCAACACTAGTGCAGTGTTAATCAATGCCTGGTCCATGTTTTCTTTCCCAGCGCTGCTAATTAGTGTTTAAGTTTGGCCCTTGCCAAACTTAGTAGTCATTGTTTTTGTTGTGGTTTGGATGGCTCATTGGCTGTTGCGAACTGAGACAAAATCCATAATATCCGAGCAGACACTTCACTTTCCTGCTGAGCGCTGAGATATCTTTTGTAGTTGGTTTTCCTTATTTATGCCTTGTGTTGTCTAACAACTTTCCCCCACTTCTCAGGCTCATCAACGCCTTCGTTGCTCGTTGCTCGCTGCTATCTCGCTTGGGAATGGGCAAATGGCAAACTTGCCAGACTCAAGTGTGGAAATTTTCACTTTTTTACCATAATTAAATTCATTTTCAAGTTGCTTTCGCCTCGACTCGACTCGAGTCGTCTGTGAGACAGACGCACTAATACACGCCGAGGGCTTGCACTAGTTTAACTATAAATTTTCCATTTTTCATTTTCATTACAGTCTTAAGTCGGACAGTACGACAGCACCGACAGCACCACCCAAAAATCCTGCCCGAACAGCAGCAACGTCCATGACTGGCGTTGCCAACGTTTCATTTTCATGCAGCTTCCTGAGCCGTTGCTTCCGGTTTTGTGCCTGAGCTGTGTCTATTTGTGTACTCGTATAGTTTTTGCCATTAGCAACCGTAGTCTGCATGTTGAACAGGACGCGGCGAAGGAACTGGAATTGGCCAAAGCAATTGAAGCCAAACTCACATTTTGCACCTCCTACTTTCCTACGTCCTGCTCTTTGTTAGCAAGTTTCTGGCTAAAGTTGTTTTTAAGTTGTAAATCCCCTCGTTTTGCAATTTTTCCAAAGCCCCACAGCCCCCCTCCCAACCCAAGTACTTGACACCTAAAAATACTTGAGCTGTAAGCTGTAGGCTCTCGTTTCGAGGCTGCTCACAATATCAAATTGTATATTTGTGGCTTGCAATATGAAAATTGTAAATGATATTTATGCTTGTAATGCAAACGTTTGACATTTAAGCCCGTCCGCCTTTCTACCCATCTACCCATCTATCCGCCCTGCTGCCTGTAAGTCGTATTTTGCACTTTGTATTCCGGACCTGTCCACAATAATTCATTTAAGAAATGCGTGTGCAATTTTTGTTATTTCCATGGCATGTCGTATACTCATACATATGAATTTACGCAATCGCCCTCATTCAGTTTGAATTTTCGCAAAAGTCTACCACAATAGGCACACTGCAAGTGTCTGTTAAAATTTCGACTTATTGGAATTTCTCAGCTCAGCTCCGTTGTTTGTGGCCCTGGCAAAAACAGTAATTGAATGTGCTGCCTGGTTGCCTCAACTTTCACATCAATGCTTTATGGTTACCCTGGTTGCATGTAAAAAAAATCTATGGCTGCCTTTTTATTACGGCAGATTTATAATTTTGTCATGCAATGTGCGTAATTTTAAAGTGAAAATCTTTGCTCTTATAGAGGATTTAAGTATTTTTGAGTAGTTCTCAATAGTATAAAGTATAAAGTATTTAAAATAGTTTATTGGCATTTATTCCAAATATGTATATAAATTTAAGATTGATATTTATCAAGTCGAATTGTTTTATAAATCACTTTGTTTGAGTGTATTTTATCTTAGGCACCATTAAATATTTGTAGTGTTTTTTCTTAGAGCAGAATTCAAGCTGCAATCAGTTAGTTGCAATGTGCACTGATTGGCAAAGGACAATGTATTGCATATTCAAAAACAAGTATATTTGTTTATAATATATTGCTTATTCAAAAGTACTTTTAATTAACAACATTTTTGTATTGCAAAAAAAACTCACCTGGCTTTGCGTTGCTGCCAACGAGCTGCTGTTGCTGCTGATGCTGCAGTGCTGTTGGCTGCTGCTGCAGTTGTTGTTGTTGTTGCTGTTGCTGCTGTTGCTGGACATGTTGCTGGTGACCATTGTGCTGCAGATGAGCAGCTGTCACGGTTTGCTGTTGCTGAGCAGCAGCGGCCGCTGCAGCAGCTGGATGTATGGCAAGTAGTTTCGTTTCCGGCGGCTTGTGGGGGCCCATCGTGATCTGCGGGGCCCCCATGGCTATAGTTGGGGCGGGCATCATTAAAGTCGACATGGCCAGCATAATTTGCGAGTGAATTTTGGTGCTGCTGTTGAGGTTGCTGTTGCACTTGTTGTTGCTGTTGCTGTTGCTGTTGCAGATGCAGTTGCCGTTGCTGTCGCAATGCTTGTGGCCAATTGCTGCTTGCTCGCAGTGTGCGCTTTGTTTCTATTGATTTGTTGACCTCGCCGCTGTGTGTCCTGTATCCTGTGCCCGTGTTCGTGTCCTCAGCTGCAGTTGCTGAACTCTGTGCCAAAGGTCGTGCGTTAGCCTTTGTCTCCTCCGTCTCTGTCTCCTGCTCTCATATATATATTTCTATATATATTACTTTGACTTGCTCTAACTGGCTCTGGGCTATGTTATATGGCTATATATATATATATGTATATATATATATATATGTCTGTGTGTTTGTGTGTGTGTGTGTGTGTGTAAACTGATGAAATATGCTTGCTGCTCTGTGCAACTTTCCTCCGTATATATTTTCACTTTTCGTACTGCGGCTTCGTCTTCGCCTCTGGCTGGCCCCTCGCTTATGTACTCGATGCTGCTGCTGGTGTTGCTGGAGTGTGTGTTGTTTTTATTATTATTTTTATAATTTTTACTCGCTTTTCTTTTACGTTTTGCTTATGTGTTTGTTCAACCGGAAATTCACGAACACGAGCGCACTTGGCTTGTAATTTTCTTTTTTGTTTTGTGTTTTTTTTTTTATCTTTGCTCGCTGTCCTTGCAGTCGTTTTCTTGTCTTTCGTTACGTTACATTCGACTGTGGATATGGAATACGGAATATGGAATATGGTTTTATGTATTTGGCTGCCAGCCTGCCAGCCTGCCTGGCAGTAATCGCAAATTATTCTCCCTGCTGCTGCTTGTCGTTCTGTTGCTGTTACTGCTGTTGGTATTTTTGTTGCTTTGTCTGCAGTTTGTAGCAGCGGAAATTATAAATATCACTGTCATATGTGTGACAGACAGCCAAACAGCCGAGTACTACTCCAATTTCAATGATTTGGATAAAAACAAAAACAGAATCGTCCCACAGCCAAACAAGAGTTGTCGTTGCTGACTTTTCTTCCAGTTGTCGAAACATAAACAACAACAATTGCACCAACAGCAGCAGTTGGGAAATTATCTTACTGGGGGCTGGCTGTGATGACTTTGAAGCAGTTAACTTTAGAAGTCAGTGAATGTCACTGACTGCAAAAAGAAGTAAAATAAAATAGCAGCCGCCGCAGCAGCAGCAAATAACATCAGCAAACATAACTTCAAGATTAATGAATGTCGCAAAAGTTTGTGGCTTGAAAGAGGCGTGAAATTATCTATGGTGCTTATCGAAAATCAAATGGGCTCTCATAAAACTATAAAAGAGTTGAAGAAAATATTCACAACAAAAATGGGATCGTAGATGCAGAGACAACCGATCGCAATTCAATAAAAAAAAGCCCTTTGGAAATTAAATAATTCACAGATTGTTTCTGTTTCGTTCTGTTTATGAATATAAATAATATCAATATCAATTATCATTACTTTCAAATGCTGTTCTGATCTGTTTCGAATAACGCACGAATCAAGAGACGAGCGCAACGCACAGACACTCTTTATATATCAATACGACTAAACGACTATACGACTAAACGACTAGGCGACTTTACGACTATTCGTCGCTGGATACCCCAAAGAGCAGAAACAACTCAAAGCGTGCGGTACGATTTCGTACTAGACCGTTGGGCGACGCTTTTCTTACTGAACGCCAGCAGCACACGCATTGGCCAAAAATTGCAAAAGCGCTGCTGCTGCGACGACGACGTCGCCGCTATCCTGGCCAGGCACTTGCCAGGCGAACTAACTGACGCTGCTGCTGCTGCTGCTGCTGCCAGCGAGCGATCCGCGTAGGCAGTAAACACAACGATGGCGCCGATGAGGACGACGATAGTAGCGAAAACGATGTGATGCGTTTCCCTACATTTTTCTCTCTCTCTCTCTCTCTCTTTGTGGCGACCGACGAGGCTCTACGACGAGCCAAAAATATGCGACGAGGAGGCCGAGGACGTGGTTGGAGCCGACGCTGCCAATTGCCAGAGTCCCGCTATTTATGTCGCCTAAGCGAGCGAGCCCCTCGTTCATAAAATATTCACGAATTACTCGCTCTCATTCTCACTAGTGACGCCGTGAGCTGCGCTGCTCTTCTCTCCGTCGTCGTCAACCGTTATCGTCCTCGTCCTCGTCCTCGTCTTTGTCATTTTCGTTTTCGTTTTCGTTCTCGTTCTCGCTCTTCGTTCTTCGTGGCTGGCGCTGCGCTCCCGCTTCTTTTACCGTCTGTGCATGTGTGTGTGTGTTTGATTGCTTCACTTCGTTCATTTTCGCTGCTCAATTTCGACTGAGTGGCATCGATTCGGGCCAATGCGCCGAATCGCCGATGAGTTGGGCGCAAAAACTACTCAAACAATGTTAGATATTTGAAAATTGTCTAATTCTTTCTAAAAAAGATAATGTAAAAAATTATAATTAAATTAAAAATAATTTTAAAATTTACAATATTTAATCACAGTTAATACTTATATTGTACTTACTTAAGTAATGGTTTCACTTAGTTTGCTACGCAAGCCTTCGGCGCAAATTCGAAAAATGTTCTTTGGTCAAGCCGGTAAATGAAATTCCCAGTATTTTTATCCCCAGAAGTGGCAAACTGTTATACTAATGCAGACTGCCAATCAAATTTGAACGTAAAATTTATATCTACTGCACTTTTTTTACTCCTATTAAAAGTTTTTAAATAAGTTCCAAATATTTCATTATACATTGCAGTTCGTCGTTGTTTATGAATTTACTTGATTATTGTTTAAAATTTGAGTTTAAATTGGTTTTAAAATGTATTTAATGTAATAAGACTAAGTAAATTTATTTATTTAGGAAGCTTACAACTATTATTTAATCATATATTATTAGAAACTATAAACAAATAAACTTTGTGAAATGCAATACATCATTTGATTGTTGTGTATGCAAATCTTAAACTTATAAATATAACCTCGTTTCTACCTTTTTTAAAGTACTAATTGGATTTGCGTTCACATCAAAACTGACATACGTCAAAAGCAAAGCATGGAAATGATTTCTAATCATTAATTATGTTATTAATAAATTAAATTGGAGATGTACAAAGGCGAATGACATGCATTGAATTGGAGTGGAAGTGAATGTTTGTGGGTGGGTGTGTGTCAAGAATCATAGCACACACTCT
This sequence comes from Drosophila cognata, assembly GCA_035041535.1. Classification (NCBI taxonomy): domain Eukaryota; kingdom Metazoa; phylum Arthropoda; class Insecta; order Diptera; family Drosophilidae; genus Drosophila; species Drosophila cognata. The sequence continues at coordinate 13,644,182 of JAWNLC010000571.1, forward strand.
AACATACCCCCACACACACTATCAAACACACACAGTCTGTTTCTGCTCATCAGCAGCATTTGGAAACAATAATTACTGAGAAGCATAACCAAAACGTGAAATGTAAAAGCGCACTGAAAATGAAGACAACAATGTCAGTTGTTGTTCTTGTTGTGACTATTGTTGTTGTGGCATGTTGATGTTGCTGCTGTTGTTGCTGTTGTTGTAGGTGAGCGTTTAGGTAGCAAAATTAAAAAAGAGAGAGAGAGCATTGGTCGTCATGGAGTTGAGGAAAAAAGGCGCCAACAAAAACAGGAAAATTACTTAATTGCATGCAATTTAACATGCGACATTATCATTGTTCTGCTTAGCATAAGAGTCATAGCGAGTGCAACAATACACACACACACACACACACACACACACACACATAGAATGTGTGAAAGAGGCAAGGAATTGCAGGAGTTGGTGTCCAGGGTAAGCGCGTTTTGTGTCTTGCTGCCACGGAGTCCAATTACTGCATGTTGCATGTGCTTAAATGCAACAGCGGTGACAGCAACAGCAACAGCAACAACAACAGCAACAATAACAATAACCAGTGTGCATAATAGCAAAAGTGACGTAAACATTGCGAGCCGTGGGAGCCCTCAGCGAGGCAAAGACGAGCCAAGGGCCATTTTTCTTTGCAGCCCATAAGGACAGCTTCTTTGTATGTGTGTATGTGTGTGTGTGTGTGTGTGTGTATGATGTGTGTGTTTATGTGTGTCAAGACAATTGCCCTTTGAATTTTTAAAATCACTTTTAATGAAAACAAAAAGCGGATTCCCTGCCGCTGCTCCGCTGCCTCTTTGTTGTGTCTTTTGTTCTTGGCGCTGCGCTTGTTAGGTAAATCAGCGTCAAATTGGACTGTGCAGAGAGTCAGCGACAGAAGCAGCAGCAGCAGCACCAACAAAAACAATAACAATAATAACAACAATATCAACAACAACAACAATAGCAACAATAGAGCTGTTGGGGGTGTGGTGTTAAAGTTATAACGTGCTTAAACGTCTTTAGCCAAAATGAGTAGAAAAATATATATTTCCTCATTATGAATTGAAAGCGTGGATGCCTGTGAGTGTGTAGGGGGGAGGGGGCGTGGGTTTGCGGGTGTGACCGCTGTTTATGTGTGCGTGGCAAGACAAAACAATATGGCATTGTTTATTGTGAGTTTTTTGCTGGCAACTGAGCGGAAAATTAATGCATTGTTTAAGCCAATTAGAGTATTAACCGCATATGGGGCGTATGAGTAAGATTTCCATATATAATATCCAAGTGAGAAAGAGACAGAGTGCGAGCGACTGAGATAGAGCGAGTTAAAGTTGCTATGCATTATAGCCATTAACAGCATTGAAGGCTGGGTCAAGGATACGCTGAAGATGCTTTCGGCACAGTCTTCTTGCATTTCTCCCAGCCAAATGGATATGTCAATGTGAAAAGTACACTCTCAAACCCCTCACAGAGAGCAATAACAAGCACACACTTCATGCAGACGGGTCAATAAATTAAGGCGAGTTCAAGCCTTTAGCCCAAAACATTCAAGTGCGCCAAAAAGAGTCCGAGGCGTTGCTCAGACTGCAAGACAGTGCAAAGACAATAGGCGGACCCAAAATGATGACAGCAACGGGTCCAAGTCCTAATGACAAAGGCATTTGGCCACGACAAATACCGAAGCACCTTTTTGGCAACAGTTTTAAGCGCCACCCGAGACAATTCGCAGCCATCGATGGGCGCAGAGCATGCCTAAAACCCTTTCCCCACTGGCTTATATCCGGAATGTGCAAATTTTCGGTTGCTTTCGAGCTCGCACTAAATAAATTGATGTCCACATGCTCAAGACGACCCAACAGAAAACAACAACAACAACAACAGCAGCAGATAACAACAACAACAATGGAGCGCTGTAAAAACGAAATAAGTGAAATATTTATGCACATTTTGGGGCGAGTGGCTCTTCGGTTAGGTGGCGCCTAATGGGGGTCACACTCACTCGGCGCTTTAAATGTTTAAATAGGTGTGTCAGATAATGGAAATATATAAGTACCCGACCGGGGAGTTTCACCTGCTTGATGAGCTTCAGTCTCATATATATACATATATATATATATATATATATATATGAAGACCTAAGTGCTGCTGCTACGTATTCACTGCCCATATATATTCCCATCTCACCTTTCCCCCTCTCTCTCTCTCTCTCTCTCTCTCTCTCTCGCGTGGCATTCCTGTTGAAAATTGTATGGACCAACATTTTCAGCTGTGGCTTTTTTTAGTGTTGTGTTTTCTTCCGTTGCTTTTTTTCGCTTTGTTTTTATTTTGGAGCTCTTTTCTTCGGGCTGCAGTGCGACAGTTTCATTTGCTTACGGCCGCCACAATTTGGCTTTTAACTTGGCTAACGATAATTTGCTGGGCAACTGCAGCCGACGTAATGAATTTTTATATGCCGTTAATGTATTTTTCACAGATATGAAAAGATGTGACCAAACAGCTAACAGCTCCCCCTCCTTGGGCTTGGGGTTTTAGGGTTTTGGCTGTGCTAATTATTAATATTTTTTAATCAAATAATGCTCTAACCATAAAAAGGAACAACAAAATATAAAAACTTGCATAAACAAACATGTTCGTTAACCAAATAGAAATACAGCACAATTAAATACTACAAAAGCGGACCGGAAAAGGATTTTGGAATACAGTGCCAGAGAAAGTGAGAAGAGAAAGCGGAAGCTTACTTAATACACTTGCAGAAATTACTTAGCTTTTATACGCGAGCAAAAAGAGGAAGCCCAAAATCGAATACCCCTTTAGAAAATATTGAAGTTCTATACCTATTCCATTAGATATGATCTGATATTAAATATTAAATCTGAATGATATCGTAATCATGCAATGCTGAGAGCAATATAATATTATAATAATAATAATACATTGTGCAACAATGTTGATACTTACAAAGCTTCTTTGATGGCCAATCCGATGAGCAATGTTATTATTTGTTTATTTTGTTTTGTTATCAAACTTGTCCACATTTTTTGCAACTGAAATGAAAATTATTTCTTGAGAAATATGTGAGAAAGAATTCATTCATTTTTTTATTATTTTGATTTGAATTTTACAAAGATTATATATATATTTCCATATCTATTTTGTCTTGGTAGTACTCAGTATTTATTTATTTATTTATTACAATTTATCTATGTCCATGTCTCTTGTGAGAAAAAAGATTATAAAAACCATTTGTTGAACTGAAATAATATAAAAATTGAATAATTTCTAGAAGGCTTTTCGCTGAGTTTAACAAGACAAACACTGACTGAGTTAGAAAACTAATGAACACAGAATGCGCCTAAGCAAATAACTAATTAAATCCACAATTTAATCAAGCGTTTTAAATGCAAAGAAGAAGGTTACAGTTGGGGCCATCACAGGATACATGCGCGTCAATTTAGTTCACACTTTCCTCTGTGCACAATGATGGAACTCAAATTGAAGGCATCGCTGGACGGGCAAATGCCTAATGAATTATGACATTCAAATCTGAGGCTAATGTACCGCGAAATAACTTGAATAACTCAAACAGAACACTTAAGTCGCATTCATGGTCAGTGTGTCTATATATTGCATCATGACAGCATAAATTATGGCCAACAGATAATGTGTGAATATTTGAACAGATGTGCATTGAACTGGGTTAGAGTGAGTCAAGTTCTGCTTGCACCAATGGGCAAGTAATAATTCTTAAAATGTAGCTTAAATATTTTTTGAACAGTTTAGCCTTAGCTGACATCGTAGATCATAAGCTGGTGGCGAATATCTGGCCAACAGTTTTTGTGGCTCTTAATTGATTTCTCACATTTTTGATTTACATATTCCGTGTGAAATTTACATTTCTAGCAATATTTTGGCATGCTGGGGAAACTAGGCTCATAACTGACTGCAGCTGCAAAGGCAATAGACACACAGAGTTTCAGTAGCTGCACATAACTGTATAATTTATATTGCCCATTTCGCTTTGAGTCGTATATACACACACACACACACAGACACACACTCTCACACATACAGAGGCAAAGTGCTTTTGCGACAAAGTAAATTGTAAAATGTCAGCCATAAAGCGTAAATTGTAACAGAAAGCACTCGAGGCCACGCAGTGATTTAAATTTTTGTACTCCGTAGGCTCCCCGGCGCTGGAAAATTATGTGTCCCCAGTTCGGGCAACTCTGGCAGAAGCGCGCAGCTGGCGCGGCGGTTTTTGCCTACACGCCACTTGGCAACACTGGGCGACAAGTTACGTACCCCAGTACCCCAAAAAGCATGCAACGAGCAACGGCTCACTATATGCGTGTGTGTATCTGTGTATGTGCGTGTGTGTGTGTGTGTGTGTGTGTTCACAATTTACACAATTCATAATTCATGCAAAAATATTGTAGAATGTATATACTTGCAACTGAAATGTATTTGTATCTGTATCTGTGCATTGGACATTGGAGGGCATAAATCTATGCATTTGTGTTCGCGGCGGTCGCAGCTGCAAGCGGCAAGCGGCAAAATCTAAATGTAACTGTAAATGTAAATGTAACTGTATCTATATATATACACACACACACATACACAGCAGCAAGCGCAGTTGCATGCCAGTGTGTGTGTGTGCGTGAGTGTGCAGTTTAATTGAGTTTTGGTATGCAAAACACTGGGCCAAAGTGACAAATTGATTATCAGCTGCTGCATAAAGCATGAGTCCTTTAAATTGAATCGAAATTATATATATGTATATATATATATATGGCAAGTGGATCTCTCGCTTTAAGCGACAAGTTCTGCATTGAGTTCTGCAACGCGACTCGGTGTCGCACTGCCGGGCATATTAAGAACTGAAACAATTTATTTTACGCACTATTGAACCTTGGAATGAACGATTTTTCTTTGCCGCAAATTTGAACAAATATTAAGTCTTTTTCCATTCATATTTCTCAGTTTTTATTTCAGCCGTAGCTGGTGCCGTTTGTCGTCCTTGGCACAGGACTTGCCTTGTTCGTGAATCTGCTCGGCAATGTCTGGGATTTTCTTTTATTTTACCACTGCCTCGGTGTTTTTCATTCTATTTATTATTCTTTTTTATTTTCATATTTCTCTTAATTTTTTTTTTTTTTTGTGGCTCTTCCACTCAACGACAATCAATTTTTCTTCATCACAAAATTGCATTCTTCAAGCAGGGCGAGCGAGATGACAAAAAAGAAAATATAAAAAAAAACAAACAGAAAAGTTCACACTTTATTCATTTCCGCACTCCGGCAAAATGCTGTCTAATGTCTGGTCAACTCGGACTCGGAATTGTGGCTGTTGTCTGTAAGGATATCGCTATGTTTTTGAATTCATTAATCAACTTTCAAATCTTACCACAACAAATGGCACACGTTTGCCAAGCAGCAAGAGTTGAGTGCATGCAAAGAAAATTCACAGTGGATTGCACTTAGTACTAATTTGCGGCAGTTGTGATGCTGCTGGCTGTCACTGTTTGCCAATGACAGTTGCAACAAGCGGCGACAACCTGGCCAATTCTAATCGGACACATTTGCCGTGCCCCACATGCCCATCACTGCCAGGCACTTGTGTCAAACAGTTAGCGGCTTCGTTTGGCAGAATTCATTTGTCTCAGTGTGTTGATTGTTTGCATCTGGTTAAAGTCTGAAAGGTCTTCGCTCGTCGCCCTGTCGACTGTCGGCAGTCGGTTGTCGGTTGCCAGGCTCGCTGTTGGGCTGATTAAGCCTCTTGCTCTCGCACTCAGCGAGTCATTAACAGCCGGAGATGAGTTTGGTTTAATGTGGTTGCCGTTTACAAATGGAATTTTTTAGTGGCCTCATTCCCCACTCCGGCAAACAGTAAGCAGTCAAAATCTCTGCTCTAGCACCCAACAACTCTTGCTGGATTTGGACAGCGGAAGTCACTCAGTGTGTGTGCGTGTGTGTTCGTGTGTGTGTGAGTGTGTCGAGTGCGTGTGTGCGGAAGGTCTAAGTATGTCAGCTGAATTTGCGAATTTCTCATTTTTAGTAGCCCTCCGCCTCCAAGCCAACGGTATTTAGCAAAGTCACCAGCATCCGTTATATCTAGGGCTGATCGTACCATACTCTCTGCTCCTACTTAACACATCTTGAAGCTGTTTGTTGCTCTGCTTACAGTTTCAGTTACATTTCCGCATTTAAGGGGATCAAATGTGGATTGCGTTTTCCAGTTATTTTCCAATTGATGCAAGATATTTGCCAGCTGACTTGCCTGAACCATAATTTCCTTTATTTTCGTTTAATTTTCTTAAACTATGTTCTTTACGAGTGAATTCGAAATAAATGAGAAATATTCAAATTTGTTTGCTCCCCAAAGCTGAAAATATATAAATGATGATTATCTTCTTTATATTATTAATTTTGTAACATTTTAGCTGGCTCGTTCTTTTATGGGTTTAGTTGCTCTCGACTCTGCATATCTCTATCTACCGATACCTGCAATTTGATTACCTACTAGGAATATTATTAACTACTCTGACTATGCGGAAAACTTTGGTCTTATCTTTTGTTTTCGTAGGAATTTTTAAGTGTACAATTTTAAGTTTTCTAAAAGGTTCTTAAGAATTGTTGAATTCTTTGTATATAAGTGAATTATAGTTTACGTAAATAAGTAAGGTTCCCATGTAAAACCAAGCTGATATTCATTAAATTCAAATCAAGCTGACTGACCTTTAATTAAATATTTCCAACTATATTGAGTTTAACTCGAGCTGGTTTTCATTAGTAGATTTTGCATGGAGATAAGTATGTAATTAAGTTTTTACAGTTGCCTATCAAATCCAGTCGGCTACTTATATCAAATTTTTGATCAACTATTTAAGCTGTGTACATTTTATGCAGGTTATATGTTTTTGCACCGACCCTTCCTGTGCTCCTTCGACTATTGCCGTTTAAGTGGGTGGGTTGGTGGTGGGAGTGTTGAAGTATTTGTACGAGGACTGCAGAGCGTAGCCGAAACCAATGAAATTTTCTCAAAATGCTTACAACAACGTGCAAAGTGCACTTGCCCCACTCATAAGTGGTGCCATCCGACGCCTCCGCTAACCCGCCCTTGCTGGTAAGCAGGTAACCAAGCCAACGGGCGCCCAATGTGGGTGGGCGTGGCACGTTATACATTTTGACTTTAGTTAGTTGGCTTTTAGCTTAAGTTTTGCCCGATTTCGACACAGACACAGCCACAGCCACAGCCACAGCCACAGCCACATAGAGCCAGCAAGCAGGCAGCCAACATATTTTTCTTAACTTGGCCGACTCTCTTCAGGCTGTGCATGGTCAAAGTGCAAGTGGGGTATTGAGTGTGTGTGTGTGTGGGTAGTTATTCTGTATATGCATAGATGTGTATACCTATGTCTTAAAATGTGGGCCACGCTCTTGCGTTGACTTAAGGTTTTTGTTGGCTTGGTGCGTTTAACTAAAGTCCAGCTGCGTCTGGGCTAAAAGTTTTCGACTTCTGGCAAGACTTTATGGCCCACGTCAAGCAACGGTCAATTTGTTAGAGATTTTGAACAATTTGGTTGCCCTCGGGTCTAGTGTCTAATTAGAATGACATTAAAGCTGCAGTCTTTGTTACAAGCAAAATATTTTAGCAAAGAAAAAAAAAAGGACGGCATTCGCATTTGGCCTTCGCCTGGGACTGAGACTGAGGCTGGCGCTAACCAAGCGAAACGTGAACTGTGCTCCATACAAATTGCAGTGAACATGGTGGGCCAGTCGAGCGGAACTGGCAAAGACAAAATGAAATACACATGAGCGGGAACAGGACACAGAAGGCAAACGGCAACGGCAACGGCTACGGCTACGGCAAATGGCAAACAGCAATCGGCAGGCGACGCATTAGGCCAGGCAGTGACAAATAAACAGCTGCAGAGCCCAAAACGAGAATAAGTGAGAATGGGGATAAGAATGTCGATGTGGATGTGGATATGGATGTGGATGAGAATGGAGACGAGAACGAGGACAATTCGTCGTCATCAGCAGCATCATTTTGGATTTAATGTAATACGCAGCGACGCTCTGAGCGAGTAGTCAAGGGACAGCACAGCCAGCAAAAAATTGAGCGACCTACGAAATCATTGCAGACATATGAAATATTAAATATGTATGACCTCACAACACACACACGCACACCACACACACCACACACACACAGACGCACATAAACAATCATTTGGCTCCACAAATATCTAAGACCGTGTGTAGTGAAGCAGCTCGCAAGGAAATGGCAAGCTGATGATCCCATTTCCGAGCGGTAAGTGATGCCAAAAGTCAGTCAGTCAAAACAGGACCAGCCAGCAACAGCAACAACAACAACGACAGCAGCAGCAGCAACAACAACAAAAGTTGCAAGAATGGTCCAGTAAAAGCAAAATGTGTAGGCACACACTGGCAGCCTTCAATGAGATGGAATCGAGCTGTGCATTTGCTCTACATGGGCCCAGCACCTCCTGGGTAAAATAAGGCTACAGTTGAGAAAAAAAAAATACAAAAAACGTTGCCTGTCAGGGGCCCATGTGTGTGTTTGTGTGTGTGTTTGTGTGTGTGTGTATGTGTGTGTGGATGTGACTTAAAGGCAAGCTGGTAGTAGCAGCAGGGCGCATTCAACAGCAGCTAGAGTCCTTTTCATTATAATTTAAGCATGGCAACATGACAACGTGGTTAACTTTTGCTTCTTTTTTTTCTTTTTTTTTTTTTGCTTTTTGCTCGTTTTATTTTCCCCTATTTTTGCCACATTGTTGCTGTGATCAGTGCCTGCGGGGAGTTGGTGGTCGTTGTTTTTCTGGCAAAATAAAATTGCCTCAGAATGTTTGCCACTTTTATTCTGCTGCTGCTGCTGCTGCTGCTGCTGCGGCTGCTTCTTTTGCTTTTCACTTCATTTTTTTTTTGTTTGTGCCCTTTGACATGTTTGTATCTGTGCATATGTGTGTGTGTACGACAAAGGTTGAAGCATTTAATGAGCTCAAATTTGAAGCGTGTGTCCTCGAGCAGCAAAAATCAGTTAACTATAAAAATTGTGTCAATATGTCTGCGAGAATATTATATCATAAAAATACTTTCACGTTTTAATGAAGTTTGCTATTAATAAAGGGCATTGCTTCACAAGCGATGTGTAATTAAAAAATTACAAGAGCCATTGCGAAACTCTTGCACATGATTTGCTTTTCAATCAACGCCCAATCAGTTTGTCGATAAAAACACAAAGTGATCGACGGTAAGTTGAGTTGAGCCCGATTCACATCAAGCTAACAATATTTATAGTATTGTGGACAAAAGTTGCAACATCGAATCTCGATAGCGTTGCCACAGCAAGTGTAGTGGGCAAATGGGGATTCTGTGACAGGAAGTGGCTTATTGCTTTTGATTTTTAATTGCTTCATTTATTGCTGGGAGAGTAACAGATGTGCGATCTTCTTTAGAAACATGTGAGTTTTGGATTATGTATGAGACATTTATGATCGAGAAGTGTATATTTATAGTTGATCCTTTTTTATTGTGATTTGGCATGAGGTGTTGGATCATGCAACAACACTTGTGTGTGCTGCAATTGTGAAAGTGTCTTTTACGGAGTAGATTGTGTGCTAGACGTGTAACCTGTATTGTGTGTGCTAGAATCAAGTGGAAGATCAGGTAGCATTTGGTTTCAGAGGGTGGGTTCAACGATCAGTGGAAAAGTAATTCTCGATTCTACTTTCTCACTTTCTGTGTCAATCGATAGGACGCCTCACAGCTGAATGTTGTCCCACACTATGATCATGGTATTTTTTGTGGTAAACTGCTGTTTAACAGGTACTTCTCACATACGTTTACCTCGTGCTGGTACCTTCTAAGTGTGTTTGGTTCTCTCCCTTTTTTTAGTTGACTCTGAGTGATCCTCCCTGTGATAGTTTCAAAATAATTACAAATAATAGCCCGCTTTGATGGCTTGTAGACTCTTACATATTTAAATAAAAGGAGTTTGAGGATGGGATTTTTCTAAAACAATCTAAATTGTTATCGGGATACCGAGAATTTTTCTCAGACCATGGCAAGTCACAATGTGCTAAATAAATATTTAAAAATAATATTTTCTGGATAAATTGATATGGATATAGATAACCATAGACAATTGTGTGCCTTAGTATTTTTCGAGCAATTTCAAACTTGGTCAAACTCCATTATTAAGTAGACAAATGTTTTTTGAATTCAAAATGAACTAAGTGGCTCTATAAGTATGGTGATGTGCCACTAACAAAATGTTGTGCAATTAAAATACAGAGTTGCTCCACCAAATATAAATAAGAGAATTCAATTATATATTACATGGAGAGAGACAGAGAGAGAGAGAGAGAGAGAGAGAGAGAGAGAGAATCAAATTTACATATCATCAAATTTAAGAACCAAATACAGTGCCACAAGCAAATCGGATTTCACATCAGCTTGCTAAGCTGCCCATTGCCAGGACTCTTCAAAGAGCTACATGTGTTCGCAATTTGTATGCATAAAATAAACAGGCACATATGCACACAAATAAATGTGTAAGTGTGTGCGTGAGTGTGTGTGTGTGGATCTTTATTATTTATTTTTATGCTTTTCAATATTTATGCTTTTTGTCAGCGCTTCGCATACGAAGCAGCAGCAGCAGCAGCAAACCCATCCATTGCGTTGTGTAATGCATTTAATTAATGAGGAAACCGCTGGATATTCTCTGGAAAGGGATGGGGCGGGGGCATACTTTTAATAAGGCTGAGCAAATAGGATACATTCCAGATACAGCTGAACGCCTCATTGGCAGGGGGGAGAGGCAACTGGTACGCATTAAGCCTTTGACATGCGCCAATCGTAAATCTTGACCAACATATCTGAGCAATGTTTGCGCAATGCTCTCCCAGCCCATCGAACTGTGTGTGTGGGGGGGGGGGGAGTAGCGAGGACTTGGCTTGGAAAAAATGGCCGACGGCGTCGCTTTGTCCTTTAACACCAGTTCTGACAAGGCCTATGCAAATATTTAGTAAATGAATCAGCGCTTTGCGACTGTTATCATTTATGCCCCAGCAGCAACTGCCTCAACCGACTCCCACCACCTCTTTGGCTGTCTCGGCTCCGATATGTCGCTCATATTGTATTGCAGAGTGTTTGTTGTCCAGTTTGCTCGTTGTTCGTTTCGCCTGGCAAGGATTTTACCCTTGGCATTGCCTAACCGCCCCCCACCCCCGCCACACTCTCTGCCTGGCTGACGGGCAACAGCGAATTTGTCAATTTGCAGCAATGACTGTAAACAGACAGAATGGCTCTGAAGGCTTCACAGCTTCAATATCAGCTTCGGTTTCGGTTTCTGTTTCGACTTCGGCTTCGGTTCGCCTAGCGGGCATGGGGAGGGGTATGGGGCGTGCTGATAGGGTCGCACATGCTGGCTCCAACAAAATTTATGGGCCACCTCGAAGCACACACAGCTTGTGACGCACTTGTCCAGCCATTGCCGGAGCTGCCAGCGGCTATGCACACAAAACGCTGCGGCAATTATCTCAAATGCAAATGCTTTACTCTGCTCTGCACGCCTGTGCTCCGCTCAGCTCCGCACAAGGGCGCTTGCTAAGGGGGCGTGGCAATGGCTAAGCACGTAATGAATTGTCTTTTTGGCCATTCGATAAATTTGCGACTCTATGATGTTGCAGCTGTAGCTGCAGCTTTAGCTTTCGCTTCGTTCGCAATCCAATTCGCAATGACCATGCCGCAACCATGCCGCTGCCCCTCCAACCCAAACAAGGGCCTGCAGCGGCGTGCGTTGTTAAGTGCGCCACGTTTTATGGAGCGCGTGAAATACGAAGCGCTGCAGCGTAATTAAAAATCATAAGAAATGAAACACAAACAGAAATAAACATGTCATAGCACCGAGAGCATAAAATTGCACATCCCCGGGCATTGCAAATCTTTATAGTTGCTGTAGTATTGCTATGTGTAACTGTCGCTGTAGGTGTGTGTGTGTGTGTGTGTGCGAGTGTGCCATAAAAATATGCCAAAAGAAAAACGGGCGAAAGAGGAAATAAAAATAAAAGTGCTGGAAATAAAATAAATTGCACTCAAAAATCCTTTTTCCGTGCCTGCAACTCATTACAAATTTTATCACAGATACTTGCCAGCACACAGATACAGATACAGGCGAAAGATACTCGCATAGTTACAGATACTCGCACTCACTGCCAGATAGCTGCATATAAACACAGACTGACATTTAATACAACACTTGATGTCGCTCATTAAGAAGAATTCAGCGCACGAACGCCACTGCAGACACGCCCACTGGCCAAAATACCCAACGCCCTAAAAAGCTGAGCTGCACTCGAGCAAAGTCCTCGAGGCTGAAAAAAAAATAGTAGAAGGAAGAATGACTTGCCAAGCCACAATGAAGCTTGAATACACTTTTCGATCGGAGACTTGTTAATTTCATGCTTAATTCCAGAAAAAAAAATTTTAAAAAATATGAATTTGTAAGTCAGCAAATGTCAATACCATTTTCTAATTTTCAAAACTGAATTTTTTGTGAAAATAATGATGAAAATTTCTTCTACGATAATATTCCAAGTTTCATTATGACAGCTACATTGCCTTGGCTAATAATACGGACCACAAATATAAATACTTTACGGGTAGCTGAAGATCCCATCGAAGTTCATAACAAAATTTGAATACTCGCAGAAAGAGTATACAACTATAAGGAACAGCGAATTTGAACCAAGCAAAAGTGGAACTTGTTGCCGAATAAGCAGCAGCTATTACACACACACACACACACACATACATTCCTACACATAGGGAGGGGAGCATAATGAGCATACATGGCCAGAGACAAGGCTACAACAAGTGAAAGCCTGTGGACATTGTAAGGTGTCCGTCCATGTGCGTTACTCAAACAGCAGCCAAGTATATGACGGGTTGTTGTTGTTGCAGATTGTGTTGCCTCAAGCTGCTGCTACTGCTGCAGATGCTGCTGCGGCTGCTGGAGCTCGTTGCTCACGGAGTTGTCACCTGCAGCAGGCGACGGACGGAGAGCGACATGACTACAACTTGTCTACATTTCGTCTTCTTGTTTTTTTGCTTCACTCAGATGTCCATGCATGTGTGTGAGTGTGTGTGGTTGTGTGTGGGTCTGTGTGGGTGTGTGTGTGTGTCTGTTTGTGTGTGTTTGTGCCTCTAACTGGCTTGTAAGCATCCTCTGTCTGTCTCAGTCTCAGCCCGATTGTAACTGTGCGTTCAACATACTCTTTTTCCACTTAGTTAACGCATTAAACAGAACTCGAGCTCAAAATGAGGCAGCTGCTGTAGTTGAGAAATTTTGGAATATTTGCCTCTATATTAGCTAACTCAAATATGACTGACCCATTTTGTTTGTTAGACTTAGTTGAAGGTATATCTAAACACATTGTCAAAGTATACTAGAGCTCTCATAATTTTATCCACCCAACTAAATATATAAATGATTCATTGATTCGGCGATTGTCATCGCTTATCGATAATTTTAGATAATTATTAAGCATTTAAATGTCAATAGTTGGACTCAGAACTGAAATTGGCTAGTTAATCAGCAATTATAGATATATTTTGAAAATTTATGGAGCATACTGCGTCTGTCGGTCCTCTTCGATATCGAAGCCAGGCAACTATCTGTGATAATTCAAGCTCCGGAATTTATGGTGTCTTTAATCTGATGTAGGAATACGAAAACGAAAAGGCCTAATATGACATTTATTATACATTAAATTTTAATAATAATATATATAATGTTAAATACTTCAATAGTAGGACTCTGAATTTAGTTCAATTCAAACTTGAATTTCTATCGCTTTCTTGTGTTCAAATTAGGAAAAACTGAAAACTTTAACTCATTTTATAATCTTATCAATATAATTTGTTTCACATATTTTTATATTTAAATAATAATAAATTTTACAGTTGGTTATAACAATTTTACTTGAATCTTGTCGACAATCTGTGCAAAGATGTTGCCCCTTTGGCCTTTATAAATTATTTGGGTATTCCCATCGTTGGCATTTTTGTTCATAAATCGCAATGATTATGCGCTTTTGATATCGCATTTATGGGCTGCTTTGGCCTGTCAAACTTATATCATTATGATTGTGCTGTGCTTTGCTGTGCTGTGCACTACAAAAAGTTTTTATTCAGATTTTATACATTCCTTTTATGAGCCAATCAAGGCCTATCCTATCAAGTCAAGCGGTACAGAATAACAACAATAACAGCAACAATAACAGCAAGAACGACAACAAAAAGAAACCCAAGTATGTCAAATTAACAATGTCATCAAAGAGATTTAACATGTTGGCGCTCCATGTCCTGCCTGCCCGTCTGCCGCCACGCCCTCCGCCCTACCGCCAGCCTTTCCTGCCAACCCGTGTCCTTCTTATGCATGCGATTACAAGGCAAATCTTTTCAAAGCTTTTAACAAACACGCTCAACCGCACACAAAATGGCGCTCACACACTTATACAAACACACACAGACTCATACATACGCACACTAACACACGCGCATAATAACACACTCACACAGACACACACACACACACTGCACAAGGAGAAGCCAAAAACTTTGAATTAAAATGCGTTTATTTGGGCTTTTAGCACGCTTCGAATGGAACGACACCGACTCTGCCAATTGAAGGAGGGGCCGCGTTGGATGGGGCTTGTGAAAAAATCTTAACCCAAATAACTTTGGAAACTATTCAAAACGTTTGCTTAATATATTCGCATGCTGGGCCGGCGCCTAGCAGAGGACACCGAGTCGCGAGTTGCGAATTGAGAGTGGCGAGAGTCTCGAAGACAAGCAAATGGGCGCTCAAACGCGCCAAATGAAAGCATTTGGTAATCCCTTGTTATCTTGATCTCTTCTCGGTCACACACACACGCAGAGGCACACTAGCTTACACACCGATGTTGTGATGTTTAATATTAAATCATATTAAAATATTCAAAAGGCTGCTCTCCTCACAAGCTGGAGTCTAAGCTGGCTAAGCATTTATAAACATTAGCACGCAAACATGAACGCGACCAAAAACGCGTTGGCAAACATAAGCGATAATCCGCCCCTTTGCCCCCTTACCCCATATGCCCTCCTGCCCCTGCCACTGCCCCCACCACCCTTTTTTAACTCCATCCGCTGCGCCAAACGTGAGCACCCAAATGTATGCAATGGCAAAACCCAAAAAGCGTCACACAGCCAGTCAGCATGTCGGCAAACACAAGCAAGCCCCTTACACACACATGCACACACAACACACACACACACACAACTATACACATATGCGCTGCTCAGCACTCGCCACGCCTTTTACCACAGCGCCCCTTTTTGCTGGGCAAATTGTTTGCAAGCATTTTTGAATAATTTTCCCTCTTTTTCTTTTTTTGCTCCTCTCTCTTTGGTGTGCTGCTGTGTGCGTGTGTGTGTGTGTGTCTTTTTAGGCATAAACTGTATGAGTTGTGTTTAGAGAGTGTTTAGAGCTTGCTTAAAAATTTATCAATGGCATGACAAGTGTGACCGCAGGGCGTCAGCGTTGACGTCGCCGTCGCTGCTAACGCTGGCGCCTTTGGGGTAGCAAATAATTTGGCGCCCGCATCGTTTTTCAAGCGTTTTTACGATTATCGATTCCTAATGGCGTGGCAGCAAACCGTTTTGCTTGAAAGTCATCCAAAGACAAATAGTTTTGTTTGTCAAAGCACTTTTCCACAGCATACTTCACGCTACAACTCAAAGAGTTATGTATACGCCAAGTAGGCCCGGCAGGTGAGCGGAGTGGGAGAGTGGCAAGAGCTGAAGCGTGCGGCGTGTCAAGTTGTTGTGGCAAATGACATGGAAAGATTGCTGAAAATGCCACAGCAGCAGTTCTGAGATGGCTTAAGAAAACGCAAACGCCAAAATTGTTTA
The DNA here is from genome assembly GCA_035041535.1 of Drosophila cognata. NCBI lineage: Eukaryota > Metazoa > Arthropoda > Insecta > Diptera > Drosophilidae > Drosophila > Drosophila cognata. The sequence continues at coordinate 13,660,168 of JAWNLC010000571.1, forward strand.
AATTTCCGTTGTTGTTGCGAATACATTTCCCAGATAAGAAAATAAGTTTAAGCCGCTGCCAAGATGCATAAATAGAAACAGTCTGAAGATCTTTAAGATTTGTGATATTAAGTATAATGCTTGTCTCGGCTAGCCAGCGTGAAATGCCATGCATTAAGTGTGGATTTTATTTGCAGCTGCAACGCTTTTAGCAGACAAGAGCAGCAGCTCTCTTTTATCTGCCACTGATAGCGCCCAAGCCCGAAAATGAACTGCTGCAATTAGCTGCGAGTTGCAACAAACTTTATCTTGGCGCCAGCAAATAATTTTGGTGGGGCATGGGCAGAAAGAATGGAAACTGGTAAAACCCAAAGCACATTTAACACTTTCCGAATGAAAGCAAGCACCATACATTTTTGGGTTAGCAATGGCGACGACTACATAACGACGACTGCAAGTGTTGCAGTCATACGAAGCAGCTAAGATGCCAGCAGGAGCACCAGCAGGAGCAGCAGCAGCAGAAGCAGAAGCAGCAGCAGCAGCATCAGGTGCGGCATTAACATCAACAACAATAGTTGTTGCTGCTGCCGGGCGAGGCAAGCACAGGCAAAAAGAAAGCAGGCAGCGAGCTAGCGAGAGTTGCATTTAATTAAACTTAAACATTTTCATTGTCAAGCGAAAAATAATTAGTTGTGTGGCAAAGCAGCGGAAGCCAGGCAGCTCGAGCGGCACATGCGGCATTTACGTAACGTGCCTCGGAAGTAATATGGCGCAGACACAAATTGAGCCCATATCAGCCTGTGTGTATGTGTGTGTGTGTGTGCTCGTGCCTGGCAAACTGGCGTACAAGTTTCAAAATTAAAATGAATGCACGGCTGTCGAGGCGAGCGGAGCTAAAAAGGATACAAGACTTTTGCACCAACCGACATTTACAAGCGCCAGCTCTCTCACACACACACACACACACATGCACGCATATAGACATGAGCATCCCGTTACGATCGTACAGATACAGTGAGACACCGGATGGCAGTTATAAACGACAAAGTCACATGCATGAGCTTGTCAAAAACGTAGTTAGTCCTGCAACAAGCAGCAGCAGCAGCAGCCAGAAGGCAGCCAAAGCCAAAGAAAAGTGCCAAGCAAACAAGCGAAAAAACCAAGGCGCTCTTAGCTCTTGTTGTTGCTGTTATTGTTGTCGTTGTTGTTGGGCACACTGTCGAAATAATGTGCAACATTAACTAACTGCGCCTGCAAGCGACAGACGAGGGGAGCGCAGTGCAGCACAGAAGATACAAGCTGGCGAGCATCGCCAGACTAACTTCATACACACACAGGCTCACACTCGCGACTCTGTTAGTCTGCTGTAACATTATATATTTAGTTAAGGTATTACCAACAGTGAAAAGAAGCCAAAGTGACATACGCCACATATAGCACTGTGCAACAAAATGCGAGTAGTTTTATACGTTTATTTATACAAATAGGTCTTCACATGACTTTTCGTTACTTGATCAACTAACAGAATTCCGCTCCTTTCTATTTTGTCGAGTATTTTCAGTTCGCATCTGGATTGCTTCGTTGTGTAGTGTAATTAGCGTTTGGCAGCTGCCTGCATGGATTAATTAAATTAGGGGCATGTCAAACTGTTTGGGCCCCAAACACGCCGTTTGCCGCATTCAACGTTTCGCGAATTTTCATTTAACATGAAAATCTCTGCTGCTATGCAGAAAGGGGGCAGCCCCTTCTTGGAAAGAAGATAGGGGGCGGGGGGCACCTGGTTGCATTGCCGGCTAATAAATTCGAGCTAATTATGTTTTCAATTACGCAACAAAGGCCAATTTAATATTTTAGAATGCCACTTGACGCGTCAGGGCCACTGATTGATGTGCGTCGCAGTTTTTCGCCCGATTGCCAATTGCAAAAAACCTGACATGAATGGGTGGAAGAGGGGCTTAGAGGATGGTGTGGTGCGGTGTGGTCATGGGCTTGCGGTTGGGCTCATTGTGTGCCATCTAATGGCAAATGCCTGTAGATATTTTTTTCGGGTCTCCGCTTGCCGCGCAAATTTAATGGAAATTCTCGACATAGCAGGGCATCAAATCAATATGTCATGAGAAGCCTGCTTCTGCCGTTGCTACTGTTGCTACTGTTGCTGTGGCAACAACAAAAATACCAACAACAACAACAACAACAGCAACACGCTGATGCGTTGAAGCTAGGCGAGCACGAACTTCTTATTGCGTATACGCCGCGCTGTTCAGCATATTCAACTAATGAGAAGTTATTTAATATAATTCAGTGTAATTTTGATGCATATTCAAGTATTCAACTTTTCTTTAAGATATTTCCTGAACAATTATTGTTCAGATAGTTTAAAAGCTGTTAGCTCTTGTAGGGTATCCGATAATCCTACTGACTCATTTACCAACGGATCTCAAAATGTCAAATAGCAGTCGAGATGATATGAAAAAAAATTACAAAAAAAAAAGAAAATGAAAAAAAACGGCTGGTTCGCTGCATGCGCCTAAATCGTTGATTTACGATTCACGCCACACTGAGGAGCCCCCGAATTCGCATGCCACGCAACACAACAACAAAAACAACAATAGCAACGACGATTGCGACGAGTATGTGGCAATGCACGCATGACAGACACGCAGGCAGCCGTGCAAACCACTTTGGCGGCAATGCGTTGCCCCACCACCAACAACAACAGCAGCAAGAGCAGCAGGAGCAGCAACAACAATAACAGCAACAAGCCGAGCCTTTGCTTTTTAGTCTCCCTATATCACTCTCATTCTCATTCTCTTTTACATTTCTGCATACTTTTTTCTCTCTTTATGTTTGTGTGTGTGTGTGTGCAGGACTTAAAAAATTTTTTAAAATTTATTACGTGTCTCCAGCCAATATTTCACTTTGACATGCAATGTCGCGAAATAAAGCTGTCCAGTTGCGGCGGCAGCACATCCCCAATCCTACCATATCCCCTTCCAACCACCCCGTTAACCAACCCTTTGCGACATGGTGCTCTTTTGATCGCTGGAGTCCATTTGCTAGCCTGCTGAAATGAAGTGGAGTACATTTTTGTGCTGCTGCTGCTGCTGCTGCTGCTTGGAGTGTCAATTAAAATTACGCATACGCCACGGCGAGTGAACGGCTCACGTGAGCCGTCAACTATGGCACTCTGTCCTGCGGCACTCAGACTAGGCTCGGCGTCTTCAATCAATATTGCAGTGCGTCCATTTAATTAATTTAAAATTCGAGTCTATAGCACTTTCATGTTTCGAATATGCAAAATTCCTGCCAGCCACCCAACCAACTCTCAACTCAGCTCGAGCAGTGTTGGCCTGGCCTGGCCTGGCCTGGCTGGCTGCTCGATGCGTTGTCCAACTACGAATCGCAAAGCATTTTATGCGTGCTCAAATGAAAAGGAAATGTTTTCATTTAATTTTATTTTCGCCACTGGCGCCGTCGAGTAATAAAAACAACGGCAACGGCAACAGCAGCAGGCAGAGGCGTGCTTGTATTCAGCTCCGGGGTGAACTCGGGCATCTTAGCTCAGGCATCAGGCTCAGTGTAGCGTCATATATGCCAGTGTGATTGTGTGTGTGCGTGTGTGTGTATGCGTGTATGTGTGTGCGTGTGTGTGTGTGCGTATGCACATAAGTACGTTCTGTTCTGTGGAATGCAAAAATGGTAGCGCTCCGAAGCATAATTAAAGACAAACAATTGTTGTTGCTGTCGCTTGGCCAACGATACAAACGAACAAGAGCACATGAGGCAGTGGCCACAGCAGATCACAACACACACACTCTCTCACACAGACACACACACCCATGCTCGAGCCATGGCATACAGTCTCAAAAGTTAATATTAAGTAAAAGGTAAAAACGACTCTGAGAAAACGGAAATGTTACCAAAAATGTTGATGCATATTTTTGTACAATTAATTTGGCAGCATGCGAGAATACAAAAAGGCAGCAGCAGTTGCAACGGCAATGTTATTGCAATTATCCTTGGAATAAAGGCCACTGCACAAAGTTGAATAAAATGCAGGCAAGTTGAAAACAACCCCAGCAACGCTTCACGTATGTAGGGGAGATCCTAGAAGATTGCTGTGTAACACTGCGAGCGAAATTGCAGTAGTTGACGCTGCCGTTGCTGCTGTCGTTGTTGCTGCCATTTTTGTTTTTGTTGTTTTTTGGCCAAAAGCGGGAAGCATTTTGTTCATCATTTTACTTTCATTATGGTTAACCTTGCCGTTTGATAGCAACCCAACACCGACCACCCGCAGTGGCATCTGCATCGGTGTCAGCAGACACCTGGCCTCGCCTCTTGCCTCTCGCCCACAGCCACTTGCCCCACACTTTGCTGGCGTTGCACTGTTGCAACGGCAAAGGCAAACAATCAGGTAGGCAGGCGTTGGGCATTGGACCGCTGCAACTTCCGCTTGCTCAGGCAGCAAAGCGAGCAGAAATTGTTGTTCAATTTCCCATTTTGAGTGTGAGGCATAAAAAAAACCCCCCACACTCAAACACACACGCTGAAATGGTGCCAGGAGAAAAGCGAGAGCTGAGCTGACTGGTTAGATAATGGCAAGCATCATTTATGAGTGTGAGTAAGAGTGGGTGTGTTTGTTGTGCAGTGAAAGCTATGCAAAAACTGTAAACAAACAGTTTGCAGCTAAACGCAAACACCTTTGAAGGATGCACATGTGCGCGGCAGATTTTGATGATGTGTGTGTCTGTGTGTGTGTCTGTATGTGTGAGTGTATGTGTGAGTGTGTATTTGTGTGAGTGAGTGTTTATTAAAGTCAGACACAGGCACACACAAAACACTTTGCGCGCCCTGAATACGCAAAACTTGAGCAACGCCAGATCCTGCCTGCCCACCTGCCACATGCCACCAGCCACCAGCCACCAACCACCAACCACCAGCCACATGCCCTCGCTCTCTTGTTTTCAAAGTGATATACAACCCCTTTCGTTCACTCTGCCTCCCTCTATCGTACTCTGTCTCTTTCCTGCTCTCACATGTAACTGTGCCAGTAAAACATAATTAATATGCAATTTTTTCTGTTCGTTTTCTTTTATTTCTTTTACTTTTGCTTTTGCTTTTGCGTTTGACTTTATAGTTTGCATTGCAGTGGAAATTTTGCCATCGCTTTGTCGGCCATTTTGTTTGTGTTGCGCATTGTTTGTGCTTGTATACAAGCTATATGTGTTTGTGTATGTGTGTGTGTGTGTGTGTGTTTATATTTATGCAACACTGCATTTTGCAGAACTCAAACCTGCTTAAAAGTTTAAGTGCTTGGATTGATTTTCCATCAATTGCTTGCCAATGGGAGTGAGCAACAAAAATAACTGAGGAGGTTTATGCCTGTGTGTGTGAGCGTGTGTGTGTATGCCTTCTAAATTTGTTAAGTCCATTCGTATGCCGTTAATAATGCCCTCCAGGCGTGAGCCCAACCTCTAACTTATGCAATATTTCCGCTCAATGAATACGTCATTTGGAGCGAACATAATTAGTGTTTGTATTTTTACTTCTGAAACATTCCAAACACGAAGAATTCGCTTCAATTAATGCCTTTGAGAGGTGTTAGAATAAATACAAACGAAACATATCTGTTAATCTTTTTAGATAATGACGACAGTTTGAGCAGCTCAGTTCTGCATTTATCCAATTTAATTGAATTTCTGATTGCATTCATTCCAATACTTTTTATGTTGTCTCCCCACACACGACTGAAAGCAAAATTATAAATTCAAAATGATGCCAGGGCATCAGATTGGCAGATCTTTTGATACAGCAACATGAGAGTTTGTGTTTTTATTTGAACTTTTCAACCAGTGCAGTTCATTATTAATTCTAAGTCCTAAAGCGACAGATTTACAGACGATCGAGCAAACTGACGTTGAAAATTAAAGAATTCAAAAATAGCAATACTACTGGAACTGAATAACATTTTCTGCCAACCATCAACATCGCCTACTATTTATTTATTTATTCGAAGTCGATTAATATATTTCGACACAAAAACATACAACAAATAAGAAATTAAATGAAAAATAAAATGAAGAATTTATGGTTTAAGTTTTTTCGACACAGAAAAATACAAAACAAATAGCAATCAAAAAATTTAATAAAATTACAAATAAAATGTAGAATTTAAGATTTAAGTTATTGTGTTAGTGCAAAGGATTTTCCGCCTGCAGTTTTCATACTCCTTCACTAAGCGTCAGATTTGAGACTCCATCCATCCTTGGGGTTGTAGTCTTATCCCCCTAAGAGCTGAGCAATGGCAAAAGAGAGTGCATTTCAAATTAAATTAAATTAAATAAATGTTTATTTTTCATTATTTAAAATTTAACTATTTTCCTAGTAAATCTTATTAATATCTCATCTTAAATTTATGTTAACCAACTCAACTAAATTATAGCGATTATGCAGGTTGTCTCAGAAAGGAAATACCTTTCTTTCTTACACAAAAAAAGAAGCGTGTAGTTGAGCGTTTATCATGCCCCGCGCCACCTCTCCATTTTGGTTGCACCGGTCAAAACTCTTGTGTACTCCAAGCGGTGGCATAGCGCCAATGCGGGGAATGCAAATGAAAGACAAACAGGCAGCTTGGACGTCTGCTTCGACGTTGGCGCTGCGTAAGCGGTGCAAACATGCGGCAAAGTCAATAAGCGCGTGCAACGCCAACGTAAAATAGCGGAGCAACGCATGTGGGCTTGTGTGGGAGATAGAGGCAGAGATACACAGAGAGAAAGAGAGAGAGATAGAGAGTGAAGGGCATGCGAAACAAGTGCAAATAAAGTTGAGGGCGCGGCGTTGATATGCCAACGTCAGCAGCGTCAGTGTCAACAACGGACAAACAAAAAAATATAAAAATTGCTGAAGCAACAACAGCAACAATTGTTGCTGCTATTACGGCCACAACAACAACAACAACAGTGTAGTGAAATAATGCTGACTGACTTTTGCACGTAGTCCATGTATATTCTGCTGGGTCATTTTCAATGTTGGCCACAAACGCAGACAGAAAGAGACAAAGACAGAGAGAGAGAGGGAGAGAAAGAGAAAGAGAGAGAGATGGAGAGACAGAGACGCAGCTGTTGAGCAGCAACAATAACAATATTTTAGAATTTTTATTGACGCTGCATTGGTATGGGATCATAAATAACGCTTCAGGGCAGCAGCAGTGACGCCGACGCCAGCAGCGGTCACTCAAATAAGCTTACATATGCGTATGTCATACATAATCAAGAGATTATACACTGCCAAAGTTGCCACACACACACACTAACACTCAGACAAACTTGGAATGCAGGCAATAAATAAGCTAACAACAACAACAACAACTGCGATCGAGTTGAGTTGGCAAAACTAGCACAAGACATGCTCCACTTGGACAGCCATCAAGAAAAATCCGAAAAGAAAACCAGTGCCTGCTTGGTCTCCAAATGTTGTGTTTGTGTGTGCCACAAAATGATGTTGCAATAAAATTTAAAACAATAAAAGATGCTGCCAGCAAAGGAGGGACACAAAGCCAGGAGGAAGGCAGAGCGGGAGGTGCATCTGTCCATTGAGTGAAAAAGGAAAAAAAATTAAAAAATAAAAGAAGAAGTGGCAAAAGCAGCAAGTGGAAATTGTAGAATAAAGAGCCGAACGGAAAGTCTGGCAGCAAGTTGCAACTGCAACATCAGCACTGGTAGCAGCAACAAATCCTGTGCGTAAGCTAAGGCACAACATTATCACACAAAAACACAAACGCAAATACACACATACACACATACAGTGATACATGTGCACAGCCACCACTTTTCCGTTGGCTGCGAAATGTGCTGCCAAATGTGTATTTGCATTTATTTTGCGAGTTTTCGCTTGCTTTGCTGTCGGTTTATCAAACTGCAGCCGCCTCTTCACCTGTCCCCAAACATGACGAAAAAAGTCATCACTACAATTTACTCGGACACATACTACAGCCATGTTAGCTGGGGGAGTTTCTGTTATTAATTGAAACAGCTACTTTCTTAATTTAAAGCTAAGATCTGTGACTTCAAACTATTCGAATAACTGTGACTCTGAAGCACTGACTTTGAACTGTGAGTAGAAAACTGATTATAAACCATACTAATATACTATACGATTGAGCTTTCATCAGCCAGTTCATCAGCAATCTATAAAACTCTTGCTCTGACTAACAGACTATCATTTTTCAAATTTTAGAATACTTATACATGCTTTTAAATAATAATATTTTTTGCCTTTAATATCCATCTCCAACTACGTTGATTTCTCCCTCCCCATCTGCCCATTTATTTATCAAACTATCTGTTTCTTTCACTATGAATTTCCTCCTATCTCTCCATCGATATTAAATTTCAATTTTAAATATTTTAAGGCAAAAGTTGAAGATTTTCAAGAAGCAACGGAAAAATTTCCAAACAGCCTCTAAACAACCTCAAGAGCACCAATTTGATGGCAAATATTGTGGCGTGAGTTGAGGACAAAATTTATAGCACTCGCTGGCAATGGATAGTGAAATAAACTTAAAACTAGTTGGCCTCGCGTCTTCAGAAGTAGCAGCAGTAAAGCGTAAGGAGTCCAGCCAACTTCTGTGTATGAGCATTGACACAGTGTGCCAAAATAAATGGTTGCGACGGCGATGGTCGACTTGAACTCCGGCTAGCAGCAAATATAAGCAAAACCCTTGCAATTGTTGAGTTGAGTGGCATGCGACACGTGTCCAAATACACACAATCCAACTGACATACACATAAAGTGCCACCAATAAAACTGTAAATTTACGACGCATAATTTGCCAAAAACTTATGCTGATAAGTAGCAGCGAAAAGACACCAGACTCCAAACTCCACACTCGACTCATCTGAAAGTCCATCAAATGGAACGCCTTGACCCTGCGATACTGCCATCCAGACGACTACTTTCTAGTTCTCTGATCTAATCGGCTTCTGCACTTAATTTGAGCTGCCCCAAATAGTTGCCGCTGAAACAGAGACAATTAGAGTAAGTGACCAAATGCGATGTGGCACATTGAAATTGGCCCAATTGCCGGGCAAACTTCTGGACCCAAAGAGCGTCCAGTAAGTAGCACACTTTGCCTAAATTTTACGCCCCTCGCTCGTTGGCTCGTTGCCTGGGCACCTTAACCCTTCGCAGTCAAACAGACGCCTTAACCACATGTGTTTTTTTCCTGCCAGACAGAGAGAGAGAGAGAGAGAGAGAGAGAGAGAGAGAGAGTGAGGGAGTGGGACTAGAAGAGACAGAGAGAAGGAGTATGTTCAAATAACTGTGTCTGTTTGTCGGCCAGGACTCGATGCTCGAGTCGCCTTTCCATTGCTTACTAACTTAACTGGCAGCATCTGGACCAAATGACTTTGTTAAGAGTTTTCGAAACGCAATTTTCTTCATTTCGACTATGGTTTCGGTTGTCCCTGCCCAAAACTAAACGCATTCCATCTCGCTCTATTCATCTAACTCTCCTTCTCCCGCACTCTTTCACCCTATCCCCCTCTCTATGCGTTTTTCTAAAGTGCCTCAACCAAAGGAACAATAGCACCAGGACGACGAATAAAAGTGTCACTTTCTATGGCAATTTCATAATTGCATAAGTGCAAGTGGTCAAGTGCTTTGATGTGTGTGTGTGTGAGTGAGTGTGTGTCTGTTTGAGTGTGTGTGTATTTGGGTAGGTGTATTTAGGTACAGTGGCTCACAGATTAATTGAACCTGTGTCGAGTAAATAAACCTAAAAATAGGGTACTTTTCTACACAATCCTACCTAGCAGGTGGGGAAACCTCAGTTTTTATGGACACATATTTATATTGCTGGTTCATATATGTACCTACCATAGGTCTTTTTCGAATTTTTGCAAAATAATGAATAATTTGCTTATGGCAGGCAAATACATTTTTTACTTGGCACTGCTTCATTTAAGCTGTGACCCACTGTATATACATGCAGGTGGATGGAAAGCAAGTTGCCAAGGCATATATTTTTATTTAGTAGTCTCATGCTACAAGTTACTTACAAAGTGAAGACTTGCCGCTTGACAGTCTGTGTGGTGAATGCCACAAATGAATGAGGCATCCTACAACACACCAGCTTGGTCACATCATATGCACAGGTATTTTAGTGGTTTGCGCTTGATTTGAGTTTGAAGTGCAGAATGAGATCGACTAAAATTTGTTATTCAAAGCTGCTTAACGGAATCAGATTATGAATGGGGCATGCGTCCAACACTTTTGTTCAAATTATTCCACACTCATCATCAGGTATTGGACTCAACACACACTCAACCCCATTGGCATGCTCAAATCGGGCCATATCTGACTCACGTATGTCGGACTGACACGCAGACTGGTTATCCATCAGCGGGGAGCTCGAGTCGCACGCCCTGTAATTTGATGCCAAACAGGGCGCCAATTTTGCCTAATTGCCAATCTAACCCGCAATCAATGAGTGCGTTGCGACGTCGCACCGTGGATTCGATTCGAGTGTCCATGTTGGCCTGGTTCCCGTTGCGGTTTCGTTGGCTAACTTGATTGCTTCTTTTGACTGGCACTTATGAAATATTTTGGTTGGGTTATCATCAGCAGTGAGGCAAAAAGCCATTTACAAGTGCAAACACAACCTTTGACGGTGACCCTTTCCAACAGCAACACGAGCACAAATTGCCAATTTCAATTGCATTTCTCGTTTTTTTCATTTTTATTTATTTTTTGCTCTAAACGGGGTGCGAAAAGTGTGCACTCATCGTAAAAGTCAAAGGACTTTGACTCCTCGAACACGCCTGAACGCTTGTCAGCGCTGAAAGCGATAAGGCAATTAGAAAATCGCCACAGCTGCCCAGGTGCGCCACCAAAAAGACCAAAATAACAACAATGACCACAACAAACGAATTTTCTTGCTGTTTTTGTTGTATTTTTTGCAGCTTTTGCTGCTGCGCTTGATGTCAATTATTTAGATTTTTTGTCGATATGCCACAGCTGGGGCATGACGAGGCGAACGTCGGCGAGTTAATGGCCAACTTGCAGCAAAGATGACTTGCTGGCAAGCCTGCAAGCCACCACTGCACCACTGTGCACCACGAACAGAACATTCAACCCACCACATCACTGGTCACGGTCATTTTGGCCATTAGACTATTGCTGCCCGCCATCGTCCTTCCGCGAATTTCTTCTTTTCAAAGGTTTTATTTTTTGTGTGTGTTGTCCTTTTCTTTTCTGCCTTTTTTTTTTGTTTTTGTTTTTGTGCCATTTTTCCGGACCTGCAGCGGGAAGTTGGTGTTTTGTTTAGATGAATATGCATATATTTTCGGTGAGCGAATAAAAAAAAATATGGGTATGGCCATTTTGTGGGCAGGATGTGCCGCCGCAGGACGCGCATCATTTCCGCTTAAAATGCAGCACAATTTGCCGTAAAAAGGATTTTACTACTGCTTAATGTGAATGGTGCTGCAAATTGAAAAACTTAGCAGGCGTGCATAATGACAACTGCATTGCAATGCCGCCCAGTGGCGTCTCCGAATGCTGTTGCATTTGGTGGTGGTGGTGGTGGTTGTGGTGGTGGTGCTGGTGGTGCATTGCCCATTTAATATGCAGCGCATCAGTAACCCGAAAATCAATAAAAGTGCAAAATATTTCAAATCGCATCGAAGCCCAACGGCATCGATGCCCAACGGTTGCCGTTCACTTTTATGACTCCATGGCTGAGGAACTCGAGGGCTGGTGCTGACCAAGCAAAGGAGCCGCCACTGTTTGTGGCACCTTCTGTTTCCAGCCAAAAACCAAATGAAGTTTTCCTCTGGACAAGGTCGTCTCTGATGCTGTTGTCGGGTGAATTAAATGGGCGCTTTGAATTTTTTACGATGCGCACTAAAAATCCAATTTAATGAACATTTAAGAGACACACATTCACACACACTCACACACACACACTTACACGGACACACATGCAATCGCTGACGATGATGTCGTGTGAGCGGCACGTAAGTGAGCATTGCGATTACGTATACGTAACGTGAGCCAGAAAAAAGGACTGCCGCTGCCATATCCTTTTTAATGTAATTGCTTTTTTAAGAAATGCTGCTACTACCGCTGTTGCTGCTGAGACTGCTTATGATGCTTTCTAAGAAAAACACACAAACTGGCATACACAATCTCATCTTTGGGCGCAAATCACACAAACACACACACACATTTATATATGTATGAGAATCAACATGGTAGAAAAACAAGCAGAAAAGTAGAAAAGTTTTGATGATGATAATGGAAATGAATTGCTAAACGAAATGGCTGTCGGGTCAGCTACATCTGTGCGGCGGCAATAGTTAGCACAGTTAGCAGCTGTTAAAAAAAAATCATTTTAAAGGGGTCGCTGGAATGAAAAGCTCAAAGTGATGCTTTGCACCCGCATGTAAAATGCCAATGAAAATTACACTATGCAGCCAAAGTCTTGATGGCCAATAATTATAAGCAGCAGTAGCAACAACAGTAGCGGCAGTCCTGGCCAAGTTATCAGTACGAACCATTGCCAATTAGTTCGTATCATGGCAACGTTTTTAAATGCATTGCTTTCACTAAAACTAACCACTTGCCATTTGCCACTTACAGCATGCAACTTCAAGTGCATCAAATTAAGTCAAGAATGGCAAATTGCAACCGCAAATTGTATTTGCTTAAAGCGTGCAGCGTTAGGGTGAAGCTTAGTCCTTGACTCCAGTCTCCAGCCTGCAATCCCTGGTTCCTGCTTCCTGGCCCCTGGTCCCTGGTCTCACTATTTCACTGCTATGCCAAAGGTCTTGACATAGGCCAGTCAATTAGCAGCTGCCTTTCTATTTGCTTGCACAGTAACTAGAAGCCAACAGCTGACCAAGCCTATCCTTATATTGCCACTGCGTTTGCCTTTAAAATGTGATAAAATAAAAGGCAAATTGCAATTTAGTCGTGTACAACTAGTACTCATTCAGGGTAGGTAAAGAGTGTGTTTAGGACTTGCACTCTTGGCATACGTCAGAGCATACAGTGCCTTGTATTTACATGCAAATATGCAAAGCCTGCTAAGGAGACAGCCAAGTGGGCTTGCAAGCCAGTTGGCAAACTGTGTGTGTACCTTTCACAGTTCTTGTCAATATCTTTTGCATTCCTGTGAAGCAAACTAAACCAAAACTTGCAGTTGCATTTTTTCTGACCTTTGGACCAACCCAATCAGTACCAGAAGGTCATCCAATGTAAGTTGAGTTGAACTGATACAACTTGGTCTTATGTCATATATTTAAATTAATTATAATAGCATTGACAAGAAATATTGTTGAACAAGCTTGTTGAACATTCTTATGATATAATATTTAAAATCGATTAATGCTTTCGAGAAACAAAAGATATCAATTGCTTGAAGTAACTGGAAATGAGTATCTACCACTTAGACGGCTAGCTGCTGAAACGCTTTCACTTGTAATTATTATCATTACAATTTATTAGTTATTATTTACCTGAAGTACAAAGAGTACTTAAGTAGATGTAAGCCATATTAATTGAATGCATAATCATAGCCAATTCAATTGGCGCGTTACGCATTCAATTTCTATAATCTTTTACCATTCACTTGTCGCTGAAATTTATGGCATACCTTAGACACTTACTCAGACATCGATCGCATCAAGGCATGAGGCATGAGGCAGTGGCTCAAGTGTGCGACCCGACTGAGGCCCAGTCATGAGGCAACAATGGGGAAATTAGCGCAAGTTACTTTGTATATCCTTTGCGCAAATTTTGACACGTACAGCCAGCAATGGCGCAGTCTGTGTTGCCACCAATGCTCCACCAATGCTCGCGTTGCCATTGATACAACAAAGGACTACATATTGTGCCCTCACCCCTCCTCTGCTGCTCATTCCATTAACAGTTCTATTTGGTAAGTAGAACCAACAGTACACAAGACGATAAGGCAGCGTTGAGAGCTGAACGTTGAACGTTCTCCAGCTTGTCTTCTGTCAGTAGTGGCACATGTGGCTGGGTGTCTGGTTGTTTATATATATATATATATGTGTGTGTGTGTGTGTGTGTGTGTATTTTCGCGTAATTTAAAACGTAGTAGTGCACACTTTCGCCCTAGGCATTTTACTGACAATACACTTGCCACACACGCGTACACACACTCGCTGAGAAAACTCTGCTTCTGCTTTCCTTTCCTTCCTTTTCTTTCCGTTGTGTACACAAGGTGTCTGGCAACAGTTAAGCTTTACTTACCACGCCGAATTAAAACGCAGATACGAAGCACTGACATGGGCAAAAACGAGAGACAGCTCAAAAGCGGACGGTGTTACTTGCTGAGATTGCAGCAGTTTTTCATCACACATTGAGAGAAATGGGGTAACAATTTGATGGCACATTCCTTTTAATGTTGGTTTTTTCAAAATAGCGCAGAATATGCTGAATTGGAATTCATTGTTAATTCATTTGCCAATAGAAATAGTCATATGTTAACTTTCTAGAGTGGTCTATCATTTTTTCATGTGCATGATGGTACAGAGTAGAGTGTTTTCCTCCATTTCGCTTAGGCAAACATACTGGTTGCGACATTGACACCGGGGCAACCATCGAAACCACTTGCCACACCTTCATGCACCACACCCAACCACTCATCCCTTTGGCGGTGGCTTTGAAAGCAAAGTGACGGCAAATATTCAAATATGTTTTTGATGTGATTTGCTGCCCCACCCACTCAATTTACTCCGGCACTTTTGGGCTGCTTCATAAACTCTTTCCGTGTTGTTGTCAGCGGCAACACTCCAACCTCTCCCATTAGCGGCTGTAGCAACAAAGACAACAGCAACAACAGCAACAGACACAACAGCGATATCATCAAACACTTTGAAATCGAAGACTTTTTGTTGGCCCTTTCGACTTGCTGAGTGTTGCTTTTCACTTTTCCTAACCGTAAATTGCCAGCGGGATAATTTGTGGTTTGCCCTTGTTTTTGTTATTGTTTTTCCGCTCTTTTTTATATAGATACATACATACATATACAAGTTGTATATATTTTTATTTGCTAGTGTCTATCAATGCTTGGTTCGGTTCTTTTGCAGCTGCTGTTGCTGTCACTGTTTACATTGCCCTTTTTTTATTGCCGTTTTGCTTTTGTTTTGGTTTTGGTTTATTTCTGTGCGCACTTTTAAAATGTTCTGTTTGCTTTGCGCAAGTTTTTCCACACGCTTTCTTTCTGCTTGCTGGCTTTTAATTTGCACGCCACAATTACCATGGCCGCCCCGAAATGCAGCGGCCACAATTAATTACAGCCCTGATATCATGCCACTGCCACTGCCATTGCCGCAGTCTCAGTCGCAGTTACAGCCGCTGCCGCCGCAGCTGCGATAAAACTTTGCCAAATGTAATTTTAACAAAACCGCATCGCCGCCTGCTCAAGACAGTCAACTATGGAAGCGACCCCAGCAGGACGGCAGCGGGAGATATTCGCAAAATCAGCGCTGGTTAGTTTTAATTGTAGCAAACCGTTTCATGCAATCTTCGCCAAACTCCATTCCATTCAATGACCCAATCAGGCGGAGCATAAAGTCATCCTCCCAGTTTGCCTCGCCTGGTCAGCCCAGAGCATTGATAAATATTCGCATGTACTCTTTGCTGATGTGGCTGAAATATAGATTAGTTAAAGGTCAGCAAAGTTTTAAATACATAATAATGAGACAGTTTTCAGGAATAAGCATTATTTATTTGACTGATAAATGTGTCATAAGCTTAAGATCATTGTTTCACAAGTGTCCAGTAAGACTAATGTAAAGAGTGCGAGAGTAATTATATTTTATATACTACAGTGCTACAGATAGATTAGAAATAACGAGTATTTTTTTTTTTTTTTACAATTTAACAAAAATGGTTCAATTACTCTGTAGTTGGCATATTTAATGCGCTTCAATTTACATAGTAACAATCAATTTAGCAACCGTTCACTCTTGAATAAATACACAATTTGAGTAGCAAAGATATTGTAAATCTGCGCAAAGTCCGTTCGCTGTAACTTTCATGTCATTCAAGGACACAGTTGTGAACACCTAAGTAATTGGCAGCAAATCCATCTTGGTGGTCACTCAAGACACTAATAGTTAAGTCCGTTGCCAGTCGTTTTGACAGATACTTTGGCCCATCAGTATGCCAACAGTTGGAATTGCGGTCAGCTCGCCTGCGAAGAGTTATTTAACAGCTGCGTAAGTCAGCTGAAAGCCAGGTTCCTTAATGCACCTTTACAATATTTTATGGACGGCTGCCTGAGCGCCACCCTTTAATGTGGCTGTGCCAAGCGGGTCAAGAAGTAGCTGTCGAAACGGTTGAAGCAATTCGTAAGTCAGCTTAATGTGCGTCAGCTGCTTAAAGTTATGTGTTTATTGCGGATACATTTATTTGTATTACACCCGTCTTAAAGCAATATCAGTTAATCTACCTGAATGGGAGTTAACAGAGACAACAAGTTGGTATACGCGTCAGGGGACAGTGAGAGGAATCCATTATGTTCATAATAATGAAAATACGTTTAGCTTTAAACTTGTTATTATTAGCTTAATTTAGCAGTTGTGAGAGAAAGCAACGCCCAGGCATTCCCATCCCCCGCATCCGTTCCCCTACCGATTATAACTATTTGCCTTGGCCAGTTCCCTGTTTGTATTAACTGATGTAGGTGTGTGCTGGTTGTTTGCCATGAGCTGTGTGCGAGGCCACGCCCACTTTTTACTGCATTTAATTCTCTAGTGAAGTATTTAATTTTATGACACGCTGTGTACTTGTGTGCGTATCCTGGAGCAGCACCAGCAACAACAACAACAGCAATGTGAGAGCGCAGTCCGCAGAGTACAACAAATATGAAATGACTGTCATTTCTTGCATTTAGGGGCACTTTGGGGAGTACTTTGCAGCATGTAACACCCAATACTTACAAGCACGCACACACACACACACAGGCATACACACCTGGCACACGCACACACACACACACACACACACACACCTTTGATGCTATTGTTGTTGTTGTAGTTGCTAGCTGTTGTTGGTTATGGCCCCGCTTTTGCTGGCATCATTAGCGTTAACGTTATGTAGCATTATATTATGATGTTCAGTTATGATGTTCTCTACAGCTCAAACTCGAAAGAGTGAAGCCAAGTGGGGAACCACATGCCGTGGTTATCGCATAATTATGCAGCATATTAATGTTTTCTTTATGCCGTCACGCCCCCTCGCCCCCTTTTATATTCATTCATATGTAAAGTTTCGAAGCACCGACTCTAACCCCTTTGCTTCCATTATTTCCCATACCACTTTTCACGTTCCATAACTTCTTCATTTCATTAAGACTTGTATGTCTGTCCTGTTGTCTTTCTGACAGTCCTGCTCATTAGCAGCTCACATTAGGCATCGAGCATTGGGTGGGCGAATTTCAACTCCATGTGGCTGTTTTAATATTCCAATCCCCAACATTTGTAAGAAGCATGTCAAATGTGTTTCAATAATTGTCTGGCAAACATTAGGCGTAGGTGATAAAAGCATGGCTATGTAGATAAATCGAATACTCCTTATGTGATCTGTTATTGGATCTATTGGGAAGTAAGGTTAATTGCTATTTATGCATAGTCTATTATTGAGTTAAAGTATATCCAACAATTCTTTGCTTCTGCTCCGTTTAAATTGATAGAATGCACTGCGCTTTTTTATTTATTTTTTTTTTATCATTTTTTTCTTTTTTGGCAGACAAATTTACACTTTTATAATTTGCACTTAATTAAAACTTTAAGCTCGCAAAAGAGAACAAAAAATTGACGCGCAAAATGAAGATCCCACTCAGAAGTGGATAAAAAAAAAAGAAGTGGAACGGGCACATTGCAAATGCTCAAATAGAATTTCATTGCATTTGGCTGACATCCAAACTGGAGCAAGAGTTGTGCTGGGCTGCCTGGCAGAGATGTCGGCCGCTATTTAACGCCACGCCACTCTCCAATTCGCCCACGTCATAAATATTTATGCGGCGGCATTGCTCGAGTTGCCAAATGCAATGAGGAAGCCGAAAATGAACAGCAGGAAGCGCAAATGAAACTAAAATCAATTTGGGGGCAGCCGATAGCAATCGTTGAGATTGAGATTAACGCCAAAGTGAATGAAATTTCGTAAGGTAAATAGAAATATATACATATATATGTGTATATATACGTAAATATCGCAAGGAAGCCCAAACAAGGCCATTACTTGTATCTTAATTTGGCAAAGCGCGAAAAATGAAAAACCTACGAAAATACTTAAAACGATTCGCTCCTGGTCCATTTTCCGAGTGTTGGTGGTGGTTGGGTTGCTGAGTGGCTGCCTTTTTAGACCAGCCATTGGGGATAATGCATAAAATTATGTAAATATTCCGAAATTATCATTTAATTTCTAAAATTGTTTATGTTTATGCACGGTAATAAGCAACCAGCAGCCGCACCACCAACCAGCCAGCCATTGAGCCACCAGCCTTTAAAAAAAAAAAAACCCATCAGCCGCGCCACTTCAGCGCACTTCAACTTAATTAAAAATTACTTTACAGACGCCAAATACTTTTAATTATTTTGGGTTCGGCGGTCGAATGCAAAGAAGCCATTGTGTACATATCTACCCCACGCTACCCCCGCGCCATACACACACTATGGGCAACACTGCCAGCTAATTGTTGCCGTAGCTGAAGATGTTGAGAGAGGGTGCCTGATGCATGTTGTCTTTATCGCTCGATGTTATTTTTGCATTAACTTGCAAAAGATATGAATGTGATACATATATGTATGTATGTACATACATATATGTGAAAATATATAGAAGATGCCAGAGCGGGCGAGGCGATGCAGTCCAGGGTTTTCCGGGCAAACTCTTGTATTATTTAGGCAATAAAGCAACTTATACAAACCGCGGGCGATGGCAACGATACAGTTGATGGTTGGCTTCATTGATTTTCCATTTGATTTTATACATTTGTTTTTATGATTTGGCTGCAAATCGAAACACTCGACTCGAATCGCGCTCGGTAATGGTTGATTGTGCGATACGGGGAGCGGGTGTATGTAGGGGGTTTTGCTCATTTAGTGTATGCTGTTGTTTTTGCTGTTGTTCAGTTGTGGTTTCAGTGCAAAAGGGGTCACAGCTCCAGCTAAGAATGCGCCACGTGATTCGCATTATTTGCAATTTCGGTTTTTTACTTGTTTGCCATTTTACGCGCAGCTCATAAAGTTCACATTGGGCTCGGAACGGGGTGGGTGTTTTGAAATTCATAAAACGCGAAAACTGAAGATAACTTCAAAACTAAGCGAATCAAGCGGCATCAAGGTTACTTTGAGAAAAATGGTTGCTGTTCAATGGTCTTTCATTGCATGACATTTGACTTTTGATTACAAAAAAGTCTTGTCCATCAATTATAAAAAATCAATACTTAGATTGTACTTCAGAAATCCATCAAGGTAACAATATTAAATAACAAGTAGCACAATTCCATTTTATATCAATGCTTCACAATTTTGATTCGTATAACAAGAATTCCTTTTCCAAGACTTAATTTTGTAGCAACGAGACTTGAGCACTATTATTCTTAATCCAATAAAGCAGAGCGTCTATTCAATGATGAGATACGGCACAAACAAGCACTCGCTCTGTATACCCTGTATTTTTTGCAATTGGCGTTGTCTAATGCCTCAAAACAAAGGACATATCAATTAGCTGTAAGGGAACTGTAAAACTAAGTATTAATTTCAGCAATAGTCTTTTTAATTTCTAAAATTTGTGATTAATTCTTACACTCGCAAGAACTGCTTTCATTTATTATTACAATATTAAAATCCCTTAGTTGCCTTAGTTTAAATTGATAAATTCAACTGCTATGAGATGGATCAGCAAGCCGAACTTGTCTAATATTATAGCCAGAAGTAACACACAACAGTCAATCGTTTACTAAAAATCTATAGATATGATCTATTATTCATCCGACTTCATTCCCATGTATAGTCAAAGTAAATGACTTATTAACTAAAAAGAGTATCGAACACACTTAATAGGACAGCATAGCCGTACACATAATGACAAAATTGTGCAGGGTCTGCACTTGTCTTGAATTTATAGCTATTGTATGTGGGTTGAGAGTGGAATTGTATGAGGAGATCGCAGCACTTGGCAGCTTGCACTTGTACTTTTGTTGATTGTTTGCTGTCAAGTGTGGAATTGAATTGTTTGTAATTTTCCCTTCGGCCATTAGATTTAATACAACTGATAAACGATTGCGCTCCTCTTTAAGTGCTTGTGTGTGTGTGTGCGAGTGGGTTGAATGAAGCATCCATATATGAGCTGATGGACAGAGGCTTACTGCGCCCTTTGTTCAATGAATGGCCAAGCAAGGAACAAACATTTCACACCTGCGGCAATATGCCCAAAAAATAAAAATAATAATATCAAATAAAAAAAAACGAAAAGGGTAATGATGAAGGGGGTTGGGGAGGGGGCGGGAGTGCTTACTGTGAGCCCGACACTCAAGTTGCTGGCCAAATGTCGAGCACTTTTAATTAAAAGTAATGTCATACAATTCCATTACACTCGGCCCCGAAATGTGTGCGAAACGCATTTACATATCAAACTGGCAGCTAGCTGTGCGAGTTGAGTATAGCTCAGGCTGTCTCCTGTCCTGCTTGTCCAACTGAACCTAGCCTCATGCCTTTCCCTTTGGCTCACCGACCCCTCTTGCTTTTTAGCCACACACACACACACACACACACACTCTGTCATTGCCTCTGCTTTGTCATTTGTATTTGTTTTATATCCCTGCCGGCAGCGCACTTCAAATGTGGCCCACTGGCAAAGTGACAACAAAAGTAAATTAATGTGCGTGCACATACATGTACCCAGCCCCAGCCCCAGCTCCAACCCCAGCCCCGCTCCAACTCTTGGAACACTCAAGCCCAAAGCCTCTCCCCGTTCCTGCACCCCTCGCATGCGTTTTGTATTTATACATATATATGTGTGTGTGTGTGTGTGTGTGGTTTTTGTCGTTGCCTTTACAGGTAATTTATTGCATTCTAACATAATGGAAAACATTTCTGCTAGCCTTCCATTAGACGTGGAACCAACGAAGACGACGATGGTGCCGACGGCGACGACGGCGAGGACAAGACATTAACATTAAGTTTATATCCACACACATCAGCTGTCGTCAGGTTGATCACCTGACCCAGTTAGGGGGCCAGCATTGAGCGTTCGGGGCTTCATTTCGGGGGTTTATTAGATAGTTGATCCAAATATAAACAAATTGCCTGCCCATACGTTCTCATTTCATTTGATGCGTTTTGTCAGCTAAGAGACGTGACACCGCCTGCCCGCCTCGGGATTACTCTCCTTTCCTCCCTCGCTTTGTCCTGTGAATGGGAGCCTATGCAATCGTTTCCAAGTTGCCATCGATAGCTTACTTAAAAACAAATTGACATTAATTGAAGGCATGCCGATGCCAAACACGGCTAAATAAATACGGCTAACGACAACTGGCCAACTGGAATGCGAGGCAGCTGTTCCAAGCTACAGTATTTTAGCCATGGCCAACATACGCTGGCCAAAAAGCAACAAGCTATCTGTCTATATTGAGGCGGTCGTCCAAGTTTTCAACATGGCAAATTCAATTGTCGTTTGATGCGGCGACACAACAAGCCGCATCAAGCAGCTGGATTTGTTTGGGGGCGTGCCACTATATGGGGGCGGGGCTCTTGGCGCATATTTGCCCAATGCTTTGGCATTCACCTGATGAATTTATCACAACGTATGCTTGCAACAGAGAGAGAGAGGCAGACACACAAGACTCGAATGGACGCTTGCCTCGCCTTGGCCCTTCGTTTTGCCACGGCGCGTTGTCGTTGTCTACTAAATTGGTTTTCTTTTTGTCAATTGGGGATTTCGATTGTTGCAAGAGGCCACAGCGACGACATCGACGTCGTTGAAGGTGGCCGGAAAGAAAAAAAAAAAAAATAAAATGCCAACATAAGTATTAAGTTAAATAAAATAGAAAGAATAACGGCTAGATGCCTGACTGGCTTGAAGGCATCGCATTGGTAATGGGAGGAGCCCCCTTCCTTCACCCCATCTGTTACTCCGTCCCGCACGCCCGAAGGCCCGTCGAGACAAACTGCCGGCGCAAAGTTAAGCGCCCAAACATCAATGGGGTCAGCTAATGCTGGTGTCCCAGGACCAAACCCAAGAACCATCGCCATCGCCATCGCCATCTCAATTGAGTATTGATAAAGTTGAAAGCAGAGAAAATGTTCGCTTGCTGCCGTCGTCGTGTCCCCCTCCTGGGGCAATGAGTAAACAATGACATAATGACAAGTGGCGGAGAGTTTAAGTGATAAATAATTAATTGATTTTTGTTGCAACAATAGAGAAAAAGCGAAGAAACAGCGAGGACAAGGAGACGAGAGACGCGCACCGAATCAGGCAAAAGGAAGCAAATGGAAGAAGTTCAAATCCAACAACGAGATAAGTTAAAAGGTAGATTAAGATAAATGGTGACTCGTTCCTGGACCAAACGACTCTCGGCCAACTGTCGCAGCTGCCCAGAAGCACAGCACAGCTCGACTCTTGTCGGCTGTTGTCCTCCAGTGTCGTTGTTGTTGCTGTTGCTTGTGAATGTTGTATGTATTGTTGTTATTATTTTTAAACACAAATTTGCTGGCGTGGCTCTTGGTTGTTCCTTCGCTTGTTTCGCATAATAAAGCAGCAGTCGGATGAGAAAAAGTGAGAATTTCGGAGGAACATCTACAGTCAAGCAGCCAAGGCTTGTCAGGCCTCTGGGGTGCGTTTGGCCAGTTGTGTCCTGTTTTTATTTTTATTTTTATTGGCTCACCGGAAGTCGTGCTATTTATTTCCGCTAGCATTTGATCTTGGAATGGTTAGTTTCATGCTACTGCGACGTGTTGCACGGGCTTCAATCGATAGATAAAACATAAATGAGTTGCGCCTTACCTATTCCCCAGCGACTCAGTAATAGAGCTTCGCATAATTGTTGTCCTTTGCGACACTCCAAGGCTAATCTTAGGAGATTCCATTAAGTAGATCACAATAAAATGTCAACAAAATCCGAACAAATACAAAATGAAAATATCTGACTCCTACTACTAATTACCCATCTGTCAAATCACCTGTTCAAATGGCTCCTCGAGAGCGAGGCGACTTTTTTTCCACAGAGTAGCAAATGAATAAAACCTACCATTAAGTAAAAGCTGAGTATGTGCTAAATATTTCATGTGTGTTAGTTGTCAATGTGACTAGTGACAGTGAATAGTAACAGATCTGTGAGTTAAGCATTCATCGATCATTTTGTTGGCATTACTTCTTCAACCATCTGTCTGAATTATACAACTAATGCATTGCGTATCATCAGAAATACTTATTTCATATGTTCAGTATGCCCAAAGGCCAGTTTCTGCCAAGGCGATTCTGTTGGACTGCTGGCGGTTGATGGTTTGATGTGTTTGAAGTGCGTTGTTCCTGCCATACGCACATACGTGGCTGCCATAAGATCCTGGATCAAGTGGCACGTAAATAGTTAACTTATAATTTCTAGTCACAAACCCTTTATGATTCAAATGTTTCTTTTGAATACTAAAATTTAAATATATCCTTAAGGATCTTTTACAGATAAACTAACTATCAATTGGTAATCAATTTTATTCAGAATTCAGGAAAGAGAGAGGCATACGATTACGAATGAGGGGAGGTCAGAAAACTTGAGATATACCTGTAAATCAACTGTAACTATTTTTATGGGAATTTGTTTTATATTAATAAGTGCCTAAAAACTTCTGGCATGGCAGATAAATAATAACACAATGTGTAAAAAGTAGAAGACACTATTAAAGTATTAAACTCTCTTCATTAGTGATATCGATCAGTCTGCTTGAACTAATGATGTTCATACGCAACAAGAATAGTAGTATACAATACAGCTACAAGCTGAGTCTAACTAATGGTAGATGTTGTCCTTATTGAGTATTCATAGTAGCAAAGTGCCTAAGCCTGTAAATAAACGCCTTTCAAATTACAATAGCCATAGGCTGACATGCAATGCCGGCGGACTGAGTGCATATTTGGTTGATTTAATTAGTAAGTGTACATATTGTGAATATACATGAGTAGTATTTTAATCGATTCATCGATTTTGTGGCACACTGGTGTTCTGGACACAATGTAGTTAGCAGTGTGACCCCGCTGCGTATGGGTAATATTTTTTTGTAATGTCAGTGGCTGCTTAGTGATTATAATCTCGAATAATAAAGCACATACAAAAAGTGCAGGTGACACAGCAAATAGGCAAAAAGTTGGCGTCGCAGCATTACCTTGGCGTCGGCGGCCTTTCATTAATTTTGGACACGCAGACCCCAAGACCCCAAAACGGAAATTGACTGGAGGCGTGTGTGCGCTCACGCCCCCCAGTTACGTCTAATGCTTTCATGTAAGCCAGTTACACACACACACACGCACACACGCACACGCACACACATGCACAAGCAAACACATGTGTTTTGTACGCTGTATGCCATGTTTTTGTTTGTATTGCTTGAAGCCTGCTCCCAAGTGAATAATTTGTTATCAGCGCATAATCAACGAGACAACAACCCAACTGCCGCAGTCCACCACACTGGAGAGCAGAAAAGGTAAACAGAGACACCGAAACACACAAAACGAAAAAAAAAAAAAAGGTGAGGTCCTAGCAATTTTACTTAATGCTGCCACGCATTTGGGCACCTACACCTACACACACACACGCTCGCACGCATACATTTACACATATTCATACACGTGTATGGTGTATGTATGGGTGTTATGTAGAAAAAAGCTGCCTCCATCAAAATAATTACGATACACGACGACATGCATGCATATGTACGGCAGAGTTGTTTTTATTGTTGCTGTTGTTGCTGTTGTTGCTGTTTTTGTTGTCGTACTGAGTGCGTTTATGTGTAGTAATGCGTGTGCACAACAACAAAAAGTCATTTAGTTAAAAACCTGACTTTTTATTTGCGCTGCGGGCAGCCCCAAAGTTCAGGCTCGCACCCAGCTCAAGCCGTTAAGCCTTCCCTCCCCACTCCCCGCTCGGGTCGGGGGTCCAACCAGGCGTTGAACACTTCATCAACTCATCAGAGCGCGCCCTTTTTTGCATGTCCTTAACCGTTTAACGTTGCCCCGCCACGCTCATGAGCTGCTGGCTGTGGCTTGGCATGGCTTGCCTTTTATTTCATATTATTTAATTTATTTTTTCATACTTATTTTTGCGACCTAGCATTGGATCCAGTCACCGACTCCAACGGCAACAGCAGCAACACTCAGGCGCAAACCAAACATAAAATACACAAAATTACTCTTATGAAAATTAATAAGTAAACTTTTTTTTTGCGTTCAGGTTTCCTCCAGAGCTTGTGGTTAATATATATGTGTGTGTGTGATCGAGTATGTTTATGTGTATATACATGTATATGCATATAAATATGTATATATATATAAATTTATATGTATGTGCTTGTCTATACTTATAAGTATAAATGTAAAACCTGTTTTTTTTTGCCTCATTTGGACGCATTTACTGAATGTAATAAAAGTAATTGAAATTAAAAGTGAAGAAAAATGTTTGAGTATGTATGTGAGGATTTGTATGTATATAATTAGCCTGATATAAATGGGTTTGTATGTGCGTACTTCGTTTGCTTCTTTAAATTAATCCCTAAAGTAATTAGAAAAAAAGAATGGCAAATGAGTTCGAGAAGCAGACGAACAGAAAGCGAGGACATCGATACTAAAGATGGGTGCATTCCAACTCTGACTGCGTGTCACGAACACCACACGACTATACTCGACATGCTCCAAAAGATATGGTATTCGCAACTCCTGTATTGTTCCACTCTAGGGTCAAAATCACCCATCACTAATCGCACATGTTGTTAGCTTAATAAGCAAAAGGTTCGTGCTAAGTGCATATTTTGTGCGTGGTTTCAAAACTGAAGCACCAGGGCAACCAGGGCAGCGATGAGTAGGGGAGAGGAGTGGAGGGTGACAGCAAACGACCCTGAAATAAGGATACATTTTTCTCCTTAGCTCGTATAATATGCAATATGATTTTTAAAATGTGTCAAGTCGTGAAAATAAGAAATTTTAGACGTTTTGAAAGATACAAATAACAATTAAGCCCGAGAGAAGTATATAAATAACTCACTCATTACTCAGAAAATGTTGTTTGTTATTTCTCAATTAGCTAATGCTAATGTAATGGGTGGTCATTTTTTTCAGTGCTTTCACAAGCTGTTTTTAATCCAAATGATTATGAATAAACACCAAATAATCATTGTTTTTTCATTTAATTCGTTCTAGGCAAAGTAGTATTTGGATACAAGATCAACATTGGTATTAATGGACAACTTTGGGCACAGTTTAGAAATGGAATGGATCTGGGGCAACACAAAAATTGGATTGGGTGCACCACACACACACAACTAAACTAAATGGTAGGCAATGCGAGTGGCCGTGTGATACGTGGGTGTTGCCGCATGTTGCCACCTTATTTACCTTTACTGCTGGCTGTGATGTCCGCCGTTGTCTGCAAGGTTCAAATGGCAGCGAAAGTTGCATTGGCTGAAGCCCGCAAAGTTTCTTTTGCTGCCTGCCACGCGGTGTGTCACAGTTTGTGGCATGCTCGTAACTTTCCTAAAAAAAAAAGGCAACAGAAAGGAGAAATGGTAGCGGGAAAAAGTTATGACTGCCAGCGGAAGCGGAAACGTTTTGGCAGCGTGTGAAATGCCGAACAGCCGAAAACTAAAATGTCGCGTTCAAAAAGTTATGACTGTCGTTAATTTGGAGCCGACGTCTCCTACGCAAGCTGACATTGCAAAATGGAATGTTCAAAATGGCAAATAGGCTGCAATTTGCGTTTTCGCTATGCGTTTTAATTCAATTTCCCTTTGGGCAGCGAACAACATCACCACATTACGCATTCGCACCATGCACCTTAAGCAATCCCTACTTTAAATACAACACTTCACACACACACACATGCGCACACACGTACACAGTGCGTATGACAAATAAGCAATAGCTTTCACAGCATTTCACTGTGTTTATCTGCTGGATTAGAGAACGCCCCGGCACCAAGGCCCGATAATGCCACGAAACGGCTGTTCATAATGGAGAAACACTCGCACAAACACCCATACATACACACACACACACACACACACACACATACAATGCAACTGGGCAACCCAGATAGCAATGCAACTACTACTCGCAATGCCAATGCTTATGTCTATGGGAATTTCGATGGCGCGCATATTCGCAAATTGACGGTCTTTTGCGCACCTTGTTGTGGCCGTGGCAGGGAGTGCGGCAGAAGTGAGGGGAGGCTGGCGAACGCGGCTCAAAGGCCATACGGGCTTGGGCGTTGGCGTGGGCGTGCCACTGTGTCAGTCGCCAACTTCCGCACAACATTTATCATATTTTGGTTGGGGCGTAGAGTCGCTAGCCAGTTCAAAGTCCAACATTAAGTTCCAGGTATTTGCAACTTTTCGACAAAGGATTTTTGGCTGCAATCGCGGCCATAAATTATCCGCTCTCCACTGTGTTCCGTTCCGCCGCTATTGTTGTTGCTTTTATGCTATGTGTGTCTACTTAGCGCATAATTAGCTGCATGAAATTTGATAGCGAACCCGCAGCAGGCTATGCACAGCTGTGCGTAAGGTCGACAAGGCGTCTAAAGTGGCGCTCAAGCGAAAAATGCCCATGATGAATGTGGAAATAATGAACCAGCTGTAAATGCAGGCTGCCGAGCAAGGTGGAATGAATTAACCTTCACAGGCAATTGAAGGCGTAATGATCTATAACTTGGCTAACAGCAGTAGAGATTGTTTCCATAACTGCTTACAACAATCATTACAGAATTGTGATCAATCAGCTGTAATCTCAAGAACTGTCGCATAGCTGCGGGCAGACTCTGCTCTGAAGTTGACGAGACTCGACATCACTTTCTGGATGATTGTTCAATAATATGCAGACTGAGTCTCTTTCATCTAGGGGATTGCAGCCCATATATATAAGTGAAATTAGATCCCAAGAACTATTCATTACATTTCTGCATTTTATTGGGATTGATCAAGAACTACAACTCATTTGTAAGAGAGAAGCGCAATAGGCGCAGCAGGTTGCAGAACATCAATAATCATTATGGGAATTATTTTATTTTCTCATATATCTGTTATACTTTTCAATGACAATGAAAAGCAAACTTTCCAAAAGTCTTAACATATCCATAATAAGGCAAACAAATCGAAAGACATTGAACACATAAATAAAAGATCATTTCAGCAAATATAAGCCCACACGAATCGAAGGCGAAGCAAATAAATATGAAAATAAATGAAAAGGCAACCAACATCATCAATGAATGAACTTTCTTCGAGCTCAAGTTGTGTGCCGCAGTTAAGGGTGTGTGAGTGTTTGTGTTTATCCTCGAAGGCATTAAAAAGCTTTTTTTTAAAAAAAAAAAAACATAAAGGAAGTCATGGGAAATCAATTGCAAACAAAGTATCAATACAACAGCGAACACGCTACGCATCTGTGAATAAATAAACATAGTAGAAAGAGATATCATATATACATATATATATGTATGTAATATAGTAGAGTACATTTTGAAAGGCGATAATCAGTTGTTAGAGGAAACAAAAGTGCTCAGGAATAGCACCTGTTCAACTTAAAGATTAAGCGCGTTGCAGTTGCAACCATGGAATGCAATAGCAGAGCGTCTACTCAAATAAATAAAACTAAAAGAGCATACCACAGAAAAGAGAGGGGAGCGAAAGAGGGGCAGGGTAGGTGGAAGATGCAGTACGACACAAATATTGTAATCATAAATTTTCATAAACAATTTCACTGGCTTGCAAGCGGAGAACGTTTTGTGTGGCTTTGTTTGCGCCCGGGTCCGTATCCGTATCCGGGTCCGGGTCCGGGTCCGAGTCCGGGTGGCTACCACGACATTTATAATAATTAATTGTGCGCAAATATATGCCGCCAGTGGTCAGTGAAGGTTCCCACTGCTCTGCTCCTGTTCTGCCCAACTACTGCAAATAAAAGGCGATGCGCACAGCAGACTGTGAGTTATTTGTGTCTCGACTCGCACATGGAGTCGCATGCATTGCAATAGAATTTATGGCACTACCAGCTCCAGTTACACTCTTGTTGTCCGGCCAGCGGTCGGTGAAGGTGCGCGCCGGCGCTCTAGAAACACAGCAGCAAAGCAACGAAGCGCTTCTGTCGGAAGTGATACGCAAAAATGTAGCATACTTTTGTGCGCAGCGGATGCTGAACAACACTGACTATCTTGGACGCCATCTTTTTGGAGGGCTCGCGGGCGACCAACGCAAAAGCCAACAAATTGCAACATTTATTCTACAAGACGAATGGCCGCTTGACAATTTATATGTGTAGCCATAATTTTAGCCCGGGCGACAACATACCCAAGGTCCGGGCACCGGTTAGCGGGCAAGGGGACAGCTCATAATAGCCTAAAATTAAAAACAGTCAGTAGGTACACACACATACAGTACAGACACAGACAGAGCTGGGCAAACACGTAGGCACACTTCACAGCGTGGTGGCATGCTTTTGCGGCAACGTGTGAAATAAATTGCTAAATAAAATAAGCGAGCAAACAAACATACGGCGACAAATGAGTCAGCCACAAAAAAGACAACCACAACAACAGCACGCGAAACGGAATAGAGAAAAAATGCAATTAAAAAAGATAAAAAAAAAAACGGATGTGACTTTAATGGCAGAAGGCAGCATTTAATGGTCGTTACGGTAAGATTGTGCATTTGTTGCCAGTAGGCCAGAGGCAAGCGCAAGCATTTAGATGACTTTACATGTTCAATCAAGAGTCACTCACACATACGTACACTCGTTTTTGAGGAGTGCTGCTATAAATACACTTTGAGCCTCCGTTGACGTATTCAAAAGCCCAAATTTGCTCAATTCTCAAGGTGCGTGTCTATTCCTGACTCCTCTTAAGGTTCTCCGATTTACCCTGCACGCATTTGGAGCAGGGTCTGATGGACTAATTCTATAATTTATAAATATAATTGTAAATTATTTAGAAGAGCTAACAATAGTCGTGTGCAGCTTGATTTGAAGAATATTAGAATTAGCTGAAGCGATTATTTGGATCAGGCAAGCGTTAGTTACCTACAGGGTATATCTCAAATCGAGTTTAGTGTTAGTGTAATCTTTTTTCTAACTTGTTTCTATTGTTTATGCGCTCTTGTTTATTACGCGTTACGTTTGCTGCTGTTGGCCAATTTGGCCGTTAACTTTGAATTGTCAGCGAGCACGTCAAGCGTCGTCCTGCTGCGACTAAGGACCTGCCCAGCTGGATCGTTGGCTGTCCAATATTATCGCCGTGGCAAGCACATTCCACGACAATTAACACGCGAGCCACTTAAACAAACGGCGACGACAAAGGCGACGACGAATTGGCTGCGTAAATGGTGGCCACTTCAATAAAACTGTTCGATATGCAATGGCCAAGGGCCAGTTGAAATTCTTTCTGTGTGTTTGTGTAGGTGTGTATAGGTGTGTGTGTGAGTGTGTGTATGTATTTTGTTATGCGCCGTTTGTCTGCCCATGATTTGATTTATTTCGTTTTCATTCTTGTCGTAGTTGTTGTTGTTGCTGTTGTTTTCGTCTCTTTTGCTTGGCAAACGTGAACACCTGTTGTTGTCCCAAGTCCCCAATGACTTGCGTGCGCCGGCGCCTTTATTTTGGCCAGAAACTTAATTGCCCTTTGTTTTCGTCATCGTCAACATCGTTTGTACGGAACATTTATTTACATTTTGTTAACATAAACAATGCGTAAAAGTTCGATGGCTTTGGCCAGTTAGCCAGCCATTCGGTGCGGGGGTTGGATAATTTTGATTGCCAGCGTTTGCTGTGGCACTTGGCTTTGACCTGCCACTCGCGTGCTGACCTGGCCAGCTAATAAGCTGCTCAGTTTGGCTATTTCGCCCACGGCGTGTTCCGTGGAACTGGGCAGGAAATTGGCCATTGCTGTGCATAATGCTTCTGCTTAAATATGCCTGTCTGTGTGCCTGAATATACATATGTATGTGTACGTATTTCTAATTAATGTATAGCATGCAAATATTGACAATCCCACGCAGCTCGCCTCAAGCAAACACCAAAAATTCGCACTTCTTGCGTACCCTGTAGAAGTCAATTAAAATGAAAATTAATTTTCATTGGGGCAGTCAGCGGGGCCCAGCGGCTATTGCTTTAAAGGTGCGAGTGCTGCCGTCAAAAGGACACGACCAGTGAGGCGTGAATCCTGTCATGCATTTAACAGCTTCAGACAAAAGCAGTAAAGAAAAAATACTAAAGACATTCCGCTCAACTTATTGCGGTGTGAAAGCATCTAGCAAATTGAGCAATTTCCTGCGCCTGCAGATAACCAGCACCAAAACAAAAAAAATGCACATTTCTCAGTGCATATTTATTAAAAGCGGACTTCACATTCACTGCACATTCAATATAATCACAAAAAGCACTCATAAAAAGAAAAATGGGGAGCAAATGCAAATCGTTTGGAAATGTAACCGTAAAGGAATTTAATAGTTAGTGTTAAATATTTCTCGGAAACTGTCAGTTAACTCGTTCAATGACTACATACACTCACACAATTCCATAACTGAGAGTGAGCGAACTAAACTAAAGAGTCAAATATTTCTAGGAAATGAATAATAAGATGGAATAATAAGATGGCATTTATAATTAAAACATTAATTATAAACTTCCGCTTTGTTTGAGAATATTTGTTCAATTGACAATCAACCGGAGCTTTTGCAGTCAGCTTTAAATATTTGTAGTTGGCTCGTTAGTCGTTTTGTTTTTAATAGTTTGAATACAATAATTTCCAGCAATTTCCTTTGATTTTTCCGAGCAACATTTTCCAAATTGCTGTTCGAAACACAACTCAAAACCATTAAAATTCTCGTCCAAGACAACCTCAATAAGTGTATAAATTATTTATGTGTATGTACATTTCATAAACTAAACGGACAAGAGTTATGTCTAAAATTAGGATAGCTCATTATTAAATATGCTGTTGATTTATAATTTGTTCAACATCTGACGCAGTAATATTCGAGGAATTTCAGTATCTAGGATAAAGCAACTGCACCATTTACAAATGTGCTCGCTAAAAATAAATAATATTTAATTCAATTTGTATACACGTATTAAGATCAAATATTTAATATTAAGTCTAAAGTGAAATTAAATTTGCTGGCATATTTTTCAATTCACTCTAATTTCATGTTGTTCCAAGTGCCTTTGGGTATCTGAGAAAATGCGAATACAATTTTATGCTTCGAAAGAAATGTGGCAAAAGCGCAAGCGCCGCTGCGTCGCCTGCAAAAGCAAACCACAGCAGCAACAGCAACAACAACAAGGACAATGCCTCGTGACGTTACTAACTGAGAAAGTGGGTACTGAACTTGTCGTTGTCCTCGGCGGAGTTGTCGTCGACGTCGTCGTTGTCGCCAATAAGTCAAAGTTGGAATTTCATTATGCGAGCCTAAAAGTAGGCAACGCATTTGGCAGACAAACAGCCACAAGCCTCAGCGTCAGCACAGAGCATAGCGGATGGTGGATAGAGGATGGCGGATAGCGGATGGCGTATAGCGGATGTCGGCTGGCAACTGAAACTAAAACCAAAACCTGCTGCACCCCTCATTTCAGTGGCAGCACCCGGCCTGCGTCCAGGCCCACCCACTGCCCGTTTTGAGCGACAGCATGCTCGGCAAATTTGTCATTTTGCCAAATGTGTAGCGGTGTGAGTTGCAATACGACGGCATTGACTACAAGGCGGATTGGTTACCAGTTCGCGATAGCAACAAAAAATCAACTGCTCGCTGCGAAGTAAATAAACTTGAATTGTCGTCGACACACTCGAACCAAAAATTTAAATAAAGGAAAAAAACAAATAGACAACAGGTCTAAAACCAACTCGCATTTGACGGGCAAAATATGAAATTCGATCTTATATATGCGTACTGCATGAAATTTTCCATCTCTTAACATTGCCATATCATGCAGATCTTAGCTGTTACACGGTTTTTCTCCAAGTGCACAGACTGACATTGGTTGCCATGTTCGCGGAAGTAATAGAAAGTGAATTTCATGTTGCGAACACGAGTAGAAAATTAAATTCTTGTTTCGCACGTCATTTAAATTTGAAATTGTCAGCTTGTACTTAATATGTGTGTGTGGGTGTATCGTAGTGTATGTGTGTGTGTGTGTAAATGGGTAAGACATCAGCAGAAACTGTGGCAACAGAAAAACGATTAATTAGATTTGGATCGGAAGGCAGCTATTGACTCGACGCTTCCAGCGGTTATTGCATTGCAAGTTCAACTTGTAAACGATATTGAGTCCGCCACAAGGCCAGGCATCAAATTAACTGACAAACACACAAGCAACAGCCATAATTTGGATAAAGTGTGAATAATAGAATACTGCTGTAACAGCAGGTTTCTATTCGGTTTTGAAATTTTCGAAATAATTTAATAAATTTCTAAAAAATCATACACTTCGCTTACATATTTCATTATGCGTTTTGTTTCTCCTTGTAACCAGCCAATTATTTTTTACCGACATTCACTGTCAAATGCTTAATGTCTTGTGCTTCATACCGATATTTCTTATAATTGTTGGAATATTTCAAAGCCAAGAACAAACTCGAAATAATGGAAAGAATATATAGCAAGAAGGGACATTAGTTTTTATTGCAATCTCACTTTGAATTCGGGTTTATTTGTTTCCTACTATCTTTAGTAGTCTGCTCACAACACAAATTAATACTTGTCTCTGGAGAATTGAATATATTCATCAAATTTGTCTACAAGCGTAAACGCTCAGCGTGGGACTAATGTTTCTACTATAAGTAAGATAGATTATATATTTAAATGTGACTATATATATACCTGAACTTAAGTTTCTCTATCTCTTATGAGCTTTATGAAACTGGACCCACACCTATTTATACACAACGGTCGAGTTAGAGATGCCTTCTCCTTTCTACTCCCATTGCATAACTTTTTTTGCAACCAATTTTAATTAAAAACAAAAGTGAATTTTATACTCAGATCAATCAGCAGACGCAAAAGGGAGCTTTCACTGAAGTGGCGCGCAGACAAGGAAAGTCGTCAACAGCAGCGAAGTCAAGTGTGCAGCACGATTCAAGCTAAATCGAAGCATTATTGTCGCTTTTGTCGACAGAGACAACACATCCAACAGCGATTGCAACAAGAACAAGAACATTGAGCATGAAAATTATATGCGCGCTTTTTCGCTGTGTGAGTTTCTTTCGAATTGGGGCTTGGTCACTGGCAAATGGAGTCGTAAAAATTATTTTGTGACAAATCGTCCGCGTACGTGAGTCTCATTTAAATGCGTATTCCTCCCCCCAAAATGATATTAACAATTCAACGAGCAATGCGTAGTGGCAAAATGTGTGTGTGTTTTGAAGAGGGGGGGAAGACAGTCAGGGTTCAAAGGCCAAGCCCAAGTCAGAGCCGCTGAAAAGTGCGCATCAAACTATTTTAACTATTTACCCACGCACATGTCGTATGCCCCATGTCCCCTTGCCACATGCCACCCAGTTAGAGAATGCTAACAACAACGTGACATGGCTGGAAAGAGAGCGTCGAACTTCACTGCGAGTGATGTAATATGCGACTAAGCTGGGAAAGGACTCGGACTTGCTTAACGTTAGCTAAGCTGTCGCCTGCATGCCGTTCAGCATGTGTTATGAGCCAAAAGGGAGGTGGCTTCCAGCGGATCGTGGGGTGGTGCACAGTGGCGGGGTTGCGGGGTGGTTGCTTTTAAATTGGCGCGCGTTGCAAAGACTGTGCTCGACTTGTGCGTTAAGCGGTAAATTGCGTGCAATGCAAAATGGAAAATTGTGCGTGAAATGTAAAATACACTTAGCCGACTCACTGACAGCTCTCACACCGCTCTCATTTGCATTTGCATTGCGTGTCCACGTCTGTGACCCGTTCAATTCCATGCCACGACACCACTTTCAGAGACTGCGCCTACTCCGCACACCCCGTTTTGTGATTGCGTGTGTGTATGCAACACTGCAATTTGGTAGGGCATTGCAGCACCCTTTTAAGCAAATTAAGCATAAGAACACAAAGTGGACGCCATTATGTCGCAGTGCGTCGCCATGGCTCAAATGAGGAAATTCAACTGTAGCGACAGAGTTTTTCGCATTTGCAACTTTCTAATTTATTTATCGTCCACTCAAAAATGCGCACACACACGCGCTTAGAAACACACACACACACACACATATACACACATATATATTTACATACACTCGCAGCGGCGAGTGCTTTATTTGTATTTGAAGTGCGTGTAAAAGTACTTTTGGTTTTTATTGTTATTGCCACTTTTGTTGCTGGCCATTGCTTGCTGTTGCTGTAGTTGTTGTTGTTGTTGTTCTTCTGCTGTTATTATTATTGTTGTGGTTATAGTACTCTTTTAGCTTTTAGATATGGCTGTTGTAGTTTTGAGCACGTTATGATATGGCCTCCGCTGATTTATGCTAAGTACGTACTACGTACCCAAAAGGCGCCTGCCAACATTACCATCTCAGTTCGGCGTCCATAAAATGGAAATGCGACATATTTGCAGGCGCATGTTAAGCCAAATAAATGTAGTTCGATGACTATAAAAAAATAACAAAACAAATATACAGATATAAAGATTTTAGCTAGTAACCAAGACGTACGAAAAGCTTTTTTGTCACATGAGAATTTTACTGAATTAGTCAATTTCATAAAATACCTCGTTAAATATTTTCTCGGGTAAATTTTATCATCGGCAACAATGATGATGAAATGACTTAGGCAATTTATATTCATGTAGTAATAAAATGTAGTTTATTTTATTGTTATAAATGACGGCCTGGGCTGGGCTGCGATAAGAACGGTCTTAGAATACTGACCTGACAATTCTGTCTTGTACCTGTCTTGTACTTGTCTGCGTAGTGCTATCGACTAAGAGGTCATTATCAGTAGCGGAAATTGCCGACTCTGTGATTCAATTGACTAATATACTTACAAGAAAATTGTTTAAGTTTATATATATAGACAAACATTTCATCTAATTGATTAAACATTAATGCGGAATCATTATTATTGTTTATTTTAGCTTGCAGTCGTTCATTTGTTGAGCCAATAAAATTCCAAATTTGTTGCTTTTCACCCAATAAAACGTCATATCACTGCTCGGCCATAAAAAACATCGAGTCGAGAAAATGTTTCCAATTGTCTCAATGCGCATTTAATTTTACCAACACGAATCGTGTTTCTCTATCGTGGCACGGGACTATTAGGCAATGGAGGCATGCGGCAAGCAAACGATGCGTAACGGAAGTTTGTCGTTTATAGTCCCCTTTGTGACGGTAGCAAGTAGAAATATGAGAACGTCTCATTGATTAGCGCGTGCCATTTGCCTATCAAGAAAATGTCATAAATTGACTGCCGTCAGGAAATGGTAGCTGAAATTCATTTGTTGTACGCACAGCGCATGAAAATCAACAAATAAAATCTACATTTTACAGTCACTTAAAATGTATACGCACACTTTTGTAGGGGCGATTGCTCAATGAAAAGGGTTAAATAAATCGATAATAATAGGCGTGATAACATGTCGCAACTTAATAGCTACAAATATTCGTCGGACGTCGGACGTCGGTCGGCCGGAGAGGGAACCAAAAATAATAAAAGTAAAATAATAATAATCGACACCTTGCATAGGTGACAACATTTCAAATTGTCAGCGAAACTATCACGATAATTGTTTTTCATGTCGACATATTGTTGATTGACTCTGAGGGCCACTGCGGGAAGGGGGTGGGGCTAAGGCGTACTACGTGGTTACTCCTATCACTTTGGGTATTATGCAAAATGTTTCGTGTTCTCAATTGAAAGGATGAAAGGTTTGATATGCGATGTCTGACAAGTTCTGACTTTGTTCGTAATTGATTAACTTTGATTCGGATTTGCAGTGCTGTGCGATAATCGCCTGGCAGAGACATGTGTAAGTACCCGACTTGCAGTTGCTTGACATAAAAATGCAATTAAATTGCTTGCTGCAGAATTTGGGATTGCATTCGGTAAGCAATTTGTGCAATTTCGGATGAATCGTTGAAAGACATGACACAATAAATTATTTATGGTTTGTTTCTTCCTTGAAAAAGAAAAAATGCCTTACGGCTCAGATATGAAAAGTGGAAAAGCGAATGGGAAAAGGCAAAACTTCTTTGCCCAAAAGCATTTTATTAATGAATGTATTGCCAAGTGCTTGTGTGCGTGCAAGTGTGTAAGTGTGAATGTGTGCGTGTGTGTGTTTGTGAGCCTTTGTGTGTTTATTTCTGTGTTCACGTTTGCCACTTGACTGCTCACACAGCCAAGAGGTTGGTCTTGAATGTGCTTACATATTCATAAATGCATAAATTGAAGGTAAATTCGCAAAGAAAACATTTCACATCACTTTACATTAAAACTTTGCGCTCTTCTCTCACACTCTCTATCTATCTCCCTCTCTCTCGTTCGAGTGCTCTCTTACCCTCTCTTTCTGTACGATTATTTTCCTATAGCCACCTGCCATGCCCCAGCCTGCATATATACCTCTTCTCTATGTTGTTTGCTTTTAATTTTCGAATTTTTGAAATAATGCCTGCAGTTATTTGCTTAAGTGTGCGTATAAAAATCGAGTATACGCACTGATAACGTACCATTTTAGCCCATTGTAAATCAACTGCTTTCACTGCCGGCTATATAGCACGATGTGCAAGTGTATTTAAGTACACGTGCCGGTGTATGCGTGAATGTATGTGTGAGTGCTCCTGCCAAGCCATCAGTGAATATATCTCTATTTGCACTTCTGCCAGTGGCATAGCAAAGATTATGTTTAAAAGGGCTTTTAACCAAAAGTTGTTTTTCTAATGATCAATATACCAAAGTGATTCATAAGCTCCGTGCTGCGAAGTATTTTTAGTTGAATTTCATATTAAATTTGATTATTTTTGAAGTATGCATACAAACGTAGAGTTGCACATTCGTATCTCTAACCCCCATTGAACCAATTTTGACTGTGGTCAGCTGGATAATAATGCTTAGCCTCTGGTTGTATAGCAATTGGGAAACTCGTTGCACGATTATTTGCATACAACAGATGCTGCTGTTCCCATTAAATCAAGGGTAAGCGCAATACAGTGAGAAATGTACAAAATCGCATCAGAAACCATTTTGATAATTGAGCCAAGAAGAAAAACAAATCAATTGCTGTATGAAATTTCAATAGCTATTCCAAATTAGGTTAACGCAGCTCTCAAGTCGAACTCATAAATGTCATTTAAGGCCAAATAATGAGCGAAAGAGATAAAGAGTAAAAGGCAGACCGAGTCAGAGGAATGATTTGCTATATGACAAGCAAAAAAAAGAAAAAATCCACGCGCTAAACAATTAACAACCAAAGCAGACAATGAATGCGAGATGCGCAGTTAACTAATCTAATTAGGCAAACAGCAAGACATATAAGTGTGTGTACATGTGTGTGTGTCTGGCTGTGTAAGTGTGTGTGTGTGTGTGCGCGCGCTCTGGCATCGTAAAATTGGTTTTATGACAATGCATAAAAATGTTGCATGAAATTAATGAGCAAAAATTAGATGAGAAAGAGTCTCTAAGCGCCATGCCATTCCACACACTGTGCGCCACCCAATTCAGCACTTTGTCGGCACAGACGATATCTCTAATATTCAATGACCACAATTGACATTTATGGTGAGGCGGCATCCTTGCGTAATCGAAATAAAATGCAATTAATTGAATTTATTGTTGCATTTGTTGCCATTGGGCGCATTAATGTCAAGTCAAATGACTGGCAGTAAAGACAAGAGCCAATCAAATGAGGCAGAGTACCAATGAGGCAGATTCAAGTGGGCTCATTTGCCCCACATTTGGGCCAATAAAAACTAGCGCAGAACTTCGGTACAACATTTGTAAGTGCTTCCTTGCATTGAGAGAGAGAGAGAGACGAGTGTCAGTTTTGTCGACAGGTCCTGGCATGGTGCAACGATAAATTTATGAGCTTTATAAGACACATGTCCCATCACCATAAATCATATGGCAGCCGCCGCAGAACTGGAGGCACAGCTGACAGTCCGCCAGCTGTAGGGACAGACCACGAATGTGAGAAATGTCCTTTTTGCCACGCAATGCAATTTTCAAATGTATTTCAAATATTGCAACATGGCAACTGTTTCGAATCGCATTCAGAACTGCCTTTGCTGCAGTTTGCCCAACACAAAAACCCACACTCTCAGACACTTACACATATGTGCATACTTATATGTATTAACTATATGGCCAATTGAGAGAAAGAGAGATAGAGTAAGAGGGGGAGAGAAGGAGAGAGAGAGAAAGAGAGGACACAGATGCAATATATTCAGCGGCTTTTGGGTTTTTATGTGCTAGCCACTGAGCCTTCATCCGGCTTGTTCACTTCCTAGTCGTTCAGCTCGTCGTAGTCATTTGGCACCATGGCACATTGTCACCGGAAGTGCCACACAAACAAACACACACATTCACATACACACATTCACACACACATACACACATATTGCACTGTCAGTTCGCAGTTGTCTTGGCAACAGAACCGCTTTGGCCTTTGACTTTGTCCATCTGCTGCGTTTTAAGTAATATGTCTGCCTCTATATATGTTTTTATTCAACATTTATTGCGTATTCTGGAATCTTCATTTTTTATTTTGTTTATACTGAAATGGACATTGGCATGAAATTTGTGTGTGTGGCAGACACCACAGGCGAAATGAGGTAAATCTCTCACCGGCCGTGGGCAGGGTTTCTTTAATGTTGGCTGGCTTCTTGCTGGTCATGTTCATGTTCATGTCCATGTCAATGTCAATGTTCGAGTCCTTTTTTGGATTCCTGTTGGGAGCTGTATGATTATACTCATTTTTATAATAATATGACAGGTATCACAGCCAAAGGTCAGTGCTAATGCATCGGACATCAAGGGTTTATCGTCAAATTCACATTTGCGAACAGCGTTGTTCCAGATTATATAAATGTCTACCTTTTCACCACTTTATCTTGAATTAGTAGTTATTTAGAGATTTACTGTCAACTGATAAATATCGTTATTTTCTTTTCTTCGTTTTTTTCTTTTTGCTCTGTTTTCTATTCATCCCATTTTCAGCAGGATCTGTCCAGCATTCAGCTGACCAAATGCAACATGGCTCAGACCGAAAGCGTCATTTTATGTGTGTGTGCTGGCATCGGTTAAATCTAACAAATGACACAAAACTGCCAAAGCGAAATCACTATGAATGTCACTTGGGTTTCGTCATTCGACCAACGTTGCCAACTGTCTTGCCTCACCGCATCACAGAACCAACATACCACCGCACCACCGCTCGCTGTCCTCTAACACCTGCGGGCCCACCGAATTTTTGACATGTGCCATTATTAGTTCAGCACTCTGACATTTTTTTCAGCTCGGGCGAATCCTATCGGGATTTTTTGGCATTGTTTTTTTCGTTTCGCAATGCGTTCTAGAGTTTTTATGACCATAAGAGTTTTACTTCTCAGATGGATGACAGTCATAAAAGTACACACACACACACATATACATACTCAGGCACAGCCTTGACGTGGCGTGGCCATTTTATCACACGAACACACATTGCTCATACGCAACGTTGGCCACAGGCTTCCTTTCATGCTTCCTTGCTTGCCTGCCTGGCCGCCTGCCTCGTTGGCTGCACTAATTAAACTTGTGCTCGGCTGTTATTATGGCTGCATTGCATGGCATTGGTTAATGTGTGTTACAGCAACATGCACAGGCGCCATAGCTGCCGCTCACCTGAGACCCACCTGTTTTAATGCCGTTGTCCCATTGTCTTTTCGAGGCCTTCGAGTCTGGTGCCCATTAAAAAAAAAGAAAGAAAAGGTCTGCGGCGAACACGTTAAGCATTTATGTGTGTGCATCTAATTAAAATAAGTTCGCATGGCAATGGCACTTCAAAGTCTAAATTGTCGTTATGGCTTATTTCATTTCAACTGCACACACACACACACACTCACACACAGACAGCACAGCATACCCCGAGGCGCTGCGGCGGCCAGGTGGCCCCTCTCTGCTGACTTTGGGCACAGCAAGTAAGCCAGTCAGCTACATCAAGGGACAACATTAAAAGCGCGTGTAACGCAGCAAAGCCAACTATCTGAACACAAAGTCTGTTGTGCCCTTTCGCCCCTCCAGCCCCCGCCACTCTGCTCCTGAATGCCCCCCTGAATGCCCCCCCTGAATGTTCACCTGCATTGCCAGCGTCCTGTCTGCCTGCCCTACAGATACGTAATTATAATATTTTTTATTAGCTTATCTGATACGCAAACAACAGGGAAATAACATAAATTTACTCGACGCTGCTGCTTTTGCCAGGTCCCTTTGATTCGCCTGGGTCCGGTCTATTAAAAATAAAAAACACAACACACAAAAAAAGGCATTGAGGGTGAACTGCTTGAAATCATAATGTTAGCAGACAAATCCCCTTTCTAAGTCTGGAATGAAGCTTTAAACTTACTAAATTTATTGAATTGGTTACAACATTGACCAATAATTAATTATTGCAGTTAAAGTAATTAAGCAAGAGAGTCAAACAAGTTTCAAAATCCAAAATTTTGCGATTGAAGACTGCTAAATGACGAAAGTTTTTAGGAAAAGAAAAAAATGGTTCTAATCAACTGGAAAATTGTTTACCCATAAGACTTGAATTATCATATCGGAAAAGAGCTATTTATTAAAATATGAATCAATTAATTTATTAACAAAACAAACAAAAGAAAATTTAAATACCAATGACAAATCCCTGAAAATTACAAAAATTTGGCATGAAATTTAGAAAGTTATAAACACATTTTCCATTTAATTTAGAATATTAATTTATTTTCGCAATTGAATTCAAGTTACAAGTGTATTGACAAATTCATAAGGCTTTGTCGCATTGGAAGGGTATGTGAGCAAGAAACTTGTTCACTTTCATGCACACACACCTACACACCCAACATTATGTTGTTATTGCTGCGGCGGCGGAGCATTGTTTATTATACATTTTAATATATGTATGTTTGTGGGTACGTTGCAGGCGGTGCGGCGAGCATAGGTAAAAGATACTCATAGAGTGACCGGGACAGGGGCAGGGGCAGGGGCAAGGGCAGGGGCGCACTGTCAGGGCACCCGCAACAACAAAAACAACAACAAAAGCAATAGCTTCGCATCTTTGCTGCTCAAAGCCTGCCAAGGTAAGGCAGACGGTGGACCTTGAGCCCCGGCTCGAGTCGCAGTTGATAATATAAATGGAAAAACGAAAGGTCGACATTTATTATGAGGCTTTATCAGCAAAGGACATTTGTTCTGTTTCGTGTTATGAACTGGGTGTATTATTTGGCTACTCGCACAGCAGCCGGACATCAGCCAGAGAGCAAAACATATACCTCCAACCCTCCAACCACACCACGCCCACGCTACAACGATGCTTGTCCGTGCGTGTGTAAAGTTTTGGATTCATGATGTCCCCGTTGCGGCCGGCGCGTGTTCTCCTGGGGTGGCATCTGTTTCAGTTAATGGACATAGGCGTCCGGTAATATGCCAGCTACGGGTACACATGGCCTCTACTCGTCCCAAATATAAAAACAAAATAAAACCAAGAACGCCCTAAGCAGGAGAGCTCTTCAACATCACATTATTAGAAACGAATTGTGTTATTTATTCAAATGACGAAATCGAACTCACTAATTAGCGTCCTTCGAGGCGAGTGTCAAATTTCCTGCTTGCAATGGGGCAGTTTTCGGAATGGAAGCAAACATTTTTAGCTGATTTCGACATGTTCATTCGAAATTCCAAAGCCACTTATTCGATGCCAGACCAGCCACCAACCTCGGGAGTGTCGCATCCACAAGCCGGATGTGCAGCCACTCAGTGTGGAAGCTGCAGATGCAACTGAAACTGGCTCTCACTGCATGTGGTCGATTGGCAGACAAGCCCTTGCTATGCAGTGCCACACAGAGTTGGAGCGTCAAGATCTCAGTGCTTTGCTATTTGCGCATTTCCGGTTTCCGTTGCAGCTGCACGTTCTCAACGAACAAACTCAACTCCCTTGCCGCCACAGATACGTTCTTTATATGCAGCAAATATCCTGTTATACACCGAATGCTTCTTATTCCACTGTCGTTGTCGCTCCAGCTAGGCGATGGCTCTGTGCATGGGAATTATTAACTAAACAGGCGGCATCAGCACCGACAACAACAACAACAACAAGGAACACAGGAACACCACACAGTTAAGGTAATGCACGTTATGGCGTCTGCATTCCAGAATGCAGCATCGCTCCGAGCTCCAGTTGATGGCGTCCATAAAGTCTGCAAAAATAT
Organism: Drosophila cognata; assembly: GCA_035041535.1. Classification (NCBI taxonomy): domain Eukaryota; kingdom Metazoa; phylum Arthropoda; class Insecta; order Diptera; family Drosophilidae; genus Drosophila; species Drosophila cognata. Next base: position 13,703,786 of record JAWNLC010000571.1, read on the forward strand.
TATGATGTGTGCATTGTTTAAGGCACCCAGCCATGTCAGACTGTGTAGGTATGTGTGTAAATATGCGCCCAGGGGCTTGACATGTGCATGGCTAGCCTCAACACCAGGCGACCAGCCTCCTGCTCTCGCCCTCGTCCACGTTCTTGCCCTTGCCCTTGGCAAACCCATCGTTACATTTTATGTGGCAAGCTTTAGCCAATGTTTCCGTTTGTAACCCGCCCCTAAGCTGGCAATGGCCAAAACAGAACCCTAAGCTTCGTTATGGGTTTTTGGTTATGAAACCATTGGCATAATTATTAAATAGAATTGCAGAAGAAAAAAGTATTAATATATATTATGTTAATCATTGAAAGGCCAAAACCATTTCCAGGCCTTTAAAGCCTTTTCGTAAAAAATATCTAAGCTGGATTTTTCAAGTTGAAATAAAACAAAAGCTATGAAAGTCTTACTGCGCACGTCTCCGAGTCGGAGTCGGAGTCGGAGGCAGCAAGTCGGCGAAATCAAAGTCAAATGTAAGTAAATAAAACATATTGTTTCTTATATAGGAAGACATTTTGCAAAATTGCCACGATTTGCAATGCAAATCAAACATAGCGCCATTATTTCACTCACATGCACATACACACTCACACACATACAACTACGCGCAAATATGTATGAAATGAAAGTGAAACCTTGGCGCATATGTTGCTTCAAAAGCACATGAACATCTGTCTGCCCGTCTGCCCGTCTGCCTTTCTGCTGTGTGCTTGAAATCATTGCGATAATAACGCACGCACGCGCTCACACACACACACACACACACGCACACACGCACACACGCACACAGAGAATAATAGAATGGGTATGTGTGCTGGTCTTAACCTGCGGCAAAGAGCGAAATAACAACTACAGCAAAACGACAGCAGCCGTGGCGTAAAAACAAGTCCAAAAAGAAGAACAAAAACAAATAAAAAAAATTGGCAAAAAATATGTTTAAAACATTTTCCTCCACTTTGCATTTTTACGTTATTCACTGCTCGCTGCTCCTGTTACCGGCAGTCATCCGGAGTACACTCTGCCCCCACTCTCCCGCCGTACCGCCACCCCTTCCATACACTTACCATTCCCCACGGCGAGCATTTGCTTTAACTGTGCGTGTTTTCATTTCGACGTCGTTTCTTTTTTTTCGCTTTTTTTTTTGTGTTTTTGTAAATTTTTGATTTGTTATTGTTGCACGTGTTGTCTTTTGCCATTGTTATGACAATTTATGCTTGGCGGGCAAACGAGCCTCAAAGCACACTCTGAGGTTAGGGTACTTCAATCCACACACACACACAGACACACACACATATACACACCATGCAACTGAGTAGGTTGCTTGCTGAGCACCTCGAGAAGAGGCAAGTTATCAGCATGCTGCCAGTTGTCCAATGACTTCTGGTTAACGGAAAGCGTACAAAAATAGGACCAACAATAACACAGACATCCACATCCTGGAATAATGAGTAAAAACAACAACTCTCGAAATTAACATAATCAACCAGAGTTCCGCAACAACCCTAACTGCGGCTTGACAAATATTTGTGTTTTGAGAAGAGCATTCATTTGGTATGAATGAAAATAATTATTTGAAATTAAAATGCAATTTTCGTTGTTATTTTTACAAAATTTTTTTTGCTTGTTTTATTTGTTTTCCTTCAATATATTTATGTATACATAATATAAGTTTTTTTTTTGTTTTTTTAGCCGTTTATTTTTATATTATATTTACGTGTTACTTCTATTCATCATTTCTATGTTGCAATAGTTGTTTTCCATGTTGTTTTTTTTTGGTTTTGTTTTTTTTTTTTTGTTTAGCTTTGTATATTTCCTTAATGCTTTTTTGCTGGCAACTCACCGACTATCTCCGAACTTCTGCACTGGCCTTTTATAACAACATTCGAACATCATTTTTAGTAGCCTGCATTTTTTTCTTGTATATAATTTGTATAATATTTCGCTTGCCTTTAATTTGGTTTGTTTTTGGCGCGTTTGTATACAAAAACGCAGCCAAATTTTGAGTTTTTCTTTTTTGTATTTTTTTGTGTTTTTTTTTGTTCTTTTTTTGTTTTAACTATAAATATTTTTTCTTTCTTTCATTTCATTTTGGGAGTTGCTATGCTTAATTTGATTAACCTTTTAATATTCGTTACGTTGTTTCACATGTGATTTCTTATGCAAACGCCATTTGTATAGATGTGACTGTATGTGTGTGATGTCTATGTTTAATGTCATATTTGTATTTATATTATGTATAAACATACACATAATTGTATATTATATATTGTTTTTGTTTTTGTTTTGTTTTTGTTTTCTGTATATTTAAAACATAGCTTATGCATTTGATTTCATTTATTTTGTTTGGTTTTCATTTTGTTTGGTTTCCACTTACGTTGTGCTTCATTTTTGCTTCATATTTTTCCTGTTTGCTTTTTGGTTTTGTGTGTGTGCTTCTAATCCTTGTCCTCAAACACACTCAAACATTCTTAAATTTCTACAAAATATTTGCAGTACTGCAGTCGATATCTATTTTTTGTTTACTTTATTTGCTATTTACTTAACATATTTTATGTGTTAATACATATATGTACATACATGTACGTATATATGCATATATATATAGTCTACACATACATTTACTATATATTATTTCTTACTTGTGTGTAGGTGTTTGTGCGTGTGTGTTGTGTCGTGATTTTTCTTGTGCACAGATTATCTGTGTCTTTGTAGTATGATGCTTTCCAAAACCTACTATGCATGTTTTGTATTTTATTTTGATTTAGTTTTTTATTAGCAGTTTTTGGTTATTTGCTCTCCGTTTGATTTCTTCTACATTTGCATTGTGTTTACAATCTTACTTTGATTTTAAATGCATAAAATGCATGCTAATGCCCTCTTGGAATATTGCACAAAAATATTATGGATCGTTTCATTCGAATGCATTTCGCAACTGGTTCAAATCTCCACTCGCTGGCTTTGTATGTATGCTCTATTGAAGGGGTTTCTTCTAGCTTTACTTACATTGCTATTATATATTTAGTTTAATAGTTTAACGTTAAATATTTTGGGGTTGGTTTATTCATTAATATATATAAATAATTAATCTCATATGTTTGTGTATACCATAGCATATGAGACGACACATAACATTCCGCTGTCCATCCCAATGCCATCTTGATGCAAGAACTGTGCCAATGGTTGTCTTATGAATCTGTTAAATGTTGTTCGACCACAGACTGTGTTTTATTAGGCATTCGACAAAACAAAATCCCAGAAAAAGTACAGATATTCATAAGTTTACATGTTACAATAAATGTAATTTATGTTGCGCTCATTGGTTTCATGTTGGCCAACAAATAAGCCGCTTCAATGTGGTTGGTTTGGGTTTGGGTTTTGTGTTGGGTGTCGGTTTGAATTTGAGTACTGCTCTATGTAAATATATGCTATGTAATTATTTATACTCGTATTGTATTGTTGCTTAAATAATACTTTTATTTGATTGATTTTCGGTTTTTGCTTTGTTTTAATTTGATTTCATTTTCATTTCATTTCATTTAATTTATGCTACGTGCCTTAACTACAGACTGACCCTTGGCCCAATCTTTATCCATGTTTGTCTGCATGTTTGTTTGTTTGTTTGTTTGTTTTTGCGTGTGTCTGTGTTCTAAAATTTTGCTAATGCTCCAGCTTCTGCTTTTCAATAAATAACACGCCAAATTGACTAAATTGTAATTGCAGTTTCTAATTATAATCTACAATTGGTTTTGTATCTCTCTTCGTTTTGCTATTCCCTTTCCACATTGTCCAAAACAAGATTCACTTTAATTTGAATATTAATGATAAATGAGACCAAAATATAAACAAATTATAAATTTACAAATATATATCAATTGAGCTATGAAAACCATCAAGATATTTATAACACATATTTTGTATTGTTGTACAAAACACAAAAAAAAACAAAAAAAAAATACTCTGAGTAAACTATAAAATAATATTGGAGTATTACAAGTGGTGGAGTACTTAGTAACTCAGTTGTCAGTTGCCTTGCCTAATGTACCCACTTATTGCATACAATAAGCCAGTTAATGGGTTGGCCTCCTGCTTTGCTTAACCTTCTTTGTAATTTTCCGTATATATGCCTATAAATATGCTGCCATTTTGTTTTGTTTTGTGGTTGTTGTCGTTACTGTATATATATAAATATTTAGTATTTGTATATATATTTAGACGTATATAAATGTCTTAGCACATTCAATAGTTGCACAACATTAATACTTTTTTTTTCGATTTTTTTGTTTTTGTTTTCTTTAATATTTTTTCATATTTATATTTATTTTACTTTACTATAACTTAATATTTATATATCATTATAGATTTAGTTTCCAACTCTGGGTTAGCTTCTATATGGAAACTACTCGTTTAACTCTTTACTGATATGTTGCGCAAACATTAACAAACAAACCAATAATATTTGTATATAATCTGTTATCTTTTTCTGTATAGTATTTTGTTTCGTTTTAAATATAAAGTTTGCTTTCATAAATGTGCTGATTTTTCTTATAGCCAAATTTTATTAACTTTTTTTTATTGGTTTGGTCAACAATGTTTTAAATTTTTACCTGCCTAAGTTATCGTTTCCTTAACAAAAATCCTTTTTTTTATGTATATTTTTCTTTTTTCATAAACAAAATAACAACAGAAAAATGCAATTATCGCATCAGCTATAATCTCTCAAAACGGATCGCACGGTTTTGCCTCTTGTTTAAAATCACATCTACATCTAAGTCGTGTCCTATCATGTTGAAACATGCAATGCCTCTCATAGTCCAACTACTCGGTAAGTTCTAGTGCTAAAAACATCTTAATCTTAATATACATTACAACTCGCTAGTTTCTTAGGCTAGTATGTCTGTGTCATGGTTCGATTAGGTTAGGTTAAGGTTATAATCAGCGATGCTGCGTATGTGAGCTTGGTTAGCTATAGACATGCATACACAACATTCAATTATGTATTTGAACTATAGTACTACTTGCCCCTATGACCCTAAATACTTTCATTGCACATATCGCCCATGTGCAAAATTGCAACTAAATTTGCTTGTGTGTGTATATAAAATATATAAAATGCCCACACATACAAAAGTCAAAACAAAGGTATGAAAAACGAAAACAATGAGCCAAAAAGACAGAGATAAAACGCGCATTATACAAATCGAAACCCCCGATCATCACCCGGTGCCCCCCAATTATCAAACCCTGACTGAAATGATTTTTAGTTAAATTGCGCGATGCGTACTCGTACTACATGTTCTCTGCTTGTTTTTGTTGATTTTTTTTTTTGTTTCTTATCATTTTAATTGGTTTTCTTTATGAACATTTATTTGTGATTTATCATCCAAGACATACTCGCACATATGTATATACATACATATGTACATGTATAATACGTAAAACACTCACATAAACACTATTTTCCATGTGTCTGCTTATATATATATATATATGTATATATATATATAGATTTATGCTAGGTTACATATATGGCATATATGCATGTATATTTACTATGCTATATGTGTATGTATATTTCTAAATATGTTGATGTATTGATGTACGTTATATAAGCATGTTTTCTATCTTCTGTTTTTTTTTGTCTTAATACTTACTATATAAACCATTATATTTCTAATTCACTTTTATGTTTGTGTGTGTGTGTGTGTTTGGGTTTGGGTATGTGTGTGTGTGCGTGTGTGTGTCTGTTATAACTAACTCATGTTTGACATTTGCTGAACTGCGATTTCCATTGGCCTGACAGACGAACACACAACACTCAGACGAAGAGCCAAATGGAGACGATAGTACGTAGAGCCCTACAATGACTCAGCTAGTGTGTATTTCGAAAATTCTATATGTTCTATATGAGAGTGTGTACTCATATGAGTATGTCTGACCATTCGCATCTCAATTATGATATAACCTGTGGGGGGGTCTGTGAACAAATTTCACTAACTATTTCCCTCTATGTCTCTCTGACTGTTTGATTTGGTATGCGCTTATTGCTGTTTGTTTTTTGTTGTTGCTGTTTGATGTTTTGTTTTGTTGTTGGACATGCATAAAATTAAACAGGACCTTCGGAATTTGCATTATAGTATTTTTGGTTGTTTTGGTAAAGCGAATTGGATATGCGCTCATTTAATTGCTATATGTATATGTATTTTATTATGGCTTTGCATTTATTATGGCTAATATCAATTAATATCATTCGATGGCATATTTTGATTGTATTCATTATATGTACGAGTATATTAGTATATGCATGTACTTGTGTATTGGCGTTTCCTCTAGTGTTTGCTAATCTCTGTTCCCGAAACATTCCACAAATCTTTTACGCTCGCTGTTTGTTTATTTTTAATACTCATTTGTATGGCTATCAACCAACAAACGAAGCGTCGAAGCGATATGACAATTAACATGAATGTAGATTTGAACTGAGCACAACAAATATTGATTTGTGGATGTAGATACTTTACTCGTGAATATAGCAAGTGACAAGTTGTAAAGACTTGTGGAACAGCTGGGTATTAACTGTATATATATTTTTACAGAATTCGGATCTTGATTTGCTTGTTCTAACACAATAAATTTGCAGCTAACCATTCATCTTCCTGCAACTGAAATAAAAACATACACGTTTTATACGTTTATTTAGTATAAAAAGTTAATATAATAATAGTTCGAAAGGAAGTCAAAATATTTATGTGAGAATTGGGTAATGTTGCTTTGTACATGTCTTTTGAAGAATTTTGTAAATCGAGTGAACTCATGAAATCATAAACATTATGAAATTATTGCAAACTGAGTGAAAATATACAATATAAGAAAAGAAATTGGTGTTTATCCTTGCTGCTATTAATTACAAAGCCTGTGAGACAGATACAACTTAAGCTTTATGTCATTTACATCGAGTTCGAATTTCAAGTTCAAGTTTGAGATTAGCTTGTGGCTGGATTGCATTGGACTCTGTTGTGCTTGGCAACAATATTTAATAAATAGTTATGAATATGTCATACGAGTATGTTCTTTCAGATACCATTAACTGCGAGTGCTTGTGGCTGTATTTGTGTTTGGTAGGGCTGTCTGTATGTATGCGTGTATTAAGTATGTAGCTGTATGTAGGAACATGTCTTTCAATTACTGAGCAATCACAAAATAAAGTACTATATAGTTATTTGAGCTTTAGTGCGTTAACTAGTATGTGTTTTGCAATGGGCTTACAATTCTTTGTAACATTTTGTTGCAGACTTTAGGAAAATGATAGCAGGAAATGTCGAGTTCACCAATTGTTTGGCTAGGCTTGGCAGTAGTTAAGTGTTTGTAGGTTGTGACAGTGTGTGTGTGTGTGTGTTTTTGTGTGTGTGTGAGACTCACATCGCAATGTGATGGCGTTCTCACCTAGATCTACGATAGTAATAGGCACTAGTGCTATGTGTATTATCATTGTGATATTAAATAGTGTTACAGTGTAAAAGTATATGTGTGTGTGTGTTGTATATGCTGCTATTGCGGCGTCTATTGAAAGCCGCGCACAAAAGTAGGCAATGCTAAATAATATGCGAGTACGAGTACAAGTACGGTTATATGTGTAAGTGTGTGGGCGGGAGTGTGTGCTAAGAGGCTCTTGGGGACGTCTGGGTCTGTTATGTCTGCGCGCGTTTCACAGCACATACAGTCATAAAAATTTGGATAAATAAAAGTCTTTGTACGTGTACGTATACGTGTCTGTGTGTCTGTGTGCGCGACATTAATTTTAACGCACTTTTAATTATGTTTATTTTCATTTAATTCCACGCTTGAGTATGTAACTCTACGTATGTGTGTGAGTGTGGTGCTTATGTGTGTGTGTTTGTGGTGTAGGCTGCTTTGCACAAATACACACAGAAAACAGCATACCTAATTTATGTATATCCCTTTTCATCAAATTGCTTTTTACTTATGTACGCAATATATATTATTTGTGTTTTCTTCTTTCTTTTTTTTTTGGCTTTTCTTTTTATTTTGATCAATTAATTATAATTCTTTATATACGCAGCATGCTTAAAACATTTATATAAAGCATAAATTTGTATATGTATGTATGTGGGATGTGATGCGATCTGTCTTTGTGAGTTATAAGCAACTTTGGATTTTGAAATTTTACTTTCAATTTTTATTTATTTTGTAATTTTATGTATTTTTTTTATTTATTTTTTTTTGCTTTTAAGGCTTATTCAAGGACCGCTTACAACTGTTTATGGACTAAACGTGGCATAAACAATTGTAAATGTTTTTGTGTGCTTTAGCATAATTTTTGTTTGTGATTCTACTTTTGGGTTTTGGTGCAGCACTCAACGTTCGTTGGACGTCAAGTTGACGTCAATTGTTAATTTTTCGGCGCATCGCATATATTTACAGCTGATTTTGGTTTTGTTTCTGTTTAGAACTTCTGCTGTACTTAAAAAATTTGGATTTTTTTGTTGTTTTTTTTTTTTTTTTGTATTGTTGCTTACTGTGCCTGCAAAAGTAAAGGATAAACCTTAAAAAATAATATGGGTGTTAGTAAAAAGTTGGAAAAAAATAGAAGTCGGAATAAAATGATTTATAATGCAGAGAAAACATGATGCAACATTGTGTTTATGTTTTGTTGTTTGAACAACACTTGTGTGTTGTTCATAAAAAATAATTGATTTGTCATTTAATCTATGTGAGAGTTAAGCAAATGCAAAAGCTTACAAATAATTAAAAAAAAAGAAAAACATAAAAATAATGCTTACAATATTTGTAGTGCGTGGACACATTCAAAGCACATGCTTTCAAGGATTATGTGCGCGAAAGTGGACAAACATAAATGTTTAATAAATAGAGAGATATAAAGGTTTTTTATTTACTACGTTCAAGCATAGAAAAATTCGCATTTATAAATTGTAAAGGTAATAAAATATGTCGCTTGTGCTGCCCGTAGTTGTTCAAATTGCATAATTGTATTGGATTATGTTGAATATTTTATTATTTTTATTAATAAACATAATTTATTGTACTTTTTTATTTCAGCATATACATACATAAACTTTTGATGTAACTTTAATTATATAGGCAGTGTATATTATATATTAACTCAAACATGTTTAATTAGTTGCAATTTCGCTTTATGGTTTTTTCTTGAATTTGCCATTTTTGGAGATAAATTCCATGCGCAAGGTGAAAACTCACAGGCCAGGCAACAATAGACAACAGAAAATATATAAAATTGTCAAAAAGTACTAAATCCGAAACTAATCAGAAAACATTGATGTGAACGAACTAAATCAATCGAAGCGAACGAACCAAATTGTGAATGCATTCAAAACATTCAGCGAACATACTAGAAATGTACGATGTTCGAATAAATATGTACATATGTTTATGTGTTTGTGTGTGTGTGTGTGTGGTTATGTATACTTATGTGTTAGTTAGTCATCACATACCTGTGGGCTGACTTGGAACTGCTGTATCGGATAGGCAACCACACCGGCGGCCTGTGGTATGGCAGTGCCGGCGACGCCCGTTGCCAATTGCTGTGCCGGCGAGATCTGGGCCTGGGTGACGCCTTGCCAAGTGGCTGGTATCTGTACGCCCATGCTGCAATGTGTATACAAACAAAAACATGCCCAACGAGCTTCATCAGCCAGCAGTCGGTGACGCCAATAGAAACACATATATTGCGAGATCTGCCTGCGCTCGTCTCCCCTGAGTCTGCCCGTATGCGACAACTGCGAGTACGACTACGTTAAATACGTTTGCGGTGCCAACAAGCCGTATGCTGACAGCCGAGCCGAGCATGTTTGCAATGTATGCCATATGGTGTATGCCAGGTAGGGGAACTACTCTATGACGTCGGCGTCGCAAATGAAAACTTTAGCAATTAGCAAATGAATTCACTCATCCGTCATGCTGTCGCTGCCCATCCCCGGTGGCGGTTCAATCATTTTGTATAGAGTGCCACCCACGAATGAGGCAGTGGCATTAACAGTGGTAGTGGCAGTGGCAGTGGCAGAGAGCAAGTTAAACGCAAACGCAGGCACATCAGCTAATGTTATAATTAAGCATAAATCGATGGCACTAACACCGTGCTTACATACCCCATGTAACCCTGCTGATAGCCTCCATACTGACTGAAGTGGTAGCCCTGGATGCCCTGCAGGAACTGATTCTGCACAGCAGCAGCGCTGGCCGCTGCTGCAGCCGGTGTCACAGCGGCGGTGGGGGCCGACGAGGCCGGGTAAGTGGGCGTCGGTGAATACCAGCACCCAGTGGCTGCCAACTGCTGACCATATGCGGCAGCTGCGGCTGCAGCAGCACTAACCCCGTACGGAAAACCGGCGGCAGCGGCAGCAGCGCTGTTCAATGCCTGGCTGGCCATAGTCTGCGAGTTGTTGGGATCGCCGCTTTCCTTGCCCCAGGAGCACTTCACAGGCTGTGCATTGATTTCGGTGTTGTGCACGCCGACGATGGCATGAGTGGCAGCCTCCTTGGTGGAAAAGCTGAAAGCAAGTGAAATTTACGTGTGGCAAATGAGTTACGCTCCGCCAATTAATTAATTCATATATTCTGTTCGCATCTGCCAGCAACATGCCCATCTAAAAGGGCAGTGACATGCGATTTTAAATGAAACTAAAAACTCATCTTAGGTGGACTACATTTCTAAAAAAAAGGGGATATTTAATTTTAAGCCAAAAATAATAGAAATAAAAATAAAATGACAGTTTTTATGTTGTAACTTACCGCACAAATGCGTAGCCCTTATCCTTGAAGACGCGAATTTCCTGTATCGCGCCATAGGGTGCAAATGTTTTCTGCAAAATCTCCTCGCTGAGTGCGGTGAGGGCGCTGTTGACTCCGCCCACATAAACGGTGCAATTGGAGGGACTGCTCTGGTTGTAGACCTCATCGAAAGTCAATGGCTTGATGTTTTCTACGGGCGGCAAGAAAAATAAGACCAGAAATTGGTTACGAAATTCAACACTGCAATTACATTATTATATGAAACACTTTGACCTCTCCACCACATTTAATGACTGCAGGTTTTATGCCTGCTTCGTTTATTTATTTTAATGCCTTTTTTAATGTTTTCACCACACTGCATGATTAATATGTAAATTAATTAAAGGGTTTTCCCGCAGCAGCAACGACTACAACGGTGCCTGCCTACGGTTTTGGTAATTAAAATACACTTAGTCAAAATGTTTAAGTGCAGGAGAGTGTGCAACAGAATTTATCGTTTTTGCTGCAGTTTTAAAAAATTTTTACACCTCATATTGCATTTTTTACTACTCGTATTTTTTGTATATATGCATTCAACGTTATTTTCATATGAAATCTTTACTGCTGTCTGCGGCTGGCAACCCACCTTGTGCGGCATATTGTGGTTATCCATTGTTGTTATTATTGCCATTAGTTCGTTTGGTTTATGGCATTAGTACATGTATTTGTTTCACTAATTACTTCCTCTGAGGTTAAAACATAATTTGCACTTTTAAAAATAATGTCAGGTTTGCGTGTTTATGTCTTTGTTTAGTTTTCAACAATTTACAAGCACTGGGCGCCACTTGCTGCTAACGCTGAAAACAAAGTTCCTTGGCAAGCTAATGACTTTCATAAACGATTTTCATGCCAGCCAATAGAATTTGCAATCTGAATGTCATAATAAACTTTGAGTCGAGGTCTTAAAAAGCCCATTTTTAAGCAATGCTTAAAATTTAGATTTCTTCTGATTAATTCTGATTTCACTTAAATAAATCAATTCTTCAAAGAGAATTCCATCAATTAATGTGCTCAGGTGTAGGGCATCCGTGGCAATAATATTGGTCATATCGTTACCATGCAAAGCGGCAATTTCACCCCTTCAATAAAATACATTTGCAGCCCACTCGCTCTAAATCTAGCTCCAGCTGTCTCCTTCGCACTCGCACGCTGTATGTGCATCTCTTTCGGTTACAGCCTGTCCCTGTCTTGCAACTTTAGGCTGTGCAACGAGCATGTCAAGCAACAACAAACGAAAATATGGCTCAATAACATGCAACAGGACAGTTCCCTTACACAAGCGCACGCACACACACGCACACACACACACACACACACACAGACATGTAGCACCACAACAACAACCAAAGGTAACTAACAAGCTAGCAAATATTTTTGAAAGCTTTGCCACAAATATATACGCCTTGCTACTCACTCTTGCAGGCACACACACACACGCACCTATGCATGTGTGTGTGTGTGTGTGTGTGCATGCCCTCACGTACTTTCTGCCGGCATTGCATATTTTTCAGCACTGTGTTTCACTAATTTGCACTTTGCTTTATGCCTGTGCCTTCGCTTCATTTCTTTGACGTTATTTTTTTGTTTTCTACACTTTTAAATACGTGTAATTAATTTTGGATATGTATGTATGTATGTATGCTGTGAGTTGCGCAAACGGACGCGACACACACACACACACACACAAACATTTTTCAACATGCTTAGCCTTGAGGTGATTTGTTGTTGTCGTTGTTGTTGCGGCTTTGTTCAGTTCCCCGCCCGTCCCTTGCCACATTTCATTTCATGTCTGCTCCAAATTAAAGTGCTCGGCTTCGTAGTTGGCCGTACCTATGACTGCATGAGTGGTCATAATTATCACGTTAAAACTATAGCCTCTGGCCCGCGGGCATTCTGCATAAATAATAAGTAGGGCGACCATACAACTGTCTATTTCTCTCTCGATCTATTTCTCTTTCCGTCCTTCTCACACACTCACACACACAGAGTTCACATCTTATTCCATCTCTCTTTTAACGTCTAGCGTTGAAATTTTAATGAGCAATTACTTGCATGTTCAACTTAATGATGAATTAATCACCCAATTATAAGCGTAAATAATTAAAGCCCACAGACAAACATATGTAGCACTCAAAAACACAACAATTTGCATACAAGAAAACTGCTCAAACCCATTTTCAATTAATTAATATGTATGAGGGGCGGCGCTTAAAGGCGTGTCCACTTCAGTTTTGAGGCGGCTTATCAACCAAGAAACAAATTCATTTTATCAAATCTGTTAATAATGTGATTGTGGTCTTAAGGACTTGTCTAAAAACAGTTCAAAGCTCATCGCAACTGAAAATTAATTGGTACATTTTCTTGTCTTGTCCTAAATCATATTATATATTATAAGTAGCATTATAACTTTAAAGTAGCAGTATTTTTGCAAGCCAATCAATAATTACTTCATACAAAAGACAAAGTCACTTTTCGCATATTTTCAAATTAAGCCTTTTCTCTAATTCACTTGCCTGTGTAGCAAAAATCGCAATCATTTCCACAGCCAGATTGTTAAATTTAGCTTAAGGTAAGGTTAAGGCTTGTAAAATGTATGTGCATACGCCGCAGCACATAATTTAGCAGTTGCTGGAACTTTTCCTGCATACAATTACAAAAACAGTCAGCAGTGCTTGGGCAGCGCATTGAGGCATTTCAACTTTTACTTAATTGTGCGCAACTCTGCATAAAATGTTGATTTATTGCGACAACTACGACTGCCAGGTAAGTAGGCAGCCCACGCTCACAGCACTAAATAATTTTCTTGAAGTTTGTGTCCCCTGCACCATCCAGCCCCCAAGCAACATCGCATCCAAACCTACTTGATATTCGGCACATTGCGTTTGTAGAACAGTCAGAAGTCAAATAGTTTTGGCACAGAAATTTGTCATACAACATCGTCGACGTCGACTTTGTCGTCGGCTTTGTTTTACCGGCATATTGTTTCAGGTTAATTAAGTTATTACCATAATGAGCTTGTAAGTATTTTTGCCTTTATTTATGGCATGCATTGAAATTGAATCTAGGCCTTAACCAGTTAACAAAGGCCCAACTTTGACAAAACTTTTTGCCACGAGCTGCTTACGACAATATAAAATGCCAAATGCGTTTGTTATAAGCCCTGAACTCAAAAGAAAAAAAAGAATAAAAACAACTGAAAGAACGAGTAGAAAATTGCAAAGCGACGCCAAAATTGTCACAACTGTAAAATGCGCAATTGCGTCGGCTCGTAAATCTTTCCGACAAAAGGAGGCGACACGCACACACACATGCAAACACACACACACATATGCATACATATACTGGCAGGCGAGTGGCTCACTAAATGCTGTTACTGTGGACTGATTGCCACGGCCATAAAATGTGCAGCCTGCTTAAAACATAAAAATGCCAGTCCAAGCCTGGCCAAAAGCATCCGCACAGCGGGTAAGTGGCAACGTAAAACATCAAGTAATGCCAAATCCCAAATGCGAAATGTGAAATGTGAGATGTGAAATGTGAAATGCGAAATGAGTTGAGTGCTACAAATCGTAAAGGCTGCCAGCAGGCGCCCCTAACAACTAGACAAGGCCATAAAGTACTCAACCTATTCCAACACAAACACCCATACACACACACACCCATACACTCGCATGCATAAGCCCACAATAGAAAAACCCTTTAGATCGTCGACTAAGCGACTACTCGTAATTGTGTAAAATCTTTGGCAGCGTCTTCGATTTTCGGTCGTTTGCTGCTGAGTCAGCTAATACTCCAGTTACTCAGCCATCAAAATATCCAAATTATTTCGCAGCCAAATTGGTAATAATAACTTGTATTACAACTACAACTACCACAGCCAACCACCCACTCCTGACTCCGGAGCAGACAAAGCCGTGACAAAGGCAAATAAACAATGAGACCAATAAAAATCCGCTTAGGCTTTCATAGGCGTTTTTTATGACAACAATATAAATGCAAAAGCAAAAATTCATGCTCATAGTTGTTGCTGCCCCAAAAACTGGGAACCCTTCAACATGTCAGACCTTCCTTCGCACGATAAATTCCACCTTGACTCTGTGTCTGTGTCTGTGGGTGTGTGTGTCTATCTCTGTGTGTGGGGGTGTGTGGGTGTGTGGGTATTCCAAAGAATGCCAAATGTTTGTTCTGTAACCATGAAATTTTGCTATCCTGTTTCTCTATCTAAGTGTGTGTGCGCCTTTTATGATAATAGTTTCGTGTTGGCAAAATTTATTTATCTGATTTGCGACCTCTCTTTCCCTTACTCCGTCTCTCTCTTTCTCTCTCTCTCTCTCTCTCTCTCTCTCTCTAAGACTTTGTGTGTGTGTGTGTGTCAAACAAATAAAAATTATGTTAAAACATGCAAATACGCGTTGAGTTTTGATTTATGAAAGACAACCGCAGCGATTCGCCCCCGTTTGCAAACTGTTTATAATGATTACAGCTAGTTACTGCTAGTCCTGTGGTTGCGCCGCTCTGACTGCCAACTATCAATTTGGGAGTTAAGAAGGGGAATAAATGAAAATTGATTCGTTGAGCCTAATAGAATGTGTCGTTTTATTTTAATTTTATGTGAACCTTTAGGCCGTCAACTAATTGAAAAAGTTTAAGCCACATTTTTTTGTTGGGCACCGACCCATTACGGAAATTAAGCGCGTGCGGTTTCTACAGCACCAAAATAATAAAGAAAACATAATCTGGCAGAAAATTTGCTGCGACACGTTTATAAATAGCAGTCGAAAGCGAAGCCGACCCCTCGGTCGCTTGGCTTTGCTACTACTTTTAGCTGTGACCCTGTGTCATGCCACAGAGATATCTTTGGCATTCATTGCCATAATTTCCTGTAATAACAGCGATGCGTCGACAACAGCGACAGCAACAGCAACAACACCAACAGCAATAACAATGACAAGAGCAAAGGCACCTGGCTCGCTGACCTGGCTGACCTGACTGCTTGGTGCACGCATACTTGTACGCGTGGCCGGAAGCTTGGGGCCCAGCCAGGTGACAGTCATGATTTCCTTACCTTTACTCGCCGGCGGTTTCCGTGTGGCCCAATTCGTGCGAATTGAGCGCGAACCAAGCCACTGGCCATTCATGGCCGTAATGGCGCTCTCAGCTTCCTGTGGTGCGACAGAGAAAGTAGAGAGAAAACGAAAATAATATATAGATAATAAGCCACGAGCATGAGAATGCATTTAAATGTGGGTGCAGTGCTTACCGATTTCTTGATGAAGGACACAAAGCCGTAGCCCTTCGATTTCAAGGTTTGCGGATCGCGCACCACACGGCAATCCCTGCAAAAGAAAGAGAGAGAAATTATATTAAGATAATAACATTTTTATTGAGCAACTACTTTAAGACTGTTCACAAGCATGAGCGCGAGTTCAAAAGTATTTATAAATCTACATATATATATGTATATATATGTATATAAATACATATTTTGATGCAGCCAGACAAGAGTGCCTGTTCAAGTGTGTGCTGATGTGCGTTGGAAATTAGAAACATAGCCTCATCTAGAAAACTTTTTATTTGTATTGCAGTTAAGTTGACTTTGAGCGTGGGCGTTGCTGGACATGACATGAGAAGCAAACAATAAATACATCAAACTTTAAGAGCAGTTATATATTTAAAAATTAAATATGTGTATGAATACGACGGTGTCGGCTCTCAGCACTTTAAGAGCGATTTAGTTGATTGCTCGGCTATGGCGTTTCAAATTGATTTCCCACAGCAATACAGCAAATAGAGTCCAGAAATTCTGGGGGCTGCCATGGCAACAACTAAGCTGAGCTGCCAGCAAAGTTTGGCAATTACCCCCCGATCTGGCCGTTTAGTTAACACAGTGCCAGCAAAGACGTTGGCAATGTTGGCCGGCAACTTTTTATGATTATTATAAGTAAACTGGTGGCAGAGGCGTCGCGTCGTCAGGCGGTGGAGCGAACGGGCGGACGGGCGGGTAGGCGGCTTATTAAATATTCACACGCGCCGCGCATTTAACAAAACGGAACCAGAAATGCGCCAGGGCCTCCAAACATTATGCCACAACCAGGCAACATCAACAAAACGACACTTAAACCTCAAGAAAACCAACCAAAAAAAAAAGGAAAAACAAAAAAAAAAGGGCAAACAACGACGCACGCATAAAACTTTTGACAAAAAAGTCGTTGGCCCCGCGCTAAGAAGAAAAGAAGAAAAAAGAAAAGCGGAGGCGCCTGATCCCAAAGCGCCGCACGACCGAGTCCGTATCCGATACGGTATATCTGTATCCAAGTTCGTCTCGGCTTTTTGCATTAAGCGTTTTGACATGTTGGCTACCAACTCAGAGCTCGGCAAGTGCCACGACAAATGCCAACAGAGTATGAAAAGAAAGTTATTTAAGTCCCAGCTGCCACCAGACAGCGGCTCAGACCGAGATAATCAGGATGCGACGTGGATTCCTTACGTTTCCGTTTGCCTTAACCGTTGCTCTTGCCTCACATATGTATGTACATATCAATGATAATGATATCGCTGAGGTGCCAATCGACTGCTCAATAAGGCGTCAAAGCTTCGGCTTAAGCACGTTGCCATCGATATATGCGAACGCGGCTGAGGTGATTTATTTTCGGGCACGGTTATCATTTGATGTGCGAGTTGAACTTTTATTTTTATGTGGCAACCATGGCAACCGTTGGCGGCGCTAATGAAAGGACATGCGCCGCTCATTAGCACGTCAAAGTGTCCGAATGATGACTGATAGCCTTCCGGCCAAATCAAAGCTCTAATCATTTTAATGAGTTTTAAATTATTAACATTCGAAATTACTTCCCATAATGAGTGGCAATGGGAATTTGTGGGTGGTTAGGTTGCTGTTGGTTTTTGGCGCACATTGATGAAACAAACAAGCGCGTAATCCAAAAATCAAATACTTTTGCCAACATTTTGTATAAGTCGCCTGCGGGCAGGACATGCCACAAAGCCTCTGTCGGCCATTTGAGCCAAAACTTTGCGCTTGAACAGCAGTTAATTAAGTCAAATTTACAACTGCTTTTGTTTTCTTGGCTGTTGCTGTTTCTCTTGTTGACCATCAGCTTTAGTCGCTTGGATCTTTTCATGCCGAAAAATAGCAACTTAAATATTTGATATTCTCGCTGTTGCTGTTTTAAATACGGAACAATTTATCTGAAGCGACACTTTCTGTTTACTTTAAGAGGCACGCGGGCAGGCAGGCTGGCGTGGAAGAAAAAGAGCACAGTGGCTGCCAAAAGAGTTTGCTTAACTGAAATTTACATAAATGTACTTTTCGCGCGGTTATGAATTTTTTATCTGAGCCACCAAGCGTGTTGGGTTGAGGGTGTGTGTGCACCACATCACATGCGCCTGCCAATAATCAGCGCGACAGTCAAATGCGAATACATCATGCCGCATGCCGCATGCCCCATGCCCCATGGTCACCCCCACTCCTGCACGTAGGTGGGCAAGTACGATGAATGCCAAAGTGGAAAGTTAACGAATGAAAAGAAGAAATTTGCATTTTAATACTTACGAAATTTCGCCAAATGGTGTGAATGCCTCGCGCAATTGCTGAGTTTCAATTTCTGAACTTAAATCACCCACAAAAATGTGGAATTGTTCTGCAAAGAGAAAATCAGAAGATAACTTATAAATCACATTCCGTATACAAGTAGGTAAGGCAAGGTAAAGAAACTTTATTTATTTTAAATGTACGTTTACAACCCTTAGCTCTGGCATTCAAGTGAAAAAACATTTTGCTCATATTTTCTTTTTTTAGTATTGAATGAGATGCCTGGAAAATATTCGCTGTATAAACTTAATTCAATAATTTCATGGCTGACATTTGTAGAAAGCATATTATTTGAAATTTCTGGGAATTCAGTGCTTACGCTTAAGCTCGCTCTCAAGACGGTGGTTCCATTGAAGCGAAACAGATTTTAATATGATTAAAAATACGCACACAAAAGGAAAATAACATTCAGCTAAATGGGATTTGTGGTATTGTTAAGTGCGAGTATCATATCGATTTCTTAAAAAGTTCCTCGATTTGATACATTCAAACTGAAGTTTCCGTTTCCTTGACTTGGAAAGCCTAATCGCTGCGGTGTATGTGTGTGTGTGTGTGTGTGTGTGTGTATGTGTGTATGTATAAGTGTGCGTGCTACCATTATGACTAATTAAACTAATCTAATTGCAAGTAAACTTGGCTTTCTCGCACTCCTTTCAAAACGTGTGTTGTATTAAGCCAAATGACAAGCTAGCACACACAGTTGAGGGACATATGCATATGCTTGTATTTACATACACATAGGCATATATGTGTACAGTTATATATACATATATGTGGGGATATTTCTGTATGTGTAAGTTACGTTTTCCGAATTCAGTGAGTGCACAAATTCAAAGGCTTTCACTGACATGCTGGCTGCACATACACAACTGCAAAGAGCAAGATGCACAATGCACACACACACACACACAGTAAGCATACAAGGCGTATACAACTATACATACACACACACACACTGAAAACGCAATCATTTATTATTATTTTTGTGTGCTTTGTCTCTTTGGCACAGAAAAAGTCGTAACGTTTCACTCGACGTCGTCGTCATCGTTGTCGTCGTTGTCGTCGCCGTTGCCGTCGAAGGCGACGTCGACGTCAGAGGTGGCAGCAGGACGAGGTTGCCGTTGTCCTTCGTACGCTTTTGTGTCAGCTAAGCTCGCAGCTCTAAGGCTGAGTACAACCAAAGCGGCCAACAACAAAAGCAACAACAACCATTGCTATTTGGGTGGCACTGGGTTAAGGGCCAGCGCAATGGGTTCTTGGGGGTCGTCACATACACACACATACACACACACACACATACACACACACTCACACATACATACAGAAGCAGTCTTATAGTCTTACCCTAAATAATTAGCACTATTCAACTGGGGAATGACGACGACGACGACGATGTTGGCGACGTTGATGGGCGCGGCTTTGACTGCCAGCTCGACAGACTGCTGCATGTCCTGTGTCCTGTGTCCTCTGTCCTGTGTCCTTGTCATCGTCGTCGTCGTCGTCTGCTGCACGTGCAGAAATTAACATTTCCGGTAATTTTGCGAAAATGAAAAGCAAAGCGAAAAATTAACGGCAGAACAGAAACGTAATGCGGAAAGCTTTTGTGTTAAATAAATATTAAAAGCAATTCGCCAGTGCCGAGCCACAGCCACATCGTGATGATGACGATGATGAGCAAAAAGAGATAGCGATACAACAACCGAAAGAGATAGACACATCCAGTGTGAGTGAGCTGTAAAGCCTGCAATGTTGGCTTTTTAAAACCAACCGAAATGAGTAAATCGCTGCCGGGTTATGTGTAACTGTAACTGTTTGTGTGTGTGTGTGTGTGTGTGTAAGTGTGTGTGCACATTTTTATTTAATTGGAAATTGCGTATACGCCAACATTAATGAGCCCATTGTAAAGGCAGTCAGTGGCATGGCTTAGCTACTCGCCTTTTTTTCAGTGGCTCAGATTGAATATTGAAGACTCGACTAGTACCAGACTCAAACTCTGTGTGTGACTCACAGCTCGAGTAGTTGTCATGATTGTGACTCAATTGTGTCGTTGTTATTGCTGTGGCTGCTGTTGTTGTTGCTGCTGTTGTCAATTCAAAGGCAAAATGACAATTGAGGCATGCACGCAACTTGCGAATGCGAATGCGAATGAGTTCACATTGGATGGGCTGCCTGGATGGTTGACTGGTTGGCAGACAGACTTGGCTTATTGGAGCCGTTGGAATGTAATATTCATGAACCGGAACGAAACAGCAAAGTTCTTATTGCTATTGCGACAGCGTGAGTGAGAGTAAGAGAGAGAGAAACCACAGGGACTTATGGTGTATGAGGGAGACAGCAGTCAAACGTGAACGCTAATTGCAGTCAAAGGCCGCTTTAAATTTACTTCGCACAGGCGGAGGGGGCAGAGAAGTCCTTTTCCTTATGCGGATATTGGTAGCTTGTTTTCCAGCTACTTTGTTGTTGGCTTGGCGGGTGTCGGCATGTGTCAAGGGTCGGGCTGACAGCATTTCTTTCTTGCTGTGCTCGTCAACTCGTTTGCCTGATTAAAACTGTGCGTATGTAATGAGTTAATTAAGTTTTCGGCAACGCTGATATAGTCCCACCTGCTCCTCTCAGGCATGTACGTATATACATATAGATAGGCCAGCACACGTGCACATAAATTAATTATAAATCCAAGGCAAGGCAGGCAGGCAGGCAGGCACACGTTGGTTACAAGTGTTTTGTATATTTGCAGAGGACGCGCGAGTTGAAAGCGCTAACAGGACACTGGATACAGCCAACCAGCTAGCTAGCTATGTAGCTGGCTGGTAAGTGTGTCAGTAGTGCGACTTGGCTGCCACGCCTCCTTAAGTTACCTCTTCAGCATGGGCGGAAGCTCGGCGTGTATGTGTGTGTGGCTTGGAGCTTTACTTAGTTGGCGTTTGTCAGAGTTGTTGTAAATTTTATGTTATCCGTTTGCATTGTTTGTGTTTCCTTTGTATATGTCGAGTCGTTGAGTGTGCGTGTGTGTGTGTGTGTGTGTGTGCTGATTTGCCGTTGTTATTTATGCGTTTGTACTATACCTTATTTCCTGTTTGTCTTACATAAGCTGCAACGCTTAATTACCCGCAACCGCATAAGCTCTGAGACTGAGTACAGATACATACGTAGGCAGTCGGTCCTTGAGTTAGATTGCGACCTCAACTCAACTCTGACCATCGTGTGCAGCAATTAATGTATGTGCATATTTCGATAAATGTGTGTCAGCTGCATATGTGTGTTATCGATTTAGTTGGGCAGCGGCCCTATATTTATTTTATGCTTTGATAGAAAATCATTTTCAAATTCCATCCGGCCATTGACCACATGGCGTATGCGTAATCGCAATGGCAATTATGTACTCAGGGCCACTAAATGGCACTGCATTAAATCTAAAAGCGTTTAGCGGCTAGTCGAAAAGACCGCCATCCAACCGACTGCTGGGACTGCCCGCTGTCATATAAAAGCCCAAAATAAGCAAACAATTTGACGCTAACAACCGCAAAACGTGCACGACCCGTGGTCTCGTTTGGTTCGGTTTGGTTTGGGCTTTGGACAGAAAAGTTGCGACGGACGTTAAAAAAAAAATAAATGAAAAAAAAAACGAAAGCCAGAACCGCCCACAGTTTAACCCAAAAAATTGATGAATATGTAAGCAAATATACAAGACTAACACGCTGCGGGCTGCCATACATACTAATATCACACACACAATGAATATGTGTGCATGTGTATTTGTATGCATATAAAAAAGGATCAAAGTCCTGAGGCGCGTTAATTTTCCCCAAACGTCAGCAGAAAAGTAAATCGGTGCCCAGTTTGGGTCCAATTCACCATGTCATCCCATCCCATCTTCATTCTCCCCCATCAGGAAAAAAGCAAGCAAAATATGAATGCCGCACAGCCACAAATTATATTGAAATGTTAATAATCCAGTTGCTTAGACGTGCTGTGTTGGGTCGCACACAAAAAAGGACAACTCAACTGCAAAAGGATATTTACATGGAGATTTGTATGCCGCCGTCGCTGACTTATGACTTTGATCAATGCCGGGGCACCCAATCAATTTGGTCCATTCCATTCCACATTTGCCGCATTTATGTGCCTTCGAGAGTCACTTATGCCCGCAATTTGGCACTGCGGTTAACTCTCCGAATAGGATACGAGCAGGGACAGCAGTCGAGATAGATAAAAGGAACATGCTGTGTCTATATCAAATATGCCGTCCCTCTCTGTGTCTGTATCTGTCTCTGTCTCGGTTCACTCTGATATATTAGATACAATTTCAGGATTGCCGAGCTGCTTGTTTGGGGCAATGATAAGCGACTTGGCTCAGCAAATATTTAAATTAAATTTGCCTGGCACGAATCAGCGCACATTATAAAGTATAATGTGCTTTTAATTTCATTCATTTGCATGGAACATGACCAGCTAGGCAACCAAGGGGGCAACTGGTCTGCGCGGCGATATACTAAATGAAACTAAAAGATCTAATTAGCGTTCAGCGAGCGGACCAGAGAACAGAGAACAACGACTGGCGGCAACTTAAAGCAAACTTTGCACTTTAATTTCAACTTAATTACGCGCACTCGCAACTAAGTAAATGCCTTTCTGCTGAATACCCACTGCAAATGCAACTGCCCCGACGCGCTGTTGCAAGTCGCCTTCCTTCTTGCTAGATGTGCGCCAGCAGTTTGCAAAACTGAAAGCCAATCAACTTATTTAGCCTCAAACTCCACCATCTCCGGCTGTTGTCTATCTACTCTTGCCTGTTGTCTGTTTCATGGCACTGTAGTTATTTTAAGGACTCTCCACATTGACTCAACACTGTGCAAGTCAATCGTTGACATTAGCACCATTAGCCGCCGCTTTCCAGCTGATAATGCTCTTGATGCTTAATGCTGATGGCTCCACATTGCAAAGCTCCTTCGATAATGTTGCTGCTCTCAGGTTAACCTGAATTGCACTCAACTCCGAGCATAATTGAATGAGAAATGTACTTTTGACCTTCGCGAATACCTTACAGTCTGATTCCACTATCATCATTTCTTATATTTTCTTTAAGTATCTTGCGAATGTCCGAAATTCTCGTATTTCCTATTTTTGCAATGGAAAATCCGATTATAATTCAATGAACTTAAATTATTTTTAATAATATGAAATTAAAATAGGAATGAAATCATTTTAAATTTGTGATAGTGAATTCGGTCAATTCAGCGAAGACATATTTTTAGTCGTATTTTTCACATAAATACTCAAGTCCTTCTGCTTTGGTTTTTAATTACACTTAACGAGGCTTTTCGAGTATTTGCTGCTTAATATTTTCCCCGCTTGAGCGAATATACTCAATCTATAAACATATTTTATATTTCAAATGCCACAGCTAGCGTTCATTTAAAGTTGGCAAACAATTTTCTCAACATTTTATGTTTGCAACGGACCAAAAGCCAGGCAAGCTGAGGAAGCATCCTCATCAAGTTCTCGGCTTGCGCAGATCAAATGAAATTTTCATTTTCATTTTCATTGTGTTGTGCGTCGCGACGCGACGCCTCTCTATGTGTTGAATGCCTTTTAAGTATTGTACACACACACATACACACACACACACACACACACACACACACCTATATACATTCATTCAGAAAGCTGCATGACTGTGTGTTTGTTTCTCTATCTGTGGTGCTGCTGCTGTTGCCGTGGGTGTTGCTGACATCGCGGTTGCTACCTTTTCGTGACGTTGCCGCAGAAAACTTTTTGGGTTATTGTGTGACTACGTTGCACTATTCTTAGCTACTTGTGTGCGCGTCACTGTTGTTGCTGTTGTGTGGTTGATGTTGTTGTGGTTGTTGCTGCCACCGGCGTCGTCGTCATCGTCATCGTGCTCGTCCTCGTCCTCGTTGCCACTGTCTAACGTGTAAAACAATGACTCATTAAGACTCATCTAAATTCTAATGAGATTCAGTAACTATTAAAAACAAAACATGGCAGCAGCAAAGACAAAAACAACAACAGCAACCGTGGCAAAGGGTGGCTGCCCCTGAGGCAATGTCTCGTCTTCGCACACTTGCCTCACCTCGTCTTGCCACCCCGATAAGCCTCTTATCAGGGCGCCCTTTTGCCTGCGGCGTGTGTCCATTTTGTGTAGATTTTGCTATTGCTGCCACTACTGCTGCCACTACTGCTGCTGCTGTTGCCTTAAAGTCCTTCTGCTCCAATAAAAATTTAAGTCATTTATATGCAAGTCGCCTGCGTTGTCTTTAAACAAATGTCAATAATTTGATTTAAATTTCGCACACAAATAGAAAGAGAAAGGGAAAGCGAGACGGATACAGACAGAAATAGAATGGAAAAAAATTAGGTGTATTGTTGGCTGTGCTTTTAAAGCAATCAGACCAGGAAGTGATAGAAAGAGACAGACCAAGAGAGAGAGAGAGAGAGAGAGAGAGACAGCAATAGAGATGTTTTTAGGCATGTTCTATTCTGGTTTGCTGCTCGCGTGTAAATTTAGCATTTAAATGCCAGTCATAGGCGCTTGTTTGCGTATTCACTAGGGTCAAAAGGGTGCCACGGGCGGGGTGCGGGCGGTAAGCCGCTGCCATTTGCATTTGCTGTGTGTTGACAATTGTGTAAAAAGCGACGCAGGACAAGACAATGCAGCACACACACACACAAACACACAGGCAAACACACACAAACAGGCAACAAGCGTGACTCGCAGAGACAAAGACCTATGTTGAAAGAAGTGCTAAATTTGCGTATGAGAAATCGAAAAGAGGCCGTACAGGAGACCCCGACGAATGCATTAAAGTGCTCCCAAGGCGAGCAAACGAACATGTTGCCTAATAAATTAGAAAGTACACTCTCTAACACACACACACACAGAGTCAGACAGGCACACACGCACTTGACTGTTGAGTACATATAAAACGAAATAGAAATTGCGTATGTTTGCTTTTTAGGGGCAGCGACAACCAACACCTAAATCCCACTAACAACAACAACAGCAATAAAAACTCTGAAGGGCTGAATAAGCGAAAGCGCTCAACTAAACAAAAAAGGGACACAAAGATTCTATATGGAACTGGTTGTGGGCTATGTGCCCATGTGTTTGCATTGGATTTTGGGTAGTTATGCGAAACGCACACCCAACAGACAGACAAGCCTAACACACACACACACACACATACTCACACGCAGCCAACAACAACGTACATTAAACGCCATTTGTTGTAGCATTTGGCGAGTTAGTTTGGGCCAAGTTGGCAGACCAACAGCCCTGCGGAGAATTTTGTTGTTGTTGCAGCAGCAGCAGCAGCAGCAGCTACAGCTGTTATTGTTTCTATTGTTGTTGTTGTTGTTGCTGGTAGCACATGTTAAAAGGAAACGCGACGCAGGTGAAGTAACTCCCAGCCCCGAGATTTATGCAATCTGCATATTTGTCGGGCGCCACCGTAAGGCAAAAGCAAGCAAAAGCCTGGGTCAAATTGCGGTTACCGCTTCAGTTTTTTTTAGATATTTTCCCATTTTATTTTTGCTTCCTATTCATTTTGCCTTTCCTTTTTTCCTGTCGTATCACTAGTTTTTAGCGGTTGTAAGCGTAGGTGTTGATGTAGCCACACTAACACATACACACACACACACACATGCACACACCTGTCTAACCGGTTACAGTGCCATTTTTGGCTCCGACATTAGCCTAAAAGGCGGCCGCTCGCTTTTTGGGGCTGTCGGGGTCATGACATGACTGCTACATATGCGTCTCTATCTGCAACCGGAAAATCGAGCTTGGGGCAGGGACTACGTCTCATTTTACAAATTAGGTCGCCTCGCGTCCGACTGTTAATTGTGAAGAGTTTGGCGTTTGCTATGTTTGCGGGTGCGGTTGACGGGTCTGCGCCCGCCACAAAAAAAAACCATATAAAAGAAGCTTTGCACCCAAAGTGGCTTTATTTAGTTTCGCACATTTACAGTTAATTAATTTTGTTGCCAGGTCATATGAATGGCAACAACAACAAAGAGTGTTGCCACGCTTAGGCCAAAACACTATTAAGAGGTGTTGAACTAATTTGAAACCCGAACGAGCTCTCACTAAATAAGCCAAGTATTCGATTTTAAAATCAAAGAGTTTCTAGTTCAAATTCCCTTTATTCACTTAAATAAAGTTTTGTGATTAAGCTAAATGCGTCTTTCAAGCGAAATCTTTCTTTAATTCTAATGCTGCTAAAAACCATATTGGACAGATCCAATAAAAATATAAATCAATTTAACAAAGTTTTCTTTATTCAGTTCGAACACAAAGCTTAACGAGCCATAAATTACTCAATCAATTTATTAACATTTACCTGGGCCACAAGCACAATGTTTGACAATACTTTTCATTTGACCGAATTCGTGGCAAGAGGTTAAATAAAAGTTTGCAGAAAGTACAGAATACCCAGCGGTATATTCATTTTACACATGGCCAAAAATGGTCACCGAACGCGTGTGTGTGCGTGTGTGTTTGTGTGTGTTAGTGTGCACAATACAGACAATACAAATGCTAACAATAACCTAAACGGAATGGCGCGCAGACAAAAAAAGTTCGAAATCAAATTCAAAACTCGCTTCACGGCCGCTGAATGAAATGTTGAAATTGCAGCACAACCATCGCGACACGTTGCGATACCATCCGCATTTGTCAGAGTAAGCCTCCACCAACCAATCCGCCCCTCTCCCCCTAGCCAAGTCTCGTGACGCATACATCCGAGGCAGGACCAACAGCTGCCCTCCTTTATCCTGCGCTGTTCGGTGCTCCCATTGGGGCTGTGCAGCTGCTGCACTTTATTTCAGTCAGTCGCTTCAATTTCTTTTTTTGTTTTGTTTTCTCTCTTTTTTATAAGTGGCTTGTTTTTGCCATGTACCAATGTGTGTGCCTCTGTAAGTGTGTGTGTGTGTGTGTGTGTGTGTGTGTGAATCGCACTCCTTTGTGCAAGTGCGGTCATTTAATTTCGATTTGTGTTTTAGATTGTTTTGCGTTGCATTTGTTGATTTTTGCCATTTAAATAGAAATTTTTATTTTCTACACGTTTCTGGACACGGTCAGGCCGTTCCACAGAGTCATTCATGGTGTGTTGGTCTCGCTACCAGCCGTCGCCAGAGCTTTTTGTGTGCTCTGCATAGTCCTTTTAGCCACTTTTTGTTAGCCACTTTTTTCTGTGCTCTGAACGCATGCTGTCCTCGGGGCATTGCCAACGCTCGCGTCGTGCAAATTGGATTTCTTTTTTCGGACATTTGAAACTGACGAACGCCTGCCCGGGGATCAACCGGCATACATACACACAAGAGTATGTATATATATATATGTATGTATATATACATATTGTATGTTTGTATATGCAATTCGTGTTTCTATTAGCTACGCGCATTCATAAGAGCGGAAATTTAATCAGTGCCACAGCCGCGCTTGATTTTAGTCAATTTAAGGATGCCGGCAAATGTTATCAACTCGAAAGTACTCGTTAAATATTTAAAATGACGCAAAGCTAATGAAATAAAACCAATGCGAATGCGAAGCAGCCCGCAATCCTCAGAGAATTATTTTTTGACTGGTTCAGTAAGCATAGAACTGCTTGTAATTCTTTTTTCTCCCCTCTCCTCTCTTTTCTCGATTTGGTTTTTTTCGCATTTTGAGAATCGTTACCCAACTGGCAGTGACATCAGTCAAAGTCATTTCAACATGGAGCTGTAACAGTGGAGCCAACATAATTGTGCAGCAGTAACTCAGTTCACATCTCTCTCCATTAGCAACAATTTAATTTCTTCTTTTTCCTCTTCAGATAAACTACAACGACATATGAGAATACATATATTTGCCAAGCAATTTGCAATGAGCCATAATCGTAATGAAAGCATTTTTGTAAATGAAAAGTGAAAAGGAAATGTTTGCAGATTTTTTGCAAATATCTTTTTTTGTACAGTTTTCGGACCACTGTGGCTGATGCGTCTTGACATGCGGCACACGTAGCATCTTGCTTTAAATGTTTAAATAGAAGAGAATACGCCAAAAATCAACAACAACAACAGCAGTAACTAATGGGATAAAAGACAGCACACTCGTATACACAAATCAGACACACACACACTGCTACACACAAACACACACACACGCACACAAAATTGGCATAAATAAGTAAGAGCAACGGCGGCCTCCCCGTGTGCTCGCCATATTGTCAGCATAGCCTTTGTGTGACTGTGCGCTTGTGTGTGTGTGTGGGTGTGCGTATGGGGGTGTGTGTGCGTGTGTATATATGTATTTTTTTTATATATATTTACTCAAATGCTTGCTATACCCAAAGCGCACTTGAGTGTGTATCATCATCAACATCAGCTGCTCTTCAGCCAGAGGACAAGTCACAGTCAGAGTCCCATTCTCCGCTACCGTTAAAAGTGTCCCCCGTTCCCCCCGTTTCCCATGTTGGCCATGTTGCCAGTGTTGTTGGCCGACAACTTGGTCGCTTGGGCGCTGCCTCGGGCCATAGATATATAGCTACAGATATATGTGGAGCTGAGTGAGTGAGCTTTGCCCACTACAGTGACAGTATCTTTGCCCGCTTAACAGTATTACAAGCAGACTTATGAAAGAGGCAAAGCATGGCTTGGTTTGACACTCATCCTCATACTCCTCGTTCACTACTCCACTCGTTTACTCCTCACCCTTCACTTTCGTTCCCTTCTGGATGCAATTTGACTTGACTTCTACGTATCGTCAAGTACTTTTCTGGTTTTGCCCACTCGGGGGACATTTGTCAGTCAAGAGACAAATTTAATTTTTGCAGCCAGACACACAGACGGTCGGAAAAATAGGGAAAGGGTGTGCCTTGGGGGTAGAGGGGAGTGGCGGACTGCAAGGGAGTGCGATTAGATATGAAAGGCAATGAATGTCATTGCAGGCATATATGACGAGTGCCGCTCTAACTATTCTGCCTGTCCGACTCTCCAGCTGTCCAACTGGCCGTCTGTCCGACTCTGTCTGTTATTGTATTAGAGACCAGTCGTTAGTACGAACCCATTTGCCAACACCCCACCCCCTTCCGCGTACTCTCGTTTGGCCAGCCAGTCTGCATTCATGGGCCCAAATTCGTTTTTCATATGCGTATGCGTAATTTTATTACAGCTGCCCAAGTTAAACCAAGCTGAACCAACTGCCCAAATGCCAAAATGTTCGATGCTGTTGCAGTCACAGTCGCATCCAAAATGAATGGGGCGCAACTATTATTCGGGTTGGGTTGGGTTCGTGGAGGGTGGGGGAGGTGGTTGATGTGGTATACTCAGCAGCAGGCAATGCACAGAATTCATTTCGCATTGAAATGGCTGTTCAGAGAGCAATTAGCTGAAATTATTGTTGCTACGTGTGCGTCGTCACTTGCCGCAGCAGCAGCAGCAAGCCAGCGGCTGCTCCAGAAACTGAATCTGTGGCAAACGGGGCGTATCCTTAATGCGTGTGAGTCCGGTCATTATTCAGAGCTTGTCTCGGGCCAAGCAAAAAAGAAGTATATATAAAAAAAATGCTGATTTGCGGTTTACCAATCCCATCCACAAATACACAAACGCACACCAACAGTCACACACACACACATATATATATATATATATATATTCCATTCACAATAATTTTGCAGAGCATCCCCATAGATTGTGACGTAACGAAGCAAAGTCAAGTCGATGCCGAAATGATGCCAAAACAAATCAAGCAAATGAAAATATCACAGCCTCAAAATCAAGGCAAAACACACGCAGCGCTGCTCAACCCAGCACAGCCAATTCTGGCTGAGGGGTTAACCGGGGGGTAGATGGGAGGGGTGCCACAAATGCTGTGCTTAATAGGCATCAGCTGGGTATTAAGTTGTTGGTTCTTGCCATCGACTTCACTATCAGCGTACTCGTCGTCGTCGTTGTCGTCATCATCTTCATTGTTGTTGCCTCATCTTGGCAGCATGACAACCTTTTTTCTCTGGAGTGCCTTGCCTGGACCCCAGCAGGACTCGGGCATTTTAACAAGCATTTAGGTAGCAAGTAGGCCGCCTTTCACATGGCTTTCTTGCCTCACTTTTATTCAACAAACAATTTGTGGAATGCCATTAGGTGACGCCTACTGCTAAAATGATCTGTGCCCCCACCTTTTTTTTCTGCGTGGGTGTAGCATGGGGCGAAGTAAATTCAATCACATCATCTTTTGTGAAACTCGTCACCGCACAACAAACAAAAGATAATAACAGCTTGGGGCAAATGAAAACGTAAAAAATTTCTATCGAGCGCAGAAAGTTGTAAAATGAGTTCTGTCAGCAGTTTTCGGGTGTGAGCTCATAATGGCGAAATTATATATTAGGAATATGTCAACTCAATATATTTTATATGGCACTCATCGCTAGTTCGATTAACGATTACAATTATGTATTAGCCAGCTTTGACGATATGATAGCATTTCACGCCATAACCACATCAAAAGCAAAACCATTAACGACCTGCCAAATTACATTACAAACTTTTAAATTTTTGAAACTTCAACTGCAGCCGCAAAATGCTTCACACGACAGCAACAAGAACCAAAATAAAAAGCAACTTTGCAAAAAAAAAAATATTAGAAATTAATAGTAGCAACTAGCGAGTGTCAATGGAAACCACAACAACAACTGCTGTTGCTGCTGCTATTGCAAACAAAAACTAACCAACTAACAAAGTATAAAACAAAAAAAAAACTATTGAGTGCTGCTCATTGCATCCCTCCACCACCACACCACACCGCCCCCCGTGTCGCCGCAACCATTACCAAGCCCCAACCACCGGTTGGCAGCCTCCACGAACAAAAATTTCTAATTTAAAAGTTTTGCGACCAACCGACGATGAGTGAGGCAGCCGAAACGGCAAATAAAAACGACAGCAACAACAACAACAATAGCATCAGAAACAAGCGGCAAATAAAAACGCACACACACACACACGCACAAAGATAATGCAACCCCCACCCACTTGTGGCAAAAAAAAAAGAAAAGAAAAACAACAAAAATAAAATGAAAGGAACCAACTGAAGGTGGAGAAAGCAACTTTGGACAAATGCAGCTGCAATTTTGTTGCCTGCCATCGTAGGCGTTGCGTTGTTTTTGCCCACATCGTTAGCAAAGCGCATCGGCTACATTTCGTCAGCTTCCGCCTTGCCCTTCCCTCCCTTCCAGCCTAGTCTTAGCTCGTCTGCCTGCCTGCCTGCCCAGTGGGGCAGCAGCACTGTGTGGCAGCCAGTGAGGCAGTGTGGCAAGTCCAGCCAGCCGACGCGTCGGTTGGAGCAGCCGCGTCATGCGCGTTGCTTGCGATTGCTATTGCAGTTGCAGGTCTACAACCAACCACCCCCCTCCCCACTCGCCCAACCATCAACCCATGCCACCCCACCTGATACACCCCTCGCCTTTTGTGCTGCTGGGTGGGCGGCGCAGCGTTCGTCTTTAGTTCGCTGCTCGTCGTTGTCGTTGTCGGCAGTCGTTGGCAGCAACTATTTTTATACGCCCATCTATGTGTGTTGATGTGTGTGGGTGTGCGTGTGTGTGTGTGTGGGTGTGTGCGTATGTGTTTGTGTGTAGGGATTCGAATGCCTTTAGGGGTTGGGGACGCGTTTGTCATTGTGCATTACATTTAGCATGCATCGTGGCTCGTTTGGTGTTGCAACAATGTTACTTGCCTCTGTCTGTACCGCTGCCACTGCTTCATTTCTTTGTATTTGCCTCTGCCTCTGCCACATTGTTGTAATTTGCATGTGGTATTGTTTTTTATTACACTTTGTTGGCTGCGCATCAAGAGAAAGTATTAGCCAGGTTCCCCATGATATTCATATTCGCAACATGTGCATGTCGCTAGCAAATCGAATTATATTTACTGCTTGCCACAAAGCAGACAACCAGACAAGGCCGCAGTACAAATGTTGTTTTTGCTTCGCCTTCTCCTTCATCGTCCACTTCTTCATCTGTAGTGACCTCTGAGTGCACTTTGGCTCCTTTGCGCTCTAACCAACTAGTCAAAAAATGCAAATGTGGCGAATTGTTTTAGTGGCATTCTCTTGAAATTTTCGACACGTTTAGCCAGCTGCTGTTGATATATATGTATATATATAAATATCTGTGTGTGTGTGTGTGCGTGTCTTTTAATGTCTCGCTTCATTTTTCATTTTTGCGTTTTTTTCGTTTTTTGTTTTAATATGTATTTTGTCATGCATAATGTTGACATTTTGACGCGCTAATAAACATAATTTGCTCATAAAATATTTTTTATTGCCGTCGCCTTTATCAATGCTTGTATCTGCCTCACTTCTAGCAGGTATGCTTTACTTGGTGTGCGTGTGTGTGTGAGTGTATTTATATATATACATTTTTTTTATATATTATTGTGTGTACAGCGACATTGAGCAAGTTAATGCCACAATGTCTAGAAACTTGAGAGATGAGCAGAGTTCCTTTGCAGATAGGCAAGTGAAACATAAACTTGAAATTAAACTGATAAGTTGGCCAAATGCCGCATTGGGAGCATTTCTAATAGCACCATAAAGCAAACATTTTTCTCTTCAGAATGAATATGTGGTCTCCAGCCCGGTTTGTGGTTTTTTGTTGATTATGCAATTCCCAGCTTTTTCAATGTAAGCTATTTAGGCATAGAATTAAAGTTTACATTTTATGAAATGTGACAACTAAACTCATATATGTGTGAAACAGTAATCCAATTATTTTAAAATTATTTTAAGCTATTATTTATTTGCGTACACTCCTTTTGTACTATATAAATGTAAAAGCTTATGCAAATATAACAATTCAAATTCAAAAACAAATGAATAATTTCAGCTAAAATAAAAGCATGCCTTATGTGGAAACAGTTTATCCACTTTTGACTTATTAAATACACAGTTGTGGCCTCTTGCAATATGATGACTCGCAATTAACTTGCGTTACACCTGGCGTTCAAGTTCATTGAACTAATTACATTGTGGAAATACTAAACTCGTTTTAGCTACCTCACACGTGTTATGTACTTTATATATATATATATATTTTGTATTTTACATCGTCCCTTCTCCTGTTACATAATTAATGGCGTCTTCGCACTACAATCGCACCTCTCGCTCTCTCTAGACTCTTCCTCTTCCTCTTCCTCTCCCTGTCTCTATCTCTCTGGCTCTGTGTGTACAGGTATCTGGTTTCAGCACCACTGTGCCTGCCATGCAATCAACGAGCTAGCGAACGCCAACAAATCACATTTTCTCATTTTCCGCACACACACACACACAAGAGCAAAAACATTTTTAAATATTTATTAGCAACAGCTTACAAGCATCATCCTATTTTCTTGTTGTTGCTGTTGTTGTTTTTGTTTGTTGCTGCCTTTTGGTCTCGCCTCGTGCGATAAGTAATTTCATTATTTGCCAAGCATGCGACCAACGCCCTCAAGAACACAAGCTAGCGCCCCCGCACACGCCCCCTATTCGTAGGTGGTCGGGGGACGGGGGGTCCCGTTTGCCGCCAAGGTCTACGCCTTTTTGGTGCTCGCGCCATTTGTCTGCTCATCCTACCAGCCAGTCTGCCAACCAGCCAACCAGCCAACCAGTCAGCCAGTCAGCCAGCTGCTTGTTGATGCCATTATCTTATTCAGCATCCTTGTCATCTCATAAAGGATGCCTATTATAAATTAATTTTTACCATCCACGGCTGCTGCTGGCTGCCGGTTGCCAGTTTGCTTTGCTGCCTGCTTGCCTGCCACTTTTTTTTTTTCTTCTGCTATCGCTTTTATCACTTGAAACCCAATGTTCCCACACTCAAATGGCAAACATGTTGCTCCTCTCATGTGTGTGTGCCAAGGGTTTGTTTGACTGCCTATATGACAATATAATTTTTTGATTTAAGGCTCCTGCTGCTGTCGCAATTTTTCAAAGGCACAACAACAAATACACACACACACACACACATGCGTGGTATGCCCCACATATTTTTCCAGATTGCCACAAGCAGAAAAGTTGCTGGGTGCCACAAACACACAAACACACACACATATACAAACACTTTGGTGCTCACATGTGTGTTATGGGGACCCACTTGTGACATTGATGCCCTACGCTGTGCGCTGTGTTATATTGTTATCATTAAACTGTAACACCTCCCGCCCATTCCAAGTCGCATCCCCCCGCTTGCCATATTGTCTTGTTTAACTGTCTTGTTCCGTGGGCCACCTTCCCATCATTTGTTGTTGTTGTTGTTGTTGTTGTTGTTGTTATTGTTGCTGGCTTTGATGCGGGTTTCTCGAGGCGTCCTCAACAAGTTTGACATGAGATTGGGACTGCCTGGCTGCCTGCCTGCCTTCCACTGATCCCAATATGATTAAAAATTGTTCGCTTGACTTATCATTGTGTGGCCGACACAATAATGGCTTACCATCTTCTTAGATCCATAATTCGGGCATCTGAGATGCCGCTGCTGCTGGCCATGATTAATTGATACGCACAAGCTGCTGCAAGCTGAGCGACAAATCAAGAGCAATGCCAAAACCAGCGACGCTTTATGAGGGTGTTAACTGCACTTCATTCATCAACGCTTCCTAACCGCAACGAGCAACAACATCGAGGAATGGCAATGTGTGGCGGCTCCTACTGCCGCTACTGCTGTTTCTGCAGTTGCTGTTGCACTCAGAAAAATAATAATAATTTAAATAATTCACTTTGCACACATACAAAATTCGCTGTCTTTTCATTTTTGAAAATTTCATCTTGGATTCCAGATAGTTTACAGAAAAACCTTCCGATTTGAAAAGTACTATTTATGCAAAATTAGGTGACCTGTCTTTGACGCTATTAAGAGTGTGATTTGCTACAAATCCAGATGAAATTTCTTATGAGTGTACAACTGCTGTTGCTGTTGCTGCTGCATTGGAAATTCAAATAAAATTTACCACAGTTTCGTAACTTTGTCAACGATGCGCAACGTGGCGACGATGGGGATGTCTTACCGGGGGCGGGGGCAGCGTGAAAAGTCTGTGTGTCAGCCAACGAGTCATGGCGACGAATTGCAATTTGCAATTTTATGGCAGCGCATCTAGAAAACAGAAGGAGCAAAAGGACCAAGACTCTAAACGAGCAGCAGCAGCATCATCCACAGAAGCAGCCGCAATACAAAACAAACCAATTTAAATTTTTAGCGGTGCCAGGATCCGGGCAAGCACAGAGAATTGGTAGCTGTGTGCTTGGCGCTGTGAGCTACAAGCTGGGTGCTGTGTGCTGGGTGCTGCTAAAATATAGTTAACAGCAGCAAAAGGGCTGGCGAAAAGCGCAACAAAGCGTAGCTGGCAATATCAAACCAAATGCATAGCGAAAAAAGAAAAAAAAAACAAAGACGAAATAAATAAAATTACAAAAACACAGCATAAACAAAAACTTGGATAAATTTGCAGAATGACAATGGGAAATTGGGGTTGAACTGGAAGTGGGTGGTGGTTGGTGGGTTAAACTGGTGACTGGCCAAACACTCAATCAATAAATTATGCTGCCACCAAATATACAAATCAGCGAACGGGAAAACGGGACAAAAAACAAAGCGAACGACTGAGCCACACGGTGGGTGAGTGGTTATTGTGGGTTTGTGGGTCTGTTGGTCTCCTCGTTTGTCGTCGAGAAGGGGAGGCAGCTTGTTTGGCTGGTCACGCGGCAAACAAAACGGACTGCGACAGCAGACCAGCAGCTCAGCAATCCAGCAGCTGTGAAACAAAGGCCATGCCCTCACAGTCGGATGTGGCTTTGTGGGTTTTTCTGTGTGCGGCAACCGCTGCTTGCTGCTGCCCCGTTGTCCCACAGTCTCTCTCCGCTACCACATCTGCCGTTAGTCATTTTCAAAAGTGCCGCGATGACGTTGGCCCTGGGTTGAAGACACGACAATGTCATGTGCTCGCCGTGCATTGTGCAAAGTGTAGCCAGAAGAGGAACTGGCGTAGCCACGGCACCCGATTGGGGCGTCGGTTTGTTCCTGCTGCTGCTATATCAACGCCAAAGACAAAGGCGCATTGCGACCAAATGTCAAAATGAATGCAAAGCGTCGCTCAGCCACGGCTGTTGTGGCGGCTGCTTTGGCTGCTGCTGCTGTTGCTATTGCTGTTACTACGCCTGACCCCAAACTGACCTCGAGCTCGGCGAGACTTTTGCAGCGACCAGCAGCATCGATTTTGTATATATATATACAAATATATGTATACATATGCTTATATATTTGCATGCATGCTCCCAAGCTGACATTTTAAAATTGCACATGAAATATTGATCAGCATTGACGACTCGCAAAACTGACGGCAACATTGCCCGCAGGATAGCCTGGCCCGATGTCAACTCAACGAGGCTATATATTTATATGTATATATGTATAAATATATACATATGATATATATGTGTGTTTTGTATACCCTTGCTGGTGGCCTTATTTTATTTTAATTTTTTATTGTTTGCCCGCCAGTTTTTCTCTTTTTTAATAGCGCCCGCTTATTTTGCAACGCCAAACAAAAGCTCTCTGTCAGTGACCGCAACGAGGTAAAGAGTTGTATACGTGGTCTGAATGCCTTCAACATATTTGCTGATCCTGGCCGGCAGCTACTGCATTAGCACAGATCGAGCTTCATTAATAAACTGAAGGTTGCCTGTGGGGCTTGCTGTAACGCTTAAAACTTTCGCCTGCAGCTTGATCGATTTTTGTAATCTCACTTTACATTTGCACCCAACTACAGCGCATGAACGCACCTGCCGCATACAACACACACACACACTCACATACACTCACTCACACACACACGTGTACGCATAGGAAAGTCTTGTCGGGCTTCATTGTCTCTGCAGTTGTGGTCCAACTAAGCGGAAGCTGTTGGAATTTACCAACGTTTAAACTTTAATGCTGTGTACAGGAGTACTTTTTATTGCTGTTTTTTGTTTATCAACTTACCATCTCTCTCTCTCTCTCTCTCGCTCTCTCTCTCTCTCTGTCTCTCTTTCGCCATCGTTTCTGGTATGCCTTAGTGAGCTTTAGATTTTTTGCTGTTTTGTGCTCCATGTCCTGCTTGTCTGCCTGATACAATTGAACCTAATCCGGCTGCTAAGTATAAGCCACGTAGTTGTATACTCATCCCAGCTGTCCAAGCGGCCTTATGCTGCTTTTGTTGTTTGCAGGCATTTAAAAAGAAAAAATGAAAACAAAAAGGAAGGACTCCAGAAGGCGACGACCATCGTAGAGGTGGCACCAACAACAGCCATGGCCAGCTGGAGGTCTGCAAAAAAAACTTTTGCCTCTGTCTGGGCGTCTGCAGCTGTCCCCCACTTAATAACTAGGCGTCAGTCCCGCTGTGTAGGTGTGTGAGTTTGTGTGTGTGTGCGTGTGTGTCACCCTGTCGACTGCAGAAAATGAACGGCAGTCCCTTGGTCCTGTATACGAAGAGCATACTAATCTGTCCAGGCCACCTCATCTTCATCCTCTTTCTCTTTCTCATCATCATCCTCATCTTTGTCGTATTTTCCATGCAGAGAGAGAGAGAGAGAGAGAGAGAGAGATATAGGGAGCTCCGATCATTGAGTTTGGTCATCGGGCGCTTATGGGACTTCTAACAGTTTGCTTTTGTTGTATATAAATGTATATGTATGTATAGCCATTAACTATAGGGCGAGCAGCAAACAGACAAAACTGACAGTCTCTATCAATGAATGTCAGTCAGCTTCTTATTAATAAAATTAACACAAGACGACAGATCCGATCTGATACGATGTGATGGCAAGTGGCAGGTGAGCGAACGAAGGTTTATTCGCCCGTCAACATGGCGTATGATTGATTTTCTAGTCATAAACCATGGAAAGACCAAGAGGGCTGGCAACAGCAGCTTGACAGCAAACTGTAAACTGAACGTGCCCAGATAAATGCGGCAAATATTAAACGGAGAGTAAGCTTCAATAATAATAAAAGTTATAAATCTTAGCATTGCCTGTCGACGTTCACGATGAGATGGAGATGGAACATGAGAGGATGCGGATGTGGATGTGGAGATGTAGGTGAATGTGGACATTCAGTAAGAGCAACGAAGACGTCGACGACAACGACAACGACAACGACATGCTGCATCGTGGCGATAATAACAATTTATTGCACGCACACAAAGGGCAAAAAAACATATACACGCATACATACACACACATGCTTACAAACACATGTGCACAGTTGCCAAGTGCCGGAAAATGCCGCGAGACACAAATGCAACAACAGCAGCAACAGACAAGTCGTGGCAGTAAGCGGCGGTGCGGGAGAAGGGAGACAGACGAGCATAAAAACCACACAATAATAAAAATGAACAATGACAGGTTAATAGCAAATAAATGAAAGCCCATAAGAAAGCGCAACAACAGCAAAAGGAGAGAAATGAAAGGCAACAAGAACAGACAACAAAAACAACAGCAACGACTAAAAGCGACAATGGCTGACACAGTGAGCAAAAGCGGCGAGGAGAAGAGCTACTGGACTCTTGCGTCCAGTTGCCACCAGCGAGCTATCCTCTTAGTGTAGGCAATTGATATATGGTTTTCAATTTTCAAAACCATTGACCACTTGCAGCACAACCAACGACATCAAGAGCAACAACAGCAGCAACAATAACAACAAATAGCCAAGTCTGAACTAAATGGTGGAAAAATGCTGTGGAAACTTGCCACGAGGCGCCACAAGTTGATGCTGGCATATTTAAAGCATAACTACGGACGTTAGAGACTCGTTAGAGGACAGGCAGAGCCATAGATAGAGATAGAGATAGAAGCAGAGGCATGGATAGAGATAGAGGCAGACACTAAGGCACAGTCGATGGCAGCGTTTGCCAAGATAATGGCTGCGAGCGTACTTAACGGCTTCAATAATGACAATAATGGCCAACTTGCCAGACCGACTCACCGCAACCCGCTCGCCTACGCAAACAGGTTGACAAAATGCATTCGGCATGCAATGGCAAATTCGCTGCCTGCCAATAACAGTCATCATCATTATCGTTGTGCAGAAGTGCGGAGGTGTGCGGAGATCTAAATAGGTTGCCAGCGAAATTAGACAGTGTATGCAGGCCCATTGTTGCAACATCGTTTGGTGAAAAGTGAGAAGTGTGGCAAGAGCAGCTCAATTTAATTATACCCCATGCATTACAGTTATTAAAACTAATTCAAATGTTCAACAATTGTTGGCAACCAACCAATTAAAAAAATAGTCGAATTTGACACATTAAAACCAATTTTGAAACATTGAATGCATAAATAGTACAATTAGAAATTTACATATCAAATAACACAAAATATAAATACATTTTTAATTTAAATTTAGGCTTTGCATTTATGCATATATAACTGCATATATGTATAACTGCATAAATTAAAAATATCTATTAAAAATATATATACGCATATATATTTTTTGATTAAATTCTGTGCTGACAAAAGTTGGATTATTAAGTGCCGCATTAAATTTGATTCAATTTGGCAAACATTTTAAAGCCAAAGTGCCAAACTGACAAAGAGCGACGAAAAATCGATCACCTGTTTAAAGTTCAGATGCGCACGAGACGTGATAGAGCTGGGGGATAAGAGCAGCAGCAACAGCAGCAACAATGGCGGCTACTTGGCAGCTGTGCCAACGGCTGGGTGAACGCATCAGTCAATGTCCTTAGAGCTTAACAAAGAAGGACAATCCGACAGCATATAGGGAGAGGCAGACACCGGGCCACTTTACAAGCCAAATTCAACGCTTGCTTATTGCTGCAGTTGCTGCTGTTGCTGTTGCTGCTGTTGTTGTTGTTGTTGTTACTTGCACTGCGCCTTTGTCTGTTTGCTTTTTGGAAGGACAAGCATGACGGCAACTCCTGCTCTTAGTCTCCCATTGCGTCGCTCCAATTTTTTTTTTTTTTTTTTTTTTTTGGCAATTTGTTTCTGCATCTTACAACGGATTCAATTGAAAAATTTTAGCAGACAGTTGAGAGGCGACCAGCGACAAGCAACGAGCAGCAAGCAACGCAGGGCGAGCGTTGCAAATTTCAAAACAAATTTGCCGCAACGCAACAGTAACAAACTTTTGCGCAAAGAAGAACAACTTCAATTCGATTCGATTCATTTCGTTTCGATTTTCAATTCTCGCTGCTCTCAACTGGTCAAGTGTGGACGTGCTTTTAAATATTACGTATGCGCCACGTTGTCCAATGCAATTCAACTTGGCACAATTGGCAGTGTCTCGTCTACGTTGTCTACGTTGTCTGCTCGTCTAGGCCGCACTGTCTTCGACTGTTTATTTAGTGCAGTTTTCACTTTGTGGGCGTTACACAAAAAAAATATAACAAACAGCAGAACCATTCCAACACCCCTGGCTTGTTCTGGCACTGCCTAACTTTCTTCTGCTATTTACTTTTGCCCCCCACAGTCTGACTTGACGTTAGTTTTGTTTGCTTTCCCCTTGTGTGTATGTGTGTGTGTTTGCCTTTCGTTTAGCAACGAGTTTGACTAACTCAAAATCAAAACCAAATCGTTGAACCAATGCCAAAGTGGAAATTGTCAATAATTTCAAATTGATTTCTGTTTGATTTAACACAACAACAATATAAACAACAACAGCAGCAACAACAAATAGAAGTAAACACCTCTATAATTGAAGCACCAGGTACACAGGAATGCCCGGCTAGTTGCGTCTATTTTGAGTGGAAAAGTCAAGTTTGACAGGCGCACGCGGATCTCGTTGCTTCGAAGTTCCCAAATAACATTAGACAGCCATTATGGGCTTGGCCGACTTTTACGACGCATCATAAAAAGCATTACTTGAACTGCGCCTGCCTCGTAAAACTCGTGAAGTGCAGGCCAATAAAATCAAATCGATAAGTGTGCCCAAAGTGTTGGAATAGCTCGTAGGCTAATCGAAATAAAGGAAGACCCTACGCCTAGAATATGTACTTAGTAATTATATTTTATTATTCACTAAACCAACTATTTAAAAGTAATTGCTATCATTTGTTTGTTTTTAATAGAATTGATGGCTTTTGAAATTATTTGCTTACCCTGCTTAGGCGAAATGCTGAGCACCTGCTGCGGCGACTGTTGCTGCGAGTGGATTTGGTATTGTTGCTGTTGCTGCTGTTGGTGCTGCTGCTGCTGCTGCTGTTGCACGGCAACGGCCTGCTGCTGGGCGGCACAGACGGCAGCGGCAACGGCGGCCTGTTGTTGCTGCTGCTGATGATGAGCGGCTGCTGCGGCAGCTGCTGCAGCTGCTGCCACAGCCTGTTGCTGCGACTGCTGCTGATGGGGCGACTGAGACTGTGGATGCTGCTGCTGCTGAGTGGTGACAATGGACATTTGCTGAGACGACTGCTGCTGCTGTTGCTTCACGTTGGCCTGATGCTGCTGCTGCGGCTGTTGCTGCGGTGCTGGTGCCTGTTGCTGCTGTTGCTGCAGGTGCGTCTGGTGTATGGCCAGCAGCTTGGTCTCATAGGGTTTGGCGCCCACCGACAACGGCTGACTGCTGAGCGTCATCTGTGCGGTTGCTGGCATCATAAGCGTGGGCATTGCCAACATTTTATGAAATTGCACTTTAATGTGCTGTCTCCTTTTTTAGTGGTGTATTATCTGTGTTGCTGCTCCTGCTCCTACTGGTGGTGCTGCTGTTGCTGTTGTGGTGTTGCTGTTGCACGTTTTGCGGTTAGACGCAATTCGCTTTGATGTTTAATGAAGTGCAGCCTCGCAGTTGATGTTTATCATCAAATTGTGTTATAATTTAATAGAATAATTTTCGGAGCTGTTTGTGTGTGATACCGCACTTTTAATTGCTGTTGTTGTAGTTTGTTTGTTTGTATGTTTGTCCTTTGAATGTTATATGGGAATCATTTGATGCGTTAAATGATTTCTACAATTTTACTAATTTCAAAAAGTTTCTCTTTGCGGTTTACGCTCGCAATTATTTTCGGCTTTTGCTTTTTTCAAATGGTTTTCTACTTTTTTAATTTTGCTTCACTTATCACAGACCAATAAGATTTTTTTTCTTTTCGAAAAAGTTCAAAGTTTCACGCTAAAAAATAATATGTATATAATCCTGTTAAAAATTAACAACAAACCGCCATGAAAAAATAACACAAAAGAAAATAAAGTTTGAAATAAAAAATTGCAAAATTGATAAAATTAAGTTTGTCAAATCTTTTCTCATCATTTTTCAGATTTCATTTTTCCATTGTTATAGTCATACATTTCTCTTCTTTTCACTGATCTGATAATCTGGCAAACACTAACAACTGCCATTGAAATAACCCTTTCGCTCTGTTGAATTCACAAACATTTAGATTTTTTTTTTTTTTGTAATTGCACACTTTATGCTACAGTTTTATGGGCTGTCCGGAGCACAGACATTATATTCTGGGCACACGCATTATCATATATCAAGCCTAAGCCATTCACACATCATTTGAAAAATTAAATTTAATATTTTACGATTTGTGTGTGCTGTGTGTATTCTCAGCGAATACAAAGCAAAACATGGCTACACAAAAAATAAAAATTATGCGATGCGAGCCAAAAACGCGCGTAACGCAATGCGAAGCTATAACAGCCGCACAAACACAAACACACAGTGAAAGCGAAGCAAAATAAAAAAAAAATTATAACAATAATAATAAAAGGCAGCTGAATACAAGTGCTGTGGATTTTATGAGACAGACGCGCCCGAGAGACTGACAACCGACAAGCGACAGCAGACAACAGCCAACAGAAGCCAGTAACCAGAAAACAGCGAAACTCTGAAACTCCAAAAAATCGCACGAGCCAAGTGTTGGCAAGTGTCAGGATCAGGCGCTGCCACAGCCGCAACCGCAGCCTCAGTCGGCGTTGTCGACAGACTAACGTTTCCGGTTTTTATAGCGCAACGCGCCCGAAACCGACACAGACAGTGGGACAGACGGACAAATGTTATGTATAAATATAAACTTATATTTTTATTTTTGAAAGCCAAGACTCACACACACACTAACACAGCCGCAGTAAAAAGCGACGAGTGTACCAAAAATCCTACAAAAAAAAAAGCACACACACACACAGAAATATAAAAAAAAATGTACAACACCCAGCGTTTGCTGTCATCCAAATGATGTGAATGTTTGTGTGAGTGTGTGTGTGTGTGTGTGTGGGCTTGTGTGCCTGAGTGTGAGTCTATATATGATTCATACACACAAATGCACTGGTCCTTTTATATGGCTACACTGTGTCGGCGGCAGTCGGCGTTGGCTGGCTGAAAGCATTTATTGGCTGCTCGTTGTCGGCTTATGTGGCACATAAGCCGAACTCACAGAATGAGTGTTTGTTGTTGCCGTACATAATGTGGCCAGAAAAAGCACAAAAATAACCTAATACATGCAAGCCAAAAATCGTTGAGCCCTAACCAAAATCGATGCTCACTTTTGCCAAAATTTAGAAAACAAACAAAAACTGAGTTTATCTTGTAATCTATTTAGCTATAAAATGCTTTTCATTATTTACATTAAAACACTCTGAAACACGTTTAAGAAACTGCTATTTATCAGACCAAACTTTAACTGCCCCACAAAGTATGCAACTGATTTTTTTAATGCACAATTTCACTTTTTAAAATAGTTTAACTTTAAGTTTGTGTTGTCGGAATTTAATTTTAATGACACCGCCTATTCAGTAGAAACTTCTGATAAGCAAATACTTCAAACTTACAAAAAGAAAAAGAAATTAAAATATTTTCTTAAAAGTCATACAAAATAATTCGAAATAATTATCATCATTATTTACATTTGCCAACTTTATTTAGCCAGTTATGTTGTTGTTTATATATTTCCGCCTTTAGATTGTTTTATATTATTTATTTTTGCAGTCGCTTTTGCTGTTTATATTATACGCGTCGTTAGCTGCTGAATCGTCAGTTTGTTTTTAGGTTTATATTCATTTGCTTTTGGGTGCTTTGTATTTGGTTTTCCGTCTTCAAGTTGTTGCGTTTGCAGATGGGTGCTTTATTTGTTGTTTTATTT
The DNA here is from genome assembly GCA_035041535.1 of Drosophila cognata. NCBI lineage: Eukaryota > Metazoa > Arthropoda > Insecta > Diptera > Drosophilidae > Drosophila > Drosophila cognata. The sequence continues at coordinate 13,748,340 of JAWNLC010000571.1, forward strand.
TGGATGTGGTTTTTTTTGTTTTTTTTTTTGGTTTGCTTTGGTTTGTTTGGAAATTATAATAACAACTTAACAACAATGTAACGAATATCCTTTCTTTACGAGGACACAATTCAAACTGAATGCGAAGCCCGCTCGTCGGTCTCCCAAATAGTCAAAGACATCGACCGCTGAAATTTACCACTATTCTGCCGGCGTCGCAGTCGCGTTGCGTTCGCTCCGAGTCCTTGCGTGCAAACGAGTCGTCTTCTCGTCGTCCTCGCCAGCTTCGTTCTCGACTGCACTCAGGCCTGCGCATTGCCACATTCGAAATGATTTGTGTCTGGGCTTATTTCGAACTTTTCGAATTTTTATAGCAAGCACGAAAATTTCCCAAGTATTTCAGCTCATTTATGGAACTCTCAACTGTTATACAAAGACAAGTACTTGTGTTGCATTGCGAGACGTTGCATGTGAGACTCAGCTGCCTAGAAATTCAAACCTGAACTCGTACAACAAATGCTTTTCGCTGCTTTGCAAACGAAAGCAGCCACAGCGACGACAACAATGCCAAATAGTAGAAATCAAAGATACACAAGCAACTAAAAACACACATACACACACGCACACACGCACACTCGCACTTGCACACACACTCACAGCACGGATAGCACATGCTATTGTTTATGTGCTTGAGAGCCAATAATCCACTTTGTTTTGTTATCATTCGCGCGCCCCTTATCCAAACGCCTTGAACCACCCACGAAGACAGCAGTCGGTGGGGCAGCGAGCTAAGCGCCTTTGCCTTTGCCATTGCCATTGCCTTGGCCACTGCCACTGCCACTGCCACTGCCACTGCGAGTTGCCTTCACCCGTCTCCACTTAATTTCTACTTGATTTGTCGCTTAAGAAAACTAATTGTCTGCCTTTTGTTGAGCGTGAAAACAATAGAAAACATTTTAGCAACTGTTACTTTGGCCAAAAGCGTATTAGAAACGAGAGAAGAGCAGAGCAGAGCTGAGAAGCGGAGCGAAGCGAGTGGATGTAGTGGAGGTGCTGTGAGGTGGCTAAGAAAATGTTTGTGGCATAGCCTATAGCAATGGATGTGGCAAAGACGAAAGTGGCTAACGAACTGGCTGGCTCGCTGGCTGGCTCGCTGGCTGGCTGGCTGGCTGGCGGCTTTAATGGTCTTTTGGTCTCTTTGATGGCAATAGTTTTGCGCCGCATGATTGGGCCAGCAGGGCCCACAAGGTCATTTGCTAAAGGCGGCAATGCAAATGTAATTTCAGAGCCAACATAGTTCTTGGAACGAAGTTGTAGTTTGACAAAATGTACAACAATTTTCATTATGTTTATCAAATTCCTCAGCCTGCAATTGTTTTGATTATGTAACATTCATTTACTCAAAACAATTACAAAGATTATTAGCAGCTGTGTGGCAATAGAGCTGCTTCAGCATACAAACAAGTCTGTTTTAGTTTTAGTTTAAAAATTCCCATTTGCATATACAAATATGCTTAGTTTAAATGTTGACATTCATTTTCAATTATGAATATTATCAACAACGTTTGAGCAACACTGCACTTAATTCAGAGAGATGAACAGCAATTATTTGACTACAACCAAATTTAAAGCTATGAATATTAAGTTATACACAAATATTTTACAAATTATTTGAAGATAGTATTTCGTTGCAGGCAAATAATTAATCAAGAAATTAGCAATGCAGTACAAGAAAACATATTGATTGAGGATTCAACAGATCTGGCAACCGCCACAACCCAACCAAACCTAAATGGTTTACGTTTAACAAATTAAATGTGTAAGATGTTAAAAGTAATCTACTGTATAAGTGCTCTATACATTATTTAGCTGATTGAAAGTATTTTAATTGTGGTACAGCTAGCCAAACTTATTTTAAAGTTGAAGCAGATTCTAACAAATAAACCAATAAGCTGAATTCACCAAAAAAAAAAATGGTATAATATTTCAAATTATTGTTTATTGTTTGTGTCTAAGAAAGCTGACCGCTGGATAAGTTTCCCATTTGCATTTGCAGTTGAAATACAGGACGCGTAATGTTTTGCTATCCTTGCACGGCTGGACGAGAGTAGAGAGCCATTATGCATTTGCATTTAAATGCCAATGTGCTCGAAGTTGACGGCCACAACAATAACGACAGCAATACGGCGAAAAAAATATATTAACAACTTGGTGACTAAATGCAAGTATGTATGCAACAGTAAAAATGTATGTAAGCTGCAAAAGACACACACACACACCCACAGTTGGTGGCAAGCACGCACACAGCTATGCGGAGGCAAAGAACTCACGTGAGCGATTAAAATCTGAAGGAAAGTATTTTTGCTTTCATTTTTTGTTTTAATGCTGCTGCTGCAACATGGAGGGTTGTTGCTGCTATCGAGGTGTAAATGAGCAGAGAGTTGAGCGAGGAGATGCGACGCTGCCACGGAAGGGTTGCTCAACAGCGGCGTGTAATTGGAGGCGAGTGTCGTGTAAAATGTAAAACTTGCGCTGTAAATAAATCAAAACTTTCTGACTGAACAAACATTCAGGTGAGCGAAAAAATGCACCGTACGACGGCAACAGCCGCCAGCTTTCAGCGCCAGGCAACAAGCGGCAGGCAGCAGGCAGCAGGCAGCAAGCGACAGGCTGAAGTGTATGTAGCTACAGCAGCAACCTAAATGCGGGCCTGGGGGCAGGCACTGCTCACAGTTTCATATTGACAAGTGCGCCAGAAGACTTTAGGGGAGGAGATTGGAGGGCTCATGGAGGAGGCACATGAACGAGGCCGGTGGATTATTTATGCTAAAAATTGGAACAGCTGCTGCCTTTGGGCTTGAGAGTGCCGCCTCTTCATCTGCTGCTGGCAGCGCTGTTAACGTCCCCGCTGACTGCATCGCATCCTTTTCTCCACTTTCTCTCTCTCTCTCTCTCATTTTTTTTTTATTCCTTTGCTGCCATATCAAACTGAAACGTTGGCTAAGTTCTTTGCCATAAATCAGAACAGTTCGTCAATAAAATTTTAGTGCAAGGACATTGCAATTCGCTTTATAATTAAGACATTTTTTGCCATTCGCCTGAAAGACCTTATTATATGGCATATTTTATTGATTTATTGCACAATATGCTAAACAGCGCCGGCTAGCAACAAAGTTCTTCTCTTTGGCTTATTTATTTCTGCCAAAGACAGCGGGAAATGGAAATGACGCATTAATGCGGTTAGAGCACACCATTACAGGCATAGAATATAAAAAAGAATTAAAGTTACTGGCTAAAACTTTTGCGCAAATCTTTGCAAAAATGTTTACAGTGGACGCTTATCATATTTGTAGTGGTAACAATATTAAAAAAGCATAAAATTATTATTATAAATAAACATCCGCATAAAAGAGATCTTATAACCATTTGCCAGCTCTGTTTCGCACTAAACTTGAGGAACAACACAAACACTAAGGGAAAGTAATGCCAAGACTGCTGAATAAGTTGTAAGGTCTTTTTATACCCTAGAATGGAATGCAAGCAGAATATGCGAAAGCAACACAACACAACAGATTTCCACAGAAAACACGATTAAGGAATTTTACTATGAATATTTTTCTACAAGTGCAATGACAATAATATTGCCTATTGAAATCGAGCAGACAAACATCTTCATTCCGATAATAACGAACGAAAAACAACAATATGAGCACAAATAAGAATATTATAGAAATTTTTACATCGAATTATAGATTTGAGAAGAGAAAAATATCTGTTTATCAATTCCCACAGTCGGAAAAACAATATTAAAGGATTAATAATATTTATTTTAAAAAAAAAGTCGAAAATTTTATCAAGTCAAAATAACTATTTAATAAAAATCATAATAATTAATTAAGTTGATTATTATTTTAGAAAGCGCAAAATTTTTTTAAAATTTGTTTTTTATGCAATCGTCTTCCTTGAGCTTATTGCCCAATGTCCTGCAACACATAAAGATATTGTGGGTACAGCACAGAAGAATATCTGTAAGTCGAGCAGCTCGAGCAGAAAAGAAAAACTTTTTCTTTTTCATTTCAATGCGGTTTTAACCATAAATATATTAAGCCGCAAAACTTTGCCCATTGCCAGTAGGTGCTCAGCTGGCCAAATTGAGTATGCGTTTACAGGCTGGCTGGCTGGTCGCTTAGAGCGGCAGCTAGCCATGAGAATTGATGACCAGAGTTTAACTTAATATTATGTATGTGGGCATTCCAGAGGCCCCTGCACTGCGGCAGTCGCTGATTGTGTCAAGATTTCGTTTCAATTTGCGCCGCGATAAGGCAACGAGACATAAAAGTAAATTGAAATGCCTGTCTGCCTCACAGCGGCATCAAATGGCCAGTTGACTATAGGAGCACTCGAGTACCTGTAACTGAATCAGCATCTGAATCTGAATCTGAATCTGTATCTGTATCTGAATCTGAGCATGGAGGTATGAGCTGAACGGGAGCGGGACCTTGTCAGGCACGTGCAGATGACAGAGTTTCAAAAATTTTTAATTGAATTTGCCACTGGGCAGTGGCTATTGTCTGCGGAGTGGTTGGTTGGGCATTTTTGGTTTGGGTGTTGAGGTATGCCTTCCTGCTGCTATATTGCTCTACTCACTGTGTAATGGTATCATGTACTCCATTTCCGAGTCGCTGCTGTCCGCCTCCTCCATGGCTTGCAAACCGCCTCCAGTCGTGGCAAACGAGTTGGTTTGCAGAGCCATTTCCATGGCACGCAATGCGGGCAGGTTGCGGGGCAGTCTGCCATTCTGCAAGGGACGCACGCAATAGCATATTAAAATTAGACATAAATGAATAAAAGCACGTGGAAGTCACTTTAATTTGCAAACGGCAATTATTAATTGGGGGGAAAAAAGAAGGCGACAATCCAAGGCCACTCTAATATACAGCCAGCGGAAGAGAGACAAATGTGCGTGTGGAGTGATGCTATACAAATCATGAAAAAGGATAACACGTAGTAATCTGAGCAATGGATATTAATGCGTTTACCTGCTCACCTTGGCTCAGCTGTGTTGGTCCTATTTTTGTTGCTCACACGAAACTTAACTAAAAAGCAACAACGTGACAACAGCAGCAGCAACAGCAACAGCAACAACAATAATACCAAAGGTAACTAGAAAGAAGCTGCCAGAAATCCAATTTCAGCAAGTAGCAAGACATAAATTTGTTTGTGCCACACAAACACGCGCATTAAAGCCTCACACTGGGAATTGGGGTATAATTCGGTAGGGTTTCTGGTGGGTGGTGGGGTGGGTGGTACATCCGGGCTGACCATGTACAGCAAATGAATTCTGTTAATGCAGACATTACTCGAGCATATTAAAAGTCCAAATGGTCATTTCGTACAGAATTTTATAGCAACTAGCCACACAAACACTCACACAACACCACACAGACAATGTAAGGAGGTGGGGAGTGGGGGGGGAGGCAACAAATAGGCACATTTGTTCCGTCTCACGCTGACAAAAACCCTTCGGACAACCCTCAGGACTGCAGCCAACGGTCAATGTAGTTATCGGACAAAACCTATGCACTGTTTTGTTTACCTTGCCACGACAATTGTGGTTGACAACAACAACCAGGGCAACAACAAAGATAATAACAGTTCTACTTGTTGTAGTCGGTTGACACACATGTGTGTATACATGTATATATACATATATATTTGCTTTATTTTGTATGATTTTTTTTTGTTTTTTTTTTTTTTGCTGTGGCAACCCCAAGCGGGCAGCCGAGCAAAAGTCGCACACCCCGCCCATCAGGACATTTAGTTTATTTGATGTTGCGAAATGAAAATTGTGACATAAAAGGGACTAACAACATAATTAAGTAGTGTCCAAATGTGCAAATCCAAAGGCATAAAAAGTGTTTGAAAAAACAACACCAAAATGACGAGAGAGAAAAAGAGAACAACGCCAGCAAAGGCAAACGAGCGAATGCGTTTATGTTTGGCTGCTGTTCGCCAAATGGCACTTAAAGGATTTGAGTCCGGAAACCCGGCTTCAAGTAGGCTTCGAGTTATGGGACAGCTTGCATATTAACCGAATGGGTAAAGTGCGGTGGGTAAAGGCAACCTGATCACCAGGCGCCTATTAGTCGCTATTCCTCGTTTGTGGTCATAATTTTTAGTTTTTGCTGGCCACGTGTCGGCCACAAAGGGTCATGATTAGTTTGGCCAATAAAGGACGGTGGAATGGATTAGGGCACACAGCAAAAAAGAAACTGCGCAAATAAACAAGGAACAACAAAGTTGAAACATTCCCAAGTCCAGATCTTAATCATTGAGGGGTGTGGGTGTTGATACCAACCAGGATTAAGCGATGCCTAACCGAACAGAAGTTATTTTATATTTATTAAACAAATAAAATCTCCCTTCCCAGTTCAAAGCACAACTCACTTGGCTTGCCTTAAATACATTTTGCTTTTGTACGGCAGTGTTTTCTAATAGATGCTTGAGCAAGAAATCGTAAACATTTATTCTTCTTAAAAAAAGTCTACATTTTTAAGTAAGGTATTTGCGGTATCTCATCACCAAAAACACTTGTGAACATATTTGTTATGCTTTACTTGATTCTGCGAAATAATATTATCAAATTGGCTTACTATGACTTTGAAAATTTGTTTTTCTTCTACTTATACATATATAATATGAAAATAGTACATAAATTTTTCAGCGCCCATGGCATATCATGCTGAGGCTTTGACTGGCTCAATATACCCTGTATCCATGATGTGGTCAAGATGTTTTATGCCCATCGTTTGTACGTTCGTAACTGTGATACAAAGCAAACAATATTCTCTACTGCTTTTTGAATATTTTCATACTAAACATTGCCAGAATTGTCAGTGAAACTGATAGATTTATGCATTTATTTATTTATTTATATGTTTATTAAAAGTGCGTAGAGGGTATTTGCCATCGGCTTACTCCCGCCCAAAGCAGACTTATTTGTTTTATTTGCTCATTTTTAAGCATTTGATTTCATTTTCGGCACATGTACTGGGTGTGTTTGTTTTTGTGTGCTTTGTACAATTTTTTATTTAATAAAACAAATTCAGCGGACAGCCTGCGGCGAACATGGCAAGCAAAATGAAATTGTTTCGTTGTTTTGTGTCAGGCTTCTTACATTGAGAGAGATCTGGACGCGAACGCTTTATCATTTAATGTTGCTTGTTGACAGGAGTATGTGGCACCGTAGGCATAACAACATGCTGGTGGCGGGTTGGTGCGGGGTGCGTGTCGGTACTGGCATTTGACAGGGCTGTCAGCCAAGTGGGGCAGGCAGATGAATGGAACACGCGTCCTTCACAACCACTGACTTGTTTGTAATTTTGTATTTTGATGACCAACAGACATATCAAATATACCCGGATAATGTGAATTCAATTTTGCCTCTCGCTGTTAAATTTCTTGATCAAATTGCTGTTGCTGTGACTTAAAAGCGATACAATTTCAACAACATCAACTACAATTCTGGCATTTAGGCGTTGTCGCTGATTTTATTACTTTTTTTTCAGCTTTTTATATGCAAATGGCTTATTATAATGCAAATACTTTAATGAGCCTGGTCCGAGTCCAACCCTCGCAGAAAATTCGCTACGCAAATTATATTGCAAATTGCCTGTCAATAATATGGAAATCGCAGAAATTACGGGCATCAAAGGCTTAAAAGTTGTTTTCACAAAAAAAATATGCATACGCAGCGGAACTGGAACGCTACGTTGGCATATGCGTGCATTTATATTTATTTTTACGTATGCATATATATGCATATGTGAAAGTTTGTCCAACTGTCAAGTCGTGTATCGTGGGCATGACAAGTGACGTGATTTGTACACTCTTTTTCTTGTTATTGCATATATTTTCCGCACTTCCTTTTCCTGGAGCCGCTGAGTTTCTTTTTGCAGACATTGATTAATGACGGACCAAAGGACAGGTAAAGGTAAATGCAACGCATTATTTATGAGCAGGGTTGCATAATTAGCAGCGTAGGCCAGGCTAACAATTAACAGCCCAATGCCATCATAGTATTATTTGGTTGTGCCTTCACTGCGCTTGTTGCCATTTGCCGATTGGAATGCTCGCATCACTCAGAGCGGTTCAATGCGTTGCAGCGATGTCAAAAACAGCAAAGACATGCTAACGGCATCAACCACCAATATTTCAGTGTACGAGGAGCACGGATGTGGCATAGCATTGACGGGGCCGGAAAGACACGCAACACTGCTTATTGGGCGCACACGGCGTATGAGCAATGCAAAATGTTGCCCACAACAAAAGCACTGGGCAACATAGCCCAGCTGCGAGAGGCCTCACCCCGACCAATTGGCAACGATATTGCTCATAATTTTCAATTCTGCTCATCTGCATTGTCTTTGCTAAATTCTGCATAACTTGACATTGTCCTGGCATGCAATGTCCTGGTCTGTTTACTCAGTTGCAGTCAAGTATGCGTTGCCAATGGCAATGCGCCGGTTCCCATTGCAATGTTCTCTTCACATACTCTTTTCGTAATACGATTTAAAGCAATTGATTAGACGCATGCATGCAGCAAATGCGATCCTTTTTTCGATTAGGCATCCTTAGGCGTGTCTTTATGCTTTGCGTTGTCAAACGAAATAAATCAGACTGCAGTTGGTTCATAATTCGGCAAATTTTTACGCAGCAATGCAGTAATTGGGTTGGTTACCAATTAAAAAATCAAAATCTGGTCTGATTGCATGAAAACCATCACAGACCTGTCTGCCAACGCAGAACTCTAAGCTTGTTTCACTATTAAAGTAGTGCTTCAAAAAAGTTAAAGGAAGGAACGTATTAAATGCAGTTAATAAACAAAATGTGTGTTAATATGGCTGCAAACTTTTTAAATGATTATAATTAAATAAAATGCTTAATTTCAGAGCCAATTTAAGGCCCTTGTTACTATGTGTTTAATCGCATCCAATTGATTGCCCAATAATTGACAGTTTGACGGCATTGCTAATTTGTTTTTGCATGTTGCGCTGTCAAAAACTTTTGCTACTCGGAATTTATTTTCCCTACTTAGCCGGTTAAGGGAGTGCTCACAGTAAATGGTTGTGAATAATATAGTTGCGCGCTGGCCACTCAGCGCTGGCCACCCAGCAGCCAAACAAAATCTAACAACTAACTATACCAGAAGAACAGTCATAATAGTGACAACAACAGAGCTGCTAGATAGAGTATAATTTTTGAAACCCAACAAAATTGAGAACAACCCAATCCCAATCCCAATTTATTAATTTTAATTAATGAATTAAAATGGTATTTGGTCTAAATTAACTAAAATATATTGCATTTGCAACCCACTAAAATTTAAATTAACCCGTGAATGAATTTAAATGTGATGGTGTGGTAATTACACGTTTTTTAATTATTGTGGCTTATAATAGTTTTGGCTTTCTCCCAGTGACTGTTAATGTAGTGCATAGCACATAGTTGCAATAGCTGAAATTGTCTGGGGTATTAATTAGATCCAATACCTAACTGACTGCCAACTTCAATCTTATCCGCTGGAACAACACTATTATAACGAAAACACTTTGTGTTAGCAAATATCAGGAGGCAGTACCTAATTTATGTAAAAGGCAAATAAATCAATTAATGTCAAACAACCTGTAGACAACACTGCAAAGATACGAATACTGTAAGGACTGGCACAATGGAGGCAACTGAATGTGCGATGTGGTAGGTGGGCGTGGCAGGCGTTTCTGCTTCGTTAGACTAATAATAATTAGGGGCCCACTGACATTTTGAGTCGAAGGCAAATACAATTAATTACCACAAAATACAAGTAAACACAATACAATTTTATAAAGGTGCACACACACACACACATACACACTCTGTTAATGTGAGGGTAGAGAAGGGGGGGAGGGGAAGGAGTCTGAGTACTACGAATATCAAAAGCCAGCGGCAAACGCTAAATCAATAGGCGAGCAAATAAAACTTGTCCTTCCCATTTGGAGCGACTGCCGAACAACATTTTCAAATGTTGCTACAAACACATACAAAATAATGAGTTAGTGGCCTAGTAGAAGGAGGGCAAGTGGAATGTCAAGGAATAGCCACAACAACCAACAATAACAACCACAGCAGCAGTAACAGCAACAACAACAACAACAACAACAACAACAAATACGCCAATCAATTATACGCCCAATTAAATGCTGAAAAAGTAGCGAAAAATACCGACAAATATAATGGAGTCGAATCAACTTCGAGTCGATTGGAGGCGTCTCGGGTGGAGAACAGCAACAAACCACAGGGTGTATCGGGTATTCAATTTACTTTGATTTGTGTAGAACTGAAAACATTTGTTATTGAAAATAAAGACGTGCACGTTGTAAAAGATAAACACAACTGTTTCAGACATAGAAAACTGTCGGCATTTAAGCGCAGCACGTGCACCACTTGCCACCGTAATGAGTGACTCTGCTGCAAGGCCTTCAAAACCTGAGGGGTCAGTGTTCTCAGTACTAATTGTTGAAAATGAATGAGCTTACGGAATGCAAATCAACTTTCGACGAATGTTAATAAGCGATAGTCATAACAATTACTCACTCTTTCTGACTATCTTCGCCTTTCTTTCAATTTCATAGTTTCTTCTGGGGAAGTATTTCAAGCATCATTTACCGTAGTTCATATACTTATTCAGTGACAGAGAGAGAGAGTTGCACAGCTGCCAGAGAGTGCCAAAAGGCAGAGCTCATTTTTCTCAAGTTATTTCAGTTATTTTACATTGAATAAATTTTCAAATAAGCCTCAAGAGAATTTGCACAAATATTTTCAACAGCAGCAAAATAAACGGCAAAAGAGGCAAAAGTTATTTCATGTGTCGAATGCCATTCGACGTTGCGCAACTGCTCAACTCAAAATTAACGTTTGCATACCTCGTAGTAGAGGCGTCTCAACCTCAACCTCAACTCAACCTGTACGGCAACAAATGTTGTGGCAAGCAGCAGCACTTGTAACTGATAATGCCAAAATAATAACAACAACTGTCTGCCAGACAGTTTCACATTAGTTGCAAATTGTGGTCGTTTATTGTTTTTTTGGTCATTCATTGCAATTATCTCCGCAGATGCTTTTCAACAGTCGAGTTTGCGATTTAAGCTGTTAACATTTTAACTTACGAAATGTAAGGCATTTCAAATACATACACAAACAACTTATATACTAAATCCCAGTTGGGGATTTACGTGTATCGTTTGTGGTATCTGTTTGGCTCTGCACTATAGAAATCATTGAGTAATTAAATCTCTCGTCATTATAGAGAGAATATTTCTTAATGCACTTAACGCTTCTTGTTCAACTATTAGAATTTTAAACGAAACTGATGTATGAACATTAACTTACCGAATTCATAAGCTTACAGCACACTTTACATACCATAAAACTAAGTTACCAAGTCTTGAGAGTCAAAATAATCGAAAATAATCAAAATTTCAAATCCACTTAAGTCAGTTGAAAGTTCAAAGAGTGCCGCAGCATTGAAAAAAAAGTTTATTTCCTATAAAATAAATTTTAAAAAATAAAATGTTTTGTAATTTGCCAAAAAACTTTCTGGACAAAGTGTCTATTGTCATAAAATAAATTAATATTCAAAGAAAAAATACAATTTCGAAAAGCTCAATAATCATAAAAGTAGCTAGTAAAAAAATTGTTTTTTTTTCTATTATACATCTAAAAACAATAAATTGATTGGAATTAACTACCAAATTATGTTGCTGTTGATTAATGCCTTTGTTTCAAAAATTAATTATTTTGGATCGTAAAATCGCTTTTTCAATGGTCATTATTGAAATTTTTTTTTTTCTTGAGTGTAGGTCTTACTAATTGTGTGATTTGCTCGATATATGATATTAAATGGATATCAATCAAAGTTATTCGCTTCTAAGCGTCCTATTGGCAGCAGCGCAGGGGAGTTTCTGTTTAGTGGCAGGAATGTTGCAAGCGCTCCGTTCGGCGCTGTTAGTTGCCTGCTTGACTGCCTGTGCCTCTAATTTGACAGCCGTGGCTTGGCATTGTCGTTTCGTTTACGTTTTGTCTATCTTTGCCAGTGACATCAGCCATGTAGCTGCAACGCCCCTCCTGCGTGGCCGCACGACCGATTTCTTGTTCCACATTAGGAAACATTTTCTTTGTCAGTTGAGGTTGCATTTTATTGTGTTGCAACAGAGTTTGGCTTTGCTGCCACTGTATTCTGTTGTTGTGTTGTTTTTTCTTCTTTTGTTGTTATCTTCTTAGTTTTTGCCCTTCAACTGCTTCCCGTGGCTCCACGCTTCGCGCTGAGCGGCAGTTTGGGATTTGGCCTGACAGTTCGCTTGAAATTGCAACTGTCAATTGCATTTATTTCGCGCTTGTTTTACCAGCTGTTTGACCTTAGCCACAAAACAAACTGCAAACCAATCGAAATCCCTAAAAATCGTCAGCTGCATACAAGTTTTAAACCGAGTGATATGCTATATAAGAAATCAATGCGCTTGCCACAACCAACCAATGCCGTTTAATTCGTACACTTAACACATTTACATTTGGAATGCAAACGCACCGTTAGCCGTATTGAAAGGGAAGCTGCTGACAAAGTTTACAGTTTCAAAGGCAGCCGGTCTGCTTACTTGGTCGTCGAGTGTCAGGCAAAATAAACCGTTAAAAACAAAGAGCTTTTGCGTCACTGCTTTTGAAATTTGGCGCCAGTTCTCGCGTTCTCACACTTGCACTCACACACCCACACAGACATATCATCCGTGGGGGCAACGGAGCAGCTTCAACAAAGAAGCACTTGACAGGCTCACACACACGCTCACACTCACACTTACACACACACACACACACACACACACACACACACAAAGGGAGGTATTGTGGTAAAAGCTTTCAAGTGCCAGCAACAAAAACTAACGAAAGCGAAGCTGCCTCGGTTGCTTCAGCTGCTCTGCTGCTGTTATTCTTGTTGTTGTTGTCCCTTTTATCTGGGCAGCGGCGACGTTAAAGAGACTTTTGGTAACCCAATGCGTGCTACACACACATACACACACACACACATATGCAGGTATGTATGCTTGCGCATGTAGTTGTAGCTGCGGTGAAATTCACAGCTATTCAACACCCATCGACTTTCACTAACGCCACCTCGCGGCCGCTGCGCAGATTAAATTAACAGCGGACTGTGAGGCTGTGAACGATGCCCATGGTGGGATCAGAGCGAACAGGACAGCACATAAGGGGCGAACATTACGAGCCCTTGAGACCAATGAAGCGTTCGCATTGGCAGCTCTGTGAAGGGCGAGAAAGTCACCACAGCATCAGCATCAGCAGCAGCAGCAACTGCTGTTAATGTAGAAGCTTCTGTAGCTGTTTTTTTGTTTTTTTTGTTGGGTTTTTTGGGTCTTACAGCCCAGAGGCGAGATTTTGATTTGCGCTGCGGGCATCGCTTTATCCGCACTTACCGCTTTTTCTCGTCTTTTACCAATTTGCCATTTTAGCTGTCAACATTTCGTTGTTGTCACTGGCCACAAAGCGGTCCTTTGATATTGCATCCCTTGGCATAAATATCGGATGTTTCTTTTTTCTTCTTTTACGGCTTGCATTACAGTTGCCTGCCCCAGCCCTCGACAAGGACATTCCTTGCGCTTCATTTCGTCTATGTTCTTTCTGTTTATTTCTGCGCACACAAAGTAATGACAACATCATTTAACGATACTTTTTCTTATTTGCTAGCTGAGCGCTGCGTGTGCTTTATGAAGAGACAGAGATCTCCCCATCTCCAACCCACATCACAAGCCATGTCCTGCGCATATGTTGTGCGTTTGCTTTTTGCAGATACGTTAACAGTATATAAAATATGACTTCACTTACGAGCATACATCACACATCAGCCCGGGGCCATTAAGCCAACTCCACTTGCAACCGAAGGAATCCTCCGGCCTCCGGCCACCCTCCCACAACCTGTCAGCCTCTTCATTTTGCTTGGCGCGACCTCAGCGCTTTTTATTGTAGTCTCTATGACCACGCATTGGTGTTGTTATTGTGACTCGATTTTTTCAACTTTTTGATGCTTGCCTTTGGCACAGCCAAAGATCGGCACAAAGAAGTGTGAAGTGCTTGTTGCCCCTTTTCATTTGTGAGGGGTTAAATTGATTTTTGGTTGGCCACTTTGCAAAAAAAGCAAACGATTCTTAAGTGAACCTCTTTGAACGGGATAGAAAGTTTCCTGAAAAATCTCTTAGAAAGCATCGGATTATATTAAATATTAAGATATGCATGTAACACTGAAATAATAATTAACCAGCAATGAAGATAATCTGATAATTTATCTAATGCCAAATACTTTAAGATAGAAATTTCCAAAATAAATGAGAAATAAAATCCAAATATATTTTTCTTGATATGCAGATAGATATATATTAATAAATAAAATAAAAAATACTCGCATTTTATTCAAAACTTTGTTTTGGGTGCTTATCATGGTAGAAACCAATTTTTCGTTTTCAATTTCGATTTTTTGTGAAAGCTTAATTAAAAGTATTTATAGTTAAATTATATAGTTTTTGTTGCTAGATATGCAACAGCAATTTAGCCGACAGGAGAAAGGATTATTCACGTTTAAGTTGTCTAGCTGACTATCTACAGTTTGAGAATCTTTCACTACCCCATTATTAGTTGCACTTATAACAATGTATGTGTAGAGGTAACCCCAAGCAGCACTCATCAAGTGTCTAAAATATGCAAATGCTAAAACCAAAGGATTCACCACCCACAACACCTTAAAAACAAACTCGCACTCTAATACCGAAATCCGCTTTAGAAAGCTCTGCTCTGCCATATGGAATATGAAGAGAACAATTATTATTTTCAGACCGAGTGTTTTCACCATAATCCGTGGGTGAGTCCCATTGGGGCCTGGGTGGGGCTTGCAAAATGTTAGAGAAATTCAGAAACAAGAACAACAACAATTCTTAATGCAGTAGCCATGCAAAATAACATTTTTTGCATGAGCTAACTGAAAACTTACAAACACATCCACACACCCACAGAGGGAGAGAGTGCATTATAACAATGACCAAGTGAAAACATTAAAACGAGTACATAAAATGCTTTCTTTGTGCATGATAGTGTGCGGGGCTTTTGGAAAAAACCTATAAGCGAACAACAGAATGCTCGACTAGGAGATACTCTGCGTAATAAAGTAATAGCCAATCAGAGGTCTTAAGTGTCTTAGATATTGAAACCAATACAATCGAAGGAGCTTATAGATAAAACATGATTATCTTCATATTATGCAGTCGATCGTTTGGTATACGAAACGATTATTTGGGTGTGGGAGAAGATTCCTTCTGGTGGATATATACTGTTGCACAAACTCCTAACCAGTTTCAATGAGTCCAGGGTATAAAATCGACGACCAGGAAGAAAAAGAATGATTTTCGGTTAGAGTGTATGAAAGTTGCTGGAGAAGCATTGTTAAGGCGTTGTTGTAGATGTAGACCACAGGACACACAAGCACTGGCACACATAAGTATGTCTCATACCGGACAGTTATGGATATGTAACATATCAAAAACACACACAAACACTGGCACTCAAATAAGGGGTTTTTCATGAAAGATTTAACATTCGAATGTGCAGATAAAAGCGAAACACAACCGAAGGAGGGCTTGGAGCGAAGTGTAAGCATTTGGAAATGGTTCATAAGTTCGTGTGTTTTGTAGCGTGCATTTTGAGAGCTAAATAAAACTACTTAGGCGAGTGAATGAGCATGGGTTAGAACCGAATTGTGAGGCGAGTCAAACAAATTTATTGTATTTTTATTTGAGATGCGTTTCATTTACGTTTATTTAATATTTAAAGTATACATTTGCATCGCACAAAGGAAAGGTAATGTGAATTTGACATTAAGGCAAGTTGTCAACAAAAGAAAATTGAAAACTGAAATTGCTAGCTGTGAGCTTATGACTACTTTTAGCAGTCACTGTACACCGAGACCTAGCTATTTTATTTTCTTATAAATATGTATGCTGGTGCGTTCAACGGTTGGTGTTGCTGATTCTTAATCAGAATAATCTGATCAGCAATGCACAAGCAAAGCAGCAGCAGCAGCAGCAGCAGCAGCAACACAACAAGCTGAACAAAAAGAATACGAATAGTGGACGCTTCTATCTGTGCAGTCGTATCTGAGTCTTTGCCTTTAGCTGTAAACCTGACAGCAACAACGTAATTTACAAGGCGCGTTTGCATGTCGCTGGACAGGACTCTGGACTGAGTAGTCAACCTGAGCTAAGTCAAGCCACACCCAAAACAAAAAAAAAAAACTCTGCAGGTTTTAGAAGTTTGCTATAGTTTTTCTATACCCTCGAAGTGGATATGATATTTTTATCGCAAATCTTGTAACGCATTAAAGCTCAAATCTGCAATCTCAATCAAATATTTGTAGCCATATCTATCTTACATTCTGTCTTTTTCTATGCAAACTAGTCTTAACGGTATTCCTATGGAACTTGGAACTTGCATGCATATAGCTGAAAATGGAACAATCAATATCTGGATTTGAAATAAACTAATTCTGTTATTATCAAAATCGGATTAAGATAATTTCGATGTCAGCTGTTGGACTGCGGTCTGCAAGGGTATCTAAACTTCGGCGAGCCTAAGAAAGCCTTTCTTTCTTGTTAGTTGCAGCTCTTGTTGGTTGTTTTGCGCTCCTTTACTCATATTAAATGCAAAAGTCATTGAGCGCAGGACAGCAGCAGCAGCAGCAACATCGGCAGCAGGGGTATAAAAGGGGAGGGGTGAGCGCCATGCAGCAGGACATGCTGCAAAACAACAAGTTTATTTCCACATCCTTGGACATGAGCTTGCTGTAAAATTTCGTGTTGATGATCTTACTAGGTTATGCATTAGTTTTTCGTGCACGCCCAGTTGCTCCCTTTAACCCTCGACAACCGCGTCTATCTGCCCATCTCTTTCTGTCCTGCGTTCTCTGTCTCTGTCGTTTTCAATATCGCAGCTACCTTTCTTCTTTACACGTCCGCTTGCAGCATTTGTATTTCCTGTTCTGGTAACTTTGATTTTTTGTGTGCTGCTTTCTGCTTTAAATCTCGCTACAAAACATGCAACATACACTCGAAAATTCTGTTGCATGCTCTCGACTCAGGTGTAGTTGTTGTTTGTTCGCTTGTTCGTTTGTCTTTTATGTTTATGCAAATTGAAGTTTTGCGCTGCTACAGCTAACTAATAAATATAAAGTATACGCGCCAGCGTCCTTGTTACCTGTCTGTACACAAATTGAAACATTTTACCGGCGTTGCCTTGGATTTTCAGTCATTGAGCAAGTGCCCCGTGTTAAGCTAATGTCCAGGCTTACCGATGCTGCAGCTAGATGCTTGGATGGTATGGGATAACCACTCACCTGCTGATGCACTAGAATCGCCGCTGCTGCGACTGCCTTAAGCGGCAGGACAATGCGGGACGGTGGCGGTGTTGCCGGCGTTCTTGGCAGCAGCGGTTCACAATTTGGATGCTGAGGCATCGGCGGGAGCGGAGGCGGTTGATAGTGGCATTGGAATGTTAGTGGTAACGGTAGCAGCAACGGTGGTGGCTGCGGTGGCGGTGGTGCTGGCTTTTGACGGAATGTTGACTTTGATTTTGTCTGTGGCAGCGGCTGACTTGGCAGCGGTTGTTGGTAATTCTGTGGCTGCTGTTCTTGTTGTTGCTGTTGAAGTGGCACGGGCACACTGAAGGGTAAAAATAACATTGGAGGCGCATTGCTGCCGCTTCTGCTCATGTTCTCATTGCTGCTGTTGTTGCAGCTAGTGTGCAGATTTAAGGTATTGCTGCTGCTGTTGTTGTTATTGATGCTGGTCTGTCTGTTGCAGCTGGCGTGATGCTGCGATGATGCTGCTGGCTGCGCATTGTTCAAATATGTTGTTGTTGCTGTTGCTTCCTGACAGGAGAACGGTTGCAGCTGTTGCGTTGTTGTTGTATGTTGGAGTGTTGTAATGCAGCTGACCTGTTGCGGCTGCTGCTGCTGATGTAGGTGGCGATGTGTCTGCTGGTGATGTAGCTGCAGATGTTGATGATGCTGTTGATGGTGATGTTGCTGCTGCTGCTGCTGGTTATATTGTTGCTGCTGTTGTTGTTGATGCTGCTGCATGGCTGCGGTTACCTGAGGTGGCTGCTGTAGACGTGGCATCGGCAAGTGCTCGTAACTTTTCCTGCAACATCGACATTCCTGATAGCAATCAGTTGCTGCCGATGTCAGAGTGCTGGCGTTACCGATGTTGCAGCAATTGCTGCTGCTGCCACTGGATAAGACATAAGGATCGCTGTGTGATCGCACTGTGCCTGTGTATCTCATCTTGGGCGCCTTGCCAGCCGCCCCTGTCATCTGCGAAGGTTGCCAGTGCAACGAGCACGGCAAGATGCCCATGAAGCGCAGTCCCACGCCAGGACTCGCCGGCTGTCCAGCAGGTAGATTCTCTATTTTGCCAAAGCTCCTTCAATTAGTGCAACTGCAAGAGTTAAGATTTCATTAAGCAGCAGTTTCAACCAAAATGTAATTAATTTGAAATTGCCATTTTTTGACCTGACTTGAGTTATATTTCGCTTCGGAAAGTCTGTAATTTGAGAATTATATGAAAACTTCAGTATGCTTGATTATATTTTTTGGCTTTTTAAAACAGTTTTGCAAAAACAGTGCGTCATATTTTCTCTTCTACTTGGATTCGCTCCCAAATTTTCAGGCATAAAGGAAACATGTTTTTTCACAGCTCCCAGCATGTACTGCCTACTATGCTGTTGCTTACTTTTTCAACATCCTTGCCGGCTATCGTTTCCCGTCACCGTTTGCCTGGCACTCGTTAGAGACTTTTGGAAATCACTCTAAAGTTTTTCAGGAACGAGAAAACCAATTTTTCAGCTGAGTGCATTTTAATTTGGTATACACCCCAACCCCCAGTGTACAGCTGTTAAGTTTTTCAGCATGGCAATAAAGGGTGTGTAGTGTGAAAACCGAAAATAGTATCGGTATAGGCCATGTACCACAATGGCTCTATGTGGCGTGTGCATTAAAAAGGTTTTCCTTTTCATTGCAACACGCCTGAAATGGCAACTTTGACAAACAGCAATAACAGCAAGAACAACACAAATGCTATTAGGCCTGGCCAGTTGCTTTCGGCCAGCTTTTGCTTCTTCTGGCACGTGCATGTTAAATTGACAGCATCAAGTGTGCCCCGCATCCGCATTTCATTTTGCCTGGCTCCCCTGCAGCTGTTGTTGACTTCTCGTTGCATTCTGCCTCCTTTCACGCACTTGGCTAAAACGAATGCACACAACTGGAGCAGCAGCAGCACAGCAGAAACAATGGAATTTTAAATGTGACAAACAGGTACACATCATCTCCAGCATGAGTAGCTCATTCAGCAGCTCCAACTGCTGCTGATTCTGCCAAACCATTGTTGTGCTTGGCATTTTTAAAGCGGAATTACTGCTGCCTGCTACCAGCTGGAAAAATGGATATGAGTTGGGATAAATTGTACACCCGGAATGAGTTTTATTTAGCTCTAATTTGAAATTAGTTCTTTGATTTCAAAACTTCATGTGAGAAGCATACTTTTACTGAATTCAAGTATTGTTCTTTAAAATTACATATGTTCAATCAACAAACAAACTCAAGTTTTTAGACAGCCATGCCACAATGTAGGAGGAAGCTTCTTTTCCACCAACGAGATCATACAAGAAAGTACACAAAATATTTTCTAATAATTCCATAAATATCTTAATGAACGAAATGTGCTCAAGTTAAAAGCAAAAGAGAAAGCTTCCAACTTAAGATGAAATGTTTTTGAAGTTTTGCACTCGCAAGCACATATCAAATAGTTTAAGATAAAAGACAGCAACAACAACCAAATAAACTTACATATATTTAGGTTTGCAAGTACAATAACTTTATGGCGATTAACCTTGCAGCATATCAAAAACTTTGGTTTTCCCAAAAGTATGCCGGCATGTTCGATTTAAATTTTGTGAAAATATGTTTGCAAAAATAACTTATCTAATATAAAGAACCCATCTATGAGTTTCTACCACGCAGCTTAATTATAAGGGAAATACGCTTCAGACCGAAATAAGCAATGCCACATGGCAAAACCGGTTAAACTTTTCACCAAAAATATGTATGAGAAAATGCATGTTGTTATTTCTGTTTTTGTTGTTGGCGTGCAAGATTCGTGCGCCACTTGCACAAAAAGCCAAAAGTACTGAAAAACTTTGGAAAAAGAATTCGGTAACATCAAAGCAAAAATTTTTAATGAATTTCTTGGCCGATCCCGAAAGCCTCCAAAACGCACCACTCGCAAATGTGATGGCAAAAACGAAAGACGGGGGGGGGGGGGGGAATGGCTTTGGTCTGTATAGGAGGCGCGGCACACAAATGCCGGCATGGAAGGAGGGTGGAAGGTCAAAGGTCCGGCATGGCAACATGAACGACCCCTTGCTTTGACCATGGCACGGAAATCGTGTTGCTCGTTGGTGGCCTTAATTAAATTTAAATATTTTATCACCGAAAAATTGCCAGTCGGCAGCAACTGCACAGCGACAACAACAGCAACAGCAACAACAACAGCAAGAGCAGCATCAGCATCTCTAGAATGAAAAGGGTGCAGAAATGTTGGCAGTGTGTACGTGTGTGTGTGTATGTGTGTGTGTGCGTGCGTGTGTGTGTGTGAGTGTTGCTGTTTGTCTTATGTGTGTGTGCGTGTATTTGTGTGTGAGTGCAGACAGCCCAAAAGTACTGATGTGGGTGTATTTTTCATTATTTGCCAAGCGTTGCAACTTTTTTGGTTGCCTCGCTGCCACATAGGTCGCCCCTCATCCAGCTTGTGCCTTGGTCCGCTGCCTTTGCCACACTTCATATTCAATTGTGTTGAATAATTGCCATACGGTTTTTTGACCAACGGTTTTTGACACTTGCCTAAAAGGACACACACGCGCTCAAGTGACGCCGCACTGGCACCGAGGCCAGCCCGCACCCCAAGCCCACCCTTGACATACGCTGCCCTCATGCCGCATTTGAAGTTGAACTTCCCTTTTCTATTTTTTTCTGTTGGGCTGTCGACCAAAAAATGAGCAAAACATTCGAAGCGACTGTGAAACTGTGGACCCCGGACACGGCGGCAAACAGCAACAAAACATGCCAAAAGCGTTTTTTGAAATATCTTTGTAAATATTTAAAATGTTCCGCACATGCGGGTACTTCAATCATGCACCAAACTGAATCGCCAACGGGATGAAAGCCGGGTGATAAAGTGGTCGGTCTGTTGATGTCTGTTGACTTATGGGGAAGCGACTCTGTTGAGGGTGCCCGACCCTAGTGGCAGGCGTAAGTTTTAAATAGTTTTTGTTCACCAATGTCAGCATACAATTTGGTATTCATAAATTAATGAAGCATTGGGCAAAAAATCTCTATGGGCTATAAACTTTTTCCATAAATTATATACTACGAGGGGAGCAAGTGAAAGTATGAGATTTAAATAGGGTATTAAAATATGTAATCTGAATTGCTATTTTAGTTTGCTTTGCATTTACAAGTGTGGATTAGAGTAATTCCATTTTACTATGTTTTTCATTTGTAATTTAAAATTCATTAGATTCGATCAGCAGAAAATTATAAATCCATTTATATAATTGTTCTTCGATTAATTCAAAAGATAAAATCCTATTTTATTGACAACAAATTCTATAAATTTGTAAGCGACTATTCATGTGAAATATGTAAAATGCTCTGGTCGAGAAAACACGACTAAGAGATTCCCTGATTCAAAATCTTTATAAACATAAAATGCTTTCGCTTCAAAATACGATTTTTTCGAGTTTCTCAAATTATGTTAAATAAATTTTTACAGATGTTTTATATTATTTAAATTTATATATGTATAAATTGGTTTCTTAAATCGATTTATGCAGATATTTATGAAACGAGGTAAACTATAGAGATCGATAAGAGTAATATTTTCATTTTTTAATTTAAATTTCAATAGATTTGATCAGCAAAAAGTTAATGGATATTTAATTGTTATTCCATTAATGCAAACGAAAATACAGAATGAACTCTAACTAAGAGAGTAAACAATATAGATAATCAATACTACAGATGTCTAGAAATATTCTTTCTTGATAAGAAATATATATCTTTTAAAATGTAGTTATTCGCGAAATGGGGAAAGTAATCGATATCTATATGGTATACAAGAACTTATGTTATTAATATATTCTTGTAAGAATTGTGTTTTCATTTAGTATTTTTCTAGAGACAACGCAATGATCAAGAATTGAATGCGTTTGAAAATCGGTTATGATTTGACTACCCATTTTTCTACACTTTTATATTATTGATCTATGCTTGGCTAATTATATTCTTGCTAAGAAGAATTGATTCGAATCGAACTTAGAAACACGTCCCGCTTCAACAGACGGACGGAAGGACAGACCGATGGGTGAATAGAAGGTCATGGCTACGTCAAAGCAGTTATAAATGCTGATCACGAAGATATACCTTGTAGAATTTGCTGTCGGAAATGGCTTACTTTTGCTTATTACAACATTTGCAAGCATCAGTTTACCCTTTTTAAGTAAGGTTAAAAATAAATATTCTTAAGAACAGAATAATTTGAATTAGAATAACGATACTGATTTATTGGCGATTCCAGTTTAAGAAAGTTCTAGTTTCACCGATACCAATGGCATTTGCCATTTAATATGCAAGTGTTGCTCTTGCCCGTTTGTTTTGGCTAGTAACCGTGGCCACAACAAGCTAGCATCTGGGCAGAGTGACGGCAAGTAGGTGAATGCAAAACACAGTGCAATGGGGGAAACACAATTAGAGAGAGTAACTACTCACACTTATTCGCAGGCGCAACACAGATGCAGGAGCCGACGCGCCTCTCGGTTGCCTACACCAACACAACGACACAGATACAACGCTCACACACACACACACAAGGACGCACAGCGAGCCGGCTGAGAAGTGACACACTTTGGGTTGTATCGAACTTTGTATCGTTTTTCTTTTTCGCAGCCACACAATAAAACTCGCGATGTTTGGGGGGAAACACACAACAAGACAACAAGTGCGCAAAGATATACGCACTTTTACGCTTTACGACTCAGTGCTCGGCTCCGGACAATTATGGCAGACGTTGACGTTGACTTTGCAGCGGAACGCAGTGTCTCGTGTCGACGAATTAACACTGAAGAACCAAGAGTCGGCGGTCGGCGCTAGGTAGTTCTGTTGGCCATGGCAGAGACGCAGCTGCACTACCACCAGAAAAGACGCACACACACACACACACACACACATGCTCACACACATAGCGGCCAACCCAAGCAGCCAACTACAGGCAACAACAAAAAGAATGAATTCAACCAGGCAGCTATAAAAGGCGCACTGTGGTTGACATTATCACGTGCAACTAAATCACACGCACACACACTCAAATGCATGCAACTGTATGTGTGTGTGTGTGTGCTTGTATAAAAAAAGGAAAGCCACGTCAATGCTTCGTCCTCACACTTCAGGCGCATTGTCGCGCCGCCCCTTTGTGCGCTCATTCGCTCGTACAATGCGGCGTATGAGTAACAAAAAAGAAACACACACACACGCAAACACACATACACACACAGAAGCGCTCAGAGTGCTCCGCCTCCCGCCAGCCACTCACCCGCTCATCGCACGCTTGCCACATTTATGGCATTTGATATGCTAATTTGCACGATTTCGCACAAGATGCCAAGCCAGAGAGTCGCCAACGGAGCACCAGCAAGGCGAAGCCACCACCAGCTGCCTTGTCTCCTGACTTGAGAGCCGCTCATTGCTTAGCTAGAATTCGCTCTGTTTTGATGGCTCATGGATGTCCATACAGCTGTGACCGTGTGTGGTCATCTCTTCACTGCGAGCATTGCGCTACAGCAATAAATAATGGATATAAAAATGACATAATAAATACAAGTGAAATTATTAATGAAATACTTTCTTCAACAATATATTAATATTTATACATTTACTACACTTCTTTTTTGGATAAATATTAATACTTTTATCATGTTTTTTTCTAATATATTTCAATTTAAATAGCGAAATTTATAATAAATTTATCTTCTCTCTTAATCAAAATAAATATTTTATTCTGTAAACTTATTTGATATATTATTCGTACACTTAAAGATTTTATTTATTTTATTATTATGATGTTATTCAATATTTGAATAATTTATAAATTATTTTTTATACATATAAATAATTTTTTAATTTTTTTGTTGTGATATTAACATTATCACTATGCTTCTTTTTATTTATAATAATAAGTATTACAAAATATTAAAAAAAATATTTTTCCTCCCCTCTTTACCCACTCAAATATTTGATTGATTATGTGCATAGCTCATATATTATTATTGAACTTAACATTGGGCTTTCAATTGATATTTTGACTAGTTTTAATTTTAATTAATTTTTTTATTGTTATATATAATTAATACAATATTTACAGCTCTTTAGCTATACAAATAGTTTCTTTACTTAGTCAAAATCTCTCCAACATTGCTAACAACAACCAACTGTAGAGCATTTATCCTGTCCAGCAAATCCATTCACACACACACAGTCAAATACCTACACACACACACCCATGGACACTTCAACCACCGTTGCGTAAGAAAGCAGAGCATACTTTTGTGCGCTCTCAGCTCTCTCTCTTCGCATGCGATTGCAGTGCACTGCACGGACTCACCAATACAGTTGCAGCCGCCAGTTAAACGTCAGCGAGAACCGCATTCGAGCACTGCATATACATATATACAGCACAGAGGCGGAGTCTGAAACCAGAGCTATGTAAAGACAAGAGATGCTTGCTTATATACCAAAAGGGAGGTGGCTTCAAATTTCATACAATACATGCAAGTGAATAATTTCCAAAGCTAGACAAAATGGCGTCACTCAACTATTGGCAAAAACTGATTGAGAAATAGTTAACAAGTTGAACCCCAGTGCTAAGGACGCCACTGTGCTTTGTTTACCATTTGTTTTAGGGGGACACAACAACAGGCTGTAAACATAAACACGATACAGGATAAAACACGATGTGGCGCTCACTGAGAGCGAAAGTTGTTGTTCCTGTTGCCTTTTGTATCGCAGTTTGCCGACGAGGCCAACGATACAAAATGTTCTCTCTCGGCTGCGAAAAATGCGATACAATGCACCAGCGACAAGAACAACGTACCGTTGAAACTGTGGCGTGCACGGCCAGCCGGCACATCCTTTTTATCCTGTTGAACGCAGCTGACACCTGCTCGCCCTCGTTCTTGGCAGGCGATACCGAACCGGCGTCCACTTTGACAGCCCTTGGACACTATCGTCATGTTTGTTTGGCAGGCACATGTGACTTTATCGCTCTGCCCACGGCCAACACAAGAAGTTCGCCAGTCAAAAAGCCATGAATAATATTTGGGGCTTATCTACGACGACAGCAAGCCAATGTGCGCGCGACCCCCAACTTTGACAAATTATGCAAATTTCAGTTTTTCAGATTTTCTATGCAAACATTTACTTTACTTTTCAGCGCAGACGCTGCCATCTGCAAGGCAGTTAGTCGTCCGTCCATTTGCCCATGCCCATGCCTGACATTCGGTTAAATTTCTTATCGCGCTCTTTCATTAACGGTCTCGTCTGCTCCTCTTGGCCAGAGACCTTCTAATTGTCTTGCAAATTAGTCGCCAGCCCGTGCACCAAAAAAGTGCCCCAACAATAATATCTATAAAAAACTGTCGGCAGCGGTTGTTCAAGTTCGTTTTGTTTATCCACAAACTGCCGCCGGCTGCTGCTGCTGCTGCTGATCCGTCCAGTTCCAGTGGCTAGAGCCACTTTGATATACAGGACATCGACCGTATGGTAGCTGTTCAAGGAAATGAAAAACAAACAGAATCGCGCCATGTGAGTTGGGTGTGTGTTCTGTGTGTAGCTGTAATTTTTAAAGCATCGCCTTCCGCCCAGCATCAGAACGTGCCTGTCGAGGATTAGCCCCAGACACAATGCAGACGTTGCTCATGCAGCTGTTGAGTGTCAACTGTGCCGCCGGAAACGCACAACAGGCCGCCCTTTATATATTTTTATAGACTTTTTCACTTAATCCCCGAGGAGCGCCCAGCCAAACGAAGGCCAATCGATTAGCCCGCATGGCCATGGTTAAAGTCAAGTGAATCTCTTTAAACTGGCCCAGCACTGAATGCTAGATACTAGAGAGCTATTCTCACACAAAAGCAGGTCCTTAAATTTCATATGCCTCATATTTCAGGTATTCGTAAATTGAATTATATGAAATGAGTGCTCCGAAATGAACCTAATAATAAATTTACGTTAATAGTCGAGCCAAGCTCGCACAGGTCTTAGAGGTTGGCAAGTCCACAAAGTCCATAAAGAAACCTGAGAGTGCACAATACAGTCAGTCTCAGTGTCTTTAAATCACTCCTTGATGAGTTATGTGAGAGTTATGCACAGCTGCCATAAGTGCAGCTCGTTTAAAACGAATTTTTTGATTAACACATCGAATGGGGAATTCGAAGCTATGCTAATGTGAAACTATAACTTTTGAAACTTTTCTAAAATGAATAATAATAATTAACTTCAAGTTAAATATTAATTAAAACGTATTTATAGTAAAAATCTTTAAGTAAAGGTGACCCGTAAAAGTGATTATACATTTTGGAAAATATTCCAACCAAGTGCACCCCTTTTTGCCGCAGCTCAGCTCTTGAGTCAGTAAGTAATCTGCTGAATTTCCATCATCTTAGCTAATTGTCGCCCCAGCCCGTACTTTGAGCATCTTAAGCCTTGACTATGGTCATAATAAAGTCAATGTACTGTCATTAACATAATTTACAAATACTTGCAGCGCTATGCCACCAACTCGGTCTGGTACTTAATGTTTGTTCATTTGGGGCACAGTGAAGAGGAGTCCTCTTTGGAGTCCCATTGCAACATTTCATTTATTGCTGGCAGCACAAGACAAAATGGTTGTTGCTCTAATTGAAAAATTATTGGGCCATAAAAAATGTAAGACGCATAAAAAATATGTTTGTTACTTCTCAACGGCAACGTCTCAAGTTTTGCAGATGAAGCCAGTTAAACGCGAGTTTAATTAACTGCCAAGTTTTAAGTACTTTTCACCCCCTTCAAACCCCTGTCAACATGTCACCCAGTGAATTTAATTCATATTTTAAATAGTTGTGCGAATACGAGTGTTTTCTTTGAAATGAACATTAAATATGCGACATTAAAGGACTCTTTGCCTTTGTCATTGCCAGTGGCACGCCAAATCCAAGTAGATTTTTGGCCAACTTAAGAAGTCGTCTGCCATTTTTTGTTTGGCTGCAAATCTTTTGTGTGTTTTTGTTAAAATAGAAAAACTTCTTGTATACTTATTTTATAATGAAATTCCCCAAAGTCTGCAGCGGCAAAATCGAGATACAAAACCAGAAAGCTACTGAGGGTGAGAGAGTCAGACAGCGAAACACTGTGATAGAGAGAGCGTGCGAGGAGCAGGAGCGGAAAAAGCATTTTGCAAAATTACCCTTAAAACAAAAATGCATTATTGTCATCTAAAATGCAAGCATGCATTATCCTGTCACAGGTCCTTTGAGAGTTGGCTTTTTGTGTTGTCGTCGTCGCTCCTTCTTTAACTTGCTTTTAGTGTTTTTTGTTTCTCTGTTTCTATTTTCCCTCCTTTTTTTGTTTTGTACAAACTGCAGCAACGTTTATTATCTGCCACACTATCCCGCATCCCATTGCACACCAACCAACTCCACGCACAATGAGCGTATAGCTGAGCCCGTGTCCTTCCTAAGCGAGGGACCTGGGATCAATTTGCCTGCAGCAAGAAGCCTTTTTACTTGCGCATGCAAATATGACAAACACACTGCCAACCAAACACGCAACTGCATACCATCTTTCCCAATTTCCCCACTCCTCAATTCGCACCAACCCTCGTCAACTCTCGGAGCACTCAACTGCACGGCTGGCCATCGGCCAACTGTGTCTCGTGTTAATGCTGCATTCTTGGGGGAAATTATCACAGCTACAGCTACAACTACAGCTACAACTACAAATATAACCATTGCTGGAACTACAGTCTTACAGCGACATCAGCCTAGCTCCACGTTCTCAAACACACTCATGTTTTGGTCGTCGTTGAATTTGCCAAATTACATATTGAAATATTATTGCAGTGTGCCGAAAATTGTATTAGGTGTCTGTGCTCCAGTTCCCTCAACCCATCACTGTCTCCTTGGCCCGGTGTCAAAGTGCGAATTTGACAATTTTTGCAAAAGCAGCCCCTGACTGGGGACATTTGGCGCTGCGAAATTGGTTTCAAATTATTTTGTCAGTTGCGGCTTCTGGATGTGCCAGCTTGGTGTGTTGGCTAGCCTGGCGGTGTCTTACGGACTGATTCGGATCTGAATGGGTCCGTTGCTTGCTTGTAATTCTCTGCCAAATCGAATCGAAATTGAATAGAAATTATTGGTTATTTTTGCATGTGCCAAGGCAAATTACACAGCCGTTGCTATAAAAGAGTCTGTGCGCAGCATTTCGAGGATTAGGTAAACCACATTCACCACCATCGTATAGGCTCCATTAACTCGACTTGAAGCACATCCTGTTTGCAGACATCAGATTAATATATCATATTTTAACTCCCTTCCCATAATATGAAAAACATTTCAAGCATAAACTCAAACCATAAGCGGAAAAGTCAATTAACTTAGAGTCTACAGAGGGTATACACTGATTTCAGCTAGCTGGCTTATATAAAGAGCAATAGAGCTAGCAAGAGCGAGCAAGAAAGAGAGAGAGAGAGAGAGAGAGAACAGGAATAGACAAAGCATAGCCGCAAATTGAAAGACAATAAATGTGCGCAGTCATATAGAAAATTGTGATATTCACACAATTTAATTAACATGAATAAATATTGTTACAAGCGGGCGGGCCAGACTAGTACTACAACAACAACAACAACAACAACAGGAACAACAGCAACAATAATATCAACAACAACCACAATAACGAGGATAACAACAATCAAACCGGCTAACCAGCTAACGAGCTGGGCACCGTGGCGTATGACGTATGACGACGAACATTTGATTGTGTATGCAAAAGGAAAAGACAAACAATGCGCAAACAAATCGAGAGAACTGTCGAGTTTTAGAGCGCCAACAATTCAAAAGGCCTAACAGACAATAGCAGATGGCGAAACCCAGCCCACACACTCCGCGCCCCACCGGTTCCACGCTTGTGGACATCATAAATCCCTTAAATCTCGCTTGTTATTGTTGGAAACTCGACCTCATCAGCTGCTGCCAGCCCACGCTCATTGACAGCCACTTCAATTCCAAGCCAGAACTCTGGCTAATCAGACCAGTTTGCCAGGAGTTAAGCGCGAATGTCACGACTCCGGCCGGATTGCGGCACTGTCGCGCATCTCACGGCCTCTTCATTTGGTCGTTTTGTGCCGAGATTTGACTACGAGTTGAGGACCTGCCCATCTAAATGTGGGCGATTTGGCTCGGGCTTGGTTGCTGTTGGTTTGTTAGACGGCTTTATTCGAGTTTTATATGCATGGCTGTTGTTTCTGTGCAAAATACCTAAGTGTATTAGGGGGAACAATTTGTTGATGTGGCATTCAGTCTACTAGAAGATTTTTAAAAAGTTAAAAGCAACAAACATGAATATTTTTAAGCACTCATTCGATTAACTTTTCATATAGCTCTATTTACTATCCAACCAACTATTAATTTAACGTGCATTTTTCAGAAGCTTGTAATTATAGTGGTTTAGTCTACTACTAAAAACCAAATATGTGAATACTATAGATTAAGATATATATTTATGAGCAATTTGCAATTTATATTTGCTTATAGATAAATGCAGCCAATTTCACTTTGGTAACTGTATTTTCTAATATATATTTCTCTTTCTCAATTATTTTCAGTTTTCAAACGTATTTCAAAGTGTCTTTATTTTATTTTTGGCATTTTACAAGCTTCTTCTTCCTTGTAATGAAAATATTTGTCGTATTTTTTGAGCAAAGTTTGAGATTTACCAATTCGTGGAATGCCACACAATTGTTTTTTGCTTGCAGACCCCGCCATCGTTGATGTGGCAGGCAAGCCAAATGAACAAATGAAAAATTAATTCTTATTTTCTCAACAATTTCATTAGCAACTTTTCAATTAGTTGCACGATTGAATCGACAAGATATTTACAACTTTTTGCCACATTTACATTCCGTAAATTTCGCTAGCTTTCTCATTCTACTATCTCAATGTCATTCTTTCACTGTGTCTGTATGAAAATCAATTGTAAAATCAGTCGAAATAAACTCGGAACGGCAGCGTAAACTTTCACGATTCACGATTGAAATCTTTTACAGTCAAATTATGAGCATTTTCAATTTTCCTTTCGCTTACCACCCTGTCTATACCCCGTAAAGGACAACTGTGCGGACAACGCTACGTCGAAAGCAACAGAGCGTGACACAAAAGTAAAGCAAACTTTGAGCTTACAGTTTCATGAGTTTCAGGCAACAATCGCTTCTCTTTCTGGTGTTGAAGACGTCGATTTGCTACAACGACAAGAACAAGAACAACAACAATGGCAAAAGGGCTCATAACAATAACAATAACAATAACTTGACTGCAAACCTTTCAATATCAAGAAACGCAGCCACGTTTCAATTGTACTTAGATAGATGTAAGTTGGAACCGCTTGCCTTTGGCCGCAAGTCAAGTGTTTGGGGTGTGGGCGTGGCGGTTGCAGTGGGCGTTCGCCAACGGGGGCAAAAGCAGCAACATCTACAACAGCAATCATAAGGATCAACGAAGAAAAAAGTCAATTGTTCAAGTTAAAGTGAAACTTTTCTGAACAACTTTTCCCAGACGTTTGCCTTGCCCCAACAATTTGCTTTCTTTTCGTGCCTTTATCGCTGCGGCCTTTTGCCTTTCGCCCAAGATAGTAAAAGTCTATGTATTCAGCTTGAGGACGCTTCAATAGCGCAACCTTCTCTCGCTTCCCTCTCTCTTTCTCTCTCGCCCGCCGCCGCGAAATTGCCATTGACACGTTAAGTTTGCAATTGTCGACCTGTCCAACGATTGCCCAGTCTCTGTCTAAGTCTCTCCCTCTCTCTCTCTCTCTCTCCCTCCGACCTTCTTTCTCTGTGCAGTTCCTCTTTGCATGTCTGTCCCACAGCTAAACGCTGTTTTTCCGCACAGTTTGTCCAGCTGTTTGTCCTGTATGTGGACAGCGCCTGTCGTTCCATGTCTTATCTACAAATTCGTGCGTCTTACAACTTTTCAACTGCCAGCTGACTTTAAACTTTAAAATCTTAAACTCCCGCTGTTTTTCACCTCATGAAATAAATGGCTTGGTCATATTTCAAATCCAAAGCTCATGTTTATATTTTGTCTAATGTTTTTTCTAGTTGCGTCTTTATCAAAAATATAAAAAAAAGTTATACAAATAAAAATACAAAAATATATAAAGCAAACCACTTTTGAGTTTGACACCAGCTGGTGCCGCTTGCGGACACACAGGCTGCCTCGCTTGCTACCCCTCCCTTGCTGCCTGAAGTGGCCGTAAAAGCTTTCAGCATTAATAGCTTGAGTGAGTTTCAATACATATTGACAATACGGCCATTGGCAAAACGCCACACACTCACATAAAGACAGATAGAGAGAGAGAGAGAGAGAGAGAAAGGGTGAGACAGGGAGAGACGCACACTCGCCAAATTGATGACAGTTTGCCAGTTGCAAAGCCGCAGCAGCAGCAGCGTTCTGGGGTCCATGGGGTCAATGGATATAGTATGCATATGTGGACTGACCATGGATAAATACATTGGAATAGCTTTGGCTATTTGTTTTTGCCATTGTTAAGGCAAGGGGTAAGTGGCATGATGTGCGGGGACGAGAGGCACAAATCGTCGCTGTTATGGCTTGTGCCATTTTGGCACTTTGTAATTGCCTTGTTTGCCCCCATGTTTTTGGCCTAAAGTTGTTGTTGTTGTTGTTGTTATTGCAATGTTGGCAACGCATTTGGCTTCGTTTTTTTGTTATTGTTGTTGTTGTTTGTTAGTGTGTTTGATTTGGGTTTTTCCTAAATCCGTGCCATGAGCCATGTTTTTATATTTCAATATTTGCGCGTTGGCTATAGCAAATATCGAAATTACCAGCACATGCTGCTTGAATGAATTGCTTGAAAAACTTTTGGATTCTGGCAAAGCCAAAAACAATTCTTACCCAAATAGTTAACAAAGCAATAAAAAAAAGCTAAGATCAACTTTAAATATAACAAAGATTATAAATTGTAATTATTTGATTTACTTTAGTGCGTTGGCATTTAAAAAAGGCAATCTATAAACTGTTTAGTCGAATATAGGAATGCATTTAAGGATATACTTATCGGGTCTTAAAGCAAAGTGTAAAAATACTTTCGACTACAAACAACAATCGGGAAATGATTAATGAGG
This sequence comes from Drosophila cognata, assembly GCA_035041535.1. Classification (NCBI taxonomy): domain Eukaryota; kingdom Metazoa; phylum Arthropoda; class Insecta; order Diptera; family Drosophilidae; genus Drosophila; species Drosophila cognata. The sequence goes on from JAWNLC010000571.1 coordinate 13,780,958, forward strand.
CGTAAAATGCATTTTGGTTTGATTTCAATATTTATAAATTTTTTACTACGCAAACTAATGAAATAAATCTTACAGTTGGAAACTGGCCATGTTTCGATTAGCAATCATCAACTTGAGTGTGAGCTGAACTATTGTTATCGTCAATAAACTGTTCAACATACCCAAAGATAAGTCATAAGTCTTGTTGCCCAAAAACTTTTCAATTAAATGGTTATAGTGTAATTTTAATAACAACTCCATTGATTTATTCCATTCCGACCACAGATTATTTCATTTGGATTCCACAAGATAAATATCGCAATTGTTCCACGACAACATTTTTGCAATTGAAATGCCACAAAATGCTTAGGACCGTAAGCCAAATACGATATAGATATTTGAATACATATGCAAAGCGTATATGTATCATGTCGTGCCCTAAAAGCATGTGCCGCCTCCTGAAGGATGTGCGGTGGGGAAGCGGCAGCAGAGGCAACTCGGCAAATGCATTTAGAATTTATGTGGCACTTGTCGTCGAAAAGCGCCGCGAATTTATTTCTTGTATGCGGTGACCGCTGACCACTGGCCATGGCCACCGGGCCAATGCTTGTCCGGCCAGTTCCTGGCTAGCTATTTTTCAATAGTTGCTTTTGTTGTTGAAGGGGATGGGGAAGGGGATGGGGATGGGGATGGGAATTGGGATGGTGCTGGACTCTGGTCAAAAGGGGGCTCAAGAATATTTTGTGCGGCGTGCGCGCGTCGTTTGTTTTATTGTTATTGTGCAGTCATGACTTAAAAATTTGTCGCGCGCTTTTCACATGCCCGCAATCCCCAGAGTAAGCGGAGCAGCAACGCCAACAGCAACAACAACAATTACAACTAGTAACAACAACAGCAGCAACAATAACAAGTGCATGCAATTTCCGCTGGTGAAGTGACGCTTTTATTTGGCTATTTGTTTGGCTGGAACGAGCTGAGTCTTTGCCCGCGACCGTTGCATACGAGCATGTCAGCATTTCTGTGCCGCACGGGGCTCAAGCTGCCGCCTGATGCATGTCGATTCGTCTATGGCCCTAACGGAGCTGCAACTGGAGTTGGAGTTGGAACTGGAGCTGGAGCTGGAGCTGAAGCTGGGACTGTCTCTGCACTCTTCACATGCAGTACAAATTTATCGTTTTTAATTTGCCGCAAAAAAGCGAAGTAACAACAGCAAAATAAAAAGAAATAACAAAAGGGTGGCAAGGGAAAGGGGGGCCGCGTTCACTACTCGAGAAAAATGGCAGCCGCGTAATGCCCTTAATGGGTTTTGCATGGCTCAGAGCCGAGCTCAATCTGTGCGGCAACGTCAGCCGCTATGCGCCAACTTATTGAAAGCGATAAATAAAGATTTCACTTGATAAGTTGCAAGCGCGACAGTTGCAACACACAAACACACACACACACACAAGCATACATGTGATGTGTACGAGGCGTATGAGTGATGCGTCTACATCTACCGCAGGTGGTGCAATGATTATGTGATTAACATAAATTTGTTTCGCACACTTTGAATAAGTTGCGTATGTTGCCCCAGAGCTAATAGATGAACGCCTCGTTCACTTTTCCGCGTTGCCATAACTTGCGGCAAGCGGCCCCTTAAGCGTTTACCGCGTCAAATCTATATGCCAGCAGCGGCAATCAAGTGCCCCTTAATGACTGCAGTTGCTGTTGCAGTTTAGTTAAGTTTAACTACAGAAACTGCAGCAGAGTAAACGCAATTCATAAGCTGAAGAAGGAGGCCACGTTGCAAATAAATTTACTGCCAAAGGATTGAGTTGATACAAGAACACTGCGAAATATCCTTTGAAATAACGGTTCTAATTATACCTTAATGTTTTCATAATAAGATTAATTATTTTTTTGTATATCAAGTTATTTGGGCTGATCGAACAAGGTTGAGGTTTAGTGGAAAGTTTGCTAATGAAGTGAGAATAATTTTTCTTAAATTAATTAAACATTAAATGACTTGCATTTTATTTAACTATCTGTGATAGTTGAGCATTTTAGGTAAATAATATAAGTAACTATTAGTTCGCTTAAGATAATCTTAATTGTTGGGGCTTCTAGGCTGAAATAGTAATCGCCCCATAAAGTGAACGCTCGAAGTAAATCAAAGCTGAACACCATAAAAAAGAATGTGTCAAGCGATTGATTCAAAGCACATATCCTCATGAAACACATATATTACTTCTATAATGCACCATGCATCATACTTCATACGTTTAAGGGGCACTAATTAGTGGCAAAGCACATGCTTAAATCAGCATACCTCAAATGTTGCCAGAGAGTTGAGAATAGAATAACAATGCGGCTCTGGCAGCTGTGCACTATTTGAATTTATGTTATAGCCAAAACTTTGCAAAACTCAATTAATTAACTTTTGTTGGAAAACAACAACAAACTGTACCAAAGTGAAGCGAACAGCGAGCAACCAGCAACAACAATACAAGCAACACAACTGAAACAAGAATAATAAAAATAAGTACAATATACAATTTTTTTTCTACAACAAATACGAGAATGCCAAATTGCAAAAATTGGCAAAACAAGTCAAACATGGGAACAATAAACACACATATGTTGCTGCCGAGGGGTGTGAGCAGCGCACACGGGGCGGCGGATCGGTGAACGACAAACAAACAATTCGCCAAACTAAACCATTTCAGCGAAAAGACCGCAGGAAATCAGAGTACAATTTGTAGCCCATCGCCTGTTTTTTAGCATCGCTTTGCATGTATTTTATTTGGCTTCTGCTTCTGTTTCATTTTTGGCATCCGTTGCAAGCGCACATACGCCCCGTGGACGCACGTTAATGTCCAGCCATTGCTCATACGCCCCATGCACAAGCCGCCGTTCATCATTTGTTGGCCCCTTTGGCGCATTGGAACGCATGTTTGTTGCATCATTTTCTGCTGTCCATGTTGCTGTTGTTATATAGTTGCACTTTTTTTATTTTCTTTAAATTATTGCTGTTGCTATTACACTTTGCTCGCTTTTGTTGGCGGTTGCTCGCAGTTTCGCGTAATTGCAGTGTATTAAAACATACAACATACAAGTTAACAACACTCCAGCAACAACGACTCCATCGTCAGAGTCCAAATGAAGCTGAATCTGAAATAAAAAACAAAAAAAAAAAAAACAAAAAAAAATGCAGCACATTTGGCAAGCAAAAATAATTAAAAAGTTTTGATTGCCATCGCTTGCGACTAGAGAAGTTTAAGATTAATGGAAATCCATTCAATTCTCTGCTTTCTTCTACCTCTATCCCGCTCTCTTTGTTTCCGCATCTCTTTCGCTTTCTCTAAAATAAATATGATTGTGCGAGCAGAAACATTGAAAAAGCAAATAGAAAATATACGAATAAATGCCAATAAATTAATACCCTTGACAAAAGTTCTTCAACCCACAATGCATTGCATACATGTATTATTGGCATACATGTATGTAATCGGCTTAATAAATCATATTAATTATGAACAAAAAACATAATATTCATATGATTAATTTGATGGTTTTTATGGAATATGCTGAAACCCGATTTATGGTATTTGATTTAAATCTAATATTTGAATTTTCTGCCAGTTTATCAAAATTAATTGGCAATAGCGCTTAATCTAATATCCTGTTTCAATTTAATTTTAGAATATATATTTCAGGGATAGAAGCGAGCAAGGAGACAACTCAATGCGCTTTCAATCCCAACAAAAATAGGCGATTTTTTTTGCAATTCTTCATACTTTTGACGAGATTTGCAGCTCAATGTCGGGCGAGGTGTTCAACAAGAGTGCACAACACAAATTTCACACGCAAACGCACGCAATTGTTTGTGTTTACCTCGTCGTGTGTATGTGTGTGTGTGTGTGTGTGTGTGTAAGTGTGTGAGCATTAATTTGCACAATATGTTGTATCCTGCAGCCAAAAGTTAATTAAAAACCAACAAAACTCGACACTGCACTCACTTGCGCACTAACAGAGGCGCACACACAAACAAATACACAAATGCTGTGCACATTTTCTGGGCAGCCACTTGGCAAAAGGGGCTGGCAACACTTAAAACAACAACACCAGCAACAAAAATAGCGTTAGTCATTTTTCTACCATAGTGGCTCCAGTGTGCGTTCCTTGAAGCCAAACATTTTTAGCCAATATTGTGTACGGTAGCCACTCGTTCGTTTGTTTAACACAGCAGGAGAGAAAAAAAAAATGGAAACAGTATTTCAAGTGGAAGCCAAATTTAACGCACTTCCCCAACCATGGTTGGCTTTTCAATGCAATTTGCACAATTTTGATTATCCATATAGCCAATTTTTGCACTTCGATATTTGATTTGAATGCGAGGTTGGCCAATTGAATCCTCTGATTCGAGCAAGCACTTTGACGCATATGGCTCAAACGAACCAGCAGTCGAGTATGCTTTTGTAGGAAAATTGAATTTTTAATTCAATTTAATTGGCAACCAGCATGGAAACAGCTTTATTTTGGCGCCAATGCCACTTCAAATCGATACTCAAAAAAACAGAATACAAAACTGGATATTAATAATAAAAACACATAAAAATTTTAAGGCAGCAAATTTCGTTCATTTCACTCTTTATACTGCATTTGAAGACAAGCGAGCAGGCGTCACATATTTTAAGCTAGCTGCAACATCAAAAACAGCAAACAGCTAACATGGCTAACAAAACTGAAGAGAGCTCATAAAAGAGATGCACTTTGTTGATTAAATTTCATACTCGACTCCACCTTGCCACAGCTACAATCTCTGGAGAGTTTCGACAAAAGTGCTTCTATAATATATAAATTTTAATTCTTGGCACTAACGCGACGGACGAACAACAATGTCAACAACTAAAACCAGCACGAACTATAAAAAAGCAGCAATTCTTTTATTAAAAAATCATCAAACTTTTCTTCATAAACTGAACTCGTACAATCTATAACTAATGTCTTATTAGCATATCTGGAAATAAGTATAACAAATTAAAATGATTGAGACTAATTTTCAGTTCTTATCATAAATGTTTGTTGTCTACAAAAATACTTACCTTATCATATCTTATCTGATCTTTTAGATAAATCTTAATGACTCAATAGCTTAAAAATAATTAAGAATTAAATGAAAAACCAGATTGATATTCAAAAACTAAACACTAATTACCAATTGTTTCAAAAAGACTTTACACTACTCACCATTTACTTGAATTACTAAATTTCCTTTCCTTTTTTTTTTTGGCAACAATTTTCTACGCTTGTTGAAGTTCATTGAACGATCTGGCTTGAGTTGACCCGTTGACTGTTTCTCTACCTCCGTTATAAAAGGTATCCTCTGCGATTACCATATGCAAAAACGAATCTCGTAAATCAGTGCAAATATATCCTAGCTAAGGCTTATTGTGGCAGCTTATCTGCTTATGACAGCTTTCCGCCTGGTAAAAAAAGAGAGAATAAAAAAATAAAACACGAGAGGTTTGGGGGCGAACAACAACTAACCAAAATGGAGCAGCACATAGACAGACAACATAAAACACGCGTCCACAGTGAGCGTAAGTGGAGCGTTCACGCCAAGCCCAAAAGGACAAAACCAGAAGAACCGCAAACACAAAATACAAAAAAGACAAAAAAAGACAAGCCATAAAATATAAAAAAAAAATGTCGCAGACTCGTTGTGTGTGCGCGTTAGGTTAAAAAATATATAAAGAATGAAAATCAAAAAAAAAAAAAACCAAGTGAAAAGTTTGAGCAGCCTGGCCGCAGCCTTCATCAGGTTAAACAACAGTCGGGACAACAAGTGCCAAGCGAAGAGAAGATTTCATTGTCAGGCTGTCAGCCTGGTTTTGCGCCCTGCTGTCGCTTTGGCCTTTTGGCCACGTGCATGGGTTAACTGTCAACGACATCTTATTATGAATTAGTGTTAAATGCCGCGTTGATAGCGTTGATGGCACTTTACAGCAATTTCGTATTAAATTCCTTTGGCCCCGGCCAACTTCATAAATATTTGACTTCAATTCCAAAAATGGGCGGCCTAGCGGCTAGTGGATTTATTTTTATGATGCCGCAACAGAAATCAGAAATCACAGTCAGTGCACAAACTTGTTAATAATGTAGAACGACGGTGGCAATCGCCCACCGACGGTGGCGGGTGTTGGCTGGCGGATCGCGTGCCGCATTTTCGGCACTTTCCAAAACAGTCACGTAACCACGTTAGTAATAATCACTAAAGTTTCTGCTACCTACAAGCACCCCCACACCGCGACTCAACTGTTGTCTGTCTGGCGCTGCTCATAAATATTTGTGAAGCGGCCGCAGAAGGTGTGCGCTGATTCTGTGTGAAGGCCTGGGTTTGGGGGCTGCAGTTTCTCTAAATTATTGAGCGCTCCTCATCATCAGCATCGTTGTGTGTGATCATCCAGAAAATGCTCCATCTACCCCTTCCCCTGCTGCTGGCTTTGGCTTATTTACATTTCGTGCGCATCGCGTGCTGTGATTTACTTTTGCGGCTTAATTTCATCTCCAGACATTATTTGTGCCCCGTGTGCCGTTTATCTTGGCCGTTAAGCACTCGACGCCCCCTCATCTGGCTTTCCGGCATCTAGTTGATACCATTTCTACTTATTTTTTCCCTTGTTGCGTTGATAAACTTATGCAACTGCACGTGCCACCTAACCGGGCCCTCTCACTTGTCTCAGACTCCAACTCAGTTTGGCGGTAACTTAACATGAATTTATAGTTAATGTGTCTGCGAGTGGCTCTTCTTCCTCTTGGCCCAACTTTAGCTATGCGTACTTAGGAGAAAGGCCACACCATGCCACAATTTTGGGTTGCCGCCACCATGGAACCGGACATTTGCTAATTGATTATGTGCCCGCTTGGTGCTCCATTGAAGCGTCATCAACTGGCGCATAAATCAAGCAAACGTCAGTCTGGTTTTTAGCCACCCTGTTTCCCTGGCCAAAACACAAAGCTATGTATAAATTTGCATTTTTAAACAACAAAAGCAGCAAATGTAATAAAAGTAGCAAAAAAAAAAAAGGAAGTCGAAAAAAATCATAATATAGACGAAGAAAAAAATAAGAGACGGGAAAAGGCGCAAGCAGAATCGGTCTGCTTTTATGATTGCTGCATGGCAATAAAATTGATTAAATGCGACAGCTCGTCGGACATTTTTTAATGCATAAATTTAAAGTAATTTGTAAAAGACTCTTAAGTCTGCAAAGTAAGTATTCCGAGAAGAACTTACTACTCCTGAAGATATGATCTATCGCAGTCACGAAAATGTTCCTTATACAAATTCAACAACAAATGCCTAAGTTGGCAACGAGGAGTTCGATGCTGATGCGATGCTGAATATCATAATGCAAATAAAAATATATATTAGTGTTTGCCTAAATTGTAGAGAAATATTAATCAATTGTAAAAGGAGTTTGTCTTACGAAAAAATATGTTTCTCAAAAGAAGAAATTGGTTAAATATTTTTGGAATGGTCGATAAAGGATAAGCGTAATTTCTATGAAGAAATTCGTTCTAAGAACAAAATGTTCTCATTGAATTAAAGTGAAAACAAATAATAATTCACAAATACATTTAATATAAAACATAGTACTTATCCGTGAACAAAAACAATGAGGCATAAATACCAATGCACAAATGTTCTGCGCTTTGGATGACCACTTGAGTGTGTCTTCCCGTTCGCCTTTCTCACTGTTTGTCAGCCACACATGTCTTGACAGTTGCAAAATGGCAGCCAACCGGCAAAGTTCAAAAACCAAACTTGCAACAAAGCAACGACAACAACAAAAATAAGAACTCCACTCATGCAACCGAAAGAGGCAAGATCAAAAGGAATCTCGTCTATGCCCTATGGTCAACTGTGCTTAATTGTAACCCTGATGGACAGAGTAGCACTTCCAGTTTGGGAAACAAAGCTCGTCCAGCCTTGCAGGCGGCACAAATGGGAAAAGCTTAAAATGCTCTTATTGTCAGTGCTGAGTGCGGAGACTTTGGCCTCAACTTCATTCCCGGCTTCAACTCCAGCTCCAGCTCCAGCTACCAACCCCAACCGCCGTGTCCAAATGCACATGTCTATTATGACCTGCTGGCTGCTTTGTACAATAGCTGGGGCGAAGTAAAAACTCGGATGCCAATGTGCAAAAGTTTGAAAAATCTGAAAGCCCGTCAACGGCACACAACAAGTCGAGCTGCAACAACGGCACCCAAAAAAAAAAAATAATAAAAACAAAAAAGATGAAAGGGAAAAAAAATGGAAAACGGATATGCGCGCAGTTGTTGCAGAAAACAAAGATTCGCGGCGCTAAGCAGTCGTGCGTGAAGTGCGTATGTGTGTGTGAGTGTGTGTGTGTGTGTGGATGTGTGTGTGTGTGTGTGTGTGTGTGTGTGTGTATGTAGTGTGTGAGTGGGCCGGAAGCCATTAGACAAAAACGTGCAGCTGCAGTGGCAATGGCAGCAAGAGCAGGATATGCGCATTGTTGCCACTGCCCAAAAGTGGACACAATGTGGGCAGCCATGATTTCGTATTGTGATTTTAATACACTTACCTTCAAACGGGTCCAATGTCACGAACAACTTATGCGAGCCTTTATTATACCATATTAATTTTAATTGTAGCAAATTAGTTGTTTTTTTTTTCTTTAAAAATTTCAGCCATTTTGAGTAAATTAATGAACAGTTCATAAATTGGAGAACATGGTTTTTGTCGAAATTAACTTAAATATATATATTAAATAACTGCATGTGAATATGGGTTGAATTTTTCCAATACCAGCGTTGTTTTTGCAGGCTTTTCAGCACGATTTGACCTCTACCTTAATAAATAATTGGGAAAACCCATATATCCTTGAAGCTCATTCCTTAATAATCGCATGTGTACTCTACTTATGCAAATTCTGGTAGAATATTTGGTTTTCGTTGCTTGCATCCTGTGCTACATGCCACAACGAAAAACAAAATACTTTAACAGCTGCATTTTTGTGCTTCCGCCTTGGGCTACTGCTGCTGCTCTGTGTTCAATTCAGCGCAACTTGTGGCAGTTGCACACACATCGCGCCAGCTGCAGCAGCAGAGGCAGAGGCAGGGAAAAATTTCCAGTGGGATTTCACATTTACTCTAATTGTTAATGCGTTAAAGGTCGCTAATGAGAAGACCACGCCTTTATCGCCTATTTGACTGGCGGGCAATTAATGGCCAACATGCTGAAGACATCAAATTTATGCGAATGCTTTTCTTTAATGGCCACAGACAGGCAATTTTATAGACCTTTCAACATATAATGAGCTTTTGTTAATTAAAACAATTTGTGGCTTATAATTATTTGAATCTTAATCAGAACCCAATGAACTAATCAATGTATAAAAAAATTTAATTTCCGCAGAAAGCAGCGACAGTAAAAATTGACTTAATTCTAAATAAAAATACAGCATTTATATATATATATAAATGGAGCTTCATAATGTCGAGAGTAATTCGGAAATTTGATCAATTTTGGCGAAGAGACAACAGCAAATGTGTCATCAATAGTCTAATTGCCCATAATGTGAACAAAATTAGCACTAAATTACACATCCAATAAATGAAAATTGTTGTTTGCTGGTCAAAAATTAAATTTTGCATATAGCCGTACCCACAAACTGAATGTCGAAACTGAAACACCAGCCCGAAAACTAACCCGAACCATCTACCTAGCCAAACCAAGCACTGTGCATAATTCAGTAAAGTTAAATTAACCAAAATACATGTTGAACAACAAGTCTGGCCAGACGGAAACGCACAGCAACAACAAGAAACAACCAAATGCAATTACATGCACTGCATACTTTTGGGCTGATGTTGCTGGCAGTTGGCAGTAGTTGGCAGCAAGTTGCTCGGCAGCCACAAAAAGCTCAAAGGTTTATTAGATTTGCGCTTTTATTAAGCGTTAAATTATTTCGTAAATTGCCAGTAGCTATAACATCAGCCGAAAACACAAAGGCAAATAAACACAACAGCAACAACAGAAGCCAGAGCAGAATCCTTTCCATTTACTGGACACCCGGCTCGTTCTTTTTGCAACCATAGAGATGTAGTAGTGAAATTACTTCATTTTCGTTATCATTTGCATTACCAGACGAGCAGACGACGCCTTGCGGCACTTTAATTAATCATTTGAGTTTCTCCTGTTCTGGGTCCTTGTATTCATTCATTCCGTTTGCCTCATTGTAAAAACTACTTACGAGCCAAGCCCCGAAAAACAAAAGCCTTGTTAAATGGCAAATGCACAACAAAAAGCCGATTAGCTGATTCAACTGGCCACGCCTCCAGCTGCAACGCGTTTTTTCTCCTGATTGTTTTAGCAGCCCTTTATTTGTTGTCCTTTGCTTGTGTTAAGTGCCTTTTGTTTAGAACAACTTTGTGCCAGGGAATGCAGATAAATATACTTGTACGTACCCAAATATCTAAATGAATAAAATGCATACTCGCACAATATACAAGAGTGGTTTTACTTGAGCTCCCTTTTCCTGGGGCTGATCCCCTTATTTTCTGTGTTGGTCCTGTGCACTTTGCAGTGCCCATTTGCATAGAAAACAAAGCTTCAAACTTCGCACCAAACACTGGAGGACTCAACCCAACTGTATTGTATTGTCGAGCTGCTGTCCTGTTCCTGGCATATACATGAATACCAACAGACGCAACAAGAACAACAACACCTTATTCCCGTAAGAATGTCATAAATTTAAAATTTGTATATTGCAAGCGCTACTTAGCTTAAAACATGTATAGTATAAGTTGCCGCGATCACGCCAGCTAGCAAGTAAAAATTATTTACTGTCGAAATGCGAAATACGAAATGAGAGTTACGGAGATATTTGGTAAAAGCATTGGGGAACGAAAAACAACAGGAACAACAAAAACAAAACAAGTACAACTACTATATCAACAACCGGATGTACATCCATCGCCGTGCACTGCGTCTATTTTATAAGCTTTACCAAATCTTTTCGAGTTGATTAAAAACAATAAAAACAGCATGTTTCTTATAGCCAAAAGCTGAGCCATAAATAAGCAATTTATTGTGCGCTTCCGCCCGACGGAGTCAGAGTGGCACAGCATGCGGGCTGCTCCATGGACAACGATTCGCACCGCTGGGTCACCACTGGACGGGCCCTGGTCATGTCCAGGTTTGGCATTTGGACGGCTTTCGATGTTTATTGCAGCATTTGGAGTGAAAGGCACGAAGCAATTTCCGCTGCCGTGAGAGCTTAGCAATATTAGCGGACATCGCACACACAACCAACTGCTACAACACACGCCAAGGCACAATCAGCCACACATAGTCACACATATTTGTGGCATTTTGCTGCTTCCTTTGCGATAAGCTTGAGCATTAGTTGCTTAAAAGTAGTGTGAGGCATGTTTGTGAATTGGCGTGATTTAAGCTTGATTTACAATACTATTTTGGTATATCCGGTGACCAAAGCAACAAGCAACTTCAACAATGACAGCGACATTTAAATTAACACATTTTAAAATAATTTTGATTGAGATTTAGACGTTTTAAGCTTAGAATGGGATTATATATATAATATGTAGAATAATATGTAGGTAATACCTGCTCTCCTTTGAAGTCTTTGAAAAGCGTACGAAATAAATATATTTCTTATACTTTGACTAGCTTTATAGTCGTTTCAGGAAAAGATATAATTTGGCCTGAGGTTTCCTAAGCCGAGTAATCAATTTGATTTTGTATTTATTAATAAAATATTATTTGAATTTCGATTTCTTTTAGATTTTAAATGTTTCTCTTATTGTCAATTTCTTTTTGAACCGATAATTCCAGCTAAAAAATTTTCGAATTCCCAAAACAAAAAAGATTTTTATAAATATCCGTCGTATATGTAAATAACTCATAGTTAATCCGACAAGCTTAGTATTTTTGCGGTTCGTACTCTACTTGCAACTGATTCTAAGTCTGCTGCTTCTTCGTCCAAATCCACGCCCCAGTAACTGTAAAAATTGTGAATTCTGCAGCATTATTTGGACAGCGTTTCTTATGATTACTTTTCGCTAATCGCTGAGCATTATTTCCTTTCAATTTGTGGTCTTTTATTTACGTGCATTTGAGCGAAGCGATGACCATACACACACATACACACATACATATATATACATATATATGCTCAAATCACGTATGCCACACATACACACACAGAGAGAGAGAGAAGAATGTAACTGGCAGATAGCCCAGCATGGGCACGTAGCAAAATTGTTTTGGGTGTTACGGTTGGTAAGGGACGAAAAATCTTTGAAAGCAGCCCACGCACGTGACAGTCGAAATAGTTGCTCACTAGTTGTTGACCATTTGGGGGGATGGAAACTTTTCGTATATATGCCGTTGAATTTTTGACATTTTCCTCCGGGCCAATAAATCCATTAAAATTATATTTTTCGGCGTATGCTTTTGATGCGCTTCTCTAATTTCATTTCATATATTTATATTTCTCGTTGATGTCAAAATAAATTGAAGTTATTTTTCGTGTTTGTGTGCAAATGAACAATACACAAATGCGTGTGTATGTGTGCATACAAACACAGAGACATACATGTATGTACAAGTAGTGAGTACGTGCATATCCAACCCGGCTCCAATTTAGTCCGCCTGGCCGCAGCAATTTTCTAATTAAATTCGATTTTCGCCATGCATGCGGCATAAATTGTTTTGTCATTTTCGGTCATTGTGTATGTGTGTGAGACAGTGTACGATATGTATATAGAAGTATGCATATGTTTATATATCCGACTCGTGCCTAACAATGGCATTGGCAGTTTTTGGTCTTGCCTCGCCAGGGGCAAAGAACTTGTATACTCGTTTCAGATTAACAGAAATTGAAAATTTTTCGCCTCAGGTTATCAAATTTGCGACATGCTCCTCTCGTTATCTGTGAGTGCGTGTGTGGGCGTGTGTATTTGTGTGTGTGTGTGTGTGTGTGTATTTGTGTGTGTACATGTACAAGAAATATAACAAGCCGTATAATTGGTGTACATGCTCAACTACATACAGGCAGCCACGCAGGTCCTCGATTCCATACACGGGACACTCATACCATATCAAACCATCGACCTCAACTTTCGACCACTTTGTTTGTGTTTTTGTTGTTCCGTATGCGTGTGTATTTCTATACGCTGCTCACAAGGTGTGGGCGAGTATATTGGTTTAGTTAAAGTTTAAGTAAAAGTTCGTCCTTTAAATCGAATTGTGTTACTTACATTTACTGGTACACAGCTGAGTCAGTTAAGGTTCTTAAATCAAGATTAAAGAGTGTTCTTCTCCAACAAATCAGAAATCGTAATGGATTATAGTTTATAGCCTGGAAGCAGAGTAACACCCAGTCGTGAGATATCGATGAAAAAGTTCTCATTTTTTGTTTAACGTTTTTTTTTAATTTTTTTTTTTTTTGCTTATGCATGCAACTTCATACGGCAACCAGCAAATGTGTTTCATGTTTTGACTCACATGTGGTTGTAGCAATGTTTTATTTATAAACAGAGCATTTTTCACTGGCAGTATACAGCAGCACCGCAACAGCCACAACCACTGCTAAGCTTTTTGTACAATGCGAGTTAAAATTATCCATTTAACTTGCCCAACGGTTACTTGTCTTCTGCTTATTTATGTGGCTCTTTGTACGATGACAGAAAACTGAAATGTCCAAAGATTTTCTGCTTTTGAAATTACCTTTGAAATATCAATTTGTTGATGTTGTGAGTGCTGTTATCCTGCAGCTTATTCAGCTTTAGCTGCATTCGTTTTTATATACTCAACAGATATAAAAGAGAGAGAGAATGCAAGAGAGGGAATGATAGAGACAGAGGAAATTCCATCACCTGCGATATTGCACATTGATAAAATTAAATAGAACATTGTAAAAAAATCTGTTGATCATAATGATGTTGCCCAGCTATTGGCAAAGCTCCAGACAGTCAAGGTATCCCTGGCAGTCCTGCAACCTGCCATCCTGGCAACCCAAAGAAGCTGCTATTAAATATTTATTTTCGCTGGTAACATCTTCTAAATTTCCGTCTCATCGACGCGACGCAAACAGCAGAAACAACGGCAAAAGCGACAACATTTCACTCAATTCAATTACCTTAAGAGTGTCACCGTCGAGTGAGTGAGTATGTGTGTGTGTGTGCCTATGTGTGTGCGTCTGTGTCTGGCGAAGTGGCAAGGAACAGGACGAAAAGGAGCTGAAAGAGGGAGCGTTGCAACTCAATCGTTGTTGCTGCTGCTGCTGATGTTGTTGTCGTGTCTTTGGCATTTAAAATCCCACATTTGATATGCTTAGATCGTGCTGTTTTCTCTGCTGCACCGCATGCACTGTTATCTGGCCGCCCGTTCCACGAGACTGACAATTTTCGTTGGGTTTACCTGTAAACTCAACCTGATTTATTGCCTTACCATGCCAATCCCATAGCCAGCCTTGCCATGCCATGCCATGCCATGCAATTCGATGCCCGGGCGTGTCGTGGCATGGCCTGTAGCCAACATGGCGTGTAATAAAATTTTAATCGATGTCGTACATTTGCATGCCAATTGCTGCCAGTTGGAGCTGCAGCTAGCCAGCCAGCCATCCAGCCAGGCAGCCAACCAGCCAGCCAGCCATGCCACCGAGCCAATTACACCCCAAGGCAAGCAAATGCGTCACATATAATAAAACGCATGAAAGGCTAAAGCCTTGGCTGGCAACTAAGGGTTAATTTGATGCGCATTTGCATAAACAACGTAACGAAATGCAAGTAAATGGAACTGAGGCAAAATATGGTAACCAAAGGCAACATAATAATTATAATATGGCCATCATCTTTGTGCAACAATACAGAATTCGCCCAGAGAATTGGTGAAAACAATGAAAAAATGCGAATATAAATTTGTGTTATTCGTGAAATTAACAACGGAAATGAAAAAGAAAATTGAAAATTGTTTTGCCGCGACTCCCGCGCTCCTTTTGCCAGCCATCTGGATGAGTTCTTATGGCCCACGCAAAATCCTTAGGCTGCCACAACGCAAGAATTCTCAGCGGCTGTTGCACATAATGAAAAAACTTAAATGGAATATAAATATGCTGTGTACTGAAAGCAAGATGAGAGCTGAGAGGCTACCTTTTCCATTATGCAAGCAACTAGAATATGCAATTGCTATTGCTGTTGCTGTTGCTGTTGCCGCAAAGTGTTTTTAATGGTGTATGCGTATATGTACATATGACAATTGGGGATACAATATCCTTTTTAAGCTGCTGGCTCTAATTGCACATTGCAAAAGCCCGTTTGGCCGAAAGTAAGCCATTAATTTCATACTTGCTGATCATGAAGTCCACATTTCACGCTTTGCTGTCACACCAATTACGCCTAAGCTCCGTCAAGTGTCAAACATAATGCGGCGATTCCCAAACAACCACAATAACAACAAAAACAACAACAACAACAACATAAGCAGTTGTCACATCAGCCATTAAGTCAGGCCTGGACCAACTGCTGAGTCAGCGCACTGCTTGGAAAAAGGGACAAATCTTTTTTAATAACTGAATGCCGAGGCTCGTGTTTAGGCAACATGTGTGCCAAATAGTTCGCACAAGTCCAGACTCCCAGTTGATAAAGACATAATGGCATAGATTTATATTTTATGTGGCTACATTTACGCTTGATACGATTATCGTTGCTCTGGCTCTTTGCCGTTCTTGTTCCTTAGACTTAGATATTATGGCCGCCAAAACCACATGAATTCTTTGGCCATTTATGCCATAATTTGCCAAACAATGCTCGGTGTGAGTGGTGGGTTTGGAATGGGGGGCAAGGTGGGTTGAAGTTGGTGGATTGAGTAACAGCTTATTTGGCAAATCACCTGCGCTTCCTTATCAGCTTCCTGCTTAGGCAAACTTAATACTTCCCTGCCAAAACATAAGACAAGAGGCAGCTCAAGGCAGCATGTTTTCTTCAAGACCCAAATGTCTGCTGGCAAAATAAAGTACTCACACCCAAACCCACCGCACACACCGTACACACACCGTACACACACCGCACACACACCGAACCGCACCACACCGCACATAAACAAAGTCCATATAATACCTCAGCAATTTGGTACAAGACTCCATCCTGTTGCTTGCCAAAGAGGCCGCTGGCTTTTCATTTGATAAACAGTTGAGGCCCAGCTGCATGGCTTAGCTGTCCTGCAGCCTGTCTTGTCCTGTCTGACTGCCTGCCTACCTGCCAGCCTACCTGACAGAGTATCTGACTGACTGAGTGACTGCCTAACAAGCGGGTCGACTGTTCAGCCTGCTCATATTGTGCTTAGTGCTCAGGTCTCGCCTTCATTTTTTTCTGTCGGCACCGAAGTGCCTTTTTCAATTTCCCCTGGGGCGCTTCCGATCAAACAGGAAGCGCTTAACTTCAAACTAGACTGAAGTACGCCCACCCAATACTCCAAAATATTATCAGTTGAAGCACCAGTGAGAGCAACGTATTTATACGTATTTTTGAAGAAAACATAATTATCGTTTAGCTCTTTGACTTATAAATACTTTTTTCATTTTGTTGTGTTCATCTTGTTTATTTATTTATATATTTTGATAACAGCTTTGTGTGAACCAAAAACAATAATTACTATAAACAGACAATCTGCTTCAGCTAAGCTACAGTATTAAAATATTTGCTTATTATGCTTGCTGCATATGCAAAATATATCCAACCACTTATCAAATGGGCACTGACTCACTTACCCTTAAATTGCATTAACCATCCCATCCCATTTGTAACATCCCCCGACGAATTCTGATATTTGCTCCCATACACACTCACACACACACCTGTAACTTCATTACGGCCTGCCAAGTCATAAGATATGCTTTATAAATATATAAACTCAAAAAATATGCCATGCTGCTTGCTGTAAAAAAGACGTTGTAAATTGGGGTTGCATAGCGCCCAGACAAGGGCAACATCATATTTCATATGGCTAATAAACCAGACGCACAGGGAGCAACCAACGACTACGATGCCGACGGCATGAATTTATTAATGAGTGGCAAATTAAGTTTTTCAATGCTACGCCATCATGATGGCATCCACAGACCACACTGCTGACAGCTGAGCTGCTGGAAACAAAGGAAAACCAAAAAAAAAAACAACCAAAAAAACATAACAACTTTAAAAGGAAACGTACGAACCCGGGAAGAAACAATAAACTGAGGTATTTTTGGGCACAGCTCGAATGTTTCTCACACCCAATAGGCCGAGCAACAAGGCTTCCCAGTAGCAAGGATCAAGTGCTCAGTCTTGAATGCAAATTGAAAGTACAAACTGCAATTTTTGGTTTAAGCAAAATACCGAAAAGCGAAAAAATGGCAACCAACTCTGAATAAGGCGCAGCGTTTCATTTGCTGTTTGCTACTGCCAAGAGTTAACAAACTTCTGTGATTGATAAATATTTAAAGCGCAGCAACAAAGCGAAATAATTGAAATAAGTGAAGCAAAGACGACATTGAGGGTTGTTCACAACCTTTCCCTCCGCTGATTTATATTAACTTGTTGAGGGGGCGGTGGCAGTGAATTGGGGTTGAGTTGCTGCGTAGACGACTGTGACAAGAACAAGCCAAAATGCTTGTTAGTCTCCAGAGCGGGCACCCGGACCAAACGGAGCTGCACCTTCTTCATTCAATCTAATTTCGCTGCTTATCGCTGAAGCTGAAGCTTAGCTGCTTTAAAATGCGAATGACATGCCAAAGTACTCCAAATTCAAAAGATTGGGACAAGGGCAGCGACAGAAACAGCGACATTGCCAGCAGCTTGCTCCACCATTCTCTCGTCCTATCTCTCTCTCTCTATATATATATATATATATATACATAGTTGTAGCTCTGTCTCTTTCTATCTATGAGCACGCTTCAGTGCAGGCTTTGTTTGCCGGATGAGCAGCAGCGCGTCATGCTGCCTTAATGTCCTCGACTTGTTTGTTGATGTCACCTTTCCCTTATTGAAATACTCTACTGACCGGAGCATACCAGCTTGCACATCAATTAAATACAAGTCGAGGTCACTTAATAAAAGTAAATAATTAATAATAATAAATAAATAAGTGAATAATAATAAATGCGCAAAAAGTTGCATAGAATATATGTGCATAATGGTGCCTTGACGGTCTTTACATATATGTTTGGCAACAGGCTGTTATCTACCTGATATTGATTTAAGGTATTAGATTCAGTAAAATGCAGTACCTAGATCATTTAAGCATAACAATAACATCTAATCTCTTATGGTATAATGAAAGTCAAATAATAACAACAACTTATTGCTATTATTTTTTAAGAAACACATTTTACACATTTAGCTACTTTACGTATTTAAATAAAAAACTGATATTTGATACTTCAACATATACGTCAGCGATTAGAATTTCAAGATAGTTCCAATAATGAATTTTTGAGGAAGGATATATTTAATTAGCTGAATAACTAGGTTATATATAAGACGGTAGCCTCAGCTGATTCTAAAATAAAATCAACAAGCATATGTATATATATAAATATTTTGGGTAAATCTGTCAATCTTTCAATAATATCATTCTTTAGGCTGTTTCCCTGTAATAGTATTTTCCTTTTAAAATAGGGTATACAATTTTGGTTAGGACATGCATTTTTTCTTTGCTCATTCTTATAAAGAGCGGCCTCTGGCTTTCATTTGCGTTATGCGTTCTGTTTTTCCACTTGGCTGCCGATTTGTGCGTGGTATGTGTGTGTGTATGTGTGTGTGTCTGTGCCCACATAATGTTGCAATGTCGCCATTTCGGCAGACAGTGTTTGATTTAAATTCATTGTCTTGTAATTTGTGCTGCACGCCTTTCGGTTAATGCCTCTCCCCGTCGCCTCGCCTTTCGTTTCGATCCATTGCCCACATGTCAGGTGCTCGCTCTTTCCGTGTCGCTAATTACACTGTAATTAAAATAGCTGTATTTACACACTCACACACAGTGACACACACAACCCCGTCAAGTGCGTGCAAATATGTCGAAAAACAAGCGAAATAAATAGAGTACACACAACGTGCATTCAAACATACATACTTTTCACATTTGTGCTCTTGAGCTCCGCGTGCATTGCGCATACGCCGCGTTCGCTGCACGCTTTGCATGCGCTTTACAAATTAACCAAATGGCCAAAACGAGTGAAAAGTATAAAAATAAAAAAAATAGAAAACTATAAACCAAACTTAAAATAGGCTGCAATGGTAATGACTCTTGCAAGTACTGTTAGCTGGTTTATATTTTTCTTTCTCTCTCATATTTTGTTTGTGTTTTTTTTTTTTTTGGGGCGTGGCACACATTTAACACATTTTGGCCATCGCAAACAAGTTGTTAATGTTGAGCACCTGTTAGGTGCTCGGCGCGGAGGAAGAGGGGTGGCAGGGGGCTGTGTGCTTTTAACTTATTTCGTTTGGGCTGCGCCATTTTAATTGCATTTTGCTGGCATTCTTTAGGCTGTCATGCAGGCATTTGAGCTTAAAAATAGGCTGCACTCGTGCTGCCAAAAGTGTTTTTGCGTGTTTCTATTTCCAACTTAATTAATAGCAAATACACATACAGGAAAGCTCCAACAACAACCAACACAACAACAACAGTAATGGGCAGACATACATACATATGAAAATATATATATATATATATATATATATATGTATATATTAATAAGTAAATTTTTGGTTCACCTCACACTTGATTTATATGGAGCACATATCTTATGCATAATATCGGTCGTAATTAGTGTTGCATGAGATTTCGAATACAGAAACCCATTACCTTGCCATCTAATATTTATTATCAGTAAATAACAATTGTCTTTTAAATGCAATTCCATTGCTGCTGCTGCTGCTGCTGCTGTTGTTGCTACTGCTCCTGGTCATAAATATTTATTTACAACTCTACCCAACAGCTGTCACTGCCACAGGCAAATGTTTGTTTAACTTTCGGCTTTGTTTCTATCTTCATGCCGTAGCTTTGCCATTTGTCCATTTCACTGAATGCCATAGATTTTAGCTGACCAGTCCGGCCATGCTGCCAAGCATTTTTCAATGACAACTGCAGCTTTAATTAAACGAAAAATAATAATTTTTGGCATACCAAGACCCAAAGCCACACATGACCAAATAAATTCACAATGACATCAGTCGAATATATATGCAAATATTGCTGAAAAAGATTACCTAACAAAAGAATATGCAGCATTTTTACAGGTTTCTCTCACCACTGAAAATAACATTCAACGCAATGGGTTTTCCGAATCAGCATTTCAGATAACTGCCATCTGTCTGACAAAAATGATTTGTTTTGACTTGGATATTAGACTCTCATTTTTAAATATAGTGTTTGTCAGTGCTTTAAATCTTGATTGCTAGATTTTTGTAGAGATTTCTTCAGAATTGGCAATGCCAGAGTTCAACAACTTTTGTCGCAATTGGGATTGCTATACCTTCTCAGCTTGAGGCATGTGTTCACCGGATGCGAAATCATACTCTGGTCTCAATCCGTTATATTGTCTCAAATTCTGCAGATTCCGCTACGGATTATATCTAGATTAGAGAGGGAACTCCTTAGGCAATAGTATCCTGTGAAGAGACCGCTGAGCATTCCAAGTCTGTTCTATTTCATAGATATTACTTGCTTAATTCGATTCTGATTATAGCTGCCCAAAAGACATTTTGCTTGCCGCAGATATCTTTCTTGTTGCCGTATTATTGCCCATTCGACAATACGATTCTGGTTTTTAGCTTAACTGAACTTATCTTTAATTTACCACATGAATTGAATTAAGTGTCTTCTAAGCTGGGGAAACAACAAAACTGCTGCATTGAGCAGGATCAGAAGAAGCAACGAAAACTGGCGCAAATACAGTCAGCAAATTAACTTTATCGCATTTTGGTAGTCAGCAGCTGCTTTATTTTTATAGGTGTTTTTGTGTGTGTTGCGCTAATGAAGCAAAAATTATCTGCTTGGCACTGACGCAAACTGTTGCCTCTTAATGCAACTGGCGCAACCCAAACCAGCCAACTAAGTGGCCGTGGCAGTTGCAGGTGCGAGGCGATAATGATTGTAATTAATTTAATTCCGTTATATTTTCATCTAGGCGACGATCCTCCGCAATGCGCTAAATGTTTCCTGCTGTTATTTGTGACTATTAGTGTGTGTGTGTTTGAGGTCCTCCTGCGCTGCTACGTCCTCCTTTGCCGCCTCATTAGGTTTTGTGTCCTTATTGTTGTTGTTGCTTCAGTTGCAAAGGCATTTTTGCACTATGTTGCTGCTTCATTTGCAGTTAATGCCACTGGCCTCCTGTGAAATCAGTTAACTCCTTTTGCTAATTACTAAAGTTTTATTTCAGTGGTTAACGTGCCACACTCTGCCGCCCTGCCACTCTGCTACCCTGTCCAAAAGTTAAATTTTACGACTACATTTTACGCCACGGGCTCTTTTGGCAATCTTGATGTTCGTGTCAGGGCCACACGTCCCTCTATATATGTGCCGTATACATATGTGTTGCTGCCGTAGACAAAGGGTTAATTAAAAGCCGTAAAAACTTGCTTGGCATTGCTATTTATGTATCGCCTGCCTGACTGCCAGAATGTCTGTGCTCATTTTACAACGCTGTTGATCAACCTTTGACAGCTACAGTTCAAATGTCAAGTGCAGGCACACACACACACACACACACACACACACACAGACACACACACAAATGTATTGCCCCAAAGGGACAAGGAGTCGTCAAGGAGTTGGAAAATGGATAGCACCACCTGCATTTCCTTGGTATATGGGCTTTGTAATTGATGAAAACAATAACAAGTTGTCAAGTGCAACATGTAAGCGAGTCTTCAGCACCAGAGTGAGACCCAAGTGGCAAGAGGAGTCTTGCAGCAGCAACAGCTGCTGTCTGAACACTTCAAAACTTCCTGCTATTGAGGGCCTGGTAACTAAAGTGCTCTAGCTGTCAGTGAGTCAGTGCATCATGTTGCTCAAGCTTGCAAAAGACTAAATATTTGTCCCATAGTTATGAAATTTGCAGGCTTGAATCACCCCAATGCTTGCAATATCAGGATCAATCGAGTGCTCCACTTTTAATCAATTGCTTCTCAACGAGTTGCATGAACTCACGTCGACTTTGATGGCAACCGCAGCCACAAAGGCTCTCACCAACAACCGGGTTGAGCGGATGGCGAAGGGTGCTGCTCCAATATCAAAGCTGACACTATCAGCCGCCGTAGTCCGACCACAAATTACACGTTACCTGGTCAAGGATACAGGCATCATGGAGTGTTACTCTCTAATGGTTCTACCCTTAAATGCTGTTGGGTAAGTTTTGATGTTTTGGCGGATTGATGAGCAATCCCTGAACGAGCACAACAAGGACAAGCCACAGGCGCAAGCCAGTGCTCCAGCTTTTGGTTTTTGCTGTTGCTGGTTGGTTTTGCCTTATTTGTGCCTCTGTTGGAAAAACAAATAACAATAATTATCTTGACAACAATTTCCGGTATTTGCGCTTCAGTCAAGCGCAACGAAGGGCAAAATGAAACTCAACTCGACTCAACTCAACTTCAGAGACGTGCCAAAGGAGCTGCCACAACCAACGAGGACGAGCCGTTGATAACTTTGGGGCGCATTCAGGTGCGGGGGTTGCAGCCCTGAATATTTTGTAATTTATGTTGCCGATGTTTCTGTTGTTGTAGTTGCTCGTTCTGTTGTGTGGTTGAGCGACTTGTAATCATTCACTGCGGCCTGGCCCCCAAAATCTTCTTGCGGTTGCCACGCCCGCACCACTCCAACTTAATACACATTTCATATCAGCCGCTCTTAAACTTTTGTCTTTCGATTCTGTAAAGTTGATAACAAAGCAACAGACGCGGGACTGTTACAGGCCGGACTATAAATCAGAAATTAACCTGAAAGGTAAACAAAAGCCCAACTCAATCTCTAACTGCCGCTGCCTGCTAAACTCAAGCATCGAATTATTAAATGTTAATTTAAGCATGAAATTAAAACAATAATTTAAACATCGCCCAAACAACAGCTGTTTTGCTCCGGGCATCTATCACATGAATGATGCATGACTGTTTATCTTTGAAACGTTAACATTTAAGTGAAGTCCTTAAATTTTCTTTTTCTTTTTTAGTAACTCTGACTTTTTGGATCTCCATTAACATTAGTGTAGAAGAAACTGTCGATTCTCTATATACAATACGTATTATATTGATATCGGTTAACTGAGATCGACAGACTATAAAATCAAACAATTTTACACTAAGGCTTCCAACAATTATTTTTGAAAGCAATCAAGAAAAAGTGTTAAAAAAAGTATCTTAAATAATGTATTTTAAAAGCAATTTATTAGTTGATCCCCTTCAAATCCAAACTATGTTTTTGTTCTATATAATTGCAGTTCTAGCCTTAGTTCTCCCATTTTATTATTATTTTCACGTTGAGTAAGTCAAACCGTGTTTCATTCCGTGAAATCTACAGTATGTGTAAATATAGTACACCTGCCGCCATTGTTGTGCACACTTTATAAGTTTTAATTGTGTCTGGCGTATCTGAAATTCCAGGCGCCCCAGAAAACACCAAAACCATTTCCAAGCAATTAAACCCAAAACAATTTAGTCTAGAAATTTGCCTAGCCCCAAAGTATCCACCAAACATGCTCCATGCACACATGCGCCCAAATATTTTAATTTGTATTTATTTTAATGCTTGAACGCCTGCTATAAACTGCCTGGCGTAAAACCCACAACTGAGTTCCCTTATGCTCTCTACCTTACCGATAGGCAGGCAAAAGGAAACTCCTGGCCACAAACTGCACAAGAAATTCCTTTGAGCGCATGGTCAAATGATTCTCTGTTATTCTTTTAATGTTGCGCCAATCCCCAACAATCCTCCCGCTGCCCAACGTGACGCAGCGCCTTAACTTATGCACCAAGTTTTAGTGGTTAACCCCGGCACAAACACTATACAAATAGCTAGCGGAAATCGGAGTGTGAACTCTCGACTGCGACGCACACTTTACCATCTAATAAACTTTAATGGGCATGTCTATAATAATAAAATTTCATTAAATTACCCAGGCCTGGCTGGAGTGAACTAGACAATCAAAAAAATAAGCGAAAGACAGCTGTTTTCTTAGGCCGAAGTTTACATACCCTTCAAAAACAATTCAAATTGCAGTCAGCTAAATTTTATTTTAAATTTAATTCTAGCTTGCGAATTTAGCTATGATAACTTGGTAGGAAAATAAGTTTTTAAATCTTGATCTCATTTTTGGACCGATATTAGGAACAAAATTCAGGTCAAAATTATAATACCCTCTACAAGGGCAAGCGAGTAGACAGGCTGTCAAATGAGGCATAGGCAAATTTTCGTTCGAAAAGAAGGGAAATTAAGATAACTTGCCAAAATTGGGTGCCGGTCACTTGAGAGTTTTGCAATTCCCTCCCCCAAACCCCCGGGGATGCTGGCATGTGTGCTGGTTTGCTAAAAAGGCCTGAAACAATTCAATTACGCTGCAAATGTTCGAGTGTGTGTGTGTTTGTGTGTGTGTGTGTGTTTGTGTGTGTGTGTCTGTGTGTGTAAGACGTGTAATAAAGTTTCATTTTATAGACCTGTCAGCAGTTGAGAACAACTATTGGCGACGCCAGGGCCGCAGTCCAAACCGCAGCCTCAAAAGCATAACTTGTGCTCATCAGAGTGACCTAAAGCACTTGCTGCTGTTGTTCTTGTTGTTGTTGTTGTTGTTGTTGTTGCTGTTGTTATTGTTGGTGCATTTTGGACAAGTTTAGCTGGAAATTGAAAGCATTGCTGCGGTCAGTGTCTTTGTCGTTTTTCTGGCTCCAGAAATTCTTCACAATTTCTTTCACAGTACGAGCTCGAGTTATTGTTCTTGTTCTTCTTCTTGTTGTACTTGTTGTTGTTGTTGTTGGTTTGCTCTTGTAACTGTCCAAAAAGGAGCACCAAGCACTAAATAAAATTTTAGTTTCCAACTGCGTACGCACACATACACACTCACACACCCATACACTCGCTTGTACGCACAGGAGAATGTCGCAATGTCCTTGGGCATATGTGCAAGCCCCCCATCCCCCGCCCTCCACATCCTATTACTGCAGCGGCACATACTGTGTAACTCTGCCATATTGAACGAAGATTTATTGCAGTGCCAGTTTGTCCAAGTGGAAATAAATCAAATAATTTTCCATGTGGAAAAATTTCAAGCCCAAAATATATAAAAAAAACCAACTGAAAATTAAAAACCCAAAATGAACAAAAATGAAAAATAAACACACACACACACACACTCACAAGAAATAGCCAAACGAAAAAGCCAACACACACACAACAAAAGTCAAGTGACCCAAAAGCCAGCTGCTAGCCGAGCTCATTGTGTAATTTACTCATTATGCAAGCAACAACCTTGCATCTTGATGTGTGTGTGTGTGTGTGTGTGTGCGTGTTTCTGTGTCTGCGCTTGCAAGTGCTCTGTAAAAAGGGCAGCCAACGACGCCCTGTCAGCTTTGCAGCACAGCATTTGCTCATTTTACATACTCACAGCACAACAAACACACACAACACAACAACAACAACAACAACAACAAAAACAACAGCAACGACAACAATAACACAGCTTAGTTAGTTTTCCTGATGGTGCATATGCATAAGGAGTCCTTTGACTCGGTGTTGCGGTGTTTCGGTCGCTCCACTCTGAACTCTACACTGCGCCGCTGTATTTTTATATTAGCGCACATTGCGCATACGCCCCGTGCACTCTTGCCACATTACCTAACTGTCATTGTCCAGAAATTAACGAAAATATATGTATGCCTGACTCTATACTATACATACATACATATACAAATGTGTGTATGTGTGTGGCACTAAGGGAAAAGCCACTGCAACTTTTCAGCACTGGCGAACACAAAAAAGAAATAGGAAAAAACGAAGAAGAAAACTTTTGCATTTCCTCGTGCTAATGTATGTTAATTACAGGGCGATTTTCCATGCAGAGGATTTGCATTTTAATTTATGCCCCGAAAAATTTGCGTTTTGCTAAAAAAAAAAAAAAAAAAACTTAAAACAAAAACAAAACAAAATTACCGCGGCAGTCGGCCAAGTAGTTAAGGAAAAACAAACCGAAAACGACCAACAAAATAATGACACAAATGAGAAGTTACAGCAACGCAATCATCTCTCCTTTTAAACACTGAGTGCAAAGGGTATAATGAAGTTGTGCAAAACTATAAAACAAATTGAAGAAAGAATCTCCGATATCCTTAAATCATATATAATCTGAACAAGCGAGACACTATCAGGACTTCAAATTGTAAACACAATTTTTTGCAATCATTTACAGATCAAGTTTATTTTATGTTATTGGAAAAACTGAAGTAAGTAATTGAGGTGTGGATTCAGAGTATCTCCTAGTCGAGCTCTTTCAACTATGAAGTGTTCTTTTGAGGTGAGTCTTTGTGTGAATATGTGTGTGTGCTATATACTTCATTACGATACGCCATTTGCTCGAATACATATTTATGGAAAGTCTAAATAATTGGGGACTATATGAAGCTATATGAATCGTCTCTGTTCAATTTCTAGAGTGACTGCCTTAAAAAAGTCTCAAGTTAAAAGATACAATTTGCAAGCATAAAACTATTTTAGTCTAATAAGATTTTTCTGGGTTTCCCAATAAATGCAATAAATTATTTTATTGCTGCCGATTCATTATATGATTTACTTCAAATTTAATTATTTAAACATTTTCCTTTAAATCGGTATTTAGAAATCGTGTACACTTTTTAGGCCGCATTAAATAAATATATAATTATATTTATTTTTTGCATGCAACTGCTTAAAACCCTACTAATGAAAAAGGATCTTTTGCTTTTGAAATATATTTTGGTAATCATATTAGTAATTAAATTTACTTATACAAGGACTACTTCCAAGAAGTATTCAGTACTCAGACAGGCAGCAGACATTCAAGAGAATAGCACAGAGCTCAGAGCACGGAGCATGGAGCATGAAGCATGAAGCACATAACCAGTTCATAGTTCGCGTGGCTCAAAGCGGCTTCTCAAGTTGTTCAATTAAATTAATACAAAGACCGAGTACACGCAGTGATGCTAAGTAGGCACACATACCACATGCTAGTAATATAGGGGAGAATGGGCTAAGGGAGGGAGCGGGGAGGAATAGAGCCGTAGGTTGGCGAATCTCTGCAAAGCGCATGATGAGTAAATAACTTAAGCGCTGGAATTTCCACACTAATACACAAGCAATGGCGAAGCACCTCTTAAGTAGGAGCGTGTGTGACTTAGTGTAATCGGTGTGCGTGTGTGTGTGTGTGTGTGTGTGTGTGTATGTGGGTGTGGGTGTGTGTGTGCCTGTGTGTGTGGGTTAAGCGTCTTACTTAAGTATTTATATATTTACATTGTGAATATTTAATCGAGATGTGCGACGGATTACAACAACTTGCGTGTGTGTGAGTAGAAAATGGCACTGTGCGATATAACTAAAAGAGAATATTTAAGCAATCAACAGTAACTAACAATGAAGGGGTGCAGGGAGCGAGAAAGATATAGAGAGTATTTTTCTCTCTCTCTCTCACTCTCTCTCTCGTTTTGAGCATTTCACTTTAATGAATATTGTATAACCAAGAGGCGCATTGTAATGCGCCCCTTTTGCATAACCCAACGCGAACAGCAAAGCAAATGCAAAAACAATAATCAAATTGTTACAATGGACTACAATTGGCCTACGGCTTAAGCCGTTCAAGCGTTATTTTTATGACACGGTCAAAACTGGCGAAACGATGTAATTTTTTAGTTAATTAAACGACAAAGGGCGAACAACTGCTCATCCCCTTGTTAAGTCCATAACATCGCCTTGAGCCCTGCAACGCCCCAAAAGTAGCAGCAGCATCAGCAGCAGTTGTACTCAAACTCAATTGCCAGTTGCAGCTGCAACGAGAAACGCAAAAAAATAATAATAATAGAATGGACAGAGTGATTATAGTTTCGTCCTCCAAGCTATTTTGAAGATAATTAAATAATGTTCTGCATCTACATAGTTCAAATTGGAAAGGGTTGCCTTTATCAAGAAACTATATGCCATATATAATTATATAAATCTGTAAAGAAAAATATGAAATGAATACGATACAGTTGAGTAGCCGAAGTAGACACACATATGCTCTACATTCCATTTATATAATTTTAGTTTTCATATACTGCAATACATGTTTGGAATCCCATCGAAATTCGTGTTCAGGTCGAAATTTACAGCGTCCGCTGAGTTATCTAAAATTCACTGCTCAATTCGCGTTGATTAAAAAGGATAAAGAAAAACTGCAACGTTTTTGCTGCAACCTTATCGCGTAGTCAAAAAATTGACTGGTAAGAAAATTGCACATATTTATTTGCAGAGCTTCACATGCCACAAAGTTGAACTTGAAAGGTATCCTGCTGTGATTGTTGCTTGCAACAAAGTGTTGTGGTATGTGGCAGGCGAATAAGCTCTTCGTCATGGGGTGCAATCAATGTTAATCAAGTTTAATGGCTGTAGTCAAAAGCGTTGCTTTATCTTCTTGGCCACACTCACGACTAATGATGCCAAAGAGCCACAAATGGCGAGAAATGCAAATAGAAAGCAGAAATTAGTGACCCAAAACGGAAGGAGCAACATTGTTAGCATTTTTTTCTTTTTTTGCTCAACTATTTTTGGCAATTTGTCGCATTTCGCTTATCTTTTTATTTATTTGGACTAGTTGTGAGTTTTTTCTATAAGTGCCAGCTCCTTTTGGCCATGTTTGTTATTAACAATGGCTTAATCATCTTAGCTGGCAATGCTGCTGGAGTTGTTTTTATTGCTGTGTGTTTTACTGTTACCAAAAACGGTTTTCATGCTCTAATTAAGTGCATTTACTCTAATGAGCAAAAATGGCAACAGCAAATGCAACAAAAAAATACAAATAATAAAAAAACTGTCACATTAAGTGCTCTCTGAAAGAAGCGACCGTGCGTAAAAAACTTCTTCTGGCTGGCAATTGGAAAGATGTTTTTTAGCTGTATAATAAGCCTTTTCTTCTTTATTTTTTGCTTTCGACCTCATACAAGTGTTTTCCCGCTTAGACCATCAGAAATATGGGGCTCCATATCTATACCTCTCTCTCTCACACACTCTCGCTCTGCTCGGATATATGCATTTTGTGTATTTAAGCTATATATATGTGTGTACATTTAAGGTTGGTCACTCATTTGTCTATGCAAAATTTGTGTCGCTCATTAGTGCAATTTGCATGCATGACGGCAAATTGGGGCCCAGCTTCAAGCTAGCCAGCAGCCGGGTCCATCTAACTGTTTCATCTAAAATAAATGCATGCTCTGATACTGATGCAGATACATATACAGATACAGATACAGATACAGCTATGGATACACAAACAGATACAGATACAGATACAGATACAGATACAGATACAATTGGTGTATGCTATGGCATTTAGCTGTGCCACGTTCATCAAATGCAGAACCAGAACCAGAACCGAGCACCAGGAGCAGTAGGCGAGTCCAAGGGCAATCTCGTTCGTTGTCGAATTCAAATACGTGTGTATTTTTATTTGTCTATTCGCATGCGAAATACACACGCACACTAAACGACTATTGTTGTTGGGAAGTGTGTGCACAGTTGCATGCACCCACTCTCACTCCATGCTGTCCAGATTCGGCGACACTAAGTAAACAACAACAACAACGACGGAGACGCAGCTGCGGTGCAGCATAACAGCCCATGGCTCGCCTGCGCTGGCAGGCTTGCTGCAAATATGCAAATGTATGTGGCAGCCACCCAACCACTCAGAATGGCTCACCGCCGCCTGCTGCTTGCCCACAATTGCGATAACATTTCGTTGGTCTCCCCAGCATCGGCGTCAAATGCAGATAAAACACAAAACATTCCGAATTAGTAGTCGAAAAAGCAATAGCAACAGCAACAATAGAGCATCAACAAATTTTTCTAAAAACCGAATTCATTTTCAATTAAGGACATTTCAGCATATCGACAGAATGCACCCCAACATAGCAACACTCAGCCCTCCCCCTCTCTCTATTCGACCAATGCCTTTCGCCTAATGCTTTTTGTGCAGCATAGCTGTGCACTGAAAACATTTGAAATGCTAAATAAATTACGCATACGTATGCATGCACATACGTTTTATATGTATGTGTGTGTGTCTATGTGTGTGTATATACTTTTGCTGTAGTTGTTGTTGTTGTTTTCCGGCTATTGAACGAATACATATATGGATATAGTTTTTGGCAATTTACAGTCGCCGCTGTTGACACTCGCTGGCCATATTGCCAGAGTGTCAGAATGTGGTCAAAATGCCAATTGCAAAACAATTGCATTTTGGTTACTTTGTTGTTAAATCTGGAATTTCGATGGGAGCCAACTAACCAACATTGACACGACGGCTTCCGTTGACAATCCAAGTTTGCGTTGCCCTGTTGCCCAGTTGCCCAGCTGCTTGGCTGACAGTTAATGGGGCGTGCGGCGGAGGCTGGAGCGGAAGTCCTTCTGTATGCACAAAGACTATATAGAATAGCTCGAAGCCTGAGCTTAAAAGCAAAATATTGTAGCTACACGCACTCTCTCTCTCTCCCTCTCCCTCTCTTTGTCCTTCTCTTTCTCTTTGTCCATCTATCTTGCAGCATAGCGTGAATTTCATTTCGCACTCGATTTTCATTTAGATTTCTTTCTTTTTTTTGTTATCGTTGCTACTGTGAAATTGCCAAATTTGTATTGAAAAGTGTTTTTGATATCTTCACCATAAAAAACTCGAAGCAATGAACAAAAAAAACAACGAAATGCAATTATATTGCACACTTTAAAATACAAGAAGCAAACGAAAAAATCCAAAAAAGACAAAATTAAAAAGCATGCAAAGATTTTAACAAACAAAAAATCACAAAAAATAAATTTTAGAATATTTCATCTTCGACTATTTATATATACATGCATAGCCAAAAACAAAAACAAAACAAATTCATGCCGAGCTAGCATATAAATATATAATAAAGCAATGAATAAATTAAATTTGTCGCACACAGATGCAAATATATCAAAGTGCTAAATACGTTTAATTTCAAAAAAGAAACTAACAAAATCAACTGCCAAACTCAATCATTTTGCGTTGCCATTGTGAATTCTGCTGGTAATGAAGTTTTTTTTTTTTGCCCAAAATCAGCTATTGAAACACATTTTGTAAATGGTTTTGAAGTGATGCGCAAAAATAAATTTTGTTTGATTTGGAATGCAATTTAATCTTGTCAACTATTTTGAAATGTTGTTAAAAAATGATATCAAAAGCAACACAAATGTCAAATGTAGTTGCAAATTCATTTCACAGCTACATTTAAGTGGACTCGGTAATTTGAAGTACGGTTCGGAAGGTTCGAAAGATACAGCCAATTTAGGGCGGAGGGCTTCGGGGCATCGGAGGTGGGCGTGGCCTACGCTGATCTTTAAAGGACATACGTTTTGTGAAAGTAGCCCTAAAATTGTGGGAAATATGTGGCCTTATCAATTTTCGATGATCGTTTTTATCGATTTCCTTGCCGCCTAGTGGACGTAGGAGTACAGTTTTCAAGTTTCTATCTTTAAGATTGACTTAGCTAGATCGACTTGGATGTTGATGTTTGATGCTTCCTTTCGCTTGTTACAGACTTTTGTTCAACTTCATTGAAATAGGAGATTTCCAAGAAAAATTCAAAACTATTATACGATAATAAAGTAAGGAAAACAGAAAAAAGATGTTAGAGGAAAAATCCTAAGAAACTGTATAAAATCGCACATAGAAACAGAAAAAAGAACATGCAAATTCCTGAACGTGCCTTGAAAATGATGCAGCTGCAATTGACAACAATGAGTTGGCAGATCAATTGTGAAGAAAAGGAAACGAAATTACTTGAGGGAAGAGAATGTAGAAAGTAAACTAATGCAGCATGTAGAAAATTACAGCGAAATGATACGCCAAATATTTCAATACACAATGATAAATATGTGCAAGGAGCACAGCAATTCTGGACGTGCTTCTCTCTCGCAACTGTCCCGACATCAATACACGCGGGTCTCATAGCATACACACACATACACTCACACACATAGACACACACACACACGCACACAAATGCCAGCAGTTAAAAGAGGCAACAAAAGAAATCGCACATTTCAACGTTTTGAATTTGTAAAAGGATATTTTTCACATTATAATAAGAAATGAGGCTGAGAACGCGCAGCGCATGTTATGGAACACGCCCACCTCTCCCCCAACCAGACAATGCTGGCTATGCGGCTTTTCCTATCAAGCCATCTCCCTCTATCCCCCTCAGTCCGTCCCTGTCTCTCTGGGCATTCACTGGTAGCTACTTTAAAATGCAGAACAGCTGAAAAATCATATAAACACAAATAATAAAATCGACAATTTGGCAAGAGGCACACGCACATCCTTTGAGTTGTATCTGTGTGTGCCTGTCGTGTCTATGTGTGTATGTGTGCGTGTGCGCGCAATGAGCACATAACTGCAAATGTACTGGCAACAAAACGTGCGGCGATTTTTTAACAAGTCCTGCTGTATTCTCCAAGGGAAAAGGGTTCATTTAACCCAACCCCCCAACAACAACCCCAAACCAAACAGTAAAATGTAGAAAGGAAAAAATATGCTTTTTCGAAACTCGCCGACTTGACGTCGCCTTATACATCACAACAGCTTTAAATATATATTTACACTTTTATATACATATTTTAATATTTATATAACATGTAAACAAACGACTTTAGAGCACAATTAGTCAGTTAAGCGGAACTTCGAAGCTTATATCAGCTATAACAGAACAATGTAGCATACAACATTTTATATAATACTCGAAAGGTCAGCTAATCCAATCAAGTACGGAGCGTCAACATTTTCAAACAGAAATCGGCACGCAAAACAGTTCAAAATGTAACCCTTAATTTTAACTCTCTTAAATCCGCTTATCAACTCTAGAGTTGATCTAGCCGAAAGAGTATTTATTATGGACGTTGGTAAGCATGGGTAGCCTGCTAAGCAAATATCTTGCACCACAAGAAATATCACATTATTGCTGGTCGAACAGACTCATCAAAAGTAGGAAACTGTGCAGCAAATTCCTGAATGCCAACTACTATAAGGACTTCATTATGAAATTGCTGAATATTGCTGATCTTTGAATCTGAATTACTACAATTACTGCTGATCGTTAATTGAATGATATCTAAAATTGTGCGCATATGTAAGAAATGAAATATAAATAATTCTAAAGGTTCTCCAAGTGAATGTCAAATGTACAGAATATATAAATGATTTTAACTATCTAATTTATGCATCGGGGACTTATGTCTGCTCTTTGTATCATTATGTTTTCCCCATTGAATGTGAAATAAAAATAATATATGAATGAGTCAAAGTGTTTATCCCATTGGATGTCGGCACCTACTGGGAAATCGATCAAGAGGCAATTGATTGGCCAGTGTTGGTACATAATTCACTTGGTACCAAAATCAACACACGTTTATTAGTTCACCGTACTGAGTACCGGGTGTGTACATATTCAAATGTGTGTCCATAAGTAGCATTAGAAAGTTGCAGAGAGTCGGCTTTTTGTGGCATACACATTTCTTGAATTCTCTTCTCTCTCTAGCGTTGAGGCTTCTAATGGACAACCGCTTCCCATGTTGGCACTTAACAGGGTCTGCTTGCATTGTAAAACACAATCAAAATAACTCAGGCCCACCGACAAAACGCTCTCTTTCTCATTGACTGCTCAATTTGAGCTCTTCTTTGTATATATCTCTCTCTGGCGCGCGAAATGTGTCAAAGAGCACAATTTCAATTAATCTCTTTCTCTCTGCTCTCGCTCTCCCCCTCTCTATCTCTCTCGCTGCGTGGCCAAGCATGAAGAACGTGTGTGCGAGCGGAGCTGCTGCTGCAACTAAAGACGAAAGCAGAAGACCGAAACAAGTAATAACAGAACCGCAAGAGCAATGAAAATATCTGAAACCTGCCGCCGGCGCTGAGCTACAATTCCAGGCGGGTTTTTATGTCTGTATGTGGTACATACTATTTAAATATTTTTTAATGTTGTTGTTGCCTGCTGGTGTTGTTGTTGTTTTAGTTGTTGCTATAGTTGTTTTTGCCGCTTGTCACAAATTTTCTGTTGTCTACCGTCAGAGCGTCGTATTATCAGCTGCCGCTTCAATTTTAAAACTATTCCCGTTCTCTTGCTCTCTTGCTCTCTCTCTCTGATTTGGCCTCTCACTTGAAATGATGACGCAGCCCCCCGCCCATCGCCCATCGCCTGTTGCTTTTGGTAGACCCATTCTGCTTGGGTCGCTCAATCGGCTGTATCTGTGGCCGTTTTCAGTGCACGTTGGATTCTTGACGCGAGCGCGACGATCGCTTATAGTATACAAAAGTACCGTACCTAAAAACCTAAAGTGATTCATTCTTTGATTTGTTTTGTTTCCCTCGTTTTTAGTTTACTCTCAAGTGTTTGTGTGCGTTTTGATTGTGTGTGTATTTGTGTTTGACATCTTTGTGCGCATCTCTCTGATAATACTTAGTTGTCAGTTGACCACAAGCAACACATATATAAAAACATCTACCTGACCTTTGACAAGTCACAGAGCTAATTTCAATATGAGGGAAATTGTGCACCTGCAGGCCGGCCAATGTGGCAATCAAATTGGTTCAAAGGTGCGTATAATTAACATTCAATTAGTTTCCGCCACACACACACATGCATTGAACACCCACCTAGAATTTATTTTCACATTTTTCACAGTATTCCATTCCTAACCTCACATGTTTAATTATAAAACCCAATGGAATAAACGCGTTCTCTCTCTCTCTCTGCTTTCCACGCTCAATCTCATACGCCGCCTCCCTCCCTTCCTCTCTCTCCCCTGTCGCACTATTTTTTTGTCGTCTGCTGCTCTCATTTGCTGTACTGCAAAACGGAAAGGGGAGGCAGAGCGAAAGAGAGGCGTGTGAGGCAGAAATGAGAAACTATAGAACTGCAAAAGCAGCGACATCAGCAGCAACATAATAAACTGACGCAACTACATTCTAGAAGTTTAAATTCACGCTAATTTATCTTATCACGATATTGATATCAGCAGGCAGCAGCTGGGCAGAGTTTCCTTGGTAGATCATTCACTTTTAAAGCCTTAAATAAGCCTGTCAACATTCCAAGTTGAATTATTTGACACTCGCTTATAATTGGTTGCGTTATTTCCATTCACACAGCTGCCACCAAGTAAAGACATATCGAGATTTCAAGATTAAATGTTAAGATACAAATTGTTGTTAATCTTGAACCCGATCATTTCAGTAATGAAATACAAAAGGCTTACAGTGAATTTCAAAACTCTCTTGAAGGTTTCTTTGGGGCGGCTCTATTTCACATCTCAAACAGTTAATGTATTTAATGCTCAGTAAGCTTTCTTTTTTGCCTTATTTCATTTGCCCTCTACACTTGACTAAATTTACCAGCTGTGTTCTTATGTATTTTTTTTTAATATTTTTTTTTTTTTTAGCTTTTTACCATTTCTGGCTACAGTTGAATGCCAACTACAGCAGCGGCATAAAACAACTGCTATATAATTGAGCATAGTTAAAAAATCTAGCACACCTCTTCTTATGTATGTGTCTAAACATGCATTATTAAAGCAACTTTATAACTGTGTGTGTGTGTGTGTGTGTGTGTATGTGTGTATGGGTTTGACTCAGTGTGTAGAAATCTTGCATATTGTGTGAGCAACAACCAACCAATAGACTGTGACGCATTGGGGACTTGTGTCTGATTTTTGTATCATTTTATGGCATGACTAGAAGTTTTCTTATCAGCAGCCAGTTACTGTTAGCCAGCAACGACTCCCCAAGCACCTACTTAGTCGTATGTGTGGTCGTGTGTAATCAGTGTGCTTGTTTACAAAACTGTGAGCATAAATAAGTACCAGTCATAAATAGTTGACAATTCGTATCGCTTGGCGAAACATCGCCAGAAATAGGCATTATTTGGTATGCGACATATGCCCGAGGCTTATTTTACACAAACATATTTTCAAGTGGGTCGCTCCACGCCGCACAGAAGCTGGCAGCTCTGACACTGAAGCACGCATGCTAGCGGCCAATTAAAGGCATATCAAAAAAATACATATAAAACCAAAAAAAAAATAAACAGTGGAGGCCCATCCCAAAACGCAACTCGTCGTTGCTCGTTCTAAGCTAATTTAGCGCGTTAATGTTAACTCGCACAATTTAACCCACCATGAGAATCCAGAAAGAGCCCCAACAACAACAACATCGGCGCAGTCGTTGACGTTTGACACAGTTTTTATCTTTTTTGTTGTGTTTTTCTTGCTGTGCTTTCTTCGTTTCCCAGCGCAGTTTTCTCTCCACACACACACACACATTACCCCATCTGCATATTTCGATTCGTTTCGTTTCGTTGGGTATTTATTTATTTTTTTGCTGCCGCCTCTTTACACGCTTTTCCACTTCAATTTTATGTAAACATATTTTTAAAGTTTTTTTTTTGCGTGTTGCAAAGTTAATTAGGCCGCACTTTGCAATGACAAAGCCATGGCCTATCCCATCTGGTTTTATGTTCGCATTCCCCCATTTTACTTACGTTTCATTAGCGGCATGCGTCCTTTGTTTTAGCCAGCATCATATTTTTTGAAGATTATTTAAATAACTAGATATTGCCTGTGCATGTACACATAATTCATGTTATCTGCACTGCTCATATATCAAAAAAAAAAATATTAAAAATAATAAATAAAAAAAAACGTTTGTTATTGCATTCAATTTGATTATAATAATAATGCAGCATATTTTGCCATTGGCTCGCATTTAGGTTGAAAACTTTTTAATTTTCACTGCGATATTATTTTATAATTTAATTGAACGTCCATTTCTGATTAATTGGCTGTCAGTGTGAGTTATGGCTTGTGCTCCAAAATAAATAAATAATAAATATGCAAAACTGTCTGCGTGGCAAAAAGTATGCCCACCAAATAGGCAAATTTATAGGCAGCAGCGTAAACAGTTGTATACATATGTTTTTATGTTCAAAACAGCAATAAAACTAACAAACATAATTAATTCAACTTTGCTTTTAAATTTGTCATTAATTCTGTGAATCATACATCAATTGCATAGATTAAAGGTGATCACCAATGAGTTGGAAAATTTATAAAAATTCGCTTAATTTCGCAAATAGATCAAAATGTTGACTGTTGACTGGATTTTTTTGATAGAATTGAACTTGGTTAGTTTACGGTGGCCCACGACTACTACTTGAGCCAAGTTGGCTAATATTTCGAATACTATTTTTCTCAGCACTAAGCGTCAGCTCAGCGAACAAATGATTATGAATGAAACGTTTATTACATTTTCCTTGGGAAACACTTTCCAGCAGTCATTTTAAATTGTTCATATTTTTCTTCTTTGCTTGGTCGTTCTTTTGTTCATGCTACCTGGTCTTGTAGGTCAAACCCCATGCCGAGTTTAGGCTACAGCAAATTCTCTATTTGAACATTTTCAGAACCACAGAACTTAAGCAAGCTTAATATCTAAGCCGCTCTCTACTTTTTCGTATGCCTTCTGACCTTTTAGCATTAATTATGTTTTAATAGTTATTCCGAGAACAATGTAAGAGAACATTGTGTTGATTTAAATCATCATTTTTGAAGTGCATCAACTTCTGACGTAAATCTTTTATATTTTCTCTCACGAACCATTTCTTTTTGTGCTTTAATTTTACAATATGGCCCAAAGTCTGGTGTCTACCGAAATTGATCGCACACACATACACAATGTAAGTGTGTGTATTAACATTTTGAGCAGACGGGCCATGCATGATGCCAGGATATTTGGTATGGCCTGCAGCGATGGCTTTTTTTCATTATTTACATAAACCTAATTTTCCCTAAATCATTTTGTGAACAATAACAGGGAAAATCTATTTACAGCGTGTGCCGTCTTCGCCCTTAATTCAAGCTCAAACCCAAAAAAAAAAGAGAGCCAAGCAAATGGCTATGGAAAAAACGTGGCAAAAAGAGTGTGGAAAATTTATAGACAAGTGCAACAACGTCGTATTTCAAACAACAAGAACGCAAAATGCCAAAACGCAAGCAGCAGACAATAAAATTAAAG
The DNA here is from genome assembly GCA_035041535.1 of Drosophila cognata. Classification (NCBI taxonomy): domain Eukaryota; kingdom Metazoa; phylum Arthropoda; class Insecta; order Diptera; family Drosophilidae; genus Drosophila; species Drosophila cognata. The sequence goes on from JAWNLC010000571.1 coordinate 13,819,285, forward strand.
AGCATGTAAAGCCAACCAAAGGAAACCAAAGGATCCAATGTGACCTCCTTCCACTATATGCAAATGCATGTGTGTGTGTGTGTGTTATTCATGTGCCCGCCTTAGGTTACATTTATTTAGCTTATAATGGCAGGGCATCATCGCAGCGCCAAAATAATGAACAAAATTGAATTATCGATAACGTTGGCAACTATCGTTGCTATAATTTCTGTATGGTTACACTCTACTTGCCAACAGGCATAATGTGGCATGAAGGGCTGTATGTTGGTGGTATGGGCTTGTATCCGCGACCTGTGTTGGGGCATTTGGTTCATGTCTCTGGCTAACTGGCTGACATGTTTGCGTTCTGACAGTTTCTCGCTGCTAATGCGCCTGGCAATATGCAAATGCAATTTTGATGCGGTCCTTCGCATGTCTGCTATCTGCTGGTGTTTGCTTGATGGTGGATATAACAACAAGCGATTGATAACCAAGTTGGCATCTACCCTACCGCATTCTAGTTGCATATAGAGTAGTGAATACATGCAACGATATCGGTTTTCAAAAACCACCAACAACCGCAAAGGAAACCAAAAACCAGTGCTACAATGTATAAACAATCTTCACGTCAACTACTATCTATCACATCTTAAATATATACTTAACTCTATTGATTATAATTGAATAAAAAAAAGTCCAATTCGTGAGTTGCTAAGCTTAGTTATCTAAAGCATTTTCTGAATTTCAGAGTTTATTTAATAAAAGTTTGCATTTCGACGACTTAGAAATATTTTCTATTATTAACTTTTGAGTTGGTAAGTTTAGATAATTAACATTTATTTATTATATATTCTTTGTTTAATGTGCAGCCAATCAAGTGCACTTTGATACATAACTGTTCACGTATGTACTATGTATGTAATATGTACACGTATGTGATGTATGATGTATGCCCTAAACATGCACATGGATACTTCAAAACAATAACACAGGCTCGGCCCAAAAAAAAATGAGGGAGAAATGTTAATAAATAAATTACAAGAACAGCGAATAAAGTTCAAATAAATATATCTACATATTTTTTTTAAAAAAATATTTTTCAATTTACATAAAAATGCGTTTATGCATACCAAATGAAGTTTACACAAAAGCTTCCGAGCACACACACACACACACATGGGCACACACACACATACATACACAGTGAGGCGCCTAACGCTATGCAATGCAGAAAATAATGGGTGAACGCATAACCCGCGGCAGCAGGTTGTAAGGGTGGCAATAGCGCTTCGTTGCACAAACTGATTATGAATAAACAAACGAGAATTTTTACAAATATTTTGCGCATTTTGCTCGCAGCTGCTGTGAACATATTATAAAAATTACTTATTTATGGATTTCTTTGTGCATCGCTGCACTGTCGCCCATATAAATTCCGAATTGCAAATTGCCGTGCAAAATGTGTTGCATAGATATTAGAAACACATTAGAGAAGCTTAACGGAGTAAAACAACAACAGAAAATACAATAGAAAAAAGAATAGCAGACATCATGTCAAGGCATCGAACAAGCTGCACGAGCCAATGCCACCCACAATGTGCCACACTTGTGGCCGTTGGTAAGCCGCTTGCAGCGCCTGACCAGTTGCTGTATTTACACATACACACACGTGTGGCATGGCGTCGACTCTGAACTGGGCTGGACAGCTTTTTGTTATTTATTTAACACTTTTAAAAAGCATTCCACTCATTTTCTCATTAATTTCGCATGTTGGTCCTTAATGCATGAGGCCGGTTGTTGCACGCTCTCGAGAGCCGCCGCTTGACATTCGAGCCGACGTGTCGGCATATGTTTCATTAACATTGTTGCATGCACATACATACAGCAGAAATCCATGTAGCTTATGCTTTTGTTGTTGCGGTTGTTATACCTCATTTTTTTCTCCCATTTTTTTGTTGTGAATTTTCAATTACTTTGGTAATTTTATATTATTGAAATTGCATGCCACAAATTGTAATTATGGTCCTATGGTGCCACACCACTAGCCACTTGGGCAGGCAGACAGACCTACAACACGGGGCAGATGACGCCACCTGAAATATGTTGCGCTTTTGTAATCTGGTATTTGCGAAATAAATAAAACAATAAAATAGCTGATTGCATGCAAATACCAAAAAAAGAGAAAAAAATGATTAAAAAACAAAATAAATAAATAAAACACATCTCAAAATGCATTTAAAGCTTTCAGGTTTAATTCGCACTGCATAATTGTAGTTACAGCCAGAAACAGTGCTGTGTGTGTGTGTGTGTGTGTGTGTGTGAATTATGCATCATGTAATTGTATTGGCCATTATTATATACACACACATATATACATACATATATATATATAAATATATATTAGTCTTGTTGCGGCAGAGCGCCGATAAGCAGGCTGGCATCAGAGAATTGCTTTGAGCCTGGTGTGCAACAGCAGCAGCAGCGGCAGCGGCCAGATAATGATGACAGATATTAACCACATGCGATTGTCGTATGGCAAAATTTATTATTGCCTACTGAAACATAATTAACAAAAACAAATCATGAGAATTGCGAGAAAATAAAATGCATCATCAAGATTTGTTTTTCGGCTTGCAATTTGTTGTATTTTGCGTTGACAAATTATGCAAACCGAAATGCGGAAAAATGGAAATTCTAAAATAAACAAACTGCGATTTGAAAACTCGGCAAACCCCATTAAAAACAAAACTGCGGTCAAAATAAATAACGATGTGTGTGTGGCACAGGTGAATAAGCATATGTGACAGTCTGGCTGTCGCTATTTCGGTGCATACGCTAAAAACCTTTTTAAATTGGTCATCGGTTTTATAATTTATTGCAGGTGTACGCGCGATTTGTTCCAAAGAAATGATAAAACCGCAAATGGGCAAATAGGCAAATGGCAAATGGCAAATGAATATAATTGATCGAACACAATATTAAATGTGGTGCGTTTGTCAATTTGAATTTCAATTGTTGCACAAACTAAATACCATACGACTAAAACTGTATTTATAATTTTGCTATATTTTGGCGACTTGAGACTTAAAGTCAAGTCCTGGGTCAACATATATATATTGATATTGAAATGGGTATCTTCACAACTGACATAGTTCATAAGCCATCACATTTATTATATAATATCGGATTTGCCGCATATTTGCATAAAAGCTGTTTAATTTTGGATTTTTGCCATCCGATGCGGATCTGCACAGCAAACAGCATTAATTGCTTTTTCCACATGTACATGACTGTGTATATAACTTGTTTGGTCATTTTTCATTCAAACGGCGCTTGTATTCGCGCTAATGCTCAACTAGCAGACACCCTGTATGCCAGTTTCAGTTAGCCTCAGGAAATCAACCTGATGTACATCTCCTTGTTGGGTATTAATCGATGTAATAGAATTTGTATTCGCATGTAAAATGTATACCTAGTCTTATTTGAAACCTCTGTTCACAAATATACCTCTTCTTGTCACAAAACAAATAGTTTTCAATTGCAAATACATGAATATTGGACTATGAAAAAAATGTTATCAGAAAATGCGGCGGTAATATTTGGCAAATTTCTCATAAATAATATGACTGATATGTGATATTGGGCTCCTTATCTGTTGAACTTGCTGTTGATTTAATGACATTTTCAGTCATTATATTTATTATTTCTGGCACAAAAAAAAAAGAAAAGAAATAACTGAAATTGTGCAAACAAATTTACGTTAATAGCCAACAGTTATTTACTCTCACTCCATAAACATGCAGAATGAAAAAATGCAAATGTCATGCATACACATACGTGTACATACATACATACATATATGAGCAGAAAAACATTTCACATGCCACAAGAGCATGCTTATTTACATGGCACATACAAAACCGCGCTGATATCATGAAAATGGCATTAGGCGCAAAAACTGTGTGCATAGGAAAAAAAGTGAAAATATCTGCTGATGCTTTTCAATTTAATAAATTCTGATAGGCAATTTAATAATAAATAATTACCATTTGCATGGCCCTTTAACATTTGAGGATGCAATCATGGTACCTGACCATGCAACTACATTGATTTCTTAATAAACGACAAGCATTTTCAGTTCAGCAATTATGGAACTACAAAATTACATGTATTATTCAAATATTGATGGCGAAAATAAGTTAAAAAGGATTTAAATCATTATTGAACATACATTAATCGATTTAATCGTAAATGTAAAACCCAACTCCTATGACCCACCGTTAGAAGATGTCATTTGGATATGACTGGCAAGAACAACAATAGATTAGCAGCATTTGGTTGCAACTGCATCCGAAGATGACAATTCAATTCAGTCCAAGATCTGCTGATAAAAAATGCACCTGCAATATAAAAAAATTAACCTGAAAACTAGAAATTTTCAAATTATTTGCAATTTTGTGCAATTATTTGAACAATTCCTACTGATATTCATTAAATAGTTTTGTTCTTCAGTTCGTTGAACATTTAGATCACACATGTGCATCCTAGGGATGGGATGCATGTTATGAAATCTCAGGGCATAGAAGTCCTCAACTCAACAAAGATTCTAGTATTCGTGCAGGAGCTGGGGTTGATGGAGAAGCTATAGGCTCAGAAGGCGGCACAATAGACCTTATAGGTCGTAATGGTGCCCCAATTTATAATAATAATTTATATTTAACCCTGGCGTGGGCAGCCCGGCCCATATGCGCCCAGCTTCATTTCAAGTGGAATGGGATATCACTTGGCGTTGAACGGCATCTGGTGCTCAGTAAATACAGTTAGGTGTGTGTGTAAAGTGTGTGCGGGCGAGTGTGTGTAGCTGGTGTATGCACACCCTTTTTCTGCCCAGTCGCTTATGGTGTTTATTTATTTAGCTATTGCCAAAACATACTTCAATATATGAACTTCATATCGCTTGCTACATAAATATTATTATTACTACTACACACTTCGCAGCGAGAGGTCACAGACAAGGCCATGTAAATAGGTATGCGCACATACATAATGAGTGTACAGCAAATGATAAAGTGCAAGTTGTGTCACAGACGCCAAAATATATAGCAAAGATTTCTGCCATCAGCAAATATTATTGCAGACAACAATTGGCCAACAACTAACGCAACTCCGATGCGATTCAACAATAGAGATAGATACGCAGCTATCACAAAAAACTGAAAACTCTCTTCACATAAGCATGATAGACACGTGCAAATAGTCATCAGCAATATTCTCAATAATCAGATCAACTGGGCACAAATTGATGATATGAAAATGGGAGGAACACATACAAATGGGCTGCTTAGCCGCAATATTTATATTTACCTCCGGCTGGTCATATACCAGGCAACAGCTATACATTAGTTAAATCAATAGCTAGTCAAAATATTTACATATCTAAATCGACAATTATTGAAATCTCAATTCGAATTGTTTGTCAATCGCGTATACCTGTTTTGCTGCGTGTGTGCGTGTGCGTGCCCTGTGTGTGTGTGTGCCCTGTGTGTGCGTCGCGTCTGTGTGTGTTTTGAGGTTGGGGCTGCTATAAAAACCAATTGACAAAAGTAAATTTCGCTTTTGTTATTATTTTGTTAAAGCCAAAAAGCAATTGCTTTAATATTCAGCATTGTAAACATTTTCATGAATAACTTAACTGTTTATTTGAGAGTTTTAGCTCATGGCCTGGCCTATTGTATATAAATTGTTGTTTTTTTTTGTTAATTATGTAAACGGACATAAATTGAATATAATAGTAATTAAAATATCGAACAAAGTTTAATTTGTGAATATGTGAAAAGTTAAAGTATACTTGAATGTGTATGAGTATGGCTAGCTAAAGCTAATTTATTTTTTTTAACAATAATTTGCTGCGCTATCCATAAGGCCACAATATTATAATTATATTTTTCCAATCTGCGGGACATATTTTTATTCCACAAACGTATTTTAATTTCCATTATTATCCAGCTCTTCGCCCCGCCCCCTTTCATTTGTTTATCCAATTGTCGAAAGCTATTCAAATCGTTTTATTATTAACTTGATTGCTTAAACTAATATGCAGCAACAGCAATTTTCATCCATTCGAAATGAGATGTATTTTAACTTTTAATTATGAGTACAAGCATGCTCTGGCATATTTTAAGTTTTCGACTGTCAGCTGCTATAAAAAAAAGTCATTTGCCATTTGTAATCTATTTTAGTGCGAAATGAAAAAAAAAAACACACACACACACACACACACAATCAAATAAACAGCGCACATCAAACAGAAAACAGAAAACAGAAGCAGGACCAACAACAAAATCCAATGCAACGCGCTGATAATGACAATTAGTGGCCACATTTAAATTGATGCACTTGATGAGAAATGCAATTGCAAATGCAGCATCCACATACAACACACAAAAACACACTTACGCTCGATGGGACACACACGCACACATACACATATGTAAATATAGTATAAAGGATAATTTACGGAATATGCGATTGGTAAAACGAGGCAACCTCGAAATTCACACGTACTAACAATTCAAGAGCGTTTTTCTGCATTGCTGCAGTAGTGTGGCAATTACACACGCAAATACATACACACACCTGGCGAGCGAGTAGTGTATAATTATCTCGAGCAATGTTGAGCTCAGCCCCAAAAGGTATGCTTTGACATTTTACTTGTTATGCCTTTTATAAGGGAATTCGAATTTTGTTTTGAAGTTTGCAAGAGAAAAATCTGCTAACCCAAAATAAAATAAATAGAAAAATAAATGTAGATATATAAATAAGCGAGTGTAAATTGCATTTATGAAGCTGTCTTCATGGAGCTTGGAATAGATACGTAGCTGGCATAGAAACAATCGCTCAAAAGATGAGTTCTAATTGGGCCAAGGATAATTCACCTTATTATTCAGAAGGTATATTTTTAAAGCGGAAATTTATTAAAAAAAAATCAGAATTATTCTTTTCTTAATTCCAGCACACATTTTTTTTTAATTTAGAAAAATTATGACTACAGTCAGACCGGAAACAATTTAGGTTTCGGCAAGCTGACTCCCGCTTAAAAGGGTATGTCATCTTCGGCGTGAATGAGATGACTGTCTCTTACAGTTGCTTCTTCTTTATTTTTGCATCAAATTTCATGCTACGTATGCGGACCAGCATTTGGCCAAATCCTTTTAGCATTATTGCGAAAAATACTTACACGGCTGGGCGTGACACGCGTCCCGTTGGTCGTTAGTGTAGTTTGGGGCACAATTCGTTATTTGTGGCGATGCGCACATAAATTGCATTTTTGAGCAGTCCGAGCTGCAGATGGCTTTTCAAACCCTTTGCTTTTCTTTCCCTTTCTTTTTAATTTTCTTTTTTGTGTATGTGTGTGTGTGTGTCGCATCAAAATGGTTTATGGCCAACGGCTGCAAAATGTCATCTATCGATGAGCGGCCGTTAAGCTTTGAGTGTGTTGAGCAATTTTTATTTTATTGCGGCTTATGACTGAGCTGGGCGTTGCCCGGGAGCAAAGCTCATTACGCTAATGGATGGCCAAACTCATACGCACACACACACACACACACACACACACACACACACACACACACACACACACACACACACACACACACACACACACACACACACACACACACACACACACACTGCCAACACACACATGCCAACACACAATTGTCGCTTGTATAAATACCTATTTTTGTTGCTGGGCATTCAAATTAAAATAAATTGACTTAGTTCGCATCGCTCGAGCTTTGCATTTTAAGCGCAACACAAAAATCGGTCGGCTTAGCTACGCATTTGTAAATTGGCAAATGGTCAAAAGTGTTTCAATGCTGTTTATTATTTTATAATTAGTTTAATGCCATCGCCCAAAAATTCAATTAGAATTCAATTTGCTGCCTACGTGGCGCGGCGCTCTTTCAAACATGCAACATTGACCAAGGCGTGCGCTTATTTCTCGTGTAAATTGGATGCAATTAACAAACACACAATTTTTCATGGCAAACTTATCCTTTGCCAGGCCATTAAAAATGTTGAATTTAGTTCATTCAATAAAATCCAAAACATCGAAACGACTTTTGCCTTATTTCAGTTTTTAAATGGAAGTTTTGTCGCTGGTTTTTTTTCTGTTGAAAGCGGCATGTTTATTGAACGTGATTTGACACTCGGAACGGAATTTTAATTAGATAATTTTTTTTTTTTTAATTATTCAAGCGTTGCATAACTTCGTTTTTTACATGCCATGTTTGAAAATACCACATAAAATTATTTATTTTGATTGAATTTAAATTAATTTACATATTCCGTGCACATTCATGCGAAAATCGACTATAAAAATAAATTAAAAATAAACATATAAAAAAAAATAAAAATAATAAAAATTTAAGAAGCACAACATTAATTGTTACAACAACAAACGCATAATTATTATTTTAATTAAAATTTAATTACACATTCAGTAATCAGTAAATGAACCAAATTAAAATAATACAACAACAAAATTAAATTAGTTTCAATTATCAAAAACCAGAATAACATAATCAACCATAAATTATTATAAAAATAATTACGATTATGTTTACCAGATTTGTCAGATATATAGTTAACAACATAGTTTTGAGAAACTTGCCGGTGCCTTATTAGGTTTTTTGCCCATCGGATTTATCAGATATATTTGGCAACATTTGTTCGAATCTGGCCAATAATTTGAAGTTGTTTCATTTGCTTATTTATGAGCGCCGCGAGCTAAATTGTCAAATTCAATATTCAAACTCAGTTGGCTAAGCAACCCGTCTGGATCTGGATCCCCCTGCCCTAACTATACCGTCCCAGGGGCTCTCAGTCACATCCGGTGCGACATGCACTTCCGTTGCTTTGCGCAGCTCGCATCCTTTGCTAACACAAGCTTAAAATGGCCTTTTGTCTGAGCGAAACAAAGCACAAACTGCAGGCCACATTTCTTTACTGGCCGCAATTAATTTATGCTCGTTTTTTGCCCGACTTTCGCCAATTTGGCCACTTGACTTTTGCTTGACTGCTCGCGTCGCGGTGAGAATTTTAATTTAGAATTGAATTTCTTTTGGGAGCAAGGAAATGTTCGGCCATTACAAAAAAAAAGGAGCCACAAAATGGCTGGCAAAATGGCGCCGTTGTGGTCAACGCACGTTGCCTTTTGTTTACTTTTAATTTTATGACATTTTTGTTATTTTTTTTCGTGAAAGTTCTTTTTAGTTTTTTAATTTGTGAGCAATTTTGTAATTAAGCAATTTGACCGCAGCCACTAAGAGTTATATGCAAATGAAGGCCGCAGAGTTGTTGTTGTTGTTGTTGTTGGTGTTGTTGTTATTGTTTTTTCTGTTTTTTGCTGTTCTTTGCTTTTGAGCTATTTAACTTAATGGGAGTTTTGGGGCAACTTCAGTAGACCCACCTCAAACTGCTGAGACAGGCACGCCAGAAGCAAGTGAGTCGATTTCAACAGACGCTAAACGGGCAGTTGGACAGCTCTGCAAGAATATTAGAACGTCATTTACAGAAATTGAGTAAAACTTTTCAGAAAATATATAAATATTTAATAAGCTTTCCAGCGATGTGCTTCTCTTTGGGTACTGAATAATACTATGCCTGTTAAAGAAAAAGTATATGAACAACAAATTGTTAGCACACACAACAAAAGAAGACGTTACTTACTAAATGATGGAATTGTGTCTACCCTTAGCAAAAGGGTACTCAATAACAAAGTGACACCCCTTTGGCCAAGGGTTGGCAAACAGCTCAAAAGTAGTCGAAAAGAAAAACGCTTATCTGCAATTGGCTTCGTAAAATATACGAAAACAAATTTAAATTTCCCCAAAGGCAACAAGTGCCGGGACAACAACAGGAACAGGACGAATGCCAGGGAAAAGTCAGTCAACTAGTTGTCTCCCATGCGGGTGGCTAGAAGCGCGCACACACCCACACATACACAAACACACTCATGCACACACACAGCCAAATGCCAACAAGCAAACAAACAAGTACAAACCAGAACGAACGTATGCAAATCAAAGTTATTGTCAAGCCAAAAGTGTCTACCGATGCGTACAATTGAGTGTCATATTTCCAGTTTGTTATATATGCAAAGACATGCGCTTCTGAAGGTCCCACGCGTTCAATCCTAACTCCTCACCCCCTCTCACTACTCATATTAGGTCCAACTTTATCCAAGGACAAACTCAAGTTACAAACTTTTCTTTTTTTTTGCAACTCGGATTTTTGGGTATGCAACTTGTTATCGTTGTTGCATGTCTAAAAGCCAACGGAGAAACAAAACTTTGCCAACAACCAGCAATAATGCCAACATTTATGCTGCGCCAGAATTAACATAATGGCAACAAAAGCGTGCAACACATATGCCATGGCCAATTTGAAGCGCCCCGTACCTTTGAATAAAGGCACAAATATGCCCTGCATATAGAGGATATGAGCGTGAAAGGCTGTAATAAAAACTAGAAGACAAATTGGCCATCCTACTTTTTTGTAAATTGTTTTCTATTATTAACAAATATATTTCTGAAAAATAGAATAGAAGCCAAAATGCCTCCTCAAAACAAAACTACAAAATTGTTCTAGTTTTCAGAGCGTTTTTCTAAAGTTCATGGCAATTTTTGGGTTTTTCTGATTTTATAAATTTGCATAGAGTATCTCTTAGTCGCTCTATTTTTTTGTGTTACACTAGCCTTTAATGCTCCACTGTCCACATATATTTTATATGAAACGTATGTTTAAAATATTTTGACAACTTTGCCATAAAAAGTGCTTTTTGTAATACAAAAAATGATCAATTGGTTTCAAAATTCGGATCTGTTGGCCTAAACTGAATCGCTAACTTTCAACTAAGTACTTATATTAGTTGAATTATTCTAAAAGATTAAGCGCTTGTCTGAGTATTTATGCAAAGGACATAATGGTCTTTCGTGGCATAAAAATAAATATGTGTGTTAAAGTGGCCAAAGGTGGGCGATCCATCGTCTTGTAAAAACGTCGGCATCCATGAATAATTGAAAGATAAAACTCAAACGCTCGACAGGCACTTGAAAAGGTCCTGCTGCTTCCGCCATTACCCAAATGAGATGCGACAATCAAGTAATGATTTTGTAAAGTGTTATAAATGTGCAAAATATTTTGTGGTTGTGAATAGTTAATGAAAACACATGTATCCCTCAAAAAGGGATGTTTGTGAAAGCCTTTAACTACATTGTCATTATTGCTTGTGAGAGCCTGGTTGTTAAATCAATATTTAAAACACTTGAAAGTTGACTTCGCTCCACTTGTAAAAGTTTTCCTGTACACTCGGAGCCCAAGCATAAATTAAAACTTACGCTATGCCCTCCACAAGAATTCAATCTCATCACAATGCCAACAAATGAAATGCCGAGGAAAATGAATTAATTCATGTCCCTTAGCGCTTAAGTCCATTAAAAATCATTCCGATCGATGAGAGTTGCAGGCAGCGCACATTGCATTTTTCTCACAATAAGCATTTTGCTATCCACTACTGCTCACACCACCCTCTGGCCCTCACACACACACGCACACACACACACACACACCTGCTCACACAAATACGAGCGAAACGATTGAAACATTTTTAAAAATTTGAAATTCATATGCGCAACAAACGTGAAATGTTTTACGAAGCGTATTGGGCAATAAAACCAAAGCAGAAAAAAAAATATAAATATGAAACTGAAAATGGAAGAAAAAGTCGAACGACGCGAAAGAAAAATATACGTGCAAACAAATACGTTGTGAAAGCGCTCTATATAGAGAGAGCGATGTGTGGGAGGGGCGGGATTGGGGGCGATGAGTGGAATTCAGAGGTAAAACGGGAAAATCGCTGAAACACTCGACCCATAGAAAACGGCAAAAATAAATAAATATATGAAAACACCTAAAAGGATTCAATTATTCCTCATCGTTACACAACAAAAAATAACACGAGACTCACTCTGCCAGTAAAAAGTGTGCGCCCATAAAAGTATGCAACAGAAATTGCTCACGGCATATAAAGTGCTCCCCGCTCGTTCGTTTTTGAGTGGCTGGTATATAGCATATGCGCGCGTATAAATCGCAACCAGATAGATACCGGAACGATGACGACTATGCTGGAGCTGGAAATGTCGCTGATATTGGCCATAAGGGCAAGCGGCATGTAAAAAGGACACTCATATTTATATGCACTGATTGCCAAAGCAATGCAATACGAACGAATGCACCTACACACACAGCACACAGACGTATGCATACACATAGTGCTGACACATGTGAAACCAATACATGTATTGATTGAAAAATAATATTTTAACGCCGCTTGGTAAACTACACAAAAAAACGAAAAAATACAATGAGCACTGCGGAATTTATTCATTGCATAGAATGGACATGTGTACTATGTGCACACATCTATCCGCACTTTATTTACATTTATTGCAAATTATTTGTATTCTGTATGTGTTTATATTTATTTTAAAATACATCAATATTTTTTTATTCGAATTTTTATTTATTAATTCCAATAAAAGCTTTTTTTTACCAAATCGGTTTTCTAAAATACACTGCGATTTTTTTTCTTTTCTTAATATGCTAAAGTTTGGAATAAGGTTGATCTGTCAGAAATGTATTTAATATGAATTAAACAATTACGAAATGAATTGAAATGCATATTTTATAAGTGAATTCAATTTTCTTTGATTCTTTCTTTTTAGTTCTGGGAAATTATTTCTGCTGAGCATGGCATCGATCCCAATGGCTACTATCATGGCGAATCGGATCTGCAGCACGAGCGCATTGATGTCTACTACAATGAGGCAAGCAGCGGCAAGTATGTGCCACGTGCTGTGCTCATCGATCTGGAGCCGGGCACGATGGACTCGGTGCGTCAATCACCGATGGGTCAACTCTTCAGGCCCGATAACTTTGTGTATGGGCAATCGGGAGCGGGTAAGTGAATGATTTCAAGTATAAATTAACAATTTAACAGTGTACTTCTTGCTGCCTCAAGGCACTTGCACCGTTAATCATTGTCCGCTGCTGCTGAAGTACATAGGACAGCATTTAGCTAATGCATTTTAGCTGCTCATTAAGGATGCCATGTCGTGGCATGTCGTTACACACACACACACACACACACGCACAGGCGCACACACATTGCAGCTCGTGCACAATTCAATCGACCCCATTTTGTCCAATCTAGTTGTACATCTCTGGATACGCACTCGCAGCACTTTACTCCTTATGTGCTTTTGTTTTTCCTCACAAAATGCGCCCCGCAGCAGATCGTCAGTTTGGCAGTTTGTTTTTCTTGTCATTGTGGTCGCTGCCTCCATTGAGCGTTTGCTTTGTAACAGTTGTTCCAGCTGCAGTTGCAACAGCCACATCAGCAGCAGCAGCAGCATACCATCATGTGGTGTTGTCATTGCTTTGATAAGTACCAACAAGATGACGTTGACCAAATGCGATTCCTCATGTGGCAAAGCAATGCAACAGTGGCTTGAGCATGTGCTGTGCATCGTCAGGTTTAAACTTGGCTCGATGTTTCCTTATAACAGTTAAACATAGCTTAAAGAGGCATATAATATAGGTGTATATAAAATGTACATCTATATTCTGCACATCCTATAACAGATATGCTTAAAGTATGCGTGGAAAATCAATATTTATTTGCATAAATAGCCACGCATCGATTCTTGAGAAGAACAAGATATAGTTGTCCATCAACTACTACTACATCTACAATGTTTGTTAATTAAAAGCATTTTCATTTGAATATATTATGGATAAGACCTGGCTAAACACTGCATTGATTAGAGCAGAGCATTCGTATTTATCAATGCTTTAGTTGCCTTTGTTGTTGCTGTTGTTGCGTTAATTGACGTCAACCCCGCTGCTCGAGTCGTGGCTGTCCGCATTGTTAGCGATAATTGCAATTATAAAATGGCCTGCGGATGAGGATGAAAATTAATTTTGTACATGTCACTCTGCACAACATATTGATGTTGTTGTCGTGTGTGTATGTGTATAAGGGGGGGGGGGAGTAGTCTGTAGTCTGTGCTCATTTGATAAATATACTCACTTATGCATCTTCGCAGGCAACAACTGGGCCAAGGGCCACTACACAGAGGGCGCCGAACTGATCGACTCGGTGTTGGAGGTGCTGCGCAAGGAATCCGAGGGCTGCGACTGCCTGCAGGGCTTCCAGCTGGCGCACTCGCTGGGCGGCGGCACTGGCTCTGGTCTGGGCACACTGCTCATATCGAAAATACGCGAAGAGTATCCGGATCGCATCATGAACTCCTTCTCTGTGGTGCCATCACCCAAGGTAAGTACACCGTACGCACTTAGCAACTGCAGATCATTAGCATGCATACAAAATACAACAAATACACACACACACACACAGCCATACACTCACTGCCACACACCCACCCATATGCGCACACCCGCATAACCTGCACTCATGATGCTGGGCAGGGCAATCCGCTTAGGCAAATCAGCTTAGCTCACACATACATATTTGGATGTCGGTGTTTGTAAGCCGACCAGCAACCCCAAAACTCTTTACACCTGCACGCGTTTTTCTTCTTCTTCTTTTTTTTGTATTCAAATAACCAACATGAGCCACACCAAATATGTGGCAACAAATGTGGCAAATATCTACGCGTGCATGCTACACATTAGTATTCCACAAAATAAAATACACGCGTCGACAGTCCAATTATATCCTATGATGAAATTTCTAATTAAGCACAATTTGTAGGTGTGACTAACAAAAAAATTAAATAAATAAATCCGCAAAAAAAACTAGTTGATTATTAACAAATTGAATATATTGAAAGATAATTGATTTAAATTGAATTCTCTGTTAGAGATTTTCATAATTAAAGACACAATTTGGTATTTTCCATTTACTTTACTAACTTATCTGAATCACATTTGCATTTAGATAGAAGGGAAAAGATATTTCCAATAATACTTTCTTCTAAGACTCAATCGATATTCGCAATTTACTTTTCAACTATTTTGAACACAACTTTATGCAGCTACAACTTTAGCTGGCTATTTGAGCTTTATTTTGAAAATGCATTTTTTTTTTTGTATTATTTTAATGGCATAATCGGAATGGGGTGCTCAATGCTCATGCATTATAATTTCTGCTTGGTTTAATGAATGCTAATTTCAATTGATGTCACTTATTATCAGCGGCACACGAATCTGCCAAATAATTCTAATTAATTTGCCGGCAAAAATTAGAGCCGCCAACCGCCTCTGCAGCTAATTGACAATGCAATTTTGTGGGCAGCCTTAAAAGGTGGGGCACCTGGCGCTGTGTGGCTTACATGCGTAGAGCACAGGCTGTAGAAATGGGTTGGTTACTCAACGTGGATGCGTTGTGACACGCTTCAATTATTGCTTAATTAACCGAGTTGCATATTTCACACGCACGCCCTGCCCTCGTGGCACGTGAGACGGCTTCATTTGCATTTGGGGCATCATCATGGGCATTTAATTACATTTAGACATTTAATTAAATTAATTTAGTGGCAAATTGATTGCCAATAACAGGCAAGGCATTATGTCCCATCACCAAATGTCTCAGCAGGGTATTCATCAATAGTTGCTTTTCCTTATCAATTATTTATTTATTTAATATTTTTATTCATTTTTTAAGAAGTACAAGTAGATATGCCCAGCATAAACATATGACCAAGAAATTATTTGGTTGCAAAAAAATGAACACCAAAATATGAATCAGTCTTTTTTGGTGGACTGGTCCTGGTCGCGAGATATAATACAAATGAATTATAACTGATATCATGAATATTTTGAAATTGAAATGTGTTTCAATGAATGAACGAAAATATACTTTATAAAGTTAAATATTGCGTTTTCGGAACTATTTGTAATCCTTTCGGTATTAATAGGGTTTGTCGTTGATACTTTTCTGGGAAAAATAGATCCATGACTGCTTAGCTTCTAAACTGCTCCCAAAAGTACTTCGTAATGCATTGCCTTCAGTCACTCCTCAGATATATTGTTGCTTTTCGGATCGTATAGTTCTTCCATTGAATCTGATTTTTGCACGAATCAAGAATTTTTGTTGTGTTGCGGATTGTGTGAGCTGAGGATATGTTTCAACATTATACATAGGTTAGCTAGGTGATCTCTTAGTCTACAGTTGAGTATTATAACTCTGATTCTTCCCCTTTAATATTATTGCCTAAATCGTTTCTGATTGTTGGTGCCCATTAAATATTTTTCCTGCTTTTTTCCCGCTTGAACAAAAAAGGAAAAGTATTATTTTGTTGGAATTACTTTGGTTTTCGTTCGTATGTAATCAGTGTGCCTAACATAAGCAACACTTCAAAATGTTTGTAGGGTATGTCGAAATCGAGCAGCGCAATAAAATTACGCTTACCATGTAAATATTACACTGATACCACGAGTTCAAATATGCCTCTGACGGTTGAACAAGGCACTCAATTTGAAACGCGAGCTGAAACAGTTTATTGATGCGTGAAATTAGCATTCGACAAACGGCTTATGCCAATATATAAAACTATAGATATAAATATATATACATATATATATATATATATACGTATGCCTTACTTTTACTTCACAGTCTTCGATATGCAGATCGAATAAAACTTACGTTTTGGCATTGTTAAATTTATTGCTGTTACACTTGAGTAACATTGACCAAAGTGCGAGTTTGTATTTCAGTTGAACCCTTGTGGCCAGTTGCTGTGGGCCGCATGCCCATCCCTTAATGCGATGCGATGCGTTGCGTTGGGTTATTTATGCGCCTGGTCTCTCGAATTACCGCAATGTTTTGGCATTGGCAGCCATTTTGTTGCGGCGAGGACATGACACGCGCCTGTCACTTAATACGCATTTGAAATTTATGCGTTTGTTCGCATACTTTAACAGCCATTTTGCAGCAGTTGCAGCTTTAAGCTTTAATTATTAATCAGCAGCTTAATAAATTGTCACATACAATATATATTATTAAGCCTTTTAATTGGCCTCATTGATCAGCCAGATTTGGGCAGGCAAACCATTTTGATTTCGGTACGCCCAAAATGCATTTACAAATATTTTGCCGAAGCAAATACACATTTTGCACAACTATAACAAATAACGTGTAAGTTATGCCCGGGCATAACTCATTGTAATTAGATTCATGTATGTGAGCTGTTTTCCAGGTGACCGTTCGTTATCGGCACCGTTCCTGGCTGCACCATTAAATAATTGCAAGGATTTATGTGCAAACAGTTTGCCAAGCGAAACTGCAACAGAGTTTTGCACTTGACGTTTCTTGCAACACAATGCATCTTGCCCATAGGCAAATAGCAGAGCACTGACCAATGTATTACACATAATGTCCACTTGCTGCAAACAAACAAGCACACACACACACACACACTCACACACACACTCAGTTGGCAAATGTGTTGTTTGTTGTGTGCAATGTGATACTGCATTTATGCAACAACTGTTGGTGCATGCACCTTATTTTGTGAAGCTGTGTGGTTGCATTTGAAGTGCAAATTAAATTTCCATGTTCTACTTTATTTGCTGCACATTCACAACAATGCCTAACTATCTATCTGCATATATATATATCGAAAGCAATTGAAAATCTACCCAATTAAAATGCTAAATTCCCAAAAATTCCTTAAAGCCCATAGCTAAGAGCATTCCTACATTATTATGCCATATACCATTATCCACAAAAATATCTACAATTTGAATATAGCAAATATCTGTAACATTCAAAATTCATTCAATATGTATATATCCCATAAAGTATATACATTCTTGATCAGCAGCAGAGTCGATTTAGCCATGTTTCTCTATCTTTATGCAGAAGCCTATCTCTTTAAATTTAGAATAGGCATTTTATCGATAGCTAACCCCGATTTGATAGCATTTCCGATTGCAATAGGAGGCACAATTATTAAGTTATCGATAAGATTCTTTAAGATCGAATAAAAATCACATATTTTGGTTAGCCAAAATGAATTCTCATTTTGAACAAACGAATATCAGCTGAAAGCTGAGTAACAGGGTATCTGCAATTTGTAGCTGTTTATTCGCTAGAGCAACTATCTTGTTAAATACAATACATGATAAGCAGTCAATTTTAATTTGATCAATTTCACATCCACTTAAGTCAATGATATAATAACAGAAAATGGCAATTATATTACCAATTGTGAAATTGTGTACGTGAAATATACGCATAGAATCTCAATCATTTCAAATGAATAAATTTGCAATTTATGCGTATTAATAGCTATTCAATTATTTAATACTTAACATATTTATTCGATTTAATAATTATTTACGTATTTATTCAGGCTCATCGAATTGTGTTCAATTTGTTTTCGCAATTAATAATTGTATGTTTCTGCTATTATTATGTTTTTTATTTGTATTTTTTTCATTTTCTTGCATGCGTTTGCTGCGTTGTCTGCTGTCGTTCGCAACTGCTCAATAGGTGTCCGATACCGTTGTGGAGCCGTACAATGCAACGCTGTCCATACACCAGCTGGTGGAGAACACCGATGAGACATTCTGCATTGACAACGAGGCGCTTTATGACATCTGCTTCCGCACGCTGAAGCTATCGTCGCCCACCTATGGCGATTTGAATCATTTGGTTTCCGTAAGTGCAACTCTAACAACAAATCAACTAATGCGTGTCTCGGTCTTGTGTGTTTGCATCCCATCCCTATGCCACCAACAACGAACACATCCGCGTCCATGTCCCTCTTGTGTTTGTTCTTGTTGGTGTTGTTGTTGCTGCTGCTACCGGTATCCAGGTGTCGGAGGTGGTCGTTGAGCCATATAATGCGACACTGTCGGTGCATCAGTTGTGCGTGAACACTGATGAGACGTTCTGCATTGACAATGAGGCCTTGTATGACATATGCTATCAGACCTTGCGCCTCGGCTCACCCACCTACCAGGATCTCAATCATTTGGTGTCTGTAAGTAGTAAATGCCAAAAACGGAAAACAAAAAGCGATGCAGCTGCGACTCAACTATTCAACTATGCAGGAATCACGGCAGAAACACCAACTAAAATTCAATTCATTGAGCAACCACTAATAAAATTGTCCAACTCTAGGTCACAATGTCGGGAGTGACGACCTGCCTGCGCTTCCCCGGCCAGCTCAATGCTGATCTGCGCAAACTGGCCGTCAACATGGTGCCCTTCCCACGTCTGCACTTCTTCATGCCCGGCTTTGCGCCACTCACCGCAAAGGGTTCGCAGCAATATCGGGCTCTGACCGTCGCCGAGCTGACCCAGCAAATGTTCGATGCCAAGAACATGATGACAGCCTGCGATCCCCGACATGGACGCTATCTAACAGTGGCCTGCATCTTCCGTGGTGAGTGCTCATCTCGAACTGTGAATGCCCCTAGATGGGTATTACAATTTTGAATAAGACAGCTGCGAGCTCCGAGTATGTATATATATATTCTTGATCAGCATCATTGACCGAATCTATATAGCCATGTCCGTCTGTGCCTCAGTTAGCATCCCTTAGCTAGACGGATCGGATTACTTGAACATATAGTTGGCATTAGAACAATGGTCGAAAGATGAGCTCTTGTAGGAAAACCTTTTCGTTTACCAGAATACCTGTCCCAAAGTGATCTAAGGTATTATAAACATCAGATCAGCAGATATGGCACGACTAACCGGATCGGCCTTCTACATCAAAAGCAGCCACAGGGCCGATCGATCCATAGATGAGTTCTTGTATGAATAACTTTTGTGCTTACCAAGATATCCTTACCAAACCAACAAAATACAAACAGCCTGAATATCGGATGATTATAAACTATCATATAGCTGACATAAGCACTGAGTTTATAGTGAAAGTTTGACTGTGTAGGTTCACGCTGGTCTGCCGAGGAATGTAATCTTCGGCATGCCAAAAGGCAACCTTTCTTTTGGCGCTGATAAATGGGATGTCATTAGACTTTTGAGTATTCACTCGTTAAGTGGCGTTGACATGACTCGACGGGCTCTTTGACTGTTCACGTGAAAGGTTGCCCTGCCCACATTCCGGGCAGTCCGACCGACATAAAAAAAAAAACATGGTAAATAAGAAAAATAGTTTTTTAACAACAACAAACACAGTCAAACAAATGAAGCGCGGATATGGCCATGTTGTTGCCATCTGTCTGTCTGTATGTCTGTGTGGGTTTTAGGCAACGACTTGCGAGCCCATTTTTGTCAGGAGCGCTTTGTCATGACCGTGGCGTGGCAAGTGGCAGGTGGCAGGCACACCTCGGCACCCCGCAGCAGCAGCGCAATAGCCTAAGCCGTAGGCACGTGTAGTTCGCCGTTGCGACAGCGACAATTTTATTAGCAAACGCAAAGCCTACTTATGGGGGCGCCACTAAAAATGATTAATGCACGTCGACTGGCGACTAAAAAGGCTGCAATCCGTCAGCGCGCACGTAGTCCAAATTTGTTTCTCCAGAGCGCCAGAGAGACAGAGTGAGAGAGTGAGAGTGCGAGAGATGGCCAGGGCTGAGGGAGTCCCATTTTTTCGCGCTAATTTTTAAATTAATAAACTGCTTCGCTGTGGCGCCCAAAAGTATGCCGCATAATATTTCATTTGTTATTCCTTGTGTGCCTAACGGCCGAACGCTCTAACGCCCTGACACCGCCCACGCCCCGCACCACCCCGCACCACCCGCACGTATTGCCTTTGACTGATGACTTGCAAAACGCGCGTAATTAGAAATTTACTTTCAAGATCCATTGGGGAATTGCCGAGTCGCAATCCCATGGATCCCGTCGCAGTCCCGCGACCGCTGCCTGACACGGCTTTCGGGGGGGCCTTAACTAATCATGCCGAACGTGACTTAAGGCTGCCGAGCAGCCAGCACTGCCTGCACTGCCTGCACTCCTCCTCCTCCCCCCCTAGACTCCCTGCGCGTCCGTTTGTCCGCGCTTACAAAATAATTAATCACAAAAATGAGCGTTAGCTAAAAGCAGCAGCAAAAAATATATATATATAAAAGTAAAACAAGCCAAGATATATATAAAAAAAAAAAAACCGACAGGAATTTAAACAGCTTTTTTAGTTGCCTCATGGGACTGTTTTCTGCTAGTGGTGTCGTCCCCGCCCAACAAAAACACAGACACAGCCGTAGCCCAGGTGGGCAAGTGCGCTGGCAGGGCTTAGAAGGCGTTTAGTATTTCATATTTAGGGATTTGGGGATTTCACTTGACGCATCAAAGCCCAACAACTTGGCTTTTGATGTGAGAAGCGAGAAAGCGGAAATAAAAACTGATGTTGCTGATGTTTCCTCTTTGTTGCTGATGCTGTTGCTCTAAGTTGAGTTCAAGTATTTATATATGTGCACTCTTAATAATTAACAGGACCCATGTCCATGAAGGAGGTGGACACACAAATGCTCAACGTGCAGAGCAAGAACAGCAGCTACTTTGTCGAGTGGATACCGAACAATGTGAAGGTGGCCGTTTGTGACATTCCGCCACGCGGCCTGAAGATGGCTGCCACATTTATTGGCAACACAACGGCCATACAGGAGATATTCAAGCGCATCTCCGAACAGTTTACGGCCATGTTCCGCAGGAAGGCCTTCTTGCATTGGTACACCGGCGAGGGCATGGACGAAATGGAGTTCACCGAGGCGGAGAGCAACATGAACGATCTGATATCCGAATATCAACAGTACCAGGTGCGACATAGCCTCGACTGCAGCCAGCCATCTATCCAGAAATCACCTCAAAACCTTCTCCATTTTTTGTTGCTCTTTCCAGGAAGCCACCGCCGACGACGATGTCGAGTTCGACGATGAGCAGGCCGAGCAGGAGGCCTACGAATCGGAGGCACTCCAAAATGGCGATGCCTAAACTGCTCCGTGTTGAAGTACTACTAATATCCCGTTCTACGTGTCTGCTGCTTGACTGTCTTTTTTTTAAAGCATATAACAATAGAGAGAACACAACCACTAATGACAGTTAATAAACGGTAAACATAGTATTTCACTTTCTGTATGGCCAATATGTGTTTTCATTTCGGTTGCAAATCAAAACTGTCATGAAAAACTTGTCAGTAATTCTCTCTGCGTTGGTCAAAATGGACTGCTCCTGGTCTACAAAACGGTGCAGCATCCCAGAAAGGTAATATGGCTCCCCTCTTGGCGAGTATTGGTCCTGACCAGCCCTTCTAGCAACCTACTTAATGGCTTGATAGATATGTCCTTATCTATACATGTTAGGAATAATCAGCAGACATTTGCATCTTTACTCCTTTTAAACTTCTCTGTATTTCAATTGCTTCACATACGACAAATTCCTCTAAAGACTTTGGCCTTTTATTGATTCGCTTGGAAGACTAAAACTACAGTGGATAATTGAGCAGTACATCCTGTCGAGCGAGCTCCAACAACATGGGATCGTCGAAGAATTTGTTGATGGAGACATCTTCGGAGAGCCCCTTGCGCCGACGCGTCTTGATCATGAACTCACGGGCCAAATGCGAGGCTTGCTGTGGCTCCAGCGGTCGTATTATGATGCTCTTATCCAGCGGATCGCCTGGAACGATTTGCCAGTGATGGAAGACGGACAGACAGAAGGCCTGACCTTGGGTGTGGGTGCGCAGGTCGGTTTCAAAGCCAAACGAATCGATGGCGGGTATAAATGCTTTGATTGTGTAAATGGGCGAGCCCGAAACGGGTGCATCCTGCGTAACGTGACCTCTGCAAGCAAAAGATAACATGAGTGAAGATGGTCAAGCCTGTATGCCTGTGTTGGGATTACTCACCTGCGCCGGGCCAGGACCGTGTAGACGGCCGAGACACAATCGGCGGGTGCCTGAACCTCGACAAACAGATAGGGCTCCATGAGGCGGGGCGTGGCCATCAGAAAGGCCGAGTAGGCGACACGACGTGCCGTGGGAATGATCTGGCCACCGCCACGATGAAGTGCCTCGTTGGCAATGACAGCGTCGAGTATCTTGAACTTGACATTGCGTATAGGCTCCTCGCACAGCGGACCCTCCCTGGTGCCCCACTGAAAGCCTTGCACGATGGACTCTCGGACGGCAGTCAGCAGATTCTTATCGACCTCGGAGGGGAGCGTATCATCCACGAGAATGTTGGGACCCGTTGTGTCCGGTCCAAATGCCCAGATGGAACGTGCCGCCAGCAAATCCCAATCGTAGTTGATCTGAAAGAATTCTCCGATGCGCTTCTTGTTCCAATTGATGCATACCGTCTCGTTCTCAATGTCCTCGGCCAGACCCTTCTCCAGCGGCTCGGATATCATTGTAATCTTGTTCTTCTTGTTGGGCGTCTCGGCGAAACATTTCAGTGAGCTCGTCTCTACCACAGTCTCACAGAATGCCACCACAGGATCGGCCACCTTGATATCAATCTCTGAATACATCTTGCGCAGATCGTGCATCACGCAATCCAAGTAGAGTTCCCCTGTGCCGAGGATAACGTGTTCGCCGGACTCCTCGACGCGAGTGGAGAGCAACGGATAAGATTTGTTTACCTTACGCAAGCCGTCCAACATTTTAGGCAACTCGGATGGATTCACCGGCTCCACAGCAATCTTGATGATGCTTTGTGTGTTGAACTTGAGTGGTCGGAAGATATAGAGATCCTCGGGCACATTTATGTCCACAATGCTGGACGTTTTCACAATGCACTGGTCAATGCCCTCGATGAGCACCCAATTGCCGGCGGGCACACGATTCAATTCGACCTTGTAGCGCGCCTCATACACCCAAAGTCGTCCAATTTGCAGAATGCGCGAGTCTTCCTCATCCTGCAGCGTATAATTCTCGCCCAGCACACGCACCTCCTGCCCGGCCTGCAGCGTGCCGGACACAATGCGTGCGAGCACCTGAAAGAAGGTGCAATCATCGTTGGGATACATCTTGGAGCTGTGCACCATCAGTGTGCCGTACTGATTGCACGTGATCATGTCCCGGTAAATGTCGCCCTCCTTCGGGCCCGTATAAATGTGATCGACCTTCCGCTTGGCATTCTCCAGCGGCGACTTGATGTGCTCCACGCACATGTCGACAAAGCCGCTGCAATCGCCCATAAAACGATTGCAGACCACACGCAACAGCGGACGTATATTGGACTTCATCTCATCCTTGGAGACGCGCACATGCAGCTCCGACAAGGTGTCGGACAACGTGGTATCCACATCACCCACCACCTGGGCAATCAGCTTGTACATCGGCTCCAATATGAACTCCACAAAGCTGCGCTGTGCCGAGCTATGCGGCGGTTTCTTTGTAAATTTGCGACTGTGCCAAAGAAGGTGTTGGGATTAGGTATCTATATGGTATATCAATTTACTTACGACTTGCTGTGGAAGTACATGTCGCCCCAGAGTCGCTTGGCAAACTCGATGTAGTTGACGCCCTCGTAGGTGTCCGCATACAGCTTGGCAAACGATTTCAGAGTGAAGCAAAACCCGTAAAGCGAACTGGCAAAGCAAACGTTGCCCAACACGGGCGACACCATTAGATTATCCTCAGCGCTGCCGTAAGTGCTAGGAATGTTCAGGGATATATCAAAGTTAGTAAACCAAAAAAAATCGTAAATCACATTGTAAGAAAATATTCCATCTTTCTCAGAAGAAATATTTTCGAATTTGTCTATTTTCATTTGTAAATATAAGGAACCCATAAAAGTGGAAGACTTAAAAAAAAGTGATAAAGAAAAAAACATAAAATATGTAAATTTCGCTAAAATTAAACTTAAATTTTTAACTAAATTTATCAAATGTGCACTTATAATTATGAAAACTATATAATATGTCGATGATATTATATGTCGTAGTAGTGCATATAAAGAATTGAATCCCGGAGGTAAATCTGCACTCACCTCAACAAACTGTTGACTTCCTCCACAATGTGCTTCAGCTTGAAGTATGCATCCTGTGGCGGCAACTTCAGCTCCAGAATGAGGCGATCGATCTGAAGCAAAGAGAGGCCCGATTATAATGGCAAACAACTCGAGTAAAGATAATTCAATGCACCTTGTTGATGCACACAGTGATGGCCAGTCGCTCCTGGACGGCGTGCTTGAGCAGTCGCTCCGTGTTGAGCATGACACCCTCGGAGGCATCGATGAAGAGAACGACGCCATCGCTCATGCGCATCGCTGCGGTTGCTTCGTCAGAGAAGTTCACATGGCCGGGCGTATCGAAAATATTCAGCAAATAGCTCTTCTGCTTGACATCCTGCAGGACGAGGGTCACCGGCGTCGCCTTGATGCTGCAGCCGCGCTCCTGCTCCGTGAACAGCGTGTCCGTGTAGCGCAGCGATCGCTCCTCCATATTCTCAAACTGAGGATGCGTCTGCCGTATCAGACAATCAACGAATGTTGTTTTGCCATGGTGCAAATGGCCCACAAGTGCCACATTGCGTATCAGTGGCGGTGTGTCCATAAGATCCGCCATGAACTCCATGTCGTAGGTGGTTTCGGGCAGATCCTGTTCCTTGATCTGGAACTTCAGCTTCTTCACTGGCTCAATGAGCGGCTTATCCAATGGCTGGGCATCCTCCTCCTGCACAATTGTCTCCACATCGGGACCATAAACCTCCACAGCCGAGGGGTAGTAGCGTTTATCCTCGTGCAACACAACGGCCGTCACCTCTTTCTCCTCATCGTCCTGCGGCTCCGCCTCGTCCTCATCCATCGCATCCTCCTACGAGATGTTAAATTGTAAGCAATGCAATAATAAAAATGACTACAAAAAACTTGCATCTGGATCATCGGGCACATCGGGCTGACCATAAATGCTTTGGTCATCGTCCTCATCGCTGTCCAAATCGGGTCCTATATAATTGCCAAACTCATCGTACAAATCGGAATCCATTCTGCAAAATACATAAATTGATCATTTTAGTTTCTATTAAAACCAGCGCAGCTAAACTATTGCAATTGGACACAACTATAACTGACCTTGGATACAAATCAATTGTTTTAGTGAATATATAAATTTAAGTCAATTTACAAATATTTATATTCAAATATTAATTAACAACATTTTTATGAATGCGGTCCACCCTAATCCAAACACTAAACGTTTACTTGTTTTAACACCGGCAATTCCACACTAGCTCAACTAAACACAACTTTGACTCACCTTCACTACAAACCAAGTTTTATGAATGCCTATGGGCAGTTTTTAATCAATTTGCAAATATTTGTATTGTAATATTATTAATTTATAATATTTTTTACCGAGAAAACGCGAAATAAAACGCACGCCACTTTGATTCTTCTTCTTCTCCTGCAGAAACATACGCACAGCTGGCCGGCAGAAGTGTGCCCAGATATAACGATTGCGCATTGTTGCCAACCACATTCCATGCGAGCATGTTACGCAGCCCTGGCGCGAAAACCATATTTAAATGAGCAGCGATTTTCTCGGTTTTTTGCGGACCAACCCTTAAAGATCATTAAAACAGGTAAAAATAAAATAAATGCGTGAGAGGGTAGCTCAGGTAGGCAGCTGCAGATTTCAATAAAATGTCATCAGTAAACTGTGTCATCTGCGCCCAAACACATCGAAATGAGAGTCTGGTTATTTTTGTTGTTAGCGCAATATTTGAATGCCATAATCAATGGTGAATTATTCAATAAACATGATAACTTGAAGCCCTTGCCGAATAAAATTGAAAGTGCAGAAGGTTGGTATAAATTTGCCAAATATTACGTCAGTATTCACAAGCCGTACAATGCGAAGAAATATACGCCATTTAGGGGTACAAATAGGGTAACCACTGAAATACCTGCAACAAAATCTACAACAAGCAGCAATTTGGAAGAATGGGAAAATACAACTAAAGCAAGTCAAATAGTGGAAGAGACTAGCGAAACATCGTTGGATTCTACTACTGGAATTTGGGAAAGTACCACAGAGTTGCCAGAAATGTCCACCTTGTTGCTGTCAATCATTGCAACAACTTCTGGCTTCGAAACTACGACCCCAAATTACGACACAAATTTCATCGAAAGCACCGAAAATGAAGCGATCAGTTCGACAAGCGAAGAATCTTTCACAACAACAGCGACAGAAACAACAACGGAGGCGGTGAATTCTGTAATCGATTTCTACGACACTACAACATCCAGAGATGGAACTACAGTTAACCTTCCAGCAGAAAGTACAACTGATTCGGGGGATTTCACAGCATTTCCAACATCCACATTCGAATCCCCAATTTCCTTTGAAGTTTCAACAATGGTAGAAACAACCACAGATACGACAACCCTATTTCCAATATCTTCCACACAATTGATGCCAACGACGACATTCCAGCCAGAAACTACAACAGAACTGGCCGAAATGACAACGACAACAACAGAGTTGACTCCTGCGGTAAATGAGACGACCCCAGCCGAAATGCAATTTATGGAGACAAGTACGGTCAGTTTTATGGAAAGTGGAGAGACCACAACTGAAATAGAATTTATGGAGACGAGTACGCCCGGTTTTGATGAAAGTGGAGAGGTGACTACAACTGATACGATTACAACAACAACCGGTAGGAATGCCAATCTTATAGATGACATCATACAACCTCAGCCCAAAAAGTACACATATTCTTCAGATGTAATGCCCGAAACAGACTGGTATTAAAATGTAAATAGCTATAAATAAAGAATTTACATTAAAAACAAATACCACCGATTTTTCTATATATCAGTCGATTAAATGTCATGGAATGTCGCACGGCATAATCTTGCATGCCAGGGCTGCAGAGCCCGCCACAGATAATAAGCACAGTTCAGGGACGCAAAACTTTTTCATACACTCACAAATGTGTGAGCCCTGGTGAAGTAATCAGCAATTATTAAAAATGTTTAAATTAACACGGCTTATTGTTCAAAATGGTAAATGAAATATGAATTCAACTGTAAATAAAAATTTAGCCAAGTGTTTTCCGCTCTAATTCAGCCAGTGTGGCAGGTCGCCAGATGCGACCACGTTTGTACGCAGCCAATGTAGCCAATGCTGTGAATGAGGAAATTGGAGCAAAATCTGACGAACCGATTGAAATGGCGAATCCCTTCGAGAAGGATCGCCAGGAGTGCATCCTGTGTAAGCACAACATTGTGCCGCACTACAAAAATGTGAAGCTGCTGTCACAGTTTCAGTCGCCGTATACTGGTCGCATTTACGGCCGCCACATAACCGGATTATGCAAGCAGAAACAGGAGCATGTGGAGCAGGCCATTTTACGTGCCCAGCACTGTCTACTGATGCCCGGATACCACAAGGATCTCGAATTCCTGCACGACCCAAAGCTCTTCGACCCAGAGAAACCAGTGCGACCCCATAAATATTAAGTCGTTATCATTTTGTTTTTTTTTACTGTATTGAAATACATTTTACAGCTAATTATCTATACTATATATATGTATTAATTTCAGTTGTTTTCAGTCTTCGTCCAGGTATTGTAGCATTTCTAACGGTATGCCCAGCTGTTTTAGCAGCATCTCCTTTGTGGCTCGTGGTTCAATCAAGTCCTGCAAGTCCCTCACAGCCGCCATAAAACCATTTCTCCATATTTCGATATCTGCCTCGAGTTCGATTATTTTGCGATGTCTCCAATTGTTGATTGGCGTTTCTTCCGGCTTCTTTTGAGCAGCTTTCTTAGGTTCATGCTCGATTGCTGTGTCTGGAAATTCCAGTTTCTTCTTATTTAGATCCTTTCGCTTACGTGATAAGCCCAGGCGTCGGCAACTTGTCGAGTTTGCTTTGCTTACATTAAGTGGAGTTTGCAGTGCGCATGGAGTTTCCACTCTTTCCACTGCAACTGGCGTCTGCTGCAATGGCCGCCGTCGTTGGCCTGGTGTAGTGCTAACTCCCTTGCGCAGTCTTAATCCCAAACGACGCCTCGCTTGCGGCGTTTCATTCGCTCTCTCAGCCATGCTTCGTTCAAGCTGATTAAGTGCCAGGCGTTGCCAGACAAGTAAATATTTTAACACCACACGCACACACGGCAAACATACAAACATATATACATTTATTTGAAGGTTGGCATATTGTGTTTTCCAGAATCCACTAAATTTTATTAACAGCTGTTTCCAAGCTGCGCAATTAATTACTGTTAATGCTGAGCTGATTTCAATCCTCGTATTTTGATCAGAAAAAAAAACAGTTTCTACAAATATTTAAAAACTTTACCTTTAATATTTATCTCTTAAAAGTTTACCCATTTATAAAATGGCATCCATTTTTTTTTTTATTAAACTTTATTTAATTTCTGAATATATAAACTTCGCGCTTGATCTCGTCCTTTCTTCAGTTGGGGGGTAGGGTAAGGTGAGTTGTATAAAGTCTACAAAAATTATGCGCGCTTTATCTGCTATATTATTAATTATACAATACATACGTATACTAGTATATATACTAAGTTTAATCGCAATGCCGACTAAGTGTGACCTGATACTGATAATTGGAGGAATGAGCGCATCCATCTACCATCCACCCGCCATCCACCATCCATTCCAAGTGTATTTTGGCTTCGAATTCAAAAAAATAAATGATAAAAATCTCAGCACTTGCTAAAATCGACGCTGATATGATTAGAAATTATTCTACGAGGGGGCGCTTACAAAACTGAATAATCAAAATCCGAATTAGAAGACACACGAATATTAAAAAGAAATGTGCTCCGTTTGGCAAACAAAAAGCGCTTACAAACGAACCTAATTATTACATATATTTATAGATATATATATATAAATATATATATATATTGAAGCACTAGAATAAGAGACTATATATCGTATATATTGCGTCGTAGACGACTACGGCAGCTTGTGATAGCGCTCCACGTCGACTCCCCGGAAAGTGACCTTGCAGACGCACTTCTGCTCCGCGGACAACTTGACGAGGCACTCGCGACAGACGAGATGGCGACAGGTGCGAATTTCGTAGGCGAACTGACCGCTGCGACAGTTGATGCAACTCGGCGGCTGCAGCGGAGTGGCGCTGTCCACCTGCGAGAAACGGGTGATCTTCTGCAGAGCCGTTTGGATGGCCTGGTCAATGGAAGACGTTGCCGTGCTGCCCGAAGAGGATGTCGGTGTCGTTGTCGGATCTATTGCAGCATTGCTGGCAGTGACTGTGGCGCTAACGGTAGATGATGTGGAGTAAGTAGGTCGTAGACGTTTCGCTGCTGGCGGCGAAGTGGGCGAGAGGGATCCGCTGCCTAAGAATGCCGATGTCGCCGTAGCCGTTACGGTTGATTTGGTCTTGCGCTGCTGATGCAGATGCTGCTTGTAAACGCTGCTCAATGAGGAATATGTGCCAGCTGCCAAACTGCTGCCCAGCGGCAGGCACATGTGGCTGGCGAATTGGGAGGCGTGGCGGCGACGCATGCGCGAGCTTCCCAGGCAACGGGGCACTGACTTGAAGTGCTCCGAGTGCTCCATTAGAAACTTTTCAATGCGTGCCTTGATCGCCAAATTTAGTATCGCTTTGCGCTGTGAGGTATATTCGAGGCCCGTGAATGGATCGGATGGCAGGCGACCCCACTTGGCCTCCTGCTCCGCGTGCTTATCTATGGTGGACTGGTCGACAACCTTGCCGGATGGCAGCACCGTGGGAAATGTCTAAAATAAAGAAGCGTTGCTTGCCATCAGCTATCTAGGATAGGAGAATCAGGATTAATCAGGCTACCCACCATAAGCTCCCAGGTGATGGAGTCGAGAAACTCCTCGGGTATCTCCAGTGAGGACTGTTCGCGCAGCTCGGGAATGTGACGCGAGGGCGAACGTTGGCCCGCCTGCTGCTGCTGGGCCTGATCCCTCACGCCATAAGGATCGCTTATCTCGCTCCAAATGGTCTTCATCAGCTCTCGATCCGCTTTGTCTAGACTGCGTGCAGGCAGACCCCACATTTGTATCTTGCGCAGCACTGGTGGACAACGTTCGGTTGCCCTTATGACAATCTTCACGCTGTTCGTAGTACCTAGGATTTTGTGGGCCGTTTTGAAGAAGAAGACCTTCTCGTTTTGTTGTTGGGCGGCGGCGGCACTGCTCCGTGAATTGTAATCACTCTGATAGCAGAAAGTGACCGAATCCATACCTTTGGGGAGGTCACGCACATAGGCGACACGCTCCCAGATGCCATCGTATTTGCCGTGGACCTCGAAGCCCGTGGAGCGCAGGGCACCGGAACTGGGCCACAGTTTGATCACCTTCAGATCGATGGCCTTGGGAAAGTCAAAGACAATCTCAACGGGTGGCTTGCAGACGGCAAAGCACATAAAGCCACGCTCCGCCTGCTCGGCGTCGTCTGCAATGAGATTGGCAGCCGTGTAGCCATCCTCGCAGACGGCATCGCATTCCACAGACGGCTTGAGTTTCGGATTGAGAAAGTTGATTAGACTGCTCATTGAATATATGCGGCTTGCTTTTTATCTGTTTTCCTGTCTGCCCGTATCCGCTCCGCGTTCTCCTTCTCTCTCTCTCACTGCGTCTGCTGTTGTTTGTCTATCTGGTCACGCGGCGTTGCCGTTGCGTCTGTTTTTTGCCCCACCTGCTCTGATTTTGATTTTTTTCTTTGCTGATTTGCACAGAAAATGGCGTCACTGCTGGGCTCCTGTGTTTGCTGCTATCGTCGTTCACAGTTATTACTCACGCTTCTCATGAACGCGCACACACACACAAAGGCGCAGCAAATATTTATATATTTATAAATATATTGAATATCAACACGTTATTATTATGTGTATAGTTTTCATGTATTTTTCCCCAACAATCCTTGATTTTTTCCAGTTGTTCTTTGCTCTTTTTCCTCTCGTGTTTTAATGGCTAATAACTCAGCTGTTTAGAATTATGATGCCAGCTGCATTAAGCTAGGGTTGCCACACAATAGATACACTATAGGAATTGCGGTATTTTTTTAAATTAAATTTAGAGTTAGAACTGTTTTGGTTTCTGTTTGGTATTGAAATGCGCATTTTAACAAATTAACATTTAACAATATTTTAAATGATCAATAATTATAAATGCTTATCATTGCAACTTCATACAACTAATATGAAAAATATGTAAATGCGTCATGAATTTCTCGTAATTTGTACTGTACATTCTTACATTACTCAATGTTGGTTTTTGATACAACTATCGATAGTTAATACAGTATACATTAACCGATAGGCATAACAAAGCTATGGAGAATTGGCGCCTTTTGGATTTTGGATTTGCTTTGAATTAAGAAATTAATTGTATATTATAGATATATATTCAATGACTGACTGACCACGTTATTTTAAATGCTCGTTGCTTACTATTTATTTCTCTCACCTTATACACTCACGACGACTGCTCGACAACAACTGATTATTTCATACTAATAAGCGACTGCCTTTGCTGAATGAATGTCGACGCCTGCTTATTCTGCTTATTTACCGTAATTTTAATATATTCTTATGTATACACATTGGTATTTTCACAGTACGCAAACGTTTGCAAATCGAGATTGGCTGCTCGGTCCAAACTCACGTCGAGCTGCAAAATTAGTGCTAGTTGGTGCACTATAGCAAATTCTGAAGCGGAGCCATGGACAAAAAATGCTCGGCCGCATCTTCGGCTGGTGGCGGTGGCAGTAGCGGCGGTAAGAAGGCCGACATCGATAAGCAGCACAATACGTTACCTTTGTGGGGCAATCATACGTCTATGAATCTGAATCCAGTCATCTTGGCAAACATAACAATTTCCAGCTACTTCAAAGTACAAATATTCAAACTGAAAACGTATCAGGAGGTGGTCGACGAGATCTACAACAATGTCAATCACATGGAGCCCTGGGACCGGGGATCACGCATAACATCCGGCCAGACGGGCATGTGCAGCGAAATACGTGGCGTTGGCGCCGGCGGCATCGTGTCCACCGCCTATTGTCTGCTCTACAAACTGTACACGCTGCGACTGACCCGCAAGCAAGTGAATGGTCTACTCAATCACACGGAATCGGCCTACATACGGGCACTAGGTTTTATGTACTTACGCTATACACAGCTGCCGGGAGATTTGTATGATTGGTACGAGGCCTATCTGCAGGACGAGGAGGAGATTGATGTGAAAGCGGGTGGCGGCTGGGTGGTGACCATTGGCCAAATGGTGTACCAGTTTATGACGAAACCGAACTGGTTTTCCACACTATTTCCACGTATACCGGTGCATATCCAGAAACAGATCGAGAAGAAAACTGAGCAATATTGTCGCGACCAAAGCATCACAATCAACCAGCTGAGCACGGGTCGCAGACCTGTTGCAACGAGAACGGCGCCAGCGACAGCAACCGTATCCGTTCGCAATTTGGCACCGGCTGCCATGAGCATGTCATACGCCAGCTCCGAGCGCGTCAGGGACTATGGGAAGCAACGGGATCTCGGCGAGCGGCGGCGCAGCAGCAAGCACAAGCACAGGCAGGGCTCGCACAGCCGCAGCCGCAGCGCCAGCCGGAGTCGCAGTCATCGCAGCAGACGCAGCGCCAGCCGCAGTTGTCAGCGTCACAGCGAGCGGAGCAGGCGTGAGGAGCGAAGCGACAGGCAACGCCACAACGATCACCACGATGAGCGAGAACGCGAGCTCGAGCGGGAAAAGGAGCGGGAAAAAAAGCGGGAAAAAGAGCGAGAAAGAGAACGGGAGCGACGCTATCGGTGAATTATCTGGTGCACACTTACATTTATTACAAACTCAGAGTAATGTTTGCAATTGCTTTTTCATTTTTTTAATCCTCTCCTTCCTGCCCCCACACCCCACAGCCCCCCTTCCAGGAAACTCCACTAATTCATTTTTATCAACTTCCATTTAAATATTTAACTCAAGTTTAAACTGACCCACAAGCATACACAGCCACACATACATACACACATACATACACACATACATACACACATACATACACCATACACACACATACGTACACATACACACACAGACACACACAGGCAAAAGCAGCTGAATGGCTCTATTTTATAATTCATAACTGTAACTTTTAATGCTGATTGCACATTTTTCAAGTTGTGTTTTGATGCAATATAAAAGTAACATTTGTTTAAGCTGAAAGAACAGCATATACAAAAGTTAGCGAACAAACTGTTTATTGTGATGTCCATCCCTATCAGCCATATCAGATAATTATGCCAGATTGGGTAGCTAAAGATTAGCTGCCGTCTGTGGCCTTTAGAAATCAATAAATCGCACTCCCGGTGGGGCAGTCGATTCAGTGGATCAGCACATGCTACGAAGTGCCTACTCGTATTGTTGTGCGGTCTATACCCAACTGTTCCAGCTGTCCGACATTGCCGGCGATGTCGCTAATCGTTTAGAGCAGGAGTACTACGCATTTCTGAAAACATTAGTCGAGACTCCGGCGTTTAAGCAACTCACCACCCAGATGGCAAATTCGCATACCAAAAAGGATATATTCACCATGGATCTCACGGAATTGCGGTTTGTACCCTCTGTCGCTCCATTACGAGAGTTCTTATTAGCACCAATCGCGATGAGGATGGAGAGCTGCATGGTGAGAACAGTGTAATGAAGAATATAATGAAGGCGCTTGAATCAGCACATGGAGGAGGGTCTGATCGACGCAGAGTTTCCAACTGTGGAGTATATATTGCGCAACTCGGAAATTGATTTGGAATTCAATTTCTGAAACACGGGCGCCAACAAAGTGGAAGCTCCAAAAAGGTCTAACAGGTTCAGCCGCGAAGGAGTGCCTAATAAGCTAAGCACCAAGTGGCTGTATGAGCACTTGTACAAAGAATGATCCAACCGGCTTCCTAAGAACACCGAGGAGACTATACTGAATGGCGGTTATTAAACAGTGTCGCCTCAGAAGGGTTTATGCATTATTGCGGTAAACTGGCAGGTCTCGCCGCCGAGATGTGCTTTACCACATCGCTTGGGTTGCATTACCCATTTCCATAAGACCATTACCGGCATCTTTAACTGATACTCACACAAATATGAGTTAAAGGTGCAATATTCCAACGAGGATCATGCCATTTCAGTTGCTTGGCATGGCGGTGCCATGACCACCTACAGCGACAAGAACTCCAATTACGAGGTAAATGATATGAACTCCGAGACTTCTGACGTGACCAACCATCGCACCTCCACCTTCCACTTGAACGAGGCTAACACGAAACCGGTGAATGAGCCCAATTGGTTCCTGGAGTACGAGTTCACCAATGATTTCACCGAGGACTTGAGTCCCGGGGGCATCGACAAATTGTTGGATAAATTCGCAGACGGTAAAGATCTTATGCACAAGGTAAATAATAGCACTACTACTCCTATATTGAACCTTTCCAACTTGATTGAAATTGTTGATGGGTTTTAAAAATCTGTATCAATCGAATGTATTCTGACTCTCTGAGTACATTTACTACTCCCTTATTGACCGTTATGTTACATTGTTTTTTTTTTTTTACAGTTCTGACGCTTTAAAGTCACCCCTGCTGAGCCACAGATTACAGCTGGCTGTGATCGCTTTTGTCGGGCCGATGCGCTCTGCAACGCAGCTATCGCTGTGAACAATCAGCGGGAATGTTGTGAGGAGATCATGGAACGACTTTGTGTATCCGTAAGTTGATGAATCCAATTATATATCCAATAAGCTAATCGATTTTATGACTCTCCACAGTTGTACAACGAGCCGAAGCCGGAGCAGACGACGACGCCGAAGCCGGAGGACGACTGAGCTGCTGCGCTTAGCGTTTTGAGCTTCACCTCGCTGCTGGCTGTGGAGTGGAGTTCTACGTGAGAATTGGCTTCTAGAGACTTGTTTAATCTGTTAAATAATCATAATAAATTATATAATCGTACAATTCATTTTTTTGTATAACGATTACTATTAAGTGCAAAATCCAAAATACACTCACAATATATCGATTTGTTTAATCTACTGTTTTTAACCACTTATCGCTTGCCAGTTTCCGGGCCATGAAAAGCAGGTGCTAGCTGATTAGGCTTAGCATCATATTAATGTTTATTAACAATTGTCCAAACTAAACAATAAAATACAACTTACGTCACATGTGTGACAATATTTTATGGTTGCAAATGTTATCATATCGCACAACATCTATCATATGAATTTTTAACGATATATATATATATATATATATATATACAATCGAGTGGTGTTTAGTTTCTCATGGTTTTTTAACTTCCTGACTACCATTTTTTAATGGCTAAAGCTTTTTTATCGTTTACAATAAAAATCTCTTTTGTGATTATTTTAAATTACGGTATTTACAGCTTTTCGATAGCTTGACGATCGATAAGTTTTCTTTTTATCTATAAATATGACTGGTTGATATTGGGAATCTTTAGTTTTAGCCGTTTCGGCGTCCAGAGGTGAACTTTCAGTTGAATATTTTGCTGATGGGAGTGGTTGCTTTACTTTCTATTAATTCTCTCTGATAAGCTGGGAATTTGGGAAAACAGTTTTCAAGAAGAATATAGCCAAAACACTATAAATACGTTAATCGGACAATAGGCAAATATATTATTGTGTTTGTTATCGTCGCTTGTAATTGCGCTCACAAATACAGCCGTATCAGATTACCAAAATTTCATTTAATGGTTAGCTAAAGATAAGCTGCCGTTTATGGCCTTTAGAAATCAATAAATTGCACTCCCGGTGGGGCTGCCGATTCAGTGGATCAGCAAATGCCATGAAGTACTTGCTCGTATTGTTGTGCGCAGCTATTGCCGCATCCGCGGTGCAACTGCCCCCAAGTGTGCCCGTGGACTTTAACTTGGAGGACAAGGTTCTGTCCGACATTGCCGACGATGTCGCTAATCGTCTAGAGCAGGAGTACTACACATTTCTGAAAACAGGAGTTGAGACTCCGGCGTTTAAGCAACTCACCACCCAGCTGGCAAATGCGCATACCAAAAAGGATATATTCACAAAGGATTTCACGGAATTGGAAACGCGTGATAGCTTTGTGGTTTGCACTCTCTGTCGCTCCATTACGAGAGTTGTTATCCGCACCATTCGCGATGAGGATGGAGAGCTGCATGGTGAGAACAGTGGTGTGATAATGAAGAATATTGCAATGGATGTGTGTCGACGCTTGAATCTGCAGACGGAGGAGGTGTGCGAGGGTCTGATCGATGCAGAGCTTCTAACTGCGGAGTATATATTGCGCAACTCGGAGATTGATTCTCACACCTTTTGTTCGCTCTTTTTGGAATTTAATTTCTGCAACACGGGCTCCAATCCTGACTACAACTGGTCCCTAAAGATCGACGACAAAGTCGCACCACCAACCAGCTCTAAGGGGGATACACCGCGTTGGAGCGAGAGCGATTTCAAGATATGCCAATTCACGGACATACATCACGATCCACTGTACGAGCCGGGCAGTCTTGCCACCTGTGATGAGCCCATGTGCTGCCAACGCCACAAGAGCACGGCGGAGGGCACATCCAATGCAGCGGGCCAGTGGGGCGACTATAGAGATTGCGATTTACCCTGGCACACATTTGAGTCGGCGATCAATCATGCTGCTAAAACGGAGAAATGCACCTATATCTATCAGACGGGTGATGTTGTTGATCACATGGTTTGGGGCACGTCTGTAGAGAAAAATAAGGATGTGCTGAGTAAGATTGGCGCTGAGATTGATAAGGTGTTCAATGTGCCCGTCTATCCATGCATTGGCAATCATGAACCACATCCGCTCAATCTGTAAGTAGTCCTTAAAGCATATTTATTTTATTTTTTTTTTATTTATTTGTTATTTCACATATTTTAACCTTTAATAGGTTTAGCCCCGAAGGAGTGCCTGACAATGTGAGCACTAAGTGGATGTATGAGCACTTGTACAAAGAATGGTCCAAGTGGTTGCCCAAGGAAACTGAGGAGACTATACTGAAGGGCGGTTACTATACAGTGTCGCCTCAGAAGGGTTTCCGCATTATTTCCTTAAACGGCAATGATTGCTATACGGATAACTACTGGCTTTATCACAGTGGGACCACTCAGATTCCACAGTTGCAGTGGTTCCATGACACGCTCCTCGCCGCCGAAAATGATGGTGAACATGTCCATGTGCTAAACCACATCCCTTCGGGTCATGGCAGCTGCTGGGCGGTGTGGGCTCGAGAGTACAATCGCTGCATTACCCGTTTCCACAAGACAATTAGCGGCATCTTTAACGGACACTCGCACAAGGATGAGCTGGTGGTACATTATTCCGATGAGGGTCATGCGGCTTCAGTTGCGTGGAATGGTGGTGCCATGACCACCTACAGCGACAAGAACCCCAATTACAGGGTTTATGATGTTAATTCCGAGACTTTCGACGTGACCAACCATCGCACCTACACCTTCCACTTGAACGAGGCTAATTCGAAACCTGAGGATGAGCCCAATTGGTTCCTGGAGTACGAGTTCACCAAGGAGTTCACCGAGGACTTGAGTCCCGCGGGCATCGACAAATTGTTGGATAATTTCGCAGAAAATCCAGATCTTATGCGCAAGGTAAATGATTCCTTTACTACTCCTATTGTTGGTATATTTTAAAAATCTGTATTCCGATCTTTAGTGTACCTTTATTACTCCCATATTGACTCTTTCATTACCTTCTATTTTGTTTAGTATTGGCACTTTAAGGTCACTTCTGCAGATCCACAGGTTTCTCGTGGTTGTGATCGCAATTGTCTGGGAGGTTCGCTCTGCGTTGCAGCTGTGTCAGTGAATAATAAGCGGGAACGTTGCGAGGAGCTTAGGCAGAAACTCTTTGCAGCCGTAAGTTGATGAATCCAATAATATATCCAATAAGCTAATCGACTTTATGACTCTCCACAGTTGGACAACGAGACAGGGCCGGGGCAGACGACGCCGGGGCCGGGGCAGACAACGCCGGGGCCGGGGCAGACGACGCCGGGGCCGGGGCAGACGACGTCGGTGACGCCGACGACGCCGGCGTCGCCAACGACGCCGGAGGACGACGGAGCTGCTGCGCTTAGCGTTTTGAGCGTCACCTCGCTGCTGGCTGTGGTGTTCTCCGTGAGAATTGGCTTCTAGAGACTTGTTTAATCTGTTAAATAATCATAATAATTTATATAATCGTACATTCCATTTTTGTTCTTTGATATCATGATCCCGATTAAGTGCAAAATAGAAAATACACTCACAAAATGTCGATTTGTCGATTTGTTTAATCTGTTATTTTTTATCACTTATCGCTTGCCAGTGTCAGGGCCATGAAAAGCAAATGCCAGCTGATTAGGCTGCGAATCATATTATTTTTTATTAGTAATTAGGCAAAACTTAATTGCCATAAAATCGGTGTGTTAAACCGGAACGATTCTGAACCTGTAAAAAAAATTCCAGTAGTTTTTTAAACTTTTTAAACTGTATTCTGCCACATATTGATAACTTCTTTATTCTTATACCCTGAAGCCATTAAAATGGACAAAAAAAGTGTGTAATGAAGTGGATAAAGTAGATCACAGAGACTTCAAAAATTGACTATAGAGTTAGAGTCTCATCCTCAACACAGAGACATTCATATATTTACCTATATAAAGGGATCGACTATTATCTTCCGAAACAAAGTTTTGGTTTCGATACGGTCTATGCGGAACAAATAATAGCAGATCCGCGATTTGTGTTTTTAAAAAAATTGCGAAATTAGTTTCGAATTCCAATTTCAATTCCACATTTCAATCGGTTCCGATTCGGATTTTAATTCCGGTTTGAGACCCCGCATAAAATGCAACTTGTGTCACACATTACACAGCTAATTTATTGTTAAAGTTCTTATTTTATGAATGTAATTATCGCACAAGTTTTCCCCGTGAATTTTAAACGATAATCTAGGCAGTAGTTAATGGATTGTAGCGATTGCAATCTATATACATACATATATTTCTAATCTGGTGCTTTTCAATTTGTGCGGCGGTTTTATTGTGTTTTAAACCCTGTTGCCATGGTTAAAAGTCATATATTGTTTTTTTTTTTTTATCAATTGCCATGCAAATCTCTTTTACAATGATGTTATTGCTGGGATATCATTTACAGCTTTTCGATGGCCTGATGATCGATAAGAGTTTAGTTTTTCTATAAATATTACTAGTTGCCAGTGGAAATCGTTAGTTTTAGCCGTTTAGCCGTTCAGCGATGAACTTTCAGTGGAGCATTTTGCTGCTGGGCGTAGTTTCCTTACTGGCCAGTGTCCGGACAAATAGTCTGCCCGGAGTGCCGAGTAGCTTTACCAGCGAGGAGCGACTCACCTCAGCCATTTCAGGTAGGGCATGGAATTCCCTAACAGCTGCTAATCGTACAAATAGAAACTAAAGTACACAGGTGCTTAAGTAGTCAAGATAATCTTTTCTATAAACAGCCAGCGTTGCGGATGAGATTAGCCAAGAGTTTGTGAAGTACCTGAAAACGGGCGTGGAATCAGCAAGATTGCAGCAATTGGGCGCTGAATTGCGCACGTCTCACAGCAAGAAGGATATTTTCACCGAGCCACTGGTGGATCTGAGTGCGATCGATCAGTTTTTTACGTGCACCATCTGCCGCGCCACAGTCAATGTTGTCGTGCGCACGCTTACGGGACCCAATGGCGAACTCACTGGACCAAATCGGGATCAGAATGCCAAGAATGCGGTTCTTACCTTGTGTGGCTATTTCAACATTCAGACACAGGAAGTCTGCGCCGGTCTATTCGATCTGAACTGGCCAATTCTTGACTACATCTTCAACGAGACGATTGCTGAGTCGAAAAGCGTTTGTGGCATGCTGCCCATCACGATATGCCAAGTGGATCAGCCGGAGTACACCCTTAATTTGGATATTGTCGGTGATATGCCCACCGAGTCGAACACTGAATCGCCCGAACGCAGCGACAACGATTACAATGTTCTTCATCTAACCGACATCCACTATGATCCGGAGTACAAGATTGGCAGCTTGGGGGACTGTGACGAGCCTATGTGCTGTCGCAACCCACTGCCCGCCAATGCCGAGTCAGATGGGGCAGGGTATTGGAGTGATTATAGGAGTTGCGACACACCCAGGCACCTGATCGTTAACGCCTTCGAGCATATAAGTAAGACGCACAAGCTAGATTGGATTTACCACACGGGCGATGTGCCGCCACATAATATCTGGTCTACCACGAGGCAGGGGAACATGGATATGCTGACGGAGATTGATGCACTTCTCACTGAGCACTTCCCCAACATTCCAATCTATCCCTGTCTGGGCAACCACGAGCCACATCCAACGAATGTGTAAGTAGACTCACTAATCTTATAATTAATTAAGATGGAATAAAATGATTCTATTGAATATCGTGTGGATATTCGATTAAATTGATTCGTCCGGATATTTAGTATGCGTAAATAATGAAATAAGCAAAATTTCTCATTTCCAATACTTTTTCAACATATTTTATTCAGATTTGGCAACGAAAAGATTCCAGATGCTCTCCGTGTTGACTGGCTCTATGGGCACGTGTGGAGCCTGTGGTCCAAGTGGCTGCCCAAGGAAGCTGAAGCCACCATACGCCGCGGTGGTTATTACACCCTTTCACCACGCGACGGCCATCGGATCATTGCTTTGAACAGCATGGACTGTTATCTGTTCAATTGGTGGATCTTCTACGATGGCTCAATTGTGCTGGAACAGCTGCAGTGGTTCCACGACACCCTGCTCGCTGCCGAGAAGAATGGTGAACATGTCCATGTGCTGACCCACATCCCATCGGGCGATGCCGACTGCTGGACGGATTGGTCCCGAGAATATAATCGAATTGTGGCTCGCTTCAGCAAAGTGATCACGGGCATCTTTAATGGACACACGCACAAGGACGAGATGAATGTGCATTACACGGACACAAATCTGGCCGTGGCCGTCTCCTGGAATGGCGGCAGTCTGACTAGCTACTCCTACAAGAATCCTAACTATCGTTTGTACGAGCTGCATCCGCAGACGTTGCAGGTGCTGGAGCATCAGACCTGGACATTCAACCTAACCGAGGCCAATCGGGATTCAAATGTGTCGCCCAATTGGTACAAGGAGTACGAGTTCCGTCAAGAATTCACCACCGACACAAGTCCCGACGGCAT
Organism: Drosophila cognata; assembly: GCA_035041535.1. Lineage (NCBI taxonomy): Eukaryota > Metazoa > Arthropoda > Insecta > Diptera > Drosophilidae > Drosophila > Drosophila cognata. The sequence continues at coordinate 13,861,513 of JAWNLC010000571.1, forward strand.
CGACAAGCTGCTCGAAAAAATGGCCGATCAGCCGAGCATCTTGCGCAAATTCTGGCGCTACAAGTTTACCAATGCGGATCCCAAACTGGACGCCGGCTGCTCTGATAGCTGCCTGAACACCACCATCTGCCGCATCGCAACCAGCAACTATAAGCAGAAGCAACGCTGTCGCGAACTCCAAGCCAAACTAAAGTTGGGTGTGAGTACCGATAATTGTTTGATAACTCCTTTTAGCCTTTCGGCTTACATTGCTCTCTCTGCTATTTAATATTTCATTTTTTTTACCCATAGTTGGAAAATGAGGATGAGGATGAGGACGAGGATGAGGATGAGGATGAGGACAAGGATAAGGATGGGGATGATGGTGCAGCCACATTGATGCCTTACAGCGTCACCACATTGTTGGCTTTACTGTGCCTGCTGCGGTTTTGGTCATAATTGCAATTGAGTTGCCCACCATTAATCCTTGAACAATGTCACCAGGCACGGCTTATCTTGGTTGGCTGTGCCGCTCAATGATTATAGTTGGCTTATTTATAGCATATCGTACTTAATTAGTTCGATTAGCTACTGCGTCCATAAATTACGCCATAAAAACACGTCCAATAATCGAAGTGAATGGAGACCCCTCAACATGAAAACGAAACGGGGAGCAGAACTTTATAGTTTTTAACATTCAGAATTTTTTTCGATATACACACATATAATTACATAAAATTTGTTTTTCTTTTCATTTTTTTCGATTTTTTTTTTTTTTTGGTTTTTGCTTTGCTATTTAGTTTGTTGGCATGTGAATACTTTGTGCTTGGATTTGATTAAGCGCTACATTAGAATCCAAGGTTGAAATGGGGGTTGGGGTTTGCCTTTGCTCTCTTTGACCTTTGTACATACACACATATACATATCCAAACCACATACATATATTTACAAACGTGAAATTGTAATCCTTGTGCCGGCCTCGTCCCTGATTTACCATCGTTATATTTAATTTTCTTTTGTTATTATTTACTTGTTGTTGTAGCAATTTTTTTTTTTTTTTTCATTTTGGCCACTTAAAGCGCGCACATCAGCGTGGTAATGTCGAAATCATGCTCATCGGCCTTGCGTATGATGACGGTTGCCTGATTCTGATAGCGTCCCGTGGATACCAGACGCACACTGGTCACGCCACAGAAAACGGCCTGCTCGGGTCCCAGTTCGTTGGTGGCGCCACAGACGGCACTTGCCATTTCCATGCCAGTGGTATCCAAACCAGCCGAGCCGCCAATCTCCAAACGATCTTCGAATAGATGACACTACGAGCAATGTGCTGCTGGTCAAAGCCAATCTCAATCAATACTCACATCATAATTGACCTTTTGCTGGGCACGCACACTCTTGCTACCAATGCGTATGGAACCCAGGGAGACGGCAGCCGGAAAGAGTGCGGAGAGTGTACAGTTGCTAGCATGTCCAAAATTAGACATCTTGTAAACAGCGGCGCTATCCTGGACAAGTATATTGCAGGCTAACAACAAACGGATTATAAGCAACTTTAGTGATTAGATTAAAGTTGAAATTCATTAACAAAAAAAAAATAATGTGAAAAATTCTATCAAGATAAAATCTAAAATAAGAAGAAAAAATATAAATACTGATTACAAATTATTTATAATTTTTTACTGATACTTCAGCTTTGTAATTTACATTGATCATCTTATAATCCACGGAGTTTGAAGTCGTGCAAATGTTCCTACACCAAATTCTATATATATTCTTTATCAGCATTGACAATTGAGATTTCATGTCCGTCATAGGAACTAGAGTCCTCAAAACTTGAATGAACATTTTCTTATCACCAGCATTGATTAAACTTAGTTTTTTTTATCAATAACTTTCTAAAATTTATACGTTTTAAGTGCAGATTTGATTATGGTTGTTGTACTGCATATCAACTTACGCTGTGTAATCTTGTGGAAGCGCACATTGGCCACAAAGGAGCCACGTGTGGGGATGCGATACTGCAGCAGTGCAGCATTCTGGCTGGAGCGAAAGAATTTCTTGTTGCTGTAGCGTGGCCTGCAAAGAGTTTAGATTGTTTTCGCTATACACCGTCAAAGTTTGTAGTCAGAGGAAATAGCTACCACTGCTTGTTGTTGTTGCAGAACTCATAGACGCGATCCTCGAGCACGCGATGATGATCCTTCAGACCCGGAAAGTACTCACCATTCAGCTCCCAGCCATCAACAAACTGCCCAAAGACATAAATATGCACAACACATAAACTGTGTGTGTGTGGGTGGAAGCAATTTGCTTGATGGCTGAAATACTCACCGCCATTAGACCGCCCGACTCGCAATTGACGTCATAGTGCTTCATAGTTATTTCCACAATTGTGTCTGGTTCGCCAATCACATACAAACCACAGACAGTGTCTGCTCCAGCTTCAGCAGCAGCAGCAGCCGCAGCAGCCGCAGCAGCTGTCTCCAACTCATCACCGGCAACCGCTGCCAGCTCCAGCACTGATGCATCTCCGCGCAAATTGAGCGCGGCCAGTGGTGCTGGTGGTGCTGGCACCGACTTCTTGAAGATGTAATCACCTGGCTCCGAAGCCACATGCATGCAATCTGTAGGAGCATAAGTCTTAGATCAGAACTCTTAGCTGCAATGCCTGCGGGGCATACGGAACCAAATTGGCCAGCTGCACAAATGACTATAACCAGAGGCAAACAGCTAATAGCGTATGTGGGCTAATTGAAAGTAATTTGGCTTTCGAAATGTACATGCAAATTGTAGCCACGTTTTGACTGGAAGTTAGCAAATTAATTTATCATACACCGACTTTGAGACTGACCAGCTGATGCCACTTAATGCTTGGGCCATTGTTATGGCTACTGTGGCCTGATTTATGGAGCGGATTATTAGCTGGGTTTTGGTAACCCACACAAGCAGACGCAAACACACACACAGAAAAACACACACATGAAAAGCCAATCGCACGTTTAGTCAGCTCCGTGGTAGCATTTTATGACCCGTATTCCTGGCCAAAAACAATTAAACTGTTGTCCGAATTTTGCACGCTTGTCACACACGCAATTGTTCATTGTATGTTTGTGTGTGTGTGCGTGTGTGTGTGTGGGCGTAGTCTAAGTGTATTTTTTATGTGTAACTAATGGAATACTCATAAATTCTCTGACTGCGCAAACAGTCCTCGTTTTTGTATACCTAAGCATAAGGTCTACAATGTTGGTTATTAATGAAACAAAAGAATGTTTAAGTGTCTGTTTCTCATCTAGCGAAAACATTTTAAAAAAGAACGCCGAATATGACATACTCTTGTAAACCGGAGTTAACTTGTTGACATATAAAAATATGTTGAAAATTTGATAAAAATTAAAATAAATTTTTATTATTTCATTTTTTAATTTTGTTTACACTTTTAATTGAATTTCTTCCCTTCTTAATTTGAAACAATTAAAAAAAAGAAGAATTGAAAAATAGAATTTTTAATTAAATTGAAAGTTTCAAATTAAATTATACATATAATAAATAAGACTACGAAAATTAATTGTGGTTCTTTAAGATTCAATTTAGAACTTTCAAGAATTGCTTCATTTGATGTGTTTTATAATAAAGGGTATTTACTCGTCGTGGCATCTGCGAACTCTGTGTGTGGTTTTTGAGTGTGTGCATGTGTTGTATCTTGGACATTTGGCGCCCAATTGTTTATTATGCTACCTAATTGCATTAAATTGTCGCCACTTGTTTCATTTCACAATTCAATTTAATGCGCTTAACACATACATTAATTGGCATCCTGCATAATTGATAAATAACGATTCGAGTTGTATTAATAATAAATATTTATATGCATTACACATTATGTATATTTAATGCATTTATTTTTGCTAACTTTGAGTAATAACTTGTTTTCATTAGAAATATATATATATAAAGAAATGATGACTTAACTTGATTTAAGCTCTATCGGAAACATAAACATTCTGAGCGTTCATATATTTAAATATATGTAAAAAAAATGTAATAAATTATTTCATAATTAAAGCCTTAAGATGATGTCATCTGGAATTAACTATCACGCTATGATTTTGTCAGTTTCCTGGCACAAGCTTAAAAAAAAAAACCAGCAAATACTTATGAAGACGATAAATGGAAAAATCAGATTTTCTGCCCCACACAAGGATAATGCACAAGGATAATGACAGCAAGAGGCATCTTGCGGTTGCCTTGCCAATTGCTGGCGCGTGGCCAATTTCGTTTGATATTTTTAGATGCGCTCATCAACTGAATTTACGTATAGTTTCCGCTGGACACAGTAATAATCGAATATTTCCAAACTTATAAACACACAATTTGAATTTCAAGGCTACTCATGTGGCCGGGAAGCAGGACAATTTAATGGTTATTCTGCGAAATGAATTTGACTGAAGTGCAATTCTCTGCAATTTGCATGCATCGCATGGTTAACCAATTTCGGTTCTCTTGTGAATAAATCACACATACGTCATGTGGTTTAAGTGCTTACTGGAAATATACTTGACAACATGTGGGGAAAAGCAATTTAGTCAAACTGAAAATATTATGTAAGCGATACACTACAAAAAAGTACAACAGATCTTAAAACTTTGCTTTAAGAATATGAATGTTGGCTAGAATACTGAAGTTCAACTTTTAAGTGAAATCAATTTCTGTGTTTTGGAAACTTTAAATTAAATATATGACTTAGTTTTAAGGACTGCTTCCTAGAAATCTTAAAAATAAAGGCAAGGTGCTCTGATTTGAAAAACCAAAAAAAAAAAAAAAGAAAACGATGAAGGAAACTATAAAGTTGTGTTCAGATTTTAATTGATTAATTAATTAAGACCAAAATAATTAATACTTTAAGCACACTTTTGGATTTATTCAAGTTCCAACTTGAACTCATTTTTTCATTGTAGAAACTTTCATTTAAAATCATTTATGAGAGAAATATATATGGCTAAATGTAAGTCAAGACATATTCGAAAAGAAATAATGTGCTCAAGCCCCAAACTTGTTGACTCAAATACAAAATTCTTGAATTTTTCTCAGTGTAACCACTTTTGACGACCGCCAAAGTGCATTTTACCCAAAGGCGGTTCACTAAAACTTTTACCTACCAATTTGTTAGCTCATATCCCTTACCGTGCCTTCCTTTCCCTCTCTCCCACTCTCTCTCTCTCTCTCTCTCTCTGTCTCTCTCTGTCTCTATCTATTTCTCCTCTCCATCTCTATGAAAGTGTAAGTGTGAGTGTGTTGTTAGGACTGTCTTACCTGCGATTCTGTGCTCGTTGTAGGGCATTGCCGCGGCAGGATAGAGCTCAAAAGAGCGCTTCACTGTGGGCCAAGCCTGCGAAAAGATAAAAAGTGTAAAACAAAAATAGAAAAGCTAGATTTTTCTTTCATTTTATACATATATATATATATATATATATATATATGTATTTTTTCTCGGTTGCCGTTATTTAGGCGATATAAAGGAGATGCATTGAAAATGAACAACAAATGTTGTTGACAAAGGCGATAAAATCAGCGGGCAACCGAGCTAATAGTAGCTTTTCACCGAGCACAAAAAAAAACAACCAAAAAAAAAACATGAATTAAGAAAAAAACGAAGTTGCGCTTTGTACTTGAGTGAAAAGCTAACAGCGGGCCGCATGTTGTTCACTTTGTGGGGGGTGGTTCAACGGGGGCAGTCTGAGCCGCTGATATCGCCACTTTAATCTCGATGCAGCTGCTGGGCAATTGCCAATTTTAATTAAATCCCGCACCAATAGTTGAACAACAATTCAATAGCCACAATACGCACACGTCACACAACTTGCAACTGGCCTCACCATTCTGATTGGGCAGTCTCGAACACTTGAGTGGTTATGTGTCTTGAATTTTAAGCATGACCGATTTTTGCCTGAAAGGTCGAAACATTATAAATAGCCACAGTCAGCAGCCAAAATCAAGTCGAGCGACTTGTAAAAAGCATTGCAAATACCCCGCACTTACTCACATATTAAAGTATTTTGGCTTAAATATGTTGTTTGCTGAAGTGTTTTTTGTCTTATATGTATACTCCAATCAGCCCATCGGGATTGGTTTTTAGCATCAGCTTTGGCATTTTGAAAAAACATTTGACAACCAATATCTTTCCGTACATTTAAAACAAACCTAAAAATTATTCAATTATTGTAAATGATTTTTAAAATGTGTATAATACCGAGAATATATTGAGTTTTATAGGTCACATTGCAGTCGCACAATCTCGACTCTCGAAGGATCGCATTTATAATTTTCTTTTTACTGTATTCAATTATTTTTGTTTCGTCCTCTTTTGATGGGCGCTAATTGAAATTGGTTCGAACCTACAAGTCGGCCAAAAACAGGAGAAAAAAAGTTGCGCTAATATTGATAAATGAGAATTCGCATCTCCTCCTTTGCGGGCGACCAAAATAATTGTGTTTGTGGCCCAAGTTTGGCCAATTGTTTGCGCAACACTCGAAAAAAGCGGACGCGATTTTTGCCTATAACGAGCTGTGTAAGTTGAGCTCCCGAAAGGCGCCCAGTGCTTATGAAACTGTCAATTAGTGGCGGCTTTGTCGGCTTAACTTTAAGCTGCACCAAACTCCCACACACACACACACACGCACACACCTACATATAGTTGATATGCCTTGGTGACGTCATTAATATTTGAGGCAAAACGAGCTCACTGAAAAGTCAATCGTTAGGCTGTTTAGCATTTCGCTGAATTCGTCAAAATTGATGACAGCCAGCAAGTAAATAATAAATATGATCCCTTTTGAAAACACTCATCGCAAGTTCATTTGCATAATAATATTATTCGCTGGATGAGAAGTGGCATGCTCCAGCTGCGTAAACTGCCAGGATGCTTTCATTCAAGTTCAAGGCATCCTAGTTGCTTTTGCTGGCGGCAGCTGGTCAGAGATATACTTATAAAAGAATTAGTGCTTGTCAGTGGTATCAATATTTTTATACACTGCACACACACACACACACACACACACACACACACTCATAAAGTTACATGCACACAAAAGTTTTGGCTCCTTTTTTTTACGTCTCGCTTTAAAATGTTTTTTGATATATGCACAAATTTCATGCTGCTGGCAAAGTCACTTGCATATATTAATGACTTATCCTGTGTACTGAATCCAATTAGAATAATACATTGGCACTTTAAGAGCACTCCTTTACAATCTCTTGAACTGCTTTGTCAGACAAATCCGAACTTTCTAATTTTAATTGGTGAACTCTAATTAGATCAAAATTATGCTTGTCATGCAATCATAATCATGTTCAGCTCTACTGATGCAGAATTCCTTAAATATTATGACTTAATTAAAATGCCACCAACGGCAGCAGGAAAAGCACCAATAACAATAACGGCGCACCTACACAAGCTGAGTGCGAAGCGGAAATGCCTTAAAAGGTATTCGGTATCCTTTTCAAATATTTATTTCACACCGGCAAGCGCCAGATTTGCGCTAAGCTGTGAGTTTCTGCAAATATTTACCCTAAGTCTGCAGTAGTGAAAGTGTATCATGACTTAATCATCAGACAGCTGTTAAAGTTTGCACAAATATATGGCCAAATACCGCCTTTGAAAGGGTTTTTTTTTTTATTGGCCAGCAACAGGCGAGTGTCCTTAGTGCCATAAAACAATTTTTTTTTTTTATTTGCCCTTAGCGCGCTCATCAAATATTAAGGGCAGTTTTGTTTGCTTTTTGCTCGATCTGATTGAGAATATGCAGATTGATTCTGTGTTGGATTGTAGCTAATGCCTAAAGGAAATTTATATTTGCATATATAAAATAATGCTGGCTTAATTCTAAAATAAATATCATCTACTTGATTTATGTGGAACGGCTTAATAACAATATTTATTGTAAACGGAATGAGTTGATAAATATTGCCATTAATTCTGGTATTAGACATTAACATAATTGTGTAACTTTTATGTTGTTGAACTTGTTAATTTTTTGATTGTAAATATTTCACATTGATTTAGCAAGCATTTCACAGAGTGATTTGAATAAATTAAAAGTGATTTATTTAGCTCTACTATAAATAGAATATAATTAAATATATTCCATTTATTGTTTAATTCATTTGCCTTTTCAAAATCAACCTCAATCCACCAGCAATTAACTTTTTTAATATTAATGCGAAACTTTGCAAAAGGCATATTAAAAAGTTAATTTTTGATTACGCATACGCCTCGTTGGCCAACTGTGTTATAAATTATGTGAATCAAGTGTAAACTGCAGCAGCGAAATTGATAACAGCTCTTCAGGCCTGCAATTGCAACTGCAAGCAAAATGCAGCATTTTTGTAGTGGCTTTTGGGGCAGGCTGCAAGGGTTAATTACCGCAAAGTGCCGTCGTACGGAGCTTCATTAATATTATGCCATATCTGTGGCATGGTGTGGCGCAAAAAAAATATGCTCTAGTGTTGGTTTTTTACATACAAACAAATTTATTACTTTACCGGAAATTAGCATAGCGTAGCTTGCCACATGCCACAGACATACAACGACTTCATCTTCCTCGAAATTTATTGAACATGTTGCAGCGGATATTATGCAAAATGCGCGCATTGCGCTTCGGATTACTTGCGGAGGCATCGAGTATTGTTTTTATTTATTTTTTTTCGCATAAATTTGCTTGGTAAATGTAAACAGCCGCTTCAATATGAGACTAAAATGTTGACTTTATTGGCTTAAAGGCCAAATTCTGTTTTTCTCGGCTCCCACACAACAGCTGACAAATTACTGTCGCTTCTATATTTATGCCCTGCAAGTAAGTTGTCCAAAACATTGCTTTGATTCACTTTGCCGGGATGCCATGACAAATAAGGGGTAATTAACAAAGTTTGTTGAAATAAATGACTATGATACGATCTCCCCCATGAGGGCACCTACATTCATCCAGGTGTTGCAAATGTTGTTTACCAATTAGGGCGTCGACACTTTATATTAATTGGCCCTGTTCTTCATATGGGCCACATCAAATGCAACATTGTTTGGGCTTGTGACAGAAGTCCAAGCATAACGAACGCCCCCCTCAACCCTCATGTTGCTTAACTGGCTGTTAAGAGCCAAAGTGTTGCTGATGCTGTTAACATGCCACATTAAGCGAGCATCAAGTGCGGCCAGACAGCATCAGTAGCCAGAACTGAGCATTTTCCTGGCTGGATTGAGTGACTGACCAGCGTGACTACAATGGCAATGAACGCGGATGATTGCAGTTTGTCGGGTGGGTGGTCATGGGCTGCAATGAATGAGCAGCGTTTGCAGTGCGCATCCAAGCGCATCCTGCCTGGTCTCTTCCTGTTCCTTGCTGCCTGCTTGTTGTTATTCTACCGTAGCCTCAAAAGGCACTCGTGTTTGATTTGCCTTAACATAGCTAATGTACAGCTGAGCAAATTTATATCTATTCCCAACTCAGTCAAGCAACATATTGTTATATCAGGCAATCGGCTTTGCGACGACACAAACATTGGTTACTGGTTGGAAGCATGTTCAATGCATTTTGCTACCAGTACTCGATTGAATAACTACGTTTAACATTTAAAATGGAGTTGCTAAAGAAATCAAGTTGCAAAAACTAATCAAGTTGAATTGTTGAATTTAGCCGCTTCGAGAGGAATTTCAAATAGTTTTCACCAACTGTGATGAGCATTGTATGAGGAATTCTATGCACGAGTTTTTGATGTTGCCACAACTAAATCGTATACATATGCTGCAGGATGAATTTTATAAATATTTGTGCTTCTGTATGTATACATATGTATGTAAATTGCCAAAAATTTCAAACCAGTTTAATTAAAAGTGAAATTCTTTGTGTTTTTTTTTTTTTGCAAGCTGTGCAAAATTATTATTATTATTTTATATGATTTTCCTCGTATGTATTTATTCATTTAATGAAGACTAAATACGGCTTACTATTTTTAATAATGACTATTAAGTATTAATTAATTAAAGCTGCAATTTAAATTAAATACAATTAAAAGAAAGTAAATCAATTTAAAGTGGGAAACAATAAATTAGCTATTTAAAAATCTGGTAAAGAAAAAAATTTAAAATTATCCTACATTCCTTGGGAAAACCCAGAAAAAACGTAATTAGGCCAAAATGGTTAAATGTTAGTAGTAATAAGGGGCATAGTGAGATATTGATAATTAATTCAAATGTTAACTATGCAAAAATTTTGTGGCTAAGATATAATTAATATTTTTTTTTTATAACTAAATCAAATTTTGTGCAAAACGGCTCATTCGTAATTTTACACTATTTTCAACTATTTTAACCATTTGAAAACTGTCTGCAAGATAATTTGTGAAAAAATCTACAAAAATGTATGAATCGCAGCTTAAAAGCAGATAAATATTCATCCCTTTAGGGTGTTTGTAAGAGGCTATATTTTTGGATAACTCTAAAAATTGAAAATAAATTGAAAAAAAGAAAAACGCTTGACTAAGCCGTCATCAATATAACAATAAACGATTGTCCAATGAAAACATCTCAATTTACAAGAGAAACATTCACATGTGATTAGCCAAGGCCAAAATAAACAAAAAACTCTCATAACTTGCAGCTGCTACCTTGGCCCCAAAATAGATCCAATAACGATGACAAGGCATATGTAATAAAACATCAAATTGATATCCAAACAAAAAGTGCTACTGATATTACAGTCAGAGATCCCTCCAGTCTTGCACATGGCCAAACTTTTACGTTTTATTTGAGACTAATGAAACCAATCTGATAGCCATGAATCAACTAACAAACACCGACAAAAAACAAAAAACAAATCAAAGGTTTCAAAAACTTTGCTCATAAAAGCGACAGAGTCGACGGAGGTCTATCAATCGTGCTGCGGCGAATACCCGACAAAGTCACAATGTCCAAAAATAAAATCAAAAGATTGAAAGATTAATTTTTGGCATTAATTCGTACCAAAAGTTAACGGCAACTTCAACTTGTTGATTGAAATTAAATTACAAGCGTGTTTTTGGCTCAGCCTCCTCCTTAAGACTTACCTGCACTCCCAGCACAATCATGGACAAGTAGAAATAAACGACAAGCTTCATTCCGGCGGTGTTTGCGTCTTCGCTGCACTAAAGTGAGCCGTCAAATTGAGTTTTCTACTACAATTAAGCGATGGTCTAAATTCTAATTTGGTTAACGTGGGCGCCAAATTTTAAAAGCGCAGAATACGTGCTGTGTCCGAATTGTTATAGTATATTGAAGATACTCTCGACTAGGACTAGGACCTAAGCTGATTAAAGGATTAGCAGTCACCGGATGGTGTCAGGGCAAACCAATAATTTTATTAGAGCGCAAAAATTGATGACAACGGGACGAAGGACGGTCACGCAGTTCTTTGCACTTTGGAGTGCCACTGAAACTGAAACTGAATGAAACTTTAACGCGTTTTGAATGACACAGAAACCGTTATGCACGAGGATAAGGCTAGAGATAAAAGGATATTTGCAGTGAAGCGCTCCAGCAATGAATTGCAATGTACGACTTCCGTTCGCTGGTCCACGAGACGTCAAAGCTGCCGCACGACGACAGAATGTGAGTCCTTATCAGCGGCGCATTTCCTTTTATAGTCCTGCCTCGTATCGCCACCCCCCAACACCCCCCACGACTATCCAGACACCTACCCGACATCAGCCTCGTACTGCTGTCGTCGTCTTCGTTGTCGTTTTCCTTTCGTAGTTCGATTGCAGTTCTGATGCCTAAGGCTTAAATGTTGCTGCTTTAACTGAAAAATATACTTTAGTTAGTATTGCTTATGGACTAATTTAAAACATTTCGAATCGACAATATTTATTTGTTTATTAACGCACTTTTGAATTGTGCGTTTTCATTTGAAAAGATAACCACTCTGTCGAAACTCAACACACCAAAAGCTTTGTGGTAAAGTTGCATAAAGCTTACAATTAGACTTGCCAACTTGCTGCCGCATAGCTTCAGCGGTGCCATTTTAAATTATGAACAGCTTAAAGAGAAAACTACTTTTATTCGAACTAAGTCAAAGTCTCTCTGTCTTTCTCCATCTCTCTTGTGGGCGCTACTTCAAGCCCATATCCAGTGAGGGCGCTATGCCCAGGGGAATGGGCACATTGCGTGGATGATTCAAGTCGCCGCGATCATAATAGCCACCCAGATGCTCCCCGGGCACGTGATACAGTCCATAATGCAGACCCGTATTGGCCACCTGTCAGAGGAAATTATTTCAAATTCATTACGGGCTCCTTAAAAGAGTTACAAGACGCCGCGTTAACCAACCCGCTTGAGTCCATTGATGGATGCCAGCAGCAGGGCCATTTTGGCCAACAGCAATGCCTTGCCACTGACTATGGACAGCATTTGAAAGCCCATGGGAACAAGAACAGCACCCAGAGCTGTGACACCAAACATCATTGTGATAATCATGTTGAAGCGATGCCGACGCATTCGAGCACTGCCCTCCGCATCCGCTCTGCTCTCTGCTGCATCTAAAGATTTACAAACAACAATTGAAAGTTATGTATGCCACTAAAGAAGGCAGACCACCCACAATTGCTCAGATAGCGCTCGGTTAACTTGGCCAGATTGATTTGTAGCGTGTGCGTGGTTAGCGCCTTGGCAAAGCTGGCGGCCAGACGATCCCACCAAGTTACATGCTGCAGATCCTTGCGATCCTCGCCAGCCTGTCGCGCCTCGCCGATCGTGTTATTTGGTGCGACAGCCAGTCGAATGCCCTCATAAAGCGGGATTACATCCGCCGCCATTATGTCCTCGAAGATTTGCAGACTACGCGCGCGAAAACAGGACCACAAACTCCTGCCGGAACGGGAGCAATCGCGCAGCTGATGACGCAGCTGCTTCAGTTGTGTTAACCACGAAATTCGCGTATTCGTTCGAGCTGGCGTTGGGCTCCCATTGGGCACATTGGCTGCGACAAGTTGCAGCAGCAGCAGACAGACTGCCACCGGCAGGCAAACACTTTTCATAATTTTCACATGCATTCTGTGCAACGTTCGCGTCTACGTTTGAAATGAAACTGCAGCTGCTTGGACGCTCAGCTGCAGCTTTTTATGTGCCCCAAGCCAATGGCCAATGGCCAATGGCATGGAAACCCATTATTAGAGACAGTGGAATTAAATGTGTAACGGTCAGCAATGGTTTGGCGGTCATGGTCAGCGGGCGCCACTTGAGTGGGCGTGGCCACGCCTTCGTAGCCCAGTAAACCACATAGTTGTCATAAAACTGTTGAATTCGAAACTGAATCTATTGTGTGTGACCTGGAAGACAGCTGGAAGCCAGCCTAGACATGAAATTTCCCTTGCAACGCCCAATGCCACAAATGCAGCCATGCAAATTCTAAACCATATTGTACTTGTTAACTGTTTGCAAGCCACGCGGCCAAGAGGCAGTCGCGAAACTTTCCAATTCGAACATTGCGAGATAAGTTGCGACAAATTGTTGAACTACTTACTCATTATGAATAAGTTGCAAGTATGTCTATAATTTAGGCAGATGCGTATCTTGTGGAATTTATGGGGCTTGCTCTGATATATTAAAACAAATGAAATCAATTGGTTTGGTCTGTTTTACAGTGTTTTGCAATGCGTCTTAAAAACAAAGAATGGATTCGTTTTCAGAAAAGTTTTGTTTTTAGAAATGAATGAAAAGAATACTTTCATCGTAATAATGTCTTATCAAAGTCTGTAGAATCAGTTCTTGCGCTATGATACTCAATTACAAATTTGAATCGATATAGTTAAAGTGGCTTTTGAAATTGTTGTATATTTTTTAATTGTATTCATTCGAATTTATTAGCTAAGAGGTAATTCATTGCATGTTTCCTTTATAACTGTTGAACAAATTCGTACTAAGATTAAAAGGGTTTTACGCTTAAATAGATCATTGAGTGCAAAAGTAGACTTTCGGTGAATTTCTTTTTTGTTTTGTTTAGACCATATGCTAGGCATCTAGTTAAAAAAGTTTACATAAAACAGTTACAGTTTCATCATCTTATCATTTTATACAGGATCTCGTTTCTAGTGTAGGTGAATCAGTTGCCATCAATTGTGTGCCATAAATGTCTGCAATATTACTATATATATATTTATCTATGTCTGTTTATTACAATAAGTTGTTGGTAAGAAATGTTTAATTGATTACTCTACAATAGACCAGATGCATTGAACATTTTTCAGTATGGCTCGATTGATTGTTAGTGTGTGTTTGAACTCATCCTGATCAAGTTAGCTGATCTACAACAATTTCAACTCTCTGCCTATATAGCTATATATAAATATATATATATATATATATGTATATCTATGGCTACAACTGTACAACTTTAGACCTAACTCGCGCTGTGCAGGCGATGGCGCCAATACAATCATGAACCTGTTGCTGTGCCAGCTGTGGCAGAAGCGGTGGCACCACGTCCAAAGCGAGGCAGGTACAGTCCGAACTTCGACTCGATGCCCGTCAGCAGTGGCACAGCCGCATGATAGCCACCAATGTGATCGGCATTGGGCTGCACCCTACTCAGTGTGCTATCCAGCGGCACTGCGAGCTTGCTTCCATGCGATCCCTTCGGTTGATTGCCACCAAAGTCAACGTAGAACAGACGCTGCAACAGCTCGTATGTCACCAAGGTGACACCAAACTGCGGCGACGAGCGGCAGACGCGAGCTGCAAAATAAAATTTAAAGATTAACATCAAATATTATTCAATCATTTCAAGTATAAAAACTCACCGGCAGTGCCCTTCCAGAAGGCACGTGGCCCTTCCTCGGCCATGATCTTCTTGGTGGCATCCCAGACGCCCGTGTAGGTGGTTTGGCCCGTGCGTGCGGCGACCTGGAGTCGCGTCTTGATCACATCGGCGGGCGTGACCAGCGAGGCAGCGGGCACGCCGGCAATGGCGCCAGCGGCGAGCAGAGATAGCGGATGATTGTAGCCATCCTTGTCGGCTAGCGCCGCCTTGGTGTGCGCATACGTTGGAAAGTAGATGGCCGAGAAGTTGACGTCGCGCAACAGGCACGCCCTCGCCCCCTTGTACAGACCCAGGAAGCCCAGTTCGCGGACAACGGAGAGGGCACTTATCTTGGAGCCGCCCGCTATCTCGCCGGCCACCTGCAGACGAATCTTGACAATCTCCAGCGGATTGGTAAATATCACCTGGGCAGCACCACCACAGGCGCCGGCAGCCACCTCACCCCACACGGGAATGTTGCCCCGTTTGTCGGTCAAATTGTCGCGCACAAAATCGTTAACCGTCAGCTTGATGGCCTTCTCCGGTGCCACGCCCATCAGCTGAGGCAGCAGGCCGCGATAGAGACCCAAGACACCCTCGTGCCGAATTACCTGGTGGATAGTGTAAGTGGTTTATTATTAATGTAAATATAAATTACACTATGCAACATTATTTTTAATTGCTTTTTTTTTGCACCAAAACTAAAACTTTTCACGAATTTTTTCATACATATTTTTTCTATGAAATTGAGTTTGGTTTAATTTGATTTTTCAAAGAAATAACCGATTATTTTACATATTTGATGAATTCCTAAGCATTTCTTATTAAAATTACTAAAACCGCTTCAGGAACAATTATTTAATTGAGTTTCAGACGAACAGCTCTACTTTGTCATGTTAATATACAAACCGAAATTAAGTTTAAAAGTAAGTTTTGAAAAATCTTTTGGACAAAGTTAAAAAATTAGTTAAAAGTGAAAACTTTTCGATCAATAAAATATATAAGTTGATTATTAGTTTCAATGCGTCAAATTAAAACCTACATTAAACAAACTGATTATTAATATATCAAATATTTTTTGTACCTTTTTAAAACAGTCCCAGGAGTTTCTGTACGCAATCTCACCAATCATGGAGCCAGTGCGTTGATTCTGCATGCGCGTCTTGACCAGATCAATGGGATAGACCACAGTGGCGCCAGTGGCTAAGAGATGCAATAAATTTAAATGAAGGATTATAGCAAGTGAAAAATTGATGGAGTATTTCACATACCGCCCGCAAAGGAGGCCAGTGTAAAGCGATATACGGCTTCCAGCACCTGAATAACGGCTGAACGATCGCTGGGACTGTCAACAGCCTTGATCTCGGCCAGACGATGAGTGATATGCTTTGTGTAGTGCTCGGGTGCAATGTTGCTCAGATCGCTGTAGTCGATGCGGCTGTTGAAACAAACATTTTAATATCAGTGGATTAGTGGCAGATTTTGCTTGCCAAGATTCTCACACAGTGCCGCATATCTAAAACGAAACACACCGAAGGGGTGATGCATGGCGACAGGGAATTTGCTTCTGGATTTTTTAAGGGGTGGGGTGGTGAGAAATGCCATGACTAAATAACGTTTTTAAGGACAACAACACTTGCCTAATCGGAGCAATCTTTTTGCGTTTCCACCAGCTTTTAATTATTTGATATATATATATTTATATACATATATATACATATATATATATTTAAATGAGTAATCATTTCAACAATTTTGTATGCAATTTGGTTTTTTTACAATTGGGGAGAAATAGAAAAAGAGAGAAAGAAAAGAAATAAAATTCTAAAAAGTTAATATACTCGGAGAGACAAACACATGGATGTGAACTGATTTTGTTGTTGTTGAGAATGCTGCCTTCAAATGAAATTGTTTTACTTTATTTTGTTGTTCATTGCTGTAAACAGGGGGTGCTGAAGAGAGAGAGAGGGAAAGAGAGGGGGAGAGAGGGGAGAGATTTGGGGGACTTACCCCGGCTGATTGACGGCGCCCGTCAATTGGAACAGAATGTCAATTTCCAGTGGCGTGATCTGACTCATTGTCTGTGCCGCGTACAGTAGCTGATCCTTGGTGACCGTCTCGGTGCGATTGCCCTTGGTGGCATATAGATATACCTGCTTGATCAACTCCATGTTGTTGAGCAGCGAGGTAAATGCAATGAAATACGGGAAGCTCACTTTGTGACCCTCAGTGACCTATGAAAGTTAAACGATAGCAATGTAATACATATGATGTCATATATAGTGGTAGATCGGAAGTTAGTCGAAAAGTTCAAATAGTGACTCTTCGCATCGTCTGCTTCTCCTAGCTACCACTTAATACCACTTCCTATGCACTTACCGCCACCAAATTATCCTTGACGTCGGCCGTGAGTAAATGCCGCTTAACCTTAACAATTATATCCTGAAAATCTAGGGGGGATATGAATCCAGTGCCAGCTGGATCTTTGCTACGGAATGCCTCCATTGCGTACTCCTCATGAAAATCATGCAGCAATTGTGTGAATTCAGCATAGTTAATAAGCCGTTGCTTCTTCTGTACAGGTTTGCATATAGAGTGAGAAAGGGTATGAAATATGTTGCACATATATGCATTAGAAGTGTTTTTACTTACATCACCAAAGTAGCGTTTGATAAATGTGCCGTCTAAGCTAAAAGGTATCTTTGAGTGCAGTTCCGTTTTTTGTACGACATCAGCGAAATCAGCTGTGAATATTTTATATTATTAAAGATTATATATATTATCTGTATGATTATCAGCTTACCATAGGATACGGTGCCATTGCCCTGGCGATCGAACAGCTGAAAGGCGGTTCTATAGAGGGCATCGGGGGCGCAGAGCAAACCCTCGAATGCCTGAAACTCCGAGAATGAGATGAGGCCATCTTTGCTCGTGTCCGCAATGCCGGCCAGCAGACGCACCGATTCCTGCAACAGCGAACGTATCTAATATTAGAGCACTGCTGGCTAATTGATTAGCGCTACCATAAAATGATTTAAACTGAACTATAATCCTCAGACTTCAACCTTGGTGCTCCTGCAAATGAGTATCAACAATTCGATTGGCCAAGCAATTGATGATAAGGCCGCTGCCGATTTAAATTCTGTGACGTCGAAGACTTTAGCACGAGGAACTCACGTGTTTAACACCGAGCAGCATTTTGAGTGCATTGTAAATCAGATAAATTATAATATTGCTGCATACAGATTTTATGCTGTGCTTCACTATCAATTCTATGCTGATAACAGTTAGACTAGCAATCGGGTTGTTGTTGATCGTCTTGTTTTTGTTGTTGCTGTTGTTGATTGCTTATCACAGCTGTTGAGTGGCAGAGGCAGGAACAATATATGGGTGCATTTATGTCACCTTGCAATGACCCGTTGATGCGTTCGCTTCACTTACATCATTGAATGCTGTATCTGTGAACAGGCCGAGAAACTTGCGCACAAAATCCTCACTGGTCATAAAATGATCGCCATCCTTTTCCAGTGAGGCGTACTTCAGGAAGACATCGCGCAGTTTATCGGTGCCGGCGCGCTTCAATAATGACGGAGTCTGCAAATAAAATAACAGATGCGATTACTACACACATACACACACATTAACATATATATATATGTATATATATAATATCATTGCATTTGTGTTAACAGACGCTCTCTTTCGAGAGGCAAACAAAAAGCAAACACGTGTCATAAACAGAATCACAGCGTGTCTGCTCTCTCTCTCTATAGCTCTCTCTGTCTGTCTCCAACAATTTCGTTTGGGCTTAAAAACTTACAGCAGCGACAATTGGCATGTTGTTGATATTTATAATTAGATAGGCGAGTGTATGCTGGCATTAACTAGCTCATCAACTTGAACCGATCCAAACTGAACTGAATCGAACCCGAAGTCCAACTGACTGCCCAAAATACTATTCTACTGCACGGCAAACATTTCCGACCGCGAAAGAGAGAGAGAGCGAACTCGCGCCAGAAGAGAAACAAATTGCTATTATAATTTTTTTTTTTTATCTTATGCCTGTGCGAACGGGGTTACTGCCAATGTCGATCGCTTGCTCTTCAATTTTGCGCTCTTTTCGATTATTAAACTCTTAGCAGCGTTCGCTCATTTGTTGTCATCATAAATAAAGCAATTTTTGTTTGCAAACAATTTTCGCTTGAAGAGCACATTTAGCAAGGGCACTGCGGGTCGCTGTAAATTTCATTACAATTATTATAAGGTGCCATTTATTTATAGGGGATTGTGGTCAACAAGTCCAACTTTTCTTTAAAGGCGATCAAATTTATCAATTAATGCGATGACGTAAAACGATTGTCATGAGTTAAAATTGCAATTCTCTTGTTACTCATTCGCGCTGCTGGGGTGCTCACTCACATATTTAAATATATGTTAAGTATGTATTTATGTGTGTGTTTATGTATGTATTTATGTATGTACATACAATCAAATAGACTCGCATTTATTTCAGGTAGCAAAACAGAAAACAAAAACAATTGATTATTTTGAAATCAACAGAAAAACATTTAATTAAGTCCTGTATTTATTATTCGAATCTTATCAGCTTGTTTATTGTTTGTGAACAGGGAGCAGCTGTTTGAATATTTTTCTCGCCTCTGTAGCTTTAAGTAAAAAATAAATTGGTATTTTCGGGCTATTAGAGAATTGCTGAATTAGCACATTTACTTTGTAGGCAGCTGTCAGAGGCTATATTTATTATAATATTTATTTGCAAATGCAAATATGAAGTAGCCACATTTGTGTATGTTCCAACTTAATGTCAAATATTTTATTTTATTTTATTTTTTGTCACAAAGTTGACTCTAATACATTTGAAGTAAGTAAGTAAACTTGCTAAATTTAAGTTCAATTTACTTTGTTGTCAAACAGTTATTAAAAAAATAGTATTCAATTTCACATCTCAATTTGTTTGGTTGTTTATTGTTTGGTTGCACTTCAAAGTAATTACACTAAGTTCTGCTTTCTACTTAAAATAATCAACTTCTGTAAAGGGATAAGCTGATTATATTTAATCAAAAGCCAGAGCTCAGCGCATGGATAATCAAAAAGGCGACTTATCTCCAGCTGTTGTGGCAAGCACAAAATCCTCACACAATTGCATATTCAACTTGAAATCCCACAAGCACAGTCAACACACACACTCATGCACACACATACACACACCCACACACATGCACACACAAACTGCTGAATAAGTTTTAGGATTTGCATGCAATGTCAAACTTGCGGAAAATGTTGCATATAAAAGTAGATATTTGCAGTACGACTGCTTTTCAGTCGCGCTTTGTTGCAAGTAAAAATTATAATGAGGTCGTCTGTCTGCTGACTGCTGGCTTCTGCTTGCTTGCCCCAGTCAAAGGTCGACAGTGGCAGAGATTTGCCCGGGCTGTCCGTGTTGTTCGGGTAGCTCACCTGCTGCTGCTGCTAGTGGCACGTGAGGCATGTATCTATCTATCTGTTTGTGTTTGTATTCGTGTCTGCATGCAAATTTCCGCACCTGCCGAATAACTGCAAAAGTTTCGCAATTCCCAGTCAAGGTCAATCGGGCTGTGCATTATCGCCAGTGCCACATTCATTCGTGCTGCCGTTGATGGGATACATACTTGTGGCACAAGCAGCAGACATCAAAAACCAAAGAAATTGGTTCAGTTAAGTTTTCCAAATAAAGTTAATGCAAACCGAATTAATCATTTTCGGTCAACTTGTCTGACAGCTTTAAGCGTCATTATATCAATACATAAAATAAGCAATTTCAGTAAGCCTGATTAGCACGAATCGGAAAATCACCAAAAGCTACTTTGAGTGCACACAGATATTGCTGATTACGTATACGCAAGGTTGATCCGTCAGCTAATTGACGATAGCACTAAACATATAATGAAAACAATACTGCAAATAAGCCGACAGAGAGTGAGAGAAAATTTAGAGCGATAGAGAGAGTGAGAGAGAGAGAGAGAGAGAGAGAGAGCGAGAGAAATAAAAGAGAAATTAATAAAAAAATAATTAAAAACTAACAGCTTTGATAAAAATGAATGCAATTTAATGTGCCATAAACAAAACGGTGTCGTCTCCAGTGAAAACTGAGATAGCGTTGAGATAATTTTGCTTTAAGCACGAAGGTGATTCTCTTATTGTTGCTTTGACATTAGAATGGAGACCGAGAGACGACTGCGAAAAAGAATATTTAATTCGTTGTCGAGCTTTTTGCTTATAGAGCATCTGTATGTGGGCTTATAATTTATAATTGCGTTTTCTCTCTTGGCAATGTGTATTGAGATATTGTCTGACTGTCGCATTTCATTGTTAAAGCTTTTCACAATATTTATAACTGTTACTGCAAACAATTATCATGATATGATATTTCAATTCATAGATTTCGGTACTAAATAAATATCAAGATATGCGCTTGCTTGTGGGATTTATCTAATCAATTTGATGCTTCCTATTAAACTGAACTATGTTATCCAATTGATTCTAATTAGTTTCGACATTTTTATTATTTTTATTTTATTTTTGATTAGGCGTATTAGCTAACTTCCATTTTATACTCTCTTTTACATAACAAACACATGACTCTTCTCAGAAGAGTATTTATTTTAAGTGTACTTTATTTATTAATTAACCGTTTTTATCGATTACTATTTATTAAATAACTGGACTTGTAGCAAAAATCATATAATTAAAATAGTATATGGAATTATGTAAGGCATTTTTTACTGCTAAAATGTTCAAAATTTGCCATACCATATACAAGTTCAGTGTCAATTTGGCAAACAATTTTGTGAATTTTTATATACTTTTTATATGACAATAAACGTTACCTCTTCCATTTTTTTTTTATTTTTGTAACTTAAATGAACACAATTGAAACAGTCTTTTCAAGCACTTGTTGCACTTGAAAGTTCAGCGAATTATTATTTAGATTAAGCACTCGTAATCTTGCACATTTGTTCTCAGCTTGCTGGATATCGCGTAGCTTTGCTAATTTATTGGCTGGCTTTGTTTACACCGTTCATCAACTGGCCAACTGTTGCCGCGAGTGCCGAGCGTGCGAAACTGCTGTTTTTTTTTTTTGTGAAATCGACTACCAGACGCAACGGTTAATTTGAATTTTCCGCCGATTGCTCTCTATTTATGCACACACATATATACGCAAATGAATAGATATTACTTATATGCAGATATGTACGCATCTATAGCTGAAAATTGTTCGAACTTATCAATTTGAACGAGCGATTCGCGATTCTCTGCGGTGATTCTCTGCGGTGATTCTCTGCTGTTCAGCTGTTCAGGCGAGTCGTGCGTTTGCGTCGCGTCACTTTTCCGTTCTGAATCAAAATCGGAGGAACTGGCAAAAAGCTTTTCCCAGTAATATTTAGCCCCAGCGTCGAGGGCGACGTCGATGCCGACAGCCGAGTGTCGACTGCGGCAGCGACTGCAAAGACTGGCAGACAGCGTCACTCGAGTGTGCATTTGTATTGTTTTAATACCCTTTCCGCAGATCTATTATAATTTTGTCGTCATGCTTGTAACCTCCTCAAGAGAGACGAATGCGACCCCATTAGCTTTATATGTTTGCTTGATCAGCATCACCAATCGAATCGATGTAGCCATGTCTATTTATTTTAATTTCATATTTTAACAATCGCCCTAAAATGAAAATCGTTTTGAAAGCTAGAAAAATTTTCTAGTTTTTCGAAATATAAGAAAAAAAAATGTCTTAAATTCCTATTTCCCAGAAGTATATTTCTTAATAATGGAAAAACTTTCTAAAAATTAGAAATTCAAAACTTTTATTTCTAAAAAAAAGGATGAGTTTTGCCCTTCCGAAAAAATTCAATTATTTTGTTTTTTAGAAATAAACAACTTCACTTTTTATGAGAGTTGCTCTGGGCGACAAAAGTAATTAAATTTTCTAAAATTCATTTTGAGCGTGTTAACAGGTGGACTCCGGTGTGTAAGCGTATGTAATCTTGTTTTGTTAGCTTGTGTGCGTCATTTGAGAATTACGATTGTTGTTGTAGAGTGTTTACAACAAAACCATATGCATTGCCTGAGAGTGCTGTACAATGTGTTTACGTATGGGGTGCGAAAATTCTAAACACTCTAAATTTTAGATGATTGTGCGCGTGCGTGTGTGTGTGTGTGTGTGAGTGTGTGAGTGTGTGTATCATCATAGAAAAACAACCACCTGTAGTGCAGTTGAAAAAAACGTGCATATATTAAGCAGGAAGTCGTTGCAGCTTGTGACCTTCCCCTATTTCCACAGACCGAAGCTTTCCTGATTGCATTTCTTATGCGATTATTCCAAGCGAAGCAAACAAAACGAAAAGCTTTGCCAGCATGCAAAACTTCTCGACACTGGAAATTGTATTTATTGCTTTAATGCAACTGTAACGGTTACCAGGCACACAGACAAAATCGACAAGCATTACAAATATATATATAAATATTTACATATACACATGCATAAGAGAGCAGAGAATTTGTGCTTGCGATTTTAAGGACAAGGTCAGCATTTTCATGCAATGCCAATGAAAACGAGTGAAGGCTACAGGGAAAACTTTGTAATTGCATGAATATATATATAAATATTGAACAGCACGTGCAATGTTGCAACATTGTTGCATTGCACCGAATATATAAAAACTAACATATTGCGTATACGCCTCATTGACCGGCCGGGCAGAAGCACGTGAATGGCGCATGGCTGTTATAAAAATAGCCAGCGACTGACAAAATCGGACTTGGATAATAGGAAAAGAAAACGGTGCAAACAAAAAAGGAAAAAAGAGGAAGAGAAAAGAACACACGAAATGGACGCTTTGGTTCCAGAGCTAAATCGTGATAACGAACTTTGCCAGTTTAAGTTGAAGTGCTTGTGTAATCTATGTTAACAAAAGTTTGTTGCCCTAACAGGTAAATACTATGAAGATTGGACTAAATGCGGACTTATTATTTCTCTTCAATTAAAATATATGTTTTTTTCATTTTATTCTCATTACGCTCATTTTGTGTGAAGCAGCATTCTTTGTATTTTTAATTATTTTCGGCGATGCATATTTTTGGCACATCTCTCAAAAATTTAGCAAAACAAAAGTAAATAAAATAAATGGTTTCAAAATTTCGATTTTTTTTATTATATATATATATTACTAAACTATTTTAATTTTAGTTGGTTTGTTTTCATTTATTAAGTTGTTTATTGTGGACTAAATACAGTTTTAAAAATATTTTTAAAATGTAAAATTAAAGTTACGAATTAAAAAGAGGCAATTAAATTAAAGAATTAAAATGAAAAAATAAAGAATACAGTAAAAATAACCATTGTATTTCGACTATTTTAACGAGGCATCAATACAAACAAGGAATATATAAGTATATAGATATGTATGAATGTTTAAGTGGCAAGTTGCATGCAATTCATTTAATGAAATGAACAACAATTACAATTGAGAGACGACACGAAATAACCATCATTGCTGGGGGGTCGTTGGGCCTCCTTATCAAGGTGAGCAAAATGTCAATGTGAAAT
This sequence comes from Drosophila cognata, assembly GCA_035041535.1. Taxonomy (NCBI): domain Eukaryota; kingdom Metazoa; phylum Arthropoda; class Insecta; order Diptera; family Drosophilidae; genus Drosophila; species Drosophila cognata. The sequence continues at coordinate 13,885,909 of JAWNLC010000571.1, forward strand.
GCTTTCACTGCGTGGCACCGCCAGCACCAGCTGATTGCGTCAGCTGACGGCTGTCTTCCCCATGTCCGTGTTTGTGTCCGCTTTGAGCGCCAAATACGTGCAAGGACGTCAGTCAGCAGTCATACCGACAGACAGTCGGGCAATTATGCTGTGAAAATAGTTTTTCCGTTTCCCTCTTCAGGTTAATGAATTTCTGTTTACAGGTGGCAACACTGGCTGTTAAAGGTTACGACTGCAGGTTGATGATTATTGATGATATTGAAGGGGTTTATTTTTAATTAACTTATTCGCAAACAGCCTATCTATTGCAAAGCTTAAGCACTCCTTGACGAACGGTAAATGTGCATAGATTAATTTTCACTTACCTCTTGACATTGAACGCTTTTAATTTGTGATATCCCTTTAATTGTTCTAAGGTCGGGCATTGTCATTCTAGAGAGGGGGAGGGTTGCGAGCGGGTACAATATGCAAGCAACTGTTAACAGTTAACAGCAACACACTGTGTGCACTATTTGTTTATCTTTTATCTTGTTTTTTTTTCCTTTTGCAAATTTCAATCAAGGGCAAAGAGAACACGGCAACAACAACAGGAGGCGTCGCCCTTGTGTTTGTTTTTTTCTTGGGCGTTTCACTTGATGCGGTGCTGCTCTTTTATCGATTATTATTCACACCATTAATAATAATGTGTATTTTTAGTTTTGTAATTAAACTATATTCAGTGTTTGGCGGTTGTTGGAATATGGATACCGTTTGATAAACTGAACAAACCGCACGAGCCGAGAAAACACGCAGAACTGTGGGCGGGAAATGTTAAGCGAAAAAGGGCTATTCATGTACATAAATGGGGAAATTTTAACAGAGCAACAATTTATGTATTCCCCCAAGGCAATTGTTATTATTTAATAGTCTTAATTTTTCTCGAAAATATAAAAGTAAATCATGTTTAACAAATGCTTTTAAAACTTTTAAAATATCTAAATTTCAATAAGTACAAAAATAAATGGAAAGAATCTGCAAATTTAAATTTTGCGCTTAACATACTGTTAACAGCGTTAATCGTTAAATTTGAATGGAATTATTATTAAATATCTTATTGAATTTAACCTGGGAATCGCTGTTTAGAATGAAATGAAACAATTGTTTGCTTAAAATAAATAGGTTTATTAATTTAGCATTTAGTAAGCATAAATAACACGATTACCATTAACAGGTTTTTATTCGAACAACATGTTATCCAATAGTTTTAATTTTTTCACTTTTCTTTTAGCAATATTAGGTAAATATATTAATATCAATATATATATTAATATCAATATAATATAATATATATATATATATATATATATATATGTTATTCAAAGGTGTTGCTTTAGCTGCATTAGTAGCGGTGTGTGTAGAGTGTAGATTGCTTTGCCAGACATAATAAATACATGCGTAAGTAAAAGTATTAATTCCTCAACAAAAGTATAAGCCACAATTGGAAATCACATTAACAAATTGCATAAAGCAGACCTTAAAATGCGAATTAACTAAGAGCTGAATGAAATGCCATTGTGTTAACTGCTCTAATACATCCATGTACATAAATAACGATACCGATAATTTGCTTGCAAAAATGCAACTACATTTTCCCCAATTTATGGGTCCCTTGTAATCTCTCCATTCATTTTGATTTCTTTTGTTTTGTTTTAAATTATTACTATAGTGAGAGTTTGCTGTTTGGATTACTCTGAACTGACTGCTCTAACAAAAGATTTAGTTAACTGCAAGCGATTGCTTCTGTTGTTAGCTATTGTTTGTTGTTTCAAGCAATTTGTTAAATTCGCTGCTGTTGCATTCCGTAGGTTGACCAATGTGCTGGTTGTTTTTTGGCTGCTGCTTTACAGAAATTTTTCCACATATTATCTGCGCAAATCGATAACTTTGATCTTGGCCTGGCCATCCATATGGATATGCTGGGCATCCATGAACAACGGCGGATCATTGGGATGCGGATGAAATCCACTCTGCCGACACTGTGCAATATAGTCCAGTCCATAATGAGGCGTGAGTAGAAAGAAACCAGTTCTAAAAATAAAACGTAAATGTTATTCTGTGACTCACTTGGATAAGCCGCAACAAATAGAATGACTCACGTATTGTACTTGGGCGCACAGACGATGGCAATCGCTTCGGGCATCATCATCTGATAGGAGCAATGCGTGTGCAGATCAACGGAGGACAGGAAGGCCGTCTGCGTCGGATGCGTCTGTCGATGAGTCAACAATTAGCCAAGTCAAAGATCTAAGTTCTAAATGCTACCTACATGTATCCAGCCTAGAGTGATGAGTTGCATTTGGTCTTGCACATCGAAGATCTGCTCCTCGTGCATCGTGTTGCAGCTGTCCGGCGTGCCGTGCTGCTGCGGCGTAATAATGTGCGTGATATACAGCTCATTGCGGGCCAGATGGCCGGCGAGTACGCCACAAGTCTCAATGTTATTGGAGGTATTGGAGCGGGCGAGCTGCAGGAACACATCCATGGTGTCGCCAGGTACGTTGACGGTGCGCAGCGAGCCCGCCAGTAGCGAGTCCGTGCGATTATATTGCGGCTTCTGGTTGCGATCAAAAGCGGGCTTCGACAATGGGCTACAACAGACATAATGAGTGAATCACCTACAACCTGGCTGTAGCTACAAAATAGAAACACTTACTTGGTTGTTTTATCGGCGCTGGCATCGGCGGCGGGCAGCAGCAGACCAGAATTGGGCAGATTGTTGCGATTGGTGCCCGTGGGAAAATCATTAGGATACACCACCTGATCAAGCAGATCGAGATCGGGCGCTGTTGGCTGATTGCTCGCATCCATTTGTACATGCAGATTAGCGGGTATCAGCGACGGCACATTGCCCGCTCCAGCTGCCTTGCGGTTCACCAGCTCCCGTTGCCGATGACGTTCACGTTCCTGTTCCCGCATCCGTTCCGCCTCCTTGTTGGCCAGAAACTGTTCATATTCACGCTGATATTGCGCGAGGAGCTTGGTGCGCAGCTTCTCCGTCGTTGGCATAATCTCGTCCTTAATCGTCTTATTGATGGCCTTCACCTCGGCCTTAACGCTGCCATAGTCAGGATGCTGGCGTATCTTCTCGATGAAGAGCGTCATGTAGCGCATGTACAGGATGAAGGCATTCTCGTGATTGCCCTCGTTCAGATACACGTTCGCCATGCGCAGCATCTCCGTCCCAGACCGATAATAGCTATGGCCAAAAAAAAGAATTATCTTTTATTTCTTTCCTATAAATAAGCCAGGCACAAAAACAAAAAAAAAAACAGCAAAGTAGCTGCCAAGGCACACATGCATGTGTGTGTGTGTGTGTGTTTGTGTGAGACACAACATGCGGCCAAGGCGAATATCCTTCAAAAGGCAAATACAGCGTGCAAGGCCAAAAAGTGGGCGATGACATTGAAGCAGGGATTCCTACTTTGCCGCCTTGATTCACTTTCAACTTACCGCGTCACTGGCATATTCTTGTCCACATCGATGAGATTGCCGTAGTGGGACAATTGTTTCATGCGTTCCAGAGGCTCCACAATTCCCATATTCATATTGTTCACGGCCTTGGACATTTTATTTGTTAGTTTTTTTTTTTTGTTGCTTTTGCTTTTGCTAGCTGAATCTGTTGCGTTCTCTCTGCGCACCTGCCGTTTTCGCTTCAATCTCTTCTCACGTGTGATTTCATCTGTGTCGCCTTGCTCAAAGATTAGGAGTATCGTTGTAGTTTTTTTTTATTGTGGCTATTTGGTAACAATTGTAAACGAACTACTTATTACGCAGGTGGTGGCTGAGGTGGCGTCGCTTCAACACTGCCTGCCACAACAGCTGTTCGCTCGACATCATTGTAAATGCTTCTAACAGCTGATCTAACAGCGTTAACAAAGCATCGATAAGTTTGATATTATCGATGCCTCGCTCTTGCGCACGTTAACGCAATTTTGAGCTGACTGTTGGCATTTCAAATTGCATACCTACATTTATTAATCTGCGACTGTTCAATCCTTATCGTTGCAAAAATATAGCTACGATAATCTTCATAAATCTTGCTATCAGTTCGTATTTTTAAAGACCCCACTCGAGCAAATTTTTGCTGGCGTAGTCTTCTAATTCAGTTAGCGAGCCTGGCTGCGGCCAGAAGTGTTAGGAGCTGAGCAGTTTTTGGGAAATTTCAAAAGTAAGTAAAAATTATTTTATCTAATTCTACAACTAGAGAAATACATTGTAAGCAAATTTAATTTTGCCGACCTTTTCTAAATAAGTTTTTGTGTTGTGACTGTAATCTTCAGTGGTTCAAAGTGCTCAGATTGGCCTTAAGTTAATCTTCAGCGTTAAAAGAATTATTCGATAAGTTATCAATGGGTTATTTGAAAAAACAAAATATTTATGGCAAATTAGAGATAGATAGCAAGAAAGAGAGACTGAAAGAGAAAGAGAGATAGATTAACTGATCTCCTTATGCGCACAATGGACTCAGACTCAGAGTCAGTGATAATGCAAATAAGCAATTGAACACATGATGGCATGAATGAATGACTAACTGAGCGTTGTATAGCAATCAGTGCAAAGCAATATACAAAAAAGACAAAAGCGTGCCGAACTGAGTTGAGCTGAGCTCAGCTTAGAGACAGAGAGAGGCACGAGAGAGAGCGCTCTTCCATCTTGTGGTCAGCCTAGCAAGTGGCCAAACCCAAAGCCGTCGTGCCTGAGCAGTTGAGTGCCAACTTGGGCGCATAGCGGGCGTCATTTACAAAATCACCAGCGACGCAGCTTCGAATCGAAATTCGAATTTGGTTTCAGTTTCGTTTTAGTTGCTTTTTTTTGTGGATTTTCTTTGGCATTATTTGTTGTGCCATTTACATGGGAATTTGCGGAGGGGGGCAAAGTCTCTTCTTGTTTTGTGTGTGTGAGATAAATATCTACATCGATGCGGCTGGTTTTGAAATTTGTTTCGCATTTGAAACGCAAGCAATTTCGCAAGCGAGCGTTGACTGATTGAAGGAAATATATATAAAAAAAGAAAAATTATTACACATTTTTTACGTGTTTTTAGCGCTAATCGCGATAATTTTCTGCCATAATTTAGTTAATTAATTGAAGGGGCCTGCGTGAGATAAATTTTTTAATGCAACAATGAACAAATCCATAAAATTCGAAATGAATTCATTGCTGGTCGGCAATTCGCCACATTAATAACTTAAGGCGCTAATAAAATAAAATAAAATAATTTGGTGAAACATATCCATTGCAAAAAGTGCCAAGGCAAAGGAGCTCATTGCGTAAGCATACAAAACCAAAAAAAAGAAATAAATAATAATAAATAAGTTTAACCTCGAAAACGAAACGCGAAAGTGGCAGAAATCGTGGGGATCATAAAAAGTAAAAAGTGTATGAAAAGGCTCATCAGCAAATAAAAATCACCCATATGAACCGAAATCTTCTGTAATTTGCTCAATTGGATGACAGCGGCGACGCTGACACCGTATACAGCGGCCAGCCAGGGCCAGTCCGAGCAGCGTGTATCCAAGAGATACATTTGAATCTTTTGTAAGTGGCCTGCACACAATGGTGCCGAGTGCTAAGCACAACACAAAAAAAAAAAACAACATGAAAAAGTAATCAGAAATTGACCGAATTAAAATCAGATAAAACACAATTTCAATTTGAATAAATTCGGCATAAACAATATAAAAGCTACTCAAAACCAAAATGCTCAAGCATCAATCAAATGTACAGCAAAATATAAATTAAAATAAAAACACGTAATTTCTGATGAGCTTATACGAGCAAAAACTGAATAATTATTTCGTGAATTAAAAGTCCGAACTTGTATCCATATATCTGTATCTGTATCTGTGTATCTGCGTGATGGCCCTGCAGCTGTTATCGTTGTCTCTCCACTTGTTGTGCCCTCAACCCATTAAAAAAAATCATGGGAAAATGGGTATAATAAAGTTGTGCATGAGTATGTAACAAGCGGAAGGAAGCATCTTCGATCGTAAATTATACATATTGTTGATCAACAACAACGGCAAGCCCAACTCAGAGACTATAAGAGCTATAGACTTCAAATTTGGAATATAAGTTCATATTTACCAGAGGCAGCTCAAGTTTATTTCTACTACTAAAAGCTGTGCGGCAGGGTATCTACTAGTCGAGCTGTCTTCAATTGATACCCACTTTTATATATTAATGATCAAAATTTAAGATCAAATAAGAAACTCAATTATTTGTTTACCAAAACATATTTTCATTTTTTTTTTATTTAAAATCTATGCAGCAGGGTATCCTATAGTCGAGCTCACTCAACTAGTGAATTTTTACTTGTTTTTTTGTTTGTTTTGGGCTTGCTTATTTGGACTTCAGCTGTTAGTTGGGCCTGTGAGCAATGCAAATCCCGCATACGAGTATAAGTATTTTGTGTGTATTTATTTCATTTTCGTTTTCAATGTCAGCCCGTAAACTGAATTATGCAAAGCGCACGACAATCTCAACTGTCGATTGGCCGCCGAGCCTTCAGTTCAACATACAAAACAATTACTCACTCTTCGACTCGATTTGGCGCATTGCCACGAAAAAAAGGTTCTTTTTTTTTAAGACGTGGCCCGCATGCGTGAAGGGGGGTAATAAGTGCATATCAAATGCATGAACAAATCTGGTGTAGGGCGGGAGGGGGAGGGGGGCGCGAGGGGCGTAAAAACCCAACTACTTTTGATTTTCGTGTGAATATTGGCCCCTGGCCAGAAGCAGCTTCATGTTGTAGTAGCCTCAGCCCGAGTTTCGCAAGCTGATAAAAACCGGTTCCAATAACAGGCAACGAGCTCTTCAGCTGATAACAGAACAACAACAAAGAGCAGCGATTTGTTGTTGTTGCTGTTGTTGTTGTCCTCAGCTTTTGTCTTTTGTCTTGCATTGTAATACGCACTTCTCTTTATTCATTGATGCAACTGCTCGAGGCCGCAATAAATTAGCATTCGTCGTTGGCCGTCGACCGTTTTATCCATAAATTCATCCATAGATACATAGATATATAGATACATAGATACACAGATACATAGATAACTAGATACATAACTACATTTGCATAGATACATATCTATTGCTGCTTTGTAGGGCTTTCTTGGCATTTGATTTGATTGTTTAACGATATGCAATAATTTGTCCATATTTGCAAATTACTTAAATGCGTTTGATTGATTGACATCCAGTTGGCAAATTGCTGATTTGAGCGATAAGTCTTAATTTTTGTTATTGTTTAATAATCTAATCGACAATGTGAAATAATGTGCATGTAGATTAAGCACTTTACATATTACTTATTATTACGTTGCTAATTATTTATATCACCAAAAGACTTCAGTATTTTTAGCGACTGCAAGGAGTAGAATTGTGAATTGTGAATAAATTTAACTGAATTTAATTAGGTAAAATTTGGTATATTATGGGCTTAGATTAAAAAAATGCTTAATTAAGCTTTTAATGTACAAAGTTTAAGCAACTTTACGTACAATTTATACTCATAGTAATAAAAACAAATCATTTTAACTCAAAGTTTCCACGAGACGAATTTATTTTGAACTCGAACCAAATTAATTAGTTTTAAAGTTCATATTTTGGTTGCTTATACAGAAAATTAATGAAATGATCTCAATTATTAATATTATTATTTATCTTAATTATGTGAGTTTATCATATTTTCTATCTGCAACTAAAAGTTGCATGTAATCAAGTTAAAGGATACATTTTACAATCCTTAAAAAACACTTTGCTTCTATCAAATTTTGGTTGCCACAAATTGTGTTTTTTTTTTTTAGAGAAGTTTCACTGTAGTTTTTTTTAATTGGTCAATTCTCTTTTTCAGTTAACTGGTTTTTGTCATAGCTGCGTGTGTTTAGGAACAAGGATGGCTAATTGGAAATATTGCTTAGTCACGCTGTTCGCACTTGGCGCCCTGTGCAGCTTGGCCGGCGCCTATAAGGTGGGCGTGGGACGTGCGGACATAACGGGACCTTCAGTGGAAATTAATTTCGTAAGTGCAACGCTCAACTGAAACTGAACTCAATTGTTTCAATTGTCAAATTGTGTGTCATTTGATAGATGGGCTATGCGAACATCAAGCAGGTTGGACGTGGTCTCCATACGCGCACCTTTGCGCGTGCCTTTGTTGTGGAGGATGAGAAGGGCAACCGGGTGGCATTCGTGAGTGCCGACTGTGGCATGATGGGCTATGGCCTGAAGCGGGAGGTGGTGAAGCGTTTGCAGGCACGATATGGCAACATATACAACACGGAGAACGTTGCCATCAGTGGCACCCACACCCATGGAGCACCGGGCGGTTTCCTAATGCATTTGCTCTACGACATATCCATTCTGGGCTTTGTGCCGCAAACCTTTGAAGTGATGGCCGAGGGAATATATTCGGTAAGCTATAAAACGATTGGACTGAAATCGATACATTTTTATGTATTTATAATAATTTATATATGCATATGTAGGTCATAGTTCATGAGAAGAGTTTATTACTATCGCTATTAATTTTCTTGCAGGCCATTAAACGCGCCACGCATAATATGGTGGATGGTCGCATCTATTTCTCGAAGACGACGCTGCTCAACGTGAACATCAATCGCTCACCGTCATCGTATCTGCGCAATCCGGAGGAGGAGCGTGCGCAGTACGATCACGATACGGACAAGACACTGGCCCAGCTGAGATTCGTGGATAACGAGAACAATCTGCTGGGCGCCTTCAATTGGTATGCGGTGCACGCGACCTCGATGAACAACACCAACAAGCTGGTCACCAGCGATAACATGGGCTATGCGGCACTGCTGCTGGAGAAGGAGTTCAATCCCAACAAGATGCCCGGCAAGGGCAAATTTGTGGGCTCGTTTTGCTCCTCCAATTTGGGTGATGTTTCACCCAACATTATGGGTCCCAAGTGCTCAATTTCGGGCAACGATTGCGACATACTCACCTCCCACTGTCCCTCCGGCGAGGGTGATTGCTTTGCCTCCGGTCCTGGTCGAGATATATTCGAGAGCACCCAGATCATTGGGCAGCGTTTGGCAGATGGCGCTCTCAGTCTGCTCAACGAGCAGAGCCAGGAGTCGACGGCTCGCGAGGTGACTGGCGATGTGCGCTTCATCCATCAGTTTGTCGATATGCCCAAGTATAATGGCAGCACCTACAATCCACTCTCCCGCAAGCTGGACAAGATCAGGGGCTGCCAGCCTGCGATGGGTTACAGTTTCGCTGCTGGCACCACCGATGGCCCTGGCGCCTTTAGCTTCGAGCAGGGCACCACCACCGACAATGCCATGTGGAACTTTGTACGCGACTTTATCGTACCGCCCACCCAAGAGGATATCAAGTGCCACGAGCCAAAGCCTATACTCCTTGCCACTGGTCGAGTAAGTAATATTGTAAGAAGCTTAGTTTTTAAAGAAAGATTTTGATAGAATTTGAATTGTGTCATCAAATTGATATATAATAATAACAATAATATTTCAAGAACGTGAGAAAATCGTTCATTAAATGTGACTAAAGGATATTTCCAACGATATGCGAATACGTTTCTATATTTATCCTAAGAGTACTAGGAGATGGCTTGGTACCCTACCTAGAAACAAACCCTTACAAATAGATTATATTTTATATAGATTAATTGAAATATTATCTTCTTTTCAGGCAACTTTCCCGTACGAATGGCAGCCAAAAATTGTATCCAATCAAATCTTGAAGATCGGCGATATTCTCATTGCTGCAGTTCCATGTGAATTCACAACAATGGCCGGTCGTCGTTTGCGCAATCAGATGCGAGCTGCTGCCTCAGCAGCTGGTGGCATCGACATGGAGGTCATCATTGCCGGCCTGACCAACATCTACTCCAGCTACACAACTACCCCGGAGGAGTATCAGGCGCAGCGCTATGAGGCTGCCTCCACCATATTCGGTCCACACACGCACACCATATACATGGACATTTTCGAGCATTTGACGAAGGCACTGATGCGCAACGAGACTGTGGATGCTGGTCCCAGTCCACCCTATATGAACGATGTCATGTTGTCATTGAACACTGGAGTGCTCTTCGATGGCCATCCCATTGGCACGGAATTTGGCAATGTGAAGACGCAGCCCAAAAATCAATATGGCATCAATGACACCGTCAGAGCCACGTTCATTTCGGGCAATCCGCGTAATAATCTTTTCACAGAGAAGACCTATTTTTCCGTTGAGCGTAAGATCAACGAGGATCGCTGGAAGATCACCTATACGGATGCAAGCTGGGACACCAGGTGAGCACTACAACCAACTACCAACTATAAAGCATGGAGTCCAATTTTCTATTTTTGCAGAATGATCTGGCATCGAACGAATACAATTCTAGGCTTCAGCGAACTGGAAATCGTTTGGAACATCAGTCCGCAAACTCTGCCCGGAGAATATCGCATTCGTCATTCGGGTGAATACAAGTACATTCTCGGTGGCAAATATCCGTACGAGGGTTTGACGCACTCCTTCACTGTCACTGAGGATTAGCGTGCTGCATGAGCAGCCGAAACAAATCCACGTATTTATTTACCATTCAGGAATGATGAGGAAAAGCTTTATTTTTAAAACCCAAATAAAATGAATGCCAAATTTGTTAGAACTTAAATAAAACCATTAAGGAATACTACAATCCACATACGTGTTATATCAAATAACCAATTTATCAGTGCAATTTGAATTGCCCGCCAGCCGCAACAGCTGTTCCAATACAATCCACAGCCCACTTACCTACTTGCTTTGCTCTGAATGTGGATTGCATGTGTATTTTTAGCTCTCTCAAGCTCGCGTAACGAAAAAAGGAGAACATGTTTTCTTGCTCTCCGTCGCTCTCGCTCTATCACTCGCTCTGTCTGTTTGTGGCTCTCATATGTAAATGTATCTGCTGGCGGCTAATGCGGCAATAACATCAGTTTCAGTTCCATTCTGTGGTGCTGAGCGCGCGGACGCAGTACAGACGTGGTCCAAACCAGCAGTCACAAGCGAATAAGCGAGACAAAAAGCAATCGAAAATCAGGACTGCCTAAATATCTTTCGTGTGTGTTTGTTTGTTTGTCGTTAGTGTGTGTGTGTGTAAATACTTTATTTCTTGTGTTAGATTTAACGAACTTGCATACGTAAATTTGCAACTCAATTGGGCCGGAAGAATTGTTGAACTCCACTCAGCTGCGGGCAAGAAACCCGATAAACTGTAAACAAAAGGTGAAAAGAAAACAATAACAGACGCAATAAGAAGAAGAAGAAGAGAAGAAACGCCCACACTTGACGCTTAAGGGCAACAAGTTCCTACCGAAAGAGCGACAAGGTAAGTGCCTGGAACTGAGTGATCAGAAAGTGACGTATTTCATGCGATCGACCCTTGTTGTTAGTGTCAGTCTTGGTCTCGATTATTTGTGCAGCTTCCGTCCTGTATTGATAAGACTTGAGTCTAGTCCATCTAGTCTCTCTTTGCCTTGCCTTGATTAAATGTGGGACAGCACAAAATAGAATTTCGTTTTGATAAGAAAGAAATTTCTAGTTCGGGCGACGTCATAATACATACAAATGTCTAAACTTAGTTCACTTCTATTATTCTCTGTGCATTCTTCTCAATTTTGTCGCTCTCGTTGCTGCTGTTGTTGCTGACCGCACACACATGTGTGTAGTTTCAATTGAAACCATCATCAATGTTTCCCGCCGGGTTGCGCGATAAGTAAACGTTGCCCGAGGGTAAAGGCAAGGGGCGGGGCAAAGGGAATCAATCGTACGCAGCCTCCTCCAGTCACGTAGTCAATTTTGTTGCTGCGTTTGTTTTGGTTCGCTTTTTTCTCGTTGGTTTTGCTTTTGCTTTTGGCCCGCACTTCGTTTGTTGTTTGTGTTCCGTGTTTCGTATTCATTGGAAAGCAACCCCTAAATATGTTTGTAATGGTTGCACGACTGGAACTGGAACGCACAGAACGCGTTGCCAACTACCACAAAAAATGTATTCTCGTCGCCTATTCAAAATTCAAATTGAGCGCTTCGTTTGCCATACACGATTCAAATTCGAATCTGTTTCTATACTTATCGGATCGTTAAGATAGCAACTCATAATTATTATAAATACAAAAACACTCTGCCAATTTTATGACTGTAAATATCATTTATAAACAGCAATTTGTTGCAATTTATTAATTTTAATAATTGACACTCGTTTGATGTTTTTTTTTTTTCGAAGTGGATTCCGCAATGGTTGATGCTAATGTGAAATGCGCACCCCTTGCCAGTTGGGCCAATAAGTCAACTTACGAAACCGGTCTCAAAATGTGTGCAACTTCAATTGTTTATTTATAAAGCGCACTCGAGCTCGGACAATTTTGCTTTTTTTTTTTGTTTGCTGTTTACTCATTTCAGTTCAATGTTTAAATAACCTGCGGCAAGAGACACTCTTCTTCTTTTTGTTTAAAGCAGAAACGAAAGCAACTCAAAATGAAATCAAAACTAAATCAAATCAAATGAAAGCAAATGAAATGAAAGTGTTGCCCTAATTGCTGCTTGCCCCCTTAAAAAAAAATACAACTTCCTTGCAAGTGGCACTCCATTTCAACATTGCTCTTCCATTTTCATTTTCATTTCTATTTCAAATTCCACTTCCATTTTCAATGTCCACGGAAATCACAGTTGTTTGTTGTGTAATTAGTTGCAGTTTTTTTTTGTTGCTATTTTTTTGGTTTGTTTCTCTCGCCAAAGTTGGCAACTGCGTTTATTGGCAGTTAACTTGACGCATCTTTTTTTCTATGCTTTTGCTGAGTTATTTTTAACCGGTTAAGATGCGATTGTCAATCGGGCAGATGCTGCCGTTTATGTTTACCGCTTTCAAGGTGAATCGCTTAGCAATGTAAAATTTATGCACATCTCTGTTTATCTGTATATATAATACAAATATGTACAATGCCTGTGTAACACTGTCATTCGCAATTTGCAAACTTGTTTGTACCGGATCGCGTCCCGCTGTAAAATGTTGAAAAATTCTCAATGTGGCAGATATTTTTCGCATTGAGTTGGGTTCAGGTTCAAGATGACAGGCTCACAAGTTATGGCAATTAAATATACGCCAAACAAATCGAAAAGTTTGTCAGTTAAAGCATTATCTCAAAATGATCAAATGGCAAAACTTGGCAACAAATTTGGCATTGGAATCAGTGTTGCCCAACTTCTCGAAATGACAGCCAAATTGATGCTGGTGCCACAACACGGCGCATCTAACAAGCATATCAAATTTAATTTTCGAAATTACCGAAACTGCTGTCAATTGCGATTCTAATTATGCACAACCCAACGAAACAGCTACAAACGGCATAAGGTCAGCTTGTAGCACCCGAGAGAGCTTTGGGCTGCCATTTAAAGCCGTCGAGATCGTGTGGCATTAACTGAGAAAGACAAAAGACGCTACTCTCAAATGCCAACAATAAACACTGTTGTCGCTGTTGGCGCACCAAAATTGAACGCCACATAAATGTCAGCAGCTACTGTTTGCTGACTTATGAATTGGCAGGCTATAGCTGTTGCCACATGGCAACATTTGCACCTGATTAATGCTGCTTCTTACACTCTGAAAATAGAAATTGCTCCGAATGTGGAAAATCACCATATTTTTGGTTAAGTCACCTTATTATGCAGAGAGTGAATTTCTAAAACGGATTAATAATTTCTGAATTGAAGAAAGGATTTCTGTCTAAAAATAGGTCTTTGCTTTTGTACTTTTTAGAAATATTTTGCATTACTAGCGAATATATATCTTATCAATTGAAATGTTTAACACTTTTTTTTTCTAAGTGTAGCAAAATGGAAATTGTCTGGTTGCCAACATGTGCATATAAAGAGACTAATGTTTAATGCTTGCCTGACAGGTGCCTTCAAATTGGTTGTCAGGCTGGCCAGGAAACAGGGGGAAACAGCAGGCAGAGCAAACGTTTGTTGTCTGTTTATGATAAGAGTTTTGACAGAGTCATGTGTTCGGTGTGCCACTCAACTTAACTAAAGCATGCCACATAAATAGTACCAGTTAAGGGTTACAAGTTACGGTCAGGTTTATGCTTACGGTTACTTTTACTGTGCTTTGGACACACTAAACCCAGCAGTTTTACTGCAGCAGCTGCAGTTCGCATGCCAAACTATTGCAAATTCGAGCTGACTAGGCAGTGTTGGGCACTCGCTTCATTTGGCTAATGAGCTTGCTCAGCACTTTGCACAAAGAAAATACATAGCCAAAACCAGAAGTATTTCATAACTTAATTGCCACAAAGCGAAAGTCAAAAGCAGAGCCAAAAAAAGGCACAATTAAATTGAGAATTGGCAGCAAACGCAGAAGCAACGTAGGAAGAAGCAACCAAAGTTGCTGCATTTTAGTTAGTTGCATAAGCCGAAGTATTGGCAAAGCAGAGAATAACAACAACAACAATTTGAGTTGCAACTATATTAGCACGCAAGCGAATTTGCTGAGGCAAGGCTAAATATATGCCATTTGAGGCTGGGCAAATGCAATTTGATATTGTTGTTGCAACTTAATTCCACAATAACGTTACATTTAAATAATAATAATGCAATATTTGTTGTCCAACTCAATTTGTGGCAAACCGAATTGGTTTGCCTTATTGAAGGTTTCGCTTTGATTACACACAACATGAAATGTTGACAAATTAAATTATTATAAATTCTGAACAAATATGAAATCAAAGCAATAGTAAATATTTAGTAGTTTGAATGAACAAAGTGGGAATGATGGCACAGAATATTCAAAAAGCAAATGCATAAATCAAAAATAATATGATTTTGTTTTTAATATGTTTCGAACAACAAGCATTTATGCACACTTTATGGCTCTTGAGTTGTGACATATTTGTTTTTATGTTTTGCGCATTTTATTTGCATACTCGACTTTCATCGACTGCACACTGTTTGAATACGAAAACATTTTGTTGTTCTTGTTTTTATTGGTTTTGTGCAATGTCCGTCAAGCCGTCATGTCCGGCCGTCAGTCCGTCAGTCTGTTCGTCGTGTATGCAGCTTTCAACGAGACCTTGAAACTTGGAACATATGCTTGTCTATGCCAGATCAAATCGATCATTGCAAATCTAGAAAACCACAATCGAGCTACAGTCACCAAATTTGTTTGTTCTTTCTTCCTGTTCTTTGCCACTTTTTGTCAGCTGATATTATCTTGGTGGCAGAGTATTTCGCAATCGGCTACACCCGGTTGCAATGTTCTCCATTTTTTTTTTCAGTTTTTATTATAACCAATCACACCAGCCTCTATGCTAATTAGCAGTTTGACATTTCAGATCAGCCTCGATTGTACAATTTATTTGTTTTTAATAGCGAATTTATGCGTTTTCGTTTTAAATTTCAATAAAAATTGTGAAAGTACAGCTGAGTAAAATTCTTGCTGCTGCAAACATTAATGTTGCATACCACACATTTAATATTCTGTGCAAAAGTTTTCTTAACAAAAAAAAAAAGAAAATGTAATTGTTGTTTGTTTTTTGCTTGCTTGTTCTTCTCTTGGGAAAAGTTACTGCACATGTACACACATGTGTACAAAAAGGTACAGCATACAAAAAGCGGGCCAAAAGAAAATCACAAGAAATAATAAGAAGAACTCATTAAAAGACGAAAGAAATTCAAAGTTCTGTGGTATCTGCAAACATTTGATGCGGGGAACCCACATATGTTTACACAAAATTTAATTTGCATTTCAATAAATTTGATTGTGTAACGTTCTGACCACAAACTGACCACGGGCCGGGTACCGTTAGAGATTCAAGTGGAAACAATGCGACGCTTGTTCAGACAGCGGCAGTGCAACATCAGCCACGCGTATCTATCAGATATATTTGCATATTCGTTGACCCAAAAGTTCTTTGAACTCAATTTCATAGTTGTCGTCAAGCGTGCTGCAATCGAAACTTATCTAAAAAAAATCAAAAAACATCAAATTCGATTGTTGTCATTGAGTGTTTGTCATTGTTCACCAAACAAAAAAAAAACTAACGTTTGATTTCCTCGTTTTTGTTTTTGTTGGCGCCCCGTTTCCTTATCAGCATCCTAAATCGATAGAGAACTCGAATTTGAAGCTAAACCGGTTAAAAATTAAGCGCATTTTGGGGCCTTATTAACGTGTTGGGACGAATAAATTAAAATATTTCAAATGTATGTAGAGAAATGGAAAATGTCGAAATGTCGATTTTTGTCAGCATGGTCAAAGTTTGACCTACAAAATGAAAAATGACGCATTTCAATTTAAAGCTTTGCTTGGGAAAATCAGTGTCGAGTTTGGAACTGTACTCAGATGGGAATTTTGAAAAAATCAACTTGGTTTCAGTTTATGAATACATTTGAATACAGAAGCACAAAATGCACAATTTCACACAAATGAATTGTATAAGTATCATCTACAGATGAGGTGCGGCAGCCATAAAAATAATGTTGTCTTTATTATAGCCTGAACCATTAAATATTGAGAAAAAGTGTATAACCATGTTGAAGGGTATGCCACAGGCAGAATGAGGCATGTCCGACTGCATAAGGAATATGTTCTTGACAGCATCGACAGGCGTCCAACTCAGGGGAATATTAGAGCTAGAGAATCTATGTTCTTGCACACCATAAGCAGCTCTAGTTTTTTGTTTTTATTTATATATACGAATATCGATTTTAACCGATTTCCGATAGAAATAAATGACAAAATGACTCAAGGAGCCTATAGCCTATGAGAAGTACAGAACAAACTACTATCCCCAAGTCTCCTAAGTATTTAAAAGCAGAGTATCTGGCAGTCGAGCTGTCTTGACTAGATCATTCTAAATTGCGTTTTAAGCTATATAATAAACGAGATATTGTGTGTGTGTGTGTGTGTGTGTGTTGTTGTTGAGTAGTGTGCGTTCTGTGTTTGCTGTGTGTGGTCTTTGGTGTGTGTGTGTGGTGTGTGTGACCAAATACGTAACAATTTTAGCAAATTAATTAGGCGTCATTTGCAATGCATCGTGTGTCCCTGTGAGCAGGCAAGCGAAAGATCCTGTCAAGGGAATTCCAACCACAGGCAAAATCAATCGATATGCGACTTGAAAACACATTTAACTTTAAGATTCGAATCCAGTGATGAGGTGTTTGTGGCTAATCAACTAATTACCACCAGTCTTGAGGCGGGACTTTGCCATTAAAAGGCCATCAAACTTGCGCTAATGAAATGTTATATCTAATTATTAATTAATTATATATAATTATAATAATTATAAATTAATTATCAATGTTTTTGGAATCGTGTACAGTTTGTCTGGCGCGGTCATTTAATTAATTCTTAAAATCAGTTTGACATTATTCGGATTCACAAAATCGACCATCTATAAATCAAGTGGTCAACTCCAGTTTCAATTTCTTTGCTGATTAGATATGCATTATTCAATATGATGGATGTGTGCATATATATATATATATCTAAAGGGTGTTTCATTGTCATCTCCAATATGCCAAGCAATTTTATTACTTTTGCCTTTATTTTGTTGCTTGTTACGACAAGGAGCAATAAACTGAATGTCATAAAACAAAATCGTTCTATGGCTACCCATACTAAAAAAGAACTCATTAAAATAAATTGGGGTTCCGAGTTCTGAATTATATAATTCGAGTGGTTTATTTCAAGCCCATTGTGCTTTAAGACTTTAAAATTACAGAAGCATATTAATCGGAACGAAAGCCGATTTCGAGTTCACTGAATTTACACTCAACACACCCACACACCCACACACGGACACACACACACACATACTCACACATGTAAGCCAGCTTGTTTGAACTGCTTTCTGTGGGATTTAATGCAAAATCGATATGGCCAAATTATTACCTACACAGTAGGTTCAGGGCAAGTGACTGTGAGGAGGGAGTCAATTAGCAATGCATGTTGCACAATTGACTCATTGTCTGCACTACGAACTCAGGTCCTTGTGGAGCCACTCGCATTGAGTGCAATTGAAACTGATTTAACCATAACTGTTCCTTGTTTAATTTGTCTTTGCAGGGCCCATCATGTCGTCCTTGCTGCGTCTGCAGTCGGCGCTCGGCTTCCTTGTGCTCGTCCTGGCGTGCGTTCAGGTGCGCGGGGAGCTGTACACAGCGCTGGCGGAGATGGAGGAACTGTTTGAGACTGAATCCGTATTGATAAGCAATTTAGAGGGCTACCTACGCGTACAGGAGGATAAGCTTACCTATCTCAAAAAGTAAGTACACTGCAAAAAAAATATATAAGGTATCTTTGTAACATTACCAGATCAATATATACGTGTGAACTATAAATTTCGTTTACGGTCTCAATCGGAAATCGATATTTATCGATATTTGCGAGGTGTGGGAAGTTATCGATAAAGTGAAACAAACGTGATCTGGGAATGGTATGCGAGAAGTTATATTCAACATTTGATGTACTTTGTGAAACTTTTTCCATATGCTTATTCAAATGAGCAGCTAGTTGAAAGGGGACGGGGGGCAGGTGAGACTGTAATGTACTCGGTGGCATGCTCATAATTATGGTGGCTGTCAGCGTATATTGGCCACGTGCGTGTGGCAGCTGTTGCATCTGCAGATACACGCAGATAAACGTGAGCGGACATGCATTGTCTTTTATATCTATGCGGCGCCAGGCAACACACATTGCGCGTTATTTACATTTACCTGGCATATCTTAAGCTACCCCTAGCAAACAGCACCCTATATACACAGATGTATATTTATGTATTTATATATATATATATATATATATATATATACTTGAGCTGCTTGCAGCGGAAGGACGTAGATGCAGGATAAAAGACGCAACGGATGCGGTAAGGTAACTCCCCTAATAAAATGTGCCAACAGCCAGCAAAAAGGAGCCAAGCAGGATCTATCTTATTTACTTGTACTCTCTCCCTCTCTCTCTCTCTCTCTCTCTCTCTCTCTCTCTCTTTCCCTCCTCTGTCACTCCTCTCTCGCTCCCTTTGCGTCTGGTTTGTCACAATAAGCGAAGGACAGTGCTCTGATCCTTACAACAGCTGACAGCTGTTTGATATTTGCCACTCCAGTCTCCATTGTCTGGTCGCATCCTTGCATCTCTCGCTTGACACGCTGCTCATTGCAGCCGAATGTGGCGCGTGCCATTAGCTGCCGTTTCTGCGCTGCCATCTCTAATTAAAAGTTAATGTCGACTTAAGTTTTCCACTTAGCAGCGAGGCCAACATTTGCCCACAACTACTGCTGCCCAAGGCCGTGCAGCCAAAAATGATTCAGATCAATCGCTGTGACTGTGTGTATCCTTTGGCTCTCTGAGCTCCAGTCACATGGCAATGCATAAATTTCACAGCGGCCTAGCCTCAGAAGTTGTCATCCGACTGCGTCAAAGTTGATTTGATTCCAGCTTGTGGTGCTTTTCGCCTTGTGGCACTCACAGAACGCTGCGACAAAATCCAATTAAGTTGGCCAGCATAGACAGCATAGACATAGGCGCAGACAAACCCAATAAACTCAATCACCCACACTCACACACTCTCTCACACACTCTCACACACACACTTACACACACACTTACACACACACTTACACACACACTCACACACCACACACAAAGCCACACTCAGCTCATAAACGCAAAGAGAGCTCGCGAGGGAGGAATCATGTGGCACACACTGTTGACTCCTGATAAGCGCACAGAACAAATGTAACGGTCGCATGAGCCAACGCGTCAAAAGGGGAATGTATTTTATAGAGTGTGTACACTCAGAATAATAAGTGAATGAAGAAAGACGCAAATTTCGTTTTTAGAAATGCACTTTTTGAAAAATAAAGTGAGCTGCACTTGGCTGCACTGCTAAAAGTACAGCGATTGCGCATATTTTTCTTGCAATATTTTATTTGAGTGTAAGTACGCGTTTTTCGGAGTGTACAAAGCATTAACTATATACTCTTAGTGTGAGGGCATTGCCGTCACCTATTTCGCTGTTATGAGTTTGGTAAATATATAGAAATCCAAAAACGCTGATAAAACAAATGCCGGCTGCGATAGCCAAAAATTCGTTTCAACCCTCATGAGCAGCAGCAGGGGCAGCAGCAGCAGCAACAACAACAACAAAGGCAGCAGCAGCAGCAGCAGGCGGAACAGGAGCAGATGTTTCTAGCAGAAACGGAACGCGCCAAACGTCGCCTGTCGCTTGCTGTTGTTGTTATTATGGTTGTTGTTGTTGTTGTTGCTGTCTTGAGCTCAATTATTGTGTGCATTTAAAATGTGTATGTATATAAATATACAAGCCAAGTATATATGATGGTTAAAAGGAGGGGTCACAGCAACAACGCACGCATCGCTGCCGCTGCCACCGATCCACTCGGCTGCGCGCCGGCGCAGGAAATTGCAAGTCGAGCAGCGAGCAAACCCAGCAGTTCAGTCGAGATCCAATTGTCGTGCCGAGCAGATCGGTCGATCATCAGAGGAACGTGATCGAGAACGTGACGGTAAAGAATATTTCTAATCACAAGTTTGAAGTTGTTCAAGTACAGTGCGGCCATGTCCAAGCACAATTATACGAATCCGGCGTTTTGCCAGAACAGCGAGTTCTATCCGCTGCCCTCCAACTCGAGCTCGAGCTCGAGTCGCGTCGAGTCGATTTACAATCGCAGCCTGCAGCTGAACTTTAGTCCGGTGTCGGTGTCGCCCTGTCGCGATCCGCGCGAGGGTCCGCTCCGCATGCAGCGTAGCATGTCGACGCGTTCGGTGACGCGTAAACAGTACCAGCAACAGCAGCAGCAGCAGCAGCAGCAACAGCAACAGCAACAGCTGCAACATCAACAGCAACATCTACAACAACAGCAGTCGTCTAGTGGTCGCTATGCTTTGGTGCCGCTGGAGGAGCTGGGCAGCGTGGCCAGTCGCTATGCCATTGTGCCGGGCCAGGCTGCACAGCGCTTGGCCCGCTCACAGGATAATCTAGATCGTTATGGATCACGGCACGGCCTACAGTCGGATGAGGAGCCTCACTCGTTTCACGAGGAACCACAGCAGCAGCAGCATCTGCCGGAGACTCAATTTGCCAGTTTGCCGCCTACGTTGAACGCAGTACCGGCAAAGCCGTCGCCAAAGATCAAACACGCCTTCTCTAGTGATTTTGGCAGCAAAACGTTTCTCATTGTGGACAAGAATAGTAATCAGCGCTATCAGATGGTGCCCACCGCCGAGGATGAGGAACTGGTCGATGACAATCAGGAGATCATTCAGATGCACAATGGACGCGCTCATCGTTATGCGGTCATACCCACCGAGGCGGATGACGATGAACTGGCCGATGAATCATCGCTGGCCCAGCAGGAGACCTGCCTCAGTCACACGGAGCTCAGTCAACAGTTCGGCATGCAGCAGCGTACATCGACCCCGCAGCAGCAGCAGCGTAACGCTGCAGCTGCCACACGGGCGTTGCACGAGCTGCTGTCGACGCCGCGCAAAATGCAACCACCACCGCGTCTCGCACACTCCACGCCCCGCAATGCCGCTCACCACGAGCAACTGCAGCGCGAGCGTCGCCTGCAGCTCTACCAGAGTCAGCAGTACATCAACATGAATCAGCAGGCAATGGCGACGTCGACGACAACCGTCTCAGTTGCCCCTTCTCCGGCGTTGCCACTGCGTCAGCAGCGACTCTCCCCCCAGCGATTGCATTATGAGACGGTGAAGCCGGCGATGGCAGCAGCAGCTCCACAACAACAACAGTTGGCTATAGTTGATCGCACCATGGCGGTGATTAGTCCACGTGTCCAGGGCCAGGAGCAGGATCTGAGCAGCCAGCTGCATGGCTGCAAGCCGACGGTGAACAACAACGGGTATCCACAGAAACTGGCCAATGCCACCATCACATTGGCAATTGTGTCTCTGATGCTTGTCCTGGGCAGCACCATGAATGCCGGCCTCATCATCTATATGATAGCGCATGTGAGAAAGCCTAATTATCCAATAGATCCTTAGATCCGTGACTCAATTTTTATTTATTCCTGCATTAGTTCGGCAAGTCATTCTACCTGCAGTTTGGACTGGTTGCCTCGTTTTGCGGCATAGGTCTTGGATTTCTTGGCTTTCGCTCGCGACACTGCGAATGGTTGCCAAATCGGAGCTACACCTCCGGCTACATCCTGGTCACCATCTTCTGCCTGTTCAAGTGCTGTGGCTTGCTGCTTATCCTGGTGCTCGATCCGTTTCCAGGACTGCCGCTGCACGATGTCACCACTGGCGTTATATTAGGCCTGTCCACATTCACCATGTTCTTCATTGGCTTGGGCGTCATCGGCAGCCTCTGGTGCTATCGTCCGCCTCCTGATAACCGTGTCAATGTGGTCTAAATGCACTCTGCGTCAATTTTTAGCAGAGTTCTTAATTAGTTTTTTTGGTTTTTAATGTAGTTTTTAGCGTAGTTTACTTTTCAGCGAGCGGCAACCGGTTTCTTAATTAGTTTTTAGTTTTTAGTGTAGTTTTTAGTGTAGTTTTCTTTTCAGCGAGCGGCAACCGGAACGGCTAGGAGACCAAAAAAAGTATTCGTAATTAGTGACGCACTCGAAATTCCAACAGCGAATTTTGTTTTCAAGACTGTAAATATCGTATCGTATCGTATCTGAGTTACACATCGGTTGTAATTAAGTTTAGGGCAATCACTCTTATTGTGTGGCCAAATAAATAATTTATATATTTTTGTTCACCTCTAACATTTAAGTATTGCACACTGAAATAAAGGTACTCTACAAAAGCACTCAATTCAAATATAAAAAAAAGCTGTTTTCTCTGGGTACTCTTCAAATTTATAAGTTGCATATCCTGTACAAATCAAATGCTCAGAAGGAAACATTTTTGAAGTATTTCGGATTAATCTTGCTTAAATTTCATCCCGCTGAATTTTAGGTGCGGATTATTTAATAAATGAAAGTGTATTTTTGCTACAATCTTATAAATCGTTTACTGTCGCTGATCGGTCTAAAACCATCTCTTCCTCTGTCTCTCTCTCTTCATTTTCGCCCAATCTGTTTTTCCCTTTCTCTTTGTATGCGCCCTGCGAGGTCTTTGCCGAACGCCTTGTGACTATCGCTAAATAGGTTACAATAATAACATTCTTCTACAAGTTGTGTCGAATGGAAAATTGGTCAATTAATTGTGAAAAATGGCTTATTGGAAGTGACCTTTCATATTTTTGCTTTCCCTATGCTTTCCAGTTGGTTGTGCAACCCTTATCCCTCTCCTTCCTCTCTCTTTGCCAAAAACCTTATTACTCATAAATAGATTGTGATAATAATATTTTCTTTCACAATGAGCCAATTAAGTGGCTGCTTTCCAGTTGATTGTGCCACCTTTGTCTCTATCTTTTCCTATCTGTCTTTATCTCCTTAACTCTTTCTATCTGTTCTGTGAAGTCTTTGCCATATAACGATATAATGACATTCTACTACAATTTGGGTGGAATGGAAAATGGGAAAAGTGTCTAATTGGAAGTAAACTCTCAAATTCTGCACCTTGCAGCTGCTTTGCAGTTGCAAGTGTGCGCTTCTCAAAATAATGTTTTTGCTTAAATTAATTGAATAAATGTGTAATTTAATACACTTAAGGAACAATCGACCTATAATTATTTTAATAGCCTGTTCTGTGGATTCGAGGCATGTGGTCGATGTGCTCTTGAGCAAAACTTTGTTATTTGTTTTGGTCAAACAGCCTACTCTCTTTAACCACTTGTAACTTAATCAGCACTAGTTCCACAAGTATATGCAAAAGATTACGTAAATTTGTTAACCAACTTTGAACGTGTGTGTAACTTGCAGCAAAATGGACGAATACCAAAGAGAGCATGCGGATGCTGCCAGCGATATAACCGCCTACGTATCGAATCCAATTAATGCCTATCTGCTGACCAAGCGTTTGACCACCGATTGGCGTCAAGTAGAGAATCTGATGCAGCACGAAGTGGGAACGGGTAAGTTGAAGCCTGCTCTCAAACGGTGAACTCTGAACTTTTTTTTGAATCCGATTGAAACTTTTCGTGTTTTTCATTGGTTTTTACTCAACAGATTTTGTGCAGAATCTAACGCAATATCGCTATGTTTTAAAGTTTCCCTCGGACGAGGATCTCAATGGGGCGGCGGTGGCGCTGTTGCGCCTGCAGGACACTTACCAGCTGGACACGTCCAGTGTGGCCCGCGGCAAGCTCAATGGCATCCAGTACAGGTAAGTAAGCGAACAACATACAATGCTGAGCTCAAACTAAGTCGCCACTAAACTTGCCGCTTGGGGCTTGCACTTGAATGCAGCACGGAAATGTCATCGGACGATTGTTTTGAGCTGGGTCGACAGTCGTATGTTAATCGCGACTACTATCATACGGTGCTGTGGATGAATGAAGCCATGTCCCGCATGCTGCAGGAGCAGCACAATCAGACGCAAAGCTTTACCCGTGCCGATGTGCTGGAGTACCTCGCCTTCTCCACCTACAAGGAGGGTGAGTCCTCAATCTAAGTGACCAGTTGTTTTGTGACCATTATGTTTGTGTTTGCATATGTGTGTGGGTGTGGGTGTGGGTGTGGGTGTGTATGTTTACTGCTGTTCTTTGTTGTGTTGTTGCCAAGACCTCGTTTGCATGACACTTTCGAGGCCCCTGCTACTTTCCGCCTGGCTGCTTGTCACTGTCCATTTGGCTGCAGGAAATTGCACTTTGCCAGGTCGTGGGCGTTGTTGGGCAATAGCTTCTTATAGCCAGGTAAGCTGAGCTCTGCTGTACTTAAGCGACCGTGTCGTTAAGTGCGAAAAACTGTTTGGCCATCGTCTGGAGAGCAACGGCAATATTGTGACTGGCTTAGTGTATGTTGCCCACTGAAAATACCCGGAATCACAAAGCTATTACAAGCTACCAGCAAGTGCACATATACGCATACATACACATACCTAACGATAGATATACATGGACACAGTCCGACTCCTAGGGGGTAACTCCAAAGCCACCCCTCTGTCATGCTCAGCTCGACTAAATTGTCACAGTCACTAAAATTGCACGGCACATGTGTCTGTATCTGTATCTGTAACTGTGCTTGTATCTATATCAGTATCTATGTATTTAACGGTATCTATAACGACGCGACCTCGCTTCCCAGAATGCTCTGCTTGGAAATGTGTGGAAATTGTGTGTGCTAAAGTGAAACTAGGTAGTTGTATTTAAATAGCAAAATAAATGTAAATTACTCAAAAATAATTAAATAAATTCCGAAAACTTATTTACTTAGATAATGCTCAGTCAACAAATTGAATAATTCAGTACTTATAAATTGATCTTATAAGTTGTGCATTATATAGGCCCTGCCTAGTGTCAATCTCTTAATCGGCCTGCTCTCTCATTTCGAGCCTGTTTTTATCACAGAGTATCTGGCAGTCGATTCAACATTTTTGCTTTTTCTTCACCTCTGTTCATTTGCGCTGCGTAAAAATGCGACCCTGCAGAATTTATGGGCGGGCTTTGGTGAAACGGAACTGCTGACATTTTGTTGAAAAAGTGAGAAAAGCGTGTACGCCGCCTCGTCCTCCTACTCCTCCTTCGTCTCTTTCCTCTCCATTTTGGCAGCCATGAGGACCATCTGACATACAAAAAAAGAAGGAGAATAAACATCATTGCCATTGACTGTGCAAAGGACACATGTGATAGAAGTGCTGATATTAGCATGCAAAATGCAAATTTAAATACCTAGTCAGACCTTAGTCGAAGCCAGCCTACCAGCTCGATGAAATTAAGCGGTCGCTTAAAGTGTCTGGAAAACTAATTAAGGCAAAGGAAGCAAGGAAGGACCTGCCATTGAGAAACTGCCAAGCCAAGGTCGCAATATATATGGTTGGCACATAAATAATTGCGAATATTCAATGTCCATGCTGAAAGTTTTATAAGAAACCCAGCACGAACAACAAGAGCAAGCAGAACAAAAAAGTTGCCGTTCTTTGAAAAAAGTTTGTCTTTGCGGTTTTACGCTGTCAGTGCACACAAAAAACTTGTTGCTATTTTGCTCCCCATTTTTCCATAAAACGTTCCTTCTAACACTCTGGGGGGCAGTAATTCACTGCAAAAAGTTAACAACAAATATGGAGTAGGAGGGGGCAATATAAATAATTTATGTTGCATTTAACATTTGTTTAGTATCCATGGGAGGAGCAACAGTCAAATGAATACTTAATTTCAGTCAACGCAAAGCCTGCTAATAAAAGTTGCTATTAAATCCTTCATTTGTGTGCCAGGCGCCCGACAAGTGTGTAGAGTGCTATCAAAATGGTTCTTTATTGCTGGGCTCTACTGTACATAGATAGGAACTTTTGATTAAGTGCGAGTTGAGAGTATGGAACAAACTTGTTCAACATTTACGAGTGGAAGCCCTCAACAAAAATAACTGTAGCATACATTTAGGCAGTAAATAATTGAGTCTTTTTTTTCACCTTCACCTCGCCAACGAAATTAAATGGAATGGGACAGGCAACGTGGAAAGCGCACTGACCATGACAAATGAGCTGCTGCAATTGCTGCCGGACCACGAACGGGCCAATGGCAACAAGAAATTCTACGAGAAGGAAATTGCCCATCTGATGGAGCTGGGTAAGATGAAGGGTGATGATGGCTCTGACGAAATGCCCGTTTCTGATCTGGTAAGTAAGAAACTATTATTGCAAGTCATTTCACCTAGCATAGTTACTCAATTCGTAATCCATGGTTAGCATGTGACCAAAAGCGATCCCGGCGTCTTTGACTTGACCGAACGTAAGGCCTACGAAATGCTGTGTCGCGGTGAGCTGAAACCCTCGCCGGCTGAGATTCGTCCACTGCGTTGTCGCTATGTTAACAACAATGTTGACTTTTTGCGCCTTGCGCCGCTCAAGATGGAGGAGGCTTTCATGGATCCCTACATTGTGATCTATCACGACGCCATGTACGACAGCGAGATTGAGGTGCTCAAGCGCATGGCGCGTCCCCGTTTCCGTCGTGCCACCGTTCAAAACTCTGTGACTGGTGCGCTGGAAACGGCCAACTATCGCATCAGCAAGTCCGCCTGGCTGAAGACACGTGAGCATGAAGTTATTGGCACTGTGGTGCAGCGCACAGCCGACATGACTGGCCTCGACATGGACTCCGCGGAGGAGCTGCAAGTGGTCAACTATGGCATTGGTGGTCATTATGAGCCACACTTTGACTTTGCACGGGTACGTACCGAACTTGAAGTTTAGCTTATTCGAAAGTTTTGCTTAAGCATCCCCAATTTGTTTTGCTGTAGCGGGAGGAAAAACTTGCCTTCGAGGGTCTCAATCTTGGCAATCGCATCGCCACCATGCTATTCTATGTAAGTGAAAAGCTGAACAGTTAAATACGAACTCCTTTCTATAATCGATATCTTCGCTTTGCAGATGAGCGACGTGCAGCAAGGTGGCGCCACTGTCTTCACCTCGTTGCGTACGGCTCTGTGGCCCAAAAAGGTTGGTCTACCATAAATTAGTAGTTGCTTTTGTCTTTATTAAATCCTCGTTCACATTTGTAGGGCACGGCGGCATTTTGGATGAATCTGCATCGCTCCGGGGAGGGAGATGTGCGAACGCGACATGCAGCGTGTCCAGTGCTCACAGGCAGCAAATGGGGTAGGTTTCAAAAAACTACAAAGGTTGGATAATTTAGTAAATGAAATCTCATAATTTTTTCAGTTTCCAACAAATGGATACACGAGCGTGGTCAGGAGTTTAGAAGACCCTGCGCTTTGAATGAGGATCATGGTGATTTTGCCATCTAGGAGAATACCCAATCTGGCTGGAATCTCATTTGTCAGCTGCCCAATGTGCTTACTACATCTTCGACTTACTTCTGAGTGCTTGCGAGCCGGAAATCACAATTCTATTCCTATTGTAAATACTCTACCACAGCATAAAAAAATGGAGTCGCGGCTACTGGCACACCACACATTTATTTTCAACTACATACCATGACTTGGCATTACTTTTATTTTAGGCATGCGATTATTGAATTTATGAATTTTTGTACAATATACTATAGACGTAATCTATATTAAAATGAACAAATGATATGCTCAATGAGACTACGAATTCGTTCAATGTTTTACATAAACACAAATTGCATTTTTAATGAGAGCTCTAGGGAAATTAGTAACCTTGTTTATTATGATGTAGAGGTTTTTTCCAGTTGAACACCGCACAGCACAGTCTGGGAACAACTTTGTCCAACATGTCTTGTTCAAAAAGGAAATGGAACACTTAAATTGTTAAATTGTGCTTAAATTGTTTGAGAGATCCAGCTTATTGTTTGCTGAGCGACACAACTGATTAACTCAACGTTTTTTATACATGATTTGCAGCTGGTAGGTGTAGACATTTATCTTTGAGCTCAAAAGGCAAACAAACTGCGAGCGCTGATCTGCTTCAAATTGAAGTGTTTTGGTTTCCAACAGATAGTTGGCCAGAAGGTTCTGAATAAGCCACATTTCATAATGTTGAGTCAAAGCGATTGTACTTATTTGTGCCTGCTGCTGTCTGGTTTCGTTGGCATCCTTGTCAGCGGGGAGTTTTACTCATCCATCGATAAAATGCAAATATTAGGAGAAATGGAGGAATCGCTGGTCAATGCCACACATATCTATTTGGACGAGCAGCAGCAACAGCATCGATTGTTAAGCAGGTATGCAAATATAATAAAAACTGTGACTAAAATTAGTTGATTGAAGTGAATACGTTGACAGTTTCGTGGATCGCATAAGACGTGAACACGAGCAGAGTGAAAAACACTTGGAACAACCGCTGCACGCATTCAGACTGATCAAAAGACTTGTTATAGACTGGAAAGATCTAAGTCATTTACTGGCTATGAATGAGGCAAAAACAAGTGTGTAGTGTTTTCCTTTATACATATCTAGTGCTCATATTCCTTTACGCAACTGCAGATTATCAAAACATGTTGGATGAGATGGCTAAAGTAGAAGTTTTGCCAAATCTAGAGGAACTACAAGGTGCTGTCAAGGGCTTAGTCCGTTTGCAAGGTGTGTATAATTTAACTGCAAGTGACTTGGCCGATGGTAATCTTAATGGCAAAAAAATGGACAGCGCACTACTTTGGCGCGACTGCTTTGAGATTGGCGTACAACTATATGAAATAGCCGAGTACAAAAGAGCTCTGGAGTGGTTAGTTATGGCAGATAAATTGCTCGATGAAGTCCAAGAGGAAAACGTACCCAAAATAGCAACAGAGGTATATGAATATTTGGCACTGACCTATATTGAGTTGGGTGAAAAGGATATAGCACAGGAAACGTTGACAAAGCTGCTGACCTGGAACCCAGCACATCCTACACAACAAATACACGCAGTTCTGGAACAGAGGATGCCCAAGTGTCCCACAAAGAAGGAGGACATTGAATATTTTAGTAACTATGTGCGACTTTGTCAGGGCAAGCGACTGCCAGAGTTGAAAACAAATAAAAGTTCTCCACGATGTTATCTGGACTCTAAGCGACATGCATATTTCAAGCTGTCGCCATTGAAAGTAGAGCAGGTGAACCTCGATCCGGACATAAACATCTACTATGACGTGCTCAATGATGAGCAGATAAATTCAATATTGGAGTTATCTCATAAATTTGTTAGTTTTCGCTCGACTCACAGACAATATGTTATCACCGATATGCGGATTAGCCAACAGGTGTGGCTAGACTACAGCAGCCCCATAATGAGGACTTATCGTAAATTAGTTGGCGCCATTTCCGGTTTCAATATGACTAATATCGAGCATATGCAAGTTGCCAATTATGGTATTGGTGGTCATTACGAACCCCATATCGATTTCATGGGCGAACATCTACCCGAAAGCTATGCAGAGATCGGCGATCGCATGAGTACAACCATGATCTATGTGAGTTTGTACTACTGCAATTTGTCAAGATCTTTATTCATTTTCCAACCAATTTGCAGCTCTCGGATGTGCAGCAGGGAGGCTATACGGTATTTCCCACACAAAATGTATTCGTAAAGCCCATCAAGGGCGCCATGATAATGTGGTATAATGAACTTAGATCGCTTAATGCCGATCCTCGGACCCTTCATGCCGGTTGTCCCATTATTGAGGGCACCAAGCGCAGTAAGTCAAAGTAGAGTGGAGTTACAGACTTTTTAAAATATGATTTGTTTTTGTACTAGTTGGCAACATATGGATTCATTCGACCTATCAGGAGTTCCGGCGACCTTGCACGCTTAATTCCAAAGAGTAAATTTTGTATGAGATAAGAGTTGACAATTAAAGGTGGCAATTAAAGGTGGCAATTAGACTTTGGAATATTTTCGAAAAACTTTGAACTTTCAGAGAAAAAACTGTTATCTTGGGCACGCCGAAGATTACATACCGCTGTACACCGGAGTTAATCTTCCGACATGCAACATTTTATTTTGAAGCTTGAAATAAATTGATGATATTCCTGATGGGTTTTGCATTGTTTGCTTGTATAAAATGTAATAGTCTTCGTTGGCTTAATTTCGATTTAGTGACACATAGATTTTATCGATCGCAGAGTGCGATTCTAATTTAGTTCCATCCAGCATATAAAACGATATATATTGTGACATATATCCTATTGGAATAAGAACTTTGGGTCTGGTTGGTGATCCACAGAGTTCGCCCAGCTCCCAGCTCATATGTACTGAAATTTTTGTGTTAACTGAATACTTTTAACTGATAACTGGAAAAATCTCTTACTTCCTTAAATCAGGCCAATAATCATTTAAACCGTTTGGGTTATTGAAATTAAATTTTATCTCATCAGAAAATACCATATTTTGCCACATCTGAGTCCAGGACATGAGTTCTTTTGCAGCATATAATCTGGCTATGTGGTATGCCTTTGATAATACTGACTTTGACTTAATTTTCTTACAAACCAATCGATTACTACCTGATAAAATGTATGAATCACGATGTTTTGGTTTGTTACCTTGAATCAAATAGAATTTTAGATGCTGTGGCATTTATATTTGGATGTTTTGGTATTTGTAACCGTGAATCAGATGCCGTGGCATTTGTATCCAACCCAGCCCGTAAGATTGCAGAACTTGGCCAGTGTGATAATATTTTTGATATTGGTTTTCTGGCATTGTTAATTTTAGTTTTCTTTTAATTTTAACATTTTATCAATTGCTGATGCCGATCGATGTAATTTAATTGATATTTGCCAGTTGCTCAATCCAGTGTCCTTGAAAGCCAGGATCATAGCTATCTCCTCAGGTTAGAGTCTATTTTCCTATCTCATTCCAAATTTGATCAACTTCTACAAATAAAATATTAATCAAATATGTATTATTATATATATGTACTAACGGAACTTTCATTCCTATGCATCATAACAGTGTAAGAAGAAGAATCACCGTTATAAAAGGCATAAACAAGGTTCAGTTAGGCTTTGTACAGTTTTCAGCACCATAAACATGAGTGATTTCAATCGAATTTCGTGCAGTGTATGCTGTTCAAATATAAAATGGAATATCTCATTTATGGGCAGATATCCAGCGTGTGGTTTGCATAGCCACAAAACAGTTGCGTTGAGGCGCTATTCTAGATACGTGACAGTTGGTAGGTATATACATATATATTCTAAATCAAGAGAAAGGTAAACAAACCCCAAACTCTGAGCTGCTTCAAATTGAAATGTGTTCGTTTTCCAACAGATAGTTGGCCAGAAGGTTCTGAATAAGCCACATTTCATAATGTTGAGTCAAAGCGATTGTACTTATTTGTGCCTGCTGCTGTTTGGTTCCATTTGCATCCTTGTCAGCGGGGAGTTTTACTCATCCATCGATAAAATGCGAATATTAGGAGAAATGGAGGAATCGCTGGTCAATGCCACACATATCTATTTAGACGAGCAGCAGCAACAGCATCGATTGTTAAGCAGGTATGAAAATATAATAAAAACTGTGACTAAAATTAGTTGATTGAAGTGAATACGTTGACAGTTTCGTGGATCGCATAAGAAGTGAACACAAGCAGAGCGAAGAATACTTGGAACATCCGCTGCACGCATTTAGACTGATCAAAAGACTTGTTATAGACTGGAAAGATCTAAGTCATTTACTGGCTATGAATGAGGCAAAAACAAGTATGTAGTGTTTTCCTTTATACGTATCTAGTGCTCATATTCCTTTACGCAACTGCAGATTATCACAACATGTTGGATGAGATGGCTGAAGTAGATGTTTTGCCAAACCTAGAGGAACTACAAGGTGCTGTCAAGGGCTTAGTCCGTTTGCAAGGTGTGTATAATTTAACTGCAAGTGACTTGGCCGATGGTAATCTTAATGGCAAAAAAATGGACAGCGCACTACTTTGGCGCGACTGCTTTGAGATTGGCGTACAACTATATGAAATAGCCGAGTACAAAAGAGCTCTGGAGTGGTTAGTTATGGCAGATAAATTGCTCGATGAAGTCCAAGAGGAAAACGTACCCAAAATAGCAACAGAGGTATATGAATATTTGGCACTGACCTATATTGAGTTGGGTGAAAAGGATATAGCACAGGAAACGTTGACAAAGCTGCTGACCTGGAACCCAGCACATCCTACACAACAAATACACGCATTCCTGGAACAGAGGATGCCCAAGTGTCCCACAAAGAAGGAGGACGTTGAATATTTTAGTAACTATGTGCGACTTTGTCAGGGCAAGCGACTGCCAGAGATGAAAGCAAATAAAAGTTCTCCACGATGTTATCTGGACTCTAAGCGACATGCATATTTCAAGCTGTCGCCATTGAAAGTAGAGCAGGTGAACCTCGATCCGGACATAAACATCTACTACGACGTGCTCAGCGATGAGCAGATTAATTCTTTATTAAAGTTATCTGATGAATTTGATAGTTTTCGCTCCTCTGTCGGCAATTATACTGTCTCCGAATTGCGGGTTAGCCAACAGGTGTGGCTAGACTACAGCAGCTCCATAATGAGCACTATTAGTAAATTGGTGGGCGCCATTTCCGGTTTCAATATGACTAATGCCGAACAAGTGCAAGTTGCCAATTATGGTATTGGAGGTCAATACGAACCGCATTACGATTACTTTGGCAGGGATCTACCCGATATGTTTGCAGGTCTCGGCGATCGCATCAGTACAAACATGATCTATGTGAGTTTTAACTGCTGAAACTTGTCAAGAACTTTATTAATTTTCCAACCAATTTGCAGCTCTCGGATGTGCAGCAGGGAGGCTATACGGTATTTCCCACACAAAATGCATTCGTAAAGCCCATCAAGGGCGCCATGGTAATGTGGCATAATCTACTCAGATCGCTTGATGACGATCCCCGGACCCTTCATGCCGGTTGTCCCGTTATTGAAGGCACCAAGCGCAGTAAGTCAAAGTAGAGTGGAGTAACAGACCTTTTAAAATATGATTTACTTTTGTATTAGTTGGCAACATATGGATTCATTCGGGCCATCAGGAGTTCCGACGACCTTGCATGCTTAATCCTAAAGAATAGATTTTACATGAGATAAGAGTTGATAGTGAAACAATGACACTGGTTGAAGTTTAAAAACGTAGTTTTCCCATTAACCAGTTATTAACTCTATCGATTTATCAATCAATACAAAACTTAACACCTAAATAAATACATGTTAAATATTATCAAAATAAACATCTGAAAGCCTTTAAAAAACTAAGAAGAATAATAAAAAGGTTTACATCTGGGTCGATAGACCCAGGTCGGCACACTTAGGCCAGTTTTGGCCCGTTCTTGTACCGTAGATCTCAAGAAAAAGTGATAAGATAGAGAGATTAATTGTAGAAGAATAAGAAGAAGACTAAACTAACAAACAATACCAAACAACCATGCCTGCACCGGGACTCGAACACGCGACTGATTTTTCGTATAAGCGATTTGAGTGAGTTTTGCACACGGAATAATGCAAAGACTCAACGCTTACGACCATTAAGCCGGCCTTGCTGTTACTAAGATAGATACAAAATTGATACATCTATTAGTGTAAATCAATAAAAACATAAATCTCATAAAATTTGAAAGCTGGAATCACCAAAGTTGAAAGGTATATTGCTGGTAACACCCTTCAGAAAGGCCTATATATCCCGCAATTTTAGAGCTATAGTTAGAAAACTTGAATGGAAGATAGGAAACTCTTCTAACAATTTTTTCGAACATACCCATTCTCGCCCCAAAATTCACAAAAGCCTATATCTACCGTAATTTGAAAGGCAATTTGAACGATATTTCTTGGCTACACCCACCCTCTTCTTTGCTACCTGTCATCAACTGGTATTACTTTTGGATTCGAAATATTTCGTATCTCATAAAAAATACAAAATATGTTGTCCAAATAGGAAATGAAACACTTAAGTTGTTGAGAGAGATCCAGTGTATTTGTGTACTGTTTGCTTAGCCACACAACACAACTGTTTAAATTTTTCCGTATACGTGACAAACGCTGAGCTGCTTTAAATTGAAATGTGTTCGTTTTCAAAAAGATAGTTGGCCAGAAGGTTGCGAATAAGCCACATTTCATAATGTTGAGTCAAAGCGATTGTACTTATTTGTGCCTGCTGCTGTCTGGTTTCGTTGGCATCCTTGTCAGCGGGGAGTTTTACTCATCCATCGATAAAATGCAAATATTAGGAGAAATGGAGGAATCGCTGGTCAATGCCACACATATCTATTTGGACGAGCAGCAGCAACAGCATCGATTGTTAAGCAGGTATGAAAATATAATAAAAACTGTGACTAAAATTAGTTGATTGAAGTGAATACGTTGACAGTTTCGTGGATCGCATAAGACGTGAACACGAGCAGAGTGAAAAACACTTGGAACAACCGCTGCACGCATTTAGACTGATCAAAAGACTTGTTATAGACTGGAAAGATCTAAGTCATTTACTGGCAATGAATGAGGCGAAAACAAGTGTGTAGTGTTTTCCTTTATACGTATCTAGTGCTCATATTCCTATACGCAACTGCAGATTATCACAACTTGTTGGATGAGATGGCTAAAGTAGATGTTTTGCCAAACCTAGAGGAACTACAAGGTGCTGTCAAGGGTTTAGTGCGTCTCCAAGGTGTGTATAATTTAACTGCAAGTGACTTGGCCGATGGTAATCTTAATGGCCAAAAAACCGACAGCGCACTACTTTGGCGCGACTGCTTTGAGATTGGCGTACAACTATATGAAATAGCCGAGTACAAAAGAGCTCTGGAGTGGTTAGTTCTGGCAGACAAATTTCTCGATGAAGTCCAAGAGGAAAACGTACCCAAAATAGCAACAGAGGTATATGAATATTTGGCACTGACCTATATTGAGTTGGGTGAAAAGGATATAGCACAGGAAACGTTGACAAAGCTGCTGACCTGGAACCCAGCACATCCTACACAACAAATACACGCATTCCTGGAACAGAGGATGCCCAAGTGTCCCACAAAGAAGGAGGACGTTGAATATTTTAGTAACTATGTGCGACTTTGTCAGGGCAAGCGACTGCCAGAGATGAAAGCAAATAAAAGTTCTCCACGATGTTATCTGGACTCTAAGCGACATGCATATTTCAAGCTGTCGCCATTGAAAGTAGAGCAGGTGAACCTCGATCCGGACATAAACATCTACTATGACGTGCTCAATGATGAGCAGATAAAGTCAATATTAGAGTTAGCTGATAAATTTGATAGTTTTCGCTCCGCTCTCAGCAATAATGTCGTCTCCGATATACGGGTTAGCCAACAGGTGTGGCTAGACTACAGCAGCTCTATAATGAGCACTATTAGTAAATTGGTGGGCGCCATTTCCGGTTTCAATATGACTAATGCCGAACAAATGCAAGTTGCCAATTATGGTATTGGAGGTCAATACGATACGCATCACGATTACTTTGGCAGGGATCTACCCGATATGTTTGTAGATTTCGGCAATCGCATCAGTACAAACATGATCTATGTGAGTCTTAACTGCTGAAACTTGTCAAGAACTTTATTAATTTTCCAACCAATTTGCAGCTCTCGGATGTGCAGCAGGGAGGCTATACGGTATTTCCCACACAAAATGCATTCGTAAAGCCCATCAAGGGCGCCATGGTAATGTGGCATAATCTACTCAGATCGCTTGATGGCGATCCCCGGACCCTTCATGCCGGTTGTCCCGTTATTGAAGGCACCAAGCGCAGTAAGTCAAAGTAGAGTGGAGTTACAGACCTTTTAAAATATGATTTATTTTTGTACTAGTTGGCAACATATGGATTCATTCGACCTATCAGGAGTTCCGACGACCTTGCACGCTTAATGCTAAAGAATAAATTTTACATGAGATAAGAGTTGATAATTATGTAAAGACACTAGTTGAAGGTGTCACTGAAATATTGGAATATTTTAGAAAAACTTATATAGAAATAAAGAATGTGACAGTCCGAACTTAGCAGAGTTTTAGCATTCAATTTGAACTTATTTTTTTAAAGGAAATATTCCGAATTGAAGTTTCCAAATGCTTTAAGGCATGTTTAAAAACTTGCTCTCCCTAAATGCACTGTTCTCAGCATTCAAAATTTAAAAGAAATTCATTTGGCATTTAAGTAATTAATTAATTACGATTTTGCTTTGATCATGTTGTATGCAACACTCAGGTGGCACTTTCAGCTGGTAAAAAATAAAAAACATTGTTTTGCTTCAAATTATTAATTGATATTTATCACAAATGGCAGTAGAATAGAGTTGGTATCTAAATTAAAACTTGTTACTTGAAGTCTTTGTACGGTAAAGAGATCTCGTGATCACGTTGTAGATCACAGGGTCTAATATGGTCCTGATTGCTCAAGCGTATCCACACATTAGCGACTGCATGGATGAAGACAGATTGGAAAAAGAATAAGAATAATAATAATAAGAATTTATTAAAGCTATTGTTAATTCTAATATTTACTCACTCCACTTACTGCCCATCAGCACTGGACAGCCAGCATGCTTGGTGCGATAGTCCGGATCACCGGATCGATGTAGATTGTGCCAGAAGAGCAGGCTGCCTCGTTCAGGTGCGACCAGCAGTGGCAGAAAAGGAAATGCGGTGCCACCACCCGCCTCCACATTCGATAACTAAAGGTAAAATTATGTTTTATATTAATGTTAATTAATTTTAGTTATTTTTCTCAACACACTCACGTAATAGATGCCCGTGGCTATTCGATTGGTCGACTTATAAATATCTAATCCATAGGTATGATTATCGGAAAAACTGTCCATATGTGGCTCATAGTGGCCGCCAATGCCATAGTTAGCGATTTGCAATGGCTCCGCGTAGAGCATATCCAGTCCGGAGATATTCTCCAAGTGCTGGCTCATCCTTTGCATGATTGGATGCTCATTATATTCAAAGGAGGCGCCCTTGCTGGTGCGAAAGTTGGCGGACCTTTCTCCGCCGTCAGAGTGGGTAACCATCGATCGCTGGAGTTCAGGGCGAGCCAGTTGTTGCAGCTCAATGGTTTCCTTTGTGCTGATGATGTTATGCACTTGAATTACATAGGGATCTAGGTGGAGTTCCTCCAGCCTGTACGGCTGATAGCTTGATCTCAGGCTATTGCCTCTGTGTAGGCGACAGCGAAGTTTGCGCTGTGTTGCAGGCTCTGGCTTTAGTTCTTCTCGGCAGACCTGCTGATAGACGCGATACTCTTTGCTGTTGTGGTAGTCATCCGGACTGCGAAGCACCTCATACATTAGGCCGCGCTTGACGCCATCCGAGATGAGCTGTTCGAGATGGGCGCGCGTCTCCAGCAGATGGAGTCGTTGTTCCGGCTGGATTGCCAGCACATAATTGATCAGATGCAGGGCATTTTGATAGTCACCCATCGATTCATGATAGCCCATCACTGTCTCCATAAAGTCCAGTGAATCAGACTCCTTGCCGTAACTCTGCTGCACCAGCAGCTGCATCGATTGCTGCAACCAGGGCACCGTGTTGTTAAAGTCCTGCATTGCGTATAGCTGCTGGCCAAGGACAAAGCAATCCTGCCACGACATCGCCGCACTGCAACAGAAATCAACAACAAGCTGTCGAGTGTGATTTGTGATGCTCACTTTCCACGTCCGTCACTCACCCGTATTTAACGCCGTTCAGCATGCCGCTCGCCAGCTCACGCACATCCAGCTGATAAGTCTGCTGCAGTCGCGTCATTGCCAGAGCGGTGCCCGTGAAGTCTTCCAGCGTGGGATGACTCAACTTTTCCCAGTGCCTAGCCATGGCCTCGAGGTAGTCTGTTGAGTGCGGGCAGGAACAAGCCAAAGCATGGAGGCAAAGACACAAAGTGGGTTAGTCAGATGATGATGATGATAACTATCTTGCATCGCATGAGTGATGACGACATTAGATACCAACTTGTGCGGCTAGCATCATTCTCCACGTTGCTCTCAAAAGACTTCCAGTCGCTGTGTAGACGCTTTATCAAGCGAAACGCATTCACCGGATTGTTGAGGTAGCCCTCGATGCTATCAGCAGCGCTCAGATGCTCCGCTTTAATCGCATTAATTTCACTGCAACAACAATATGAATTTAATTGATGAATTACCTTAGAGGCTTTGCATTGTTTGTTTCCGTTAACATTAATCAGTATTTAAATGGTTTCATATTTTCCATTTGCATAATCGAAAATTTGCATATTGAATACATCCGTTATGCTCAGTGATACACAAGTGTTGTGGCTGTGCGTGACACTTAAATGCCGCGTCATTTTACAATTAATCAACACACAACAAAATAAAACAATAAAAATCAGATACAAAACATATATCAACACCGATAGCAAATGCCCTAAACAATCCTAACAGATCTTAGTCATTCTTATGCTCTTATGAAACTCGATAATTGAAATTTTAAGTTAAGCCTTCCATTATTTATGTGATTTGTGTATCGTATTAAAAATGCTTATGATTATAAATCAGAATTTAAAATAGATAATAATCAAATGAAATGTATATGTATGTGCCGACCAGTCAGCAGCGCGTTAGTTAACCAATCAGTATTAAATATTATATATAATATACACAAAATTGGAATTTCTCTTATGCGTTGTATATTTATAAAACCTGCTGCAAATATAGCTGCACATACACAGCACACACTTTCAACAAATAATCCATAATCCATGCTTGTCTCTGTTGCACTTTTTATTCGTTGCTTATCGAGAATCAAATGTCACCGTAAGTTTAAACGGCAAACGCCGTAACACATGTTGGCCAGATTCGTTTGTTCTGAGCTCTCTAATCATAAGTAAGAACCTTTATTTAATTTTGTGTTCTACAAATTGCTTGCAATCAAACTGTAAATGGAATGAAATGAAACATGAAAGTTGTTCGAAATTTCTTAACGGTTCTTCTTTAATTGTGTTTCTTGTGTTGTCGAGCCGGTTTGCAAATGCGAAAAGTAAACGAAAAGTTGAATTGTTTCGATTTGAGTATACATTTCATTATGACAAGAATGACAAGCTGTTCACACTCATTGCAAAATAGATGACATGAGCAGTTATTTGAGCAAAAAAAAAATGTCTTCAGCGGCAGAAGCTGTGCCTTAATATAAAAGCAATCGATGACTGCAGAAAGTTAAAAACATCAAATAAGTGCCGAAAAAGTCAAATTATTTGTTAATAGGTACGATATATATGTATTTAGCACCTCATAAACTGAATGAAAAACATTAAAAAATTCTTATGTACGCAGCGTTTAAAATGTTAACAAATGTGTATAAAATTGCAGAAGATTAATAGACACCAAATGAATATATTAAATACAAATATACATACATATATATGATAAGTCTAAGTATGTGTACTTCTTACCCTTAGGCCAGAGACACACTTTAGACGCTTTAATGTGAACCGGTTAAGTGGGAATGCGAAAATGAATTGTAATTAAAAACAGAATAAAAAATAATAGAGCCAAAGGCGACAAATCCAAAGCTCAAAGTTACTTTCAGATTCAGATTCAGCTGGCGCTCAAACAATAAACAGAAGAAAAAATAAAAATAGAACACAAGATTATTTTGCCAACTGACTAACAAACATGAATATAACTAGTCAGCAAACAATTTGCGTAGGCTTTTTTAGGCACGTGGGTGCCCAACATTTGATTGTTAATTAAAATTTTGTATTTACAAAAAAAAAAATGACATGAAACTTGGTCGCATCACTGAAGAAATTCTGTTCTGCATATGAAGTGCTGTTATCCATAGAACAAAATTTGATTTTAGCCAAATCAAGTTGGAAATATCATTGACTCATAAAACCAGATTGAAACTGATCGCAACACTTAAAATCACAACACAGCCCACTGCTTAATATTCCATTAGGTGGGCTTGTTGATCACAAAAAGCCGATTAAAATATAAAAGAACAATATTTACGAGTCTTACCTTTGTAGCATTTCAGCGTGCACGGTTATTTCGTTAACATAATTCTGGAGTTCAGCCAGTAAGATGACCTCTGTACGCAGCAGCTGTTCCAGGCCAGTAGTCGAACTAAAATATTCAGCATTGCAAATAATGATTTGCAATGCAAATGCAAAAATTGTTAACGCGGCAGGAAACTTCATTAGAATTGATCCTGAGAGTGTAATTAAGAAGAACGATTTTTATCGTCTTGAGTTTCAAAACTATGTGTTCTCTTCGCGCCGTTTCGTTAAGAACTGTTCGGCATCGAGATGATGACAAAACAACAAACAGTCTTGGTGGATCGTTAGCCTAGAAAAAGCTCGCTGCGTTGGCGGTTGCTGAGCTTTAGCGCCGACTGTTGGTCAAGCCAACACTTTTCGTTGTGACCGAAGAAGTGCCCCCGAGGGCTCATGACTGGAGCTGGTAATCAAGATCACGAGTTCAATAAACCGAAATGTGGCCAGCAAATATTTTGCATAAGCCCTAAGCAATATACAATTGCTGTTTTAATCATGTGTGAAAATCTATCTATCTATTTGCTGATGACTTTCACTTGGCTGCTGGATGCGCACCGTTGCTTTGTCATTCGATGTCGCTGGTATGCTAATGAAGCCCGTTAAAACTTTGCCCATGAACTTGCTTATGCAAATTACCGGCAAGTCTGAGTTCAACTTAAAAGCATCTTCGACTCGCAGTTTGCTTTGAGTGAACTTCACAGCACAGAATCACTCAAAGTGAGCTTTTTCTCATTTTGTTAACCCCTTAAAGACTTTGGCTTCGATAAATTACAACACTTGGCTGCTTAGCAATCAACAACAGATTTATTCAATAATATCATAACCCAGGGAAACTTCATTATCCCGAATAACATCACAGGGCCGAGCAAATGTTTGTGTAGCCTCGTGTATCCAAATGTTGGCAACTGCAAATAGAAAGAGTATTATAAATGAGTGAAAACTAACTGCTATCTTGATGGAGCTGATGAAATTTACGCTTTTTGACTTGAGGCATATAGGATGGATAATAAAAAATTGAACTGCATATTAATTGCAACTGCTCTTGAGGTCTGATATATTTGAATGGAATTTGGAATTACAACGAAACATGTGGGTATGTATCCTTTACAAATCTGAGCATAATTGCATCGAAAAGCCTAATAAAGAAATACTGAACAAAATAACTTGTAATTTAAGTTCAAAATTAAATCTGAAATATAATAACAAGTAAGAGTGCTGTAGTCAAGAGAGCTCGACTACGATATACCCTGAACACAGCTGTTAAACGTTTTATAGTTTTATTGCAAATTTCCCTTCAAAAAGTTTTGCACCCAAATGTGAGCTGAAGAGAAAGAAAACGAATGCAGCGCATGTTTTTATTCACAAGCCCGAACTGATACTAACGGGCTGGTGAAAAAATCACACATATATACGTACATACAGGCTATCGTTGGTAACCGGGCGCTGGAGATATACACAAACATATTTACGCTTGCGTCGATTATCTTGCCATCCCTTACACACACATGCGCTCACATATTTATATGCATTCAAAAATGCTTGCGGCTGCTGATAGAAATGAGATCGCTTTGAGAATATATTTTCGACCATTACTTGGGTGTTGCTTATCCGATCTTGATGAAATATTGAGCAATTGATCAATAATATGCATTATGTATTAATTAGAAGATTCTGTCTTTAAAATTGTAGCATTAATAGCTATCGGAAATCGAAATGTATCGATATTCCTGAAACGGTGGCAGTTATCGATCAAATAAAGCAAACTTGCTCTGCGCCTGTTATTCGAGAACCAATATTCCAGACAGACGGACATGGCTATATCGACTCGGCTGTTGATCCTGATCAGGAATATATATACTTTATGGAATCGGAGCTGCTTCCTTCTGCCTTTTACATACATTTGCCCAAAACTATTATACCCTTGTTACCCATTTTTAATGGGTTCAGGGTATAAAAATGTGAGACTTGCATTCTGGTTCGCAGAGCTTTAATAAATACTACAAAATGATGAATTTTGAATGTTATTATAATGGGAATACTCACTCCACTTGCTGCCCTTTAGGACTGGACAGCCCGCGTGCTTGGTGCGATAGTCCTTGTCCAGGGAGCGATGCAGATTGTACCAAAACAAAATGTTGCCTAGCTGCGGCCGCACCGCAAAGTTGAGAAAGGGAAATGCGGTGGCACCGCCCTGCTCCACATCCGACAGCTACAGCGCCGAGTAATGGAGTAATGAACGTATTATTCAGGTTTGTTGTTCAATGTAAATTATAGTAATGTCAACTCACATAAAATATGGCTGTGGCAATGCGATTTCCCTCCTCGGCTGGGTAGTGCTGCGAATCAAGGAAGAAGTCCCAGTGTGGCTCGTAGTGACCGCCGACACCATAATTGGCCACCTGCAGTTGCTCGCAGTAGGTCATATCCAGGCCGGTGGCATCACTCAGATCACGCAACATGCGCCCCATCATTGGATGCGTGTCGTATTCGAGCCATGCGTTTTTGCTCACGCGAAACGCAGACTTTTTGCTTTGTCGGCCGGGCA
The DNA here is from genome assembly GCA_035041535.1 of Drosophila cognata. Lineage (NCBI taxonomy): Eukaryota > Metazoa > Arthropoda > Insecta > Diptera > Drosophilidae > Drosophila > Drosophila cognata. The sequence continues at coordinate 13,929,017 of JAWNLC010000571.1, forward strand.
GCGGATTCACCGTGGAGCGCTTCATATGTGGCACAGCCATTTGTCGCAGCTCTGCAATTTGCTGCGGGCTCAGCATGTCGTGATAGCTGACCACAAGTGGGTCTAGACTATGCTCTTCCAGCTTAAGCGGCGCCAGCACTCGGTAGGCGTGCTGTCCACGTGCATAGCGACAGCGCAACGGCCGCTGTTGAGCAGCAGAGGCGCTAACCTCGCCGCGGCACACCTTCTCATAATGAGCGAACTCCTGGGTGAGCTGTGCGTGTGTGTGTGTGAGGACGAAGAATCTAAATTTAGTCACATAAACTACAATGGATAAAATAGGAGGGCTTACTCTATATCCACCATCTGCATGCCTTGACTGTGCCGCTTCCCCAATTTCGTCCTGGACCACTTTGGCTTCCTTGGCGCTTAGATGCCAATTTCGTAAGCGCCATGGATCCAGCTCGAGCACATGCTGGCTTAGCTCATATGCCGTGTCGAATTCGCCTAAAAGTCGTTTGGTCAATATACATCTATATGAAGTTGGCCCGATTTGCCGATTGGCTGTGCTGCTCACCCATTTGGAACAAACTCTTGGCCACCATCTCCATGCTGTTGAGAATGGTGGGCTCGGGTGCACTTTGGTCCTGCTGATGGCGCCTCAATCGTTCCATCGACTCGCGCAGCCATACCTTCGTGTTGTTGTAGTCCTCCATTTCAAAGAGTTGTTGACCCAACACGAAACAATCTTGCCAGCTCATGTCCGTGCTAAAAATAAAAGGTAGCACAAAAATCGAAATGAATATGATTGGCGCTTGAGTTGGCAATGATGGCACACGACATAACACACAACTACCGTAGATTAAAGCCAGGAGCGGTTCAATTAAGGTTGAAGCTTTTTTAATCTGTATAAATCTATACAAAGGAAAAAACTCGATTTTTATATTAGTGGAATGGCAGACATGTTTTATCCATGATAAAACAGTGACAGATTAAACATGGGATAAAGCGATTCTCCGTCCCAGATAATCCGCTCCTGGCCACATTCATATAGTGTAAGTATTAGTACTCGTGTATTTCAAGCCTGGCTGGTTATTGCTTATTTGGGCTACACTCCCTCCCACTCTCCCTCCCTTTTGCCACCCTTTCTTACCCGTATTTAATGCCATTCAGTATACCAGCAGCAACTTGCGCCACGTCCAATTTATAGGTGCTCTGCAGGCGAACCAATGCCAATGCGGCACCATCCACATCCTCCTGGCTGGGAAAGTTCAATCCGTAGTGTTGCGTAATATTAAATCCTACAATATTAAATTCAAGTTTCGCCTTACATCGTCGACTCAATTGTTGGATACCTACGAATTTGTGTACCCATTCGTTGGACGCGGCTCTCCATTTGTTGCCAGTCCGTATGTAGGCGCTTCATTAGACGATATATATTCACGGGATTGGTTAAATAATTCTCCATGCCTTTGTCAGCTATTGCATGCTCCAGCTTAATGGCACTCAGCTCACTGTGAATAAAGATTTTTGGATTTTGGATTAGAAAAGTTTAAGTCTCTAATCATAAATCAGTTGCTATTAGTTCGTTAGCGGTTTGTGGCTTTTGTCGTCATAGACATAAGCACTCCATGCGCTGGAGCAACTTATCTTAATTAATTCTAATTTATTTATGTTTCTATGTGTATTTCTAAACACAAAACTCTTTCTTAACGATATAACAAATAAAACGCGAACAATAGCGAAATGCTAAATGTTAAACAGTAAGAACCTGCTAATAGTTGCTTCAGCCTATGATGAGCGGAAAATTCTTCGAAACTGATACTTAAAATCGAATTATGGAATAGAATAAGGCTTTTATTATTATAGTCTATATTGCAAAATATTCAAAGTACAAATACACACCAAAGTTTTAAATTTGTTTTAAGTACTTTTTATCCAAACCAACATGAAATACTCTTGTCACTTGCAACTTAACTTTAGCCTTTCTCACCTTTCCAACTGTTTTAATGCGTTTCTTGTTACATCCAACTGTGAACTCAAGTCGCTCATCAAAGTGTGCTCCGTGTGCAGGAGCTGTTCGAGTCCAATGATGGATGAAAAATAATCCGTTGCCTGGCAGCAAGGCTGGCGAAGGCTGGCTAACACAAGAAGTGTCAGCAGTTCGGTCCTCATTCGCATCGTAGCGACTTTGACTTGAAATATACAATTCAAATAAATGTATGTGATGATACCAGCTAAAACTATATTAGGCGTCTGCAACACGTCGCGTCTAACAATGAACTGATAGCTTTGCCAGATCTCAGATCAAATATCCACCGAAGCCAGTAAATATAATCGGTGACGATAGACATTTTGGCACAAGCGATTTGGAGTTTGGTTACCAGCGACAAGGTGCTAACTTCAAACTACAACAACTATTTGCATAAACAATTGATCGGTGCCTCAGTCTATGTCGATATCTACTTCTATGTTTACGTCGCTGTCGTAGTTTATGTTTATGTCTATGTCGATGAGTCTGAGTAATCGGTATTAGTGCTATGGAATAATATAATTAAGCATGTTTTATGGCTTAGCCAAAGCTGATTTAGTATATCTCATCAATCTAGTTTTCGGAGTGAGTTCTAGTTCTCCCTCTCTCTCTCTCTCTCTCTCTCTCATTTTCTCTTCACCACTCGCTGATTTTTGCGACGCCTTATTAATTCTGGGCTAATTAAGAACGTGTTGTTTGATATTCTCTAATGTCGTGGTAGGTTGAAAAATGGCTTGCTAAGACTATATAAAAATTAAAACTTTTCCTTTTAATAAAATAATTTTATTTTTTACATATAGTCATAAATGCAAATATCGCATTATTTTTTAAAGTTTAAATTTAAGTTATATTTAAATTGAGAGTAAATATGTGACAACCCGTCATGCTGCTTTCAGCATAAAGTACAGGGTATTTTAGTGAGCTGAATTGTGTTAAATATTTATCTATGTTAATTAGGGAGCAAGTAAAATTAATTATAAGTGCTATTGTTTTTTTTTAATTGACATTTGATTTACTCATATATGCATACGTATATATAAATATACATATATATGGTTTGAAATACGACCTGACATATTCGCATTGGTTTTATGATTTTTTAATATTTTCTTTAACTACTTCCTGCTGCCGATTGCCAAAAGGCGTTGACTACGATCAATACTCAGTTTAAATTTTCATTATGACTGGCTGCGATGCATGAGCATTTAAATGTGTTTGCTCTTTAATTAGTGGACCACGCCACGCCACGCCACGCCCGTGAAATGAGCAATAAATGTCAAAGGAAATTCCAAATGAAATTCAATAATACGTCAACATTTCAGCTTTTATTTTTGCGTTTGCGTCAATTAACGCTAAAATAAAAGGCAACTCGACCGTATTTCATATTTCGTTTCATTTTGGGATTCAAACAAGTTGCCAGGTCTTAACTGAGCACAGTCCAAGCCGCTGCAAAGGGAAGACAGAGTAGAAACCGGAGAGTTCATATAAAAAAGTTGGCATATTCACTGCATAACTTACACAACTGAGTGCCAAGCAGCACGGGGCAGATTAGCTGGCGGCTGCGATAGTCCGGAGTCGAGGTTGCTGAGAACTCGTTCAGACTGCGGATGCTCCAGTGGAGGAGTGAGCCTTGTGGGACATTCACGCTGAGCTCCAACTGTGGAAAGACAACGGCGCCACCCAGCTTGGCCTCTTGCAGCTAAAGGGATTAGATGCGGGTGACATCGTAATTGGCCAATTAGTGACATATTAATTAATCATTTCATTAAAATTACGCACATTGAGCAGAGCACGTGCCACTTGCTCCGATGTAGCTGATGGCTCTTCTGGTGGCGTCACGTGCTCGTGGCTATGACGACGTGCCTGCCACAACCCTGGCACTGCACTGCCAAGTTCCAGTTGAAAGTGGATGCTACGCATCCCTTTCTGCGCCACCTTCGACAATTTCAAGGGCGTAAAGGCAACAGTTTTCGAGTGCTGCTCTTGCGGCTCTTCATTCAGCATGCCAATTAGTATGTCAGTCTGCTGGGAGTTAAGTACACCATGATATAGCATTATGTGTGGATCTTCACTTAGCTGCTCCAGGCGCAGCATGCGCAGATTGGTGTTATCTTGACGACACTCCGTAAAGCGACTTCCTATTACGGGTTTCTGGGCACCCGCACGACAGAGCTCGTCCAGAAACTGCTGCTCAATGGATTTATTTAGCTTAAATTTCAAAAGAAGAAGTATATGTAAAATGCCATAAATTTGATCATCTCTTTTTACTGATTTGCTTTTTCTTAGAAAGTCTTTATGGACCAATGAACGGATGGAGTTCCGGTATAATAACTCAGCGAACTAAGTGACCTTTCAACAAATCAACTAAATTTAAATAACGTTAGAAACTCGCCTTATGCTTAATTAATATAACTGCGATTAAGTAACATTCAAGTCAAGTGTTTCCAAGTGATTCTCAATCGAATTATTTTATGCCAGTTGCACAAAATTTGCATATTATTTTTTATTTACCTTTGCCTTTGGTCCTTTGCGTTTTGGTACTTTCTGCTGACTTCCGTTTAATTCTCGTTCTATCTTGGCCTTCACCTTTTGAAAATGTTGTCTTGCCGGTCGCAGTTGGAGCAGTTCTTTTGCAGTTGTGAGTGCGCTCAAAAATTCACCTGTTGTTTTACAATTTGTGCAAATAGATAGAGTTTTATGAATTGTTCATTTCGGGACGCACCTGCTCGGTAATCCATATTGAGAGATGCCTCAAGTATTTGGAGTTTGCCAAGTTCCTGTTCGCTAACTGAGGTAGTCACATTTCTTTTAGTTGGCAGTTTTCCCAATGCCGTGTCCAGCCAATATTTTGCTACGGCATAGTCTCCATTTCGATCCGAGTTACGTGCCATTTCGAGACAATCGTTCCAGGACATAACCGAACTGTAGGGATGAAAGTGAATTTTCAATTTCGAATTGTTTGCATTTGGGCTTATGGACACTTACCCCAGCTTAAGGCCATGGACTATGCCCAGTGAGAGGGTGGCTGGCTTGAGGTCGTAGACAGATTGCAGGCGCAGCAAATTGAGCAGCGCAGCCTCATATTCCTCCTCGCTTGGCAATTGCAGTTCCGTCTCATAGTCCGGCACATTATTGGCCAGGTTGTGGGTAGCATTTGCTTGGTGCTCAAGTAATGGCCACACACTATTGAAACGCTTCAGTATGTTGAGCACATTAAGGGGATTGCCCACATGTTCCACCACCTGGTCGCCTACCTGCCGATGTATTTGTTCAATGGTCGCCGTCTCGCTTTTGATAGCTTCAAGTTGCTCATCGAGTGCATCAATGTAATCACGAAGTGCATCGATGAGTGAGGTTTCTGTGGTCAGCAGCTCTCGTAAATGGTCCTCAGTACTGTCACCCACAGCTATTGGCCTCATCAAAGCTAGACAAAGTAGCCACAGCAGTCGCACTGATTCATATATTTGCATAATTGCCAGCGGTTGTGTTTGTTGCTGTTTATTTTTCTGTTATGGATCGGGTCAATGGCTGCTTATTCTTCTATTCTTTTGCTATAACATATTGTATACTTAGTGACGGCCAATGTATGATGGTAGAATGCCAGACCAACCGGCTTGGCTGCTGTTGCTAAACTGAAACTATGAATCTTGGCCAGCTTATGTGAAAGGTGAAGTTGGGATCTTGTCTTTTGAACCTACTCATCTTCATCTTTTTCACAAGTTCTCTTCTTTGTTTATATAAAGCTTTCTTTACATCTCATAAGCTTGAATAATAATTGCTGCTTTGTCTTAGTTTTCAGTTTGTCAAGTAGAAAAGATGAAGTTGAAATAATATTAATGTGGGCATTCTAATAATACTTTGAGGTGGATATTAAAATTGATTTAACAATTTACATATAATTAGTGATTAGTGATTAAGCCAGCAAGTCAAAGTCCAATTAAACGTTCAATCATAAACTCATTAGTTACTCATTGAGTCCAGGTGCGACTTTAAGTGCGTGTCAATGCCATAATTTTTTACCTAAATCAACTCGGCACTCTCTTCTTATGACCTTCGGTTAATATTCAATGCCACTTAACCCACCGCAACCACCCGGAATTTTCACTTGCTGAATTATCAGAAACTTCCAAGCCTTGAACCAGTTTCTGCTTTGAACTTGAACGTTTACTAGGAAAACTGTGTAACCTGCTGGCAGCAGCGGAAACATATGCCGATCAGTGCGCAGAGCAGCTTTGTAAACATTGAACAATTGACTTCTTTATTTATCCAACAAAGTATTCGAACAACAACTGGTAGCAATGCTCTAGTCTGGAGGTTTAACTATTATTGTGTGTGAAATTATTCAACGCACCCAATAATAATTTAACACTATTTAAAAGTAAAAATTCACATTCAAACATTTTCAAACATCACGAGTGAATTACCAGTTCTTGTTACTGCCAATTATTCAACTGACAATCAATAACAATTATTCAAATATCAAGCAAATTTCATCCATGTGGCAAGTGGTTTTTCCTGTTTATCACCCTAGCTCAGTGCTGCACAAGCATCGCAGGAACATTGAACAATTACTGCCTGTCAATTTGCGCAACGATATGATGATATGACATGGTTTTCTACATCAACTTCCAGTTTTGCTGTTGTTACCCAAAGTCCCTTGCTTCATGTCAATTATTTTTCAAATAATAATGCAAAATGTATTAGTGTCATATTGCAATCGTTACCAATAGTCAATATGTCAAGCTGTAATTGTTTTATTGTGGTTAAGAGAAAAACTTTATTTGTTTGCTAGTTAAATTTATGTTCATATGCCTTCATCTACATCAAGGTTTGAGATTTTGATTCGTTCCAAAGTTAGTTTATTCTGCAGATCAACTTTATTGATTAGCGCTGCCTCATGAGCGGGCTCAGATCGTAATATTTCTTTGTTCACTTTGCTGGCTAGCTTGTAGCTGCCTTGCCTGTTCAGTGACAGTACCAAGTGTTCTAGTATATTAATCCGATTAACAGTGGGGAACGCTGGGCCATCACTAGATGCAAGTTGTAGTGCCTGCTGCAGCCACTCGGTGGCAAAGGTATAATTCTGCAGTTCATACAGAGAACGTCCAATGATGTAGCAATCGCTGGCACTTAGTGTCGAATTCTCGTCTGTCTCTTCGTCGGGGGACAGAATTTCATTTGCCACCTCTGATGTATTCAAATTATGAGTCTCCTGCATGTTCAATATATCGTATGTGGCGTATAGCAGGTCATCATTCGTAGGTTGATCAATACTGTACACTTCTAACTCGTCGTTTAACTTTGTTTGATATTGATTGAAAGTTCGGTTGGAAGCTATTACGTCAAGGACCTCATGCTTCCAGTTATTTACGAAGCGGCTGATCATTACGACGGTGTTCAGTGGATTACCAAAATATGTCTCTGAATCTTTGATATCCTCATGCTCGGTAGCCACGCGCTCCAGAAAGCTGCGAATTTCGAAAACAAATAAGATTTTGAAGTTATAATTTTGGAAATCGCACCAACCTGGCAATACTTTTGTGCTCTTCAGCCACCTTCTTCAAATATGAGTCAAAATTTTTTATGAAAATAGCCTCTATTTCAAGAAGATATGTCATCTCATTGTGGGCCTCTTCGATTTTGGCACAAACACTGCCCAATCCAACGCAAATGCAACAAAATGTGAACAGGACAGAATTCAACCGAAGCATGTTAACCACAGTAGATTTAAAGTGTGACTGATTGGTTTTGCATAACTAAAGGCAGCGTGAGGTTTTTCAATGAGTACTCCAACAGCTTAGCTAATATTTACACAGTTGAAACTCGTACAACATGAGTTTTCTCATTTATAAAAGAAATAATACCACAAAAAAAGAATTGAGACAATTCAGATTGTATAGACATTTAATTTGGCTGCAGAAACTTATTTTGAATAAATGGAATAGATATATCTTTCTTACTTGAATAATGAAATATGAAATGGTAAATTTGACTAATACATTTGTGAGAAATAAGGTTAAAATGTAGTTTCTTGATTACATAGTTATTAAAAACTAGTTTGTAGGCGCAATGAACCCTAGCTATCATTTTGTTAACCATTAGCGCAAACTGGTTATACTTAATTAGCATCTGAAACTCACCCCAAGCCTATAGCCTATAATTATGTAATATATAGAAGGCATGACCGTGCTGATCGTCTCATCATAGCGTGGGGTCAATTGGCAAAATCAGTTATGCGCGAGTCGTGGCTGAGAGCGGATATCGCATCGAATGATGATATTCTTGGGAGCAGAATGTAAACTAAGTGCGGCACTGGCCGTGTTGCCAGTCCTGATCTGGTGTGGTGCCAATGCGGAGTCCTTCTCCTCCATTCATAAGATGTCTAACGTATTTATCTACGAGCAGAAAATGCTGCAGCACATGCAAAAATTCATTGCCGATAATGAGAGCAAATTGGATTTTCTGCGAGCGTGAGTTGCAACTGAGTCGTGGTTAATTGAATTTTATGCAACTGAAAATGCCATTACAGGCGACTGGACGAATACGAGAGCGAGCGTAGCGAGGCGCAGGAATGGGGAGTGGCATACTTTGAGAGTCCGTTGAACAAATATTTGTTGAGCAAACGCCTGACGGTGGACTGGCAACGCATTGAGAATCTGATGGCTGCCGCAACGGGCGAGAGTGGGTGTCCCCAAATCAACTTATATCCCAATTCCATTAAATACGCGACCTGTGTGCAATCCACTTACAGAGCCACTGAAACGCCTGCAGCGATTACGGCAAAGAGATTACATGCCAAACCCAGAGGATCTGACTGGTGCCATTGATGGATTGCTGCGAATACAGTTCATTTACAGACTACAGACTAAACATCTGGCTGCTGGTATACTGGATGGTGTTGACCATGGGTATGTCAAATGTTAAAGTCCCACTTACAAATCTCACCTCATTTTAACTACAAAAAAGCACTCAGCTAAATGCCCAACTCTGCCTGGAGATTGGCCAGCAGGCGCTGACGAGTAAGTACCCACATCTGGCCCACGCCTGGCTGTTGGAGGCACACAATCGTCTAACCAGCAGTGATCGCAGTAAACTATTGCCACACATTTTGAGGCAACTAGTGCAGGTTAAGGTCACACTAAGAGATTCTCGGGGTGTTAATAGCACACTGCAGATACTTAAGGAACTGGAGCCCAGCAGTGGGTATCATCATAACTACGAAGTCTTCCTGCAAGCACAAACGCAAATGGATGACCTGACATCGACAAACCCTGTCGAAGAGCACGAGGTGAGTATATTAATTATTATTATTTTCCACTTGTGCAATACACAATATTATTTATCGTAGCCCCTGCCCAAGGACTTCTCGAATCTAAGCCAAATCGACACATATCGCTACACCTGCAATGGCCATATAAAGAGAACGCCAGCGGAGAACCGGAACCTGCGCTGTGGCTATATGTCCGAAACGCATTCTTTTCTGTTGCTGGCACCGCTCAAGGTCGAGGAGCTGAATCACTCTCCGCTGCTGGTGCTCTACCACGACGTCATTTATCAGAGTGAAATCGATGTTCTAAATAAGCTGGGCCGAAATGAATATGTACGCGCCGCTGTGATAATTAATAACACCAGCTCTGTGACCAACACGCGCACAAGCCAGCACATCTTCATCGCTGCAAGGCATCACAAAGTGTTGCGCACCATCGATCAACGTGTGGCAGATATGACCAATTTGAATATGCGTAAGTAGCGTCTTGAACTCTAATTGCAATACAAAAAATATAATCTCAAGTGTGCAGTGTATGTGGAGAGTCATCAGTTGGCCGACTATGGCATTGGCGGACACTATAATCTGCACGTGGACTGGTTGTCTAATGTAAGTAAGCGGATTTTTAAGTACATATGTATGTGGACGAAGCTGAATAAACTATTTCACAGATTTCGTTCGAAAAAGACACCATTAGTCATATGGGAAATCGCATTGCCACCGTATTGTTTTATGTGAGTCAAGTTGAGTTCGGCGCCAAGTCCAGCCACTTAAATGTATTTATTTTCTTACTCCAAACAGCTGTCGGATGTGGCACAGGGTGGTGGCACCGCATTTCCCGTTCTAAAGCAATTACTAAAGCCAAAGAAATATGCGGGTACGTTCGGTTTTTGCTGTGTTTCATATATGTATTTCAGATTAATTCGATATTTCTATTCTATCGAGCATTTGACTTGACATAACACGGAATCGTATGATAACTATAGCAAAAGATGTGCAAATATATATTCTATCGTGTGTCATGCGTCCATCTCTAATGCAGGCCCTCATAATATCCTTTTTATTTTAGCCGCCTTTTGGTATAATCTGCATGCTTCAGGCATAGGTGATGTGAGGTCCATGCACGGCGCCTGTCCCATAATAGTGGGTTCCAAGTGGGGTAAGCAACGAATTTGTTCAATTATTAAATTTTATTGCCGTAACAAACTTGTTATATAGTGCTTAATCGCTGGATACGTGAACACGATCAGGCGGATCGTCGACCCTGCGAACTGTGGGATGACTCAGTCGGCAATTGGTAGCTCTAAATAAAAGTTAAGTTGAGTAAATATTGTATTACTTACATCTTAGTTATAATTAATTTAAGTGAATAAAATGCTGCATTTTAATACCTGAAGACTCTTCAGCGGAAGAAACTTCTTCAAATAGTTGATTTTATTGTTTTTTTTTTTTGCCACTTATACATTCATAAAATTCAACATTTATATGTGTTTGCATAGTTGCTTGTTAGTTGCATCGTCTTACTAATTTCATCCGCCACGTAGGCTGAAAAAACCATTTATATGCCTTTGGCTTGCAGCTGCAAGTTTCTGTTCTAAATGACTGGCTTTCAGTTAAAACTGACAATACTTCGCTAGTGTTTTGATTTAACTTTATCAATATGTATGTATCTGTTCAATAATATGTGTGTATTTGAGTAAATTCAATATGATTTAAAGCAAACATATTTAGATATTACCTTATGGATGCGATTTTATATTTTCGCTCATAGCTTTGATATTCATTTGTTTAGCATTTAATAATTGCATCACACATCAATATTAAAACAACAATTCATCAAAACATTTACTTTTTTTTTGTGTGGTGGTTTTTTTGTTTTAAATATTTTTTTTATACCTTTTATGAGCCCTTGAGTGGCTTTGCATTTTCATAAATAAAAAAAGTTTAGGTTTTTAGTTTTGCGTGCAAATTTTAGTTTTACACTTTAAAGGACACCAAGTGAAAGTTTTTTTTTTTGGTTTTTTTTTTTTTGACTATGCAGTTTTACTCGTGTATAAAGTTATTAAATTCGCTTTTGTTGTAGGATTTTTTTTTTGTATACTTTTCATTTTATCATATATTCAGTATTTATTGTGGTGGGCATTTTACTGCTAGTTTCAGCTTGAATATATTTGGTTTTTAGTGCACTAGTAAACACTTCCAAAGGGATTGTCTTTTAGGGGCACATATTAAATACATCGATATACAAATAGTTGTAGATAAATATATATATTCATTATATAGGATGTGCTTGTATATGCTTCAGTTTGACATTTCACATTTAAAATTTGACTAAATTCTTCTAAATGTAACAATTAAACTTAAACTTAAAACTCTTGCCACATTCAAGCCTTATGTTTATTGAAATTACAGTTTCTTCTATAATTAATTACCATTTTTTTCATATTTTTATACACCTATAAACATTTATATAATTTGCAACGCTTTAAGTTCACATCAATATAATTATATAAGTATATATATCTGTGTACAAGTTACAATGCGTATTTTTTACTTAATACTTATCCAAGTAGAGTTGATTAATATATTTTGTATTCCACTTTTCAATGCTCTTTTGATATTTGTTCGCTTTGATTTGTTTGCAAATGTTAAATGTTTTGCTTGTAAGTGTTGTAAATTGGAATATGTGTTCTTTAAACTCTCATCGAGATATATTGCCATTCGATGAGCCATAAATATGAATAAAATGTACTTTAAGACCTCTTCAGATTTCATCTCAAAACATCGATACTCTTCGCGTCTTCCGCAACACTCCCCATTCTACTCCTCACTCCACATAGCAATGCGCGGAAGGCGCTTAGATTTCATAATTACGGAATTTATTGGCCACATCGGTATTATCGGTGCCCCACTCCGCCTTTCGGTTGCCGTAGTATAAAGCAGCCCCACCCTCCGAGGCCCGTCGATGGGCTGGATTCGGGGATGCGGCTGAGAGGCCACCGCTGCTACAGCCAGCACCTGGCGGGGCTCCGGGTCCAGTCTCCGGCAGCATGCGATCCTTGGTCTTTGGTGTTGCCCAATGCATTGACTTTGATTGATGGGAAAATAATTAAACCTTAATTAAACTGCCCACAGCAAATGGGGCACAACTATTGTCAGAGCTAATGCATTTGATATGTTTTTTGTGTATTTACATTAGTTAAGGTATGGTGCTCGAAATGTATGGTCAGATGCATTAGCTCGTAATTGGCATGCACGGTGTACACTCAGAAGAACACTTTGGATGAAGAGGCACATTCACAAAAATATCATAAATACGTAAATATTGCAGGTACTCAGGCGATCAGAATTAGGCTTTAGAAAGGGAGCTTAAATCGAAGTTTGTTGCAAGGTAAGTTCAGACATATTTATTTTTTGGTTGAGTTTGAGGTCTGCTTATCCTGTGTACCGTTTGATCAAAAACATTGCGCTGAAAATGTGGCAGGCAAATGAGAGTCTAACCGCATTGGTCGGCTTGGCTGCAACCGCAGAACCAAATTGCAACCACTGCAAATTCCGGTCCCAAATGTTGAGTCCTCACTGATGCCAGTTTATGGCCAGGCCAACAAGCAACCACACAAAATATGCGCAGGACTCGCCCGTCTATTAACTTTGCTGGTTGCGTTTGAATTTGCTATGGAAATTGGCATAGAGCTCGGAAGCAACAATATGATTAATCACATTTAAAATGCTACTATGCCAGAGCATTCGCATCGGATTACAAATTACATTAGCTGAACAATTGTGCAAGACTACGAACAAAGTACAATGGTAAATTGGTGTGATGTAATGGAGTGTTCACGACTCGGACATACTCTAAGCTGAATTGCTATTTTGTACAAAGTACAAAGTATTTAAAGCCCTAAAATTTAAAGTTAAATATTCTCAGGAAATCGCAACTACCGAATGTGTCGGAAGTCATCATTAGCGCCTAAAAAACATAGAGATTAACATATCCAAACATATCTACTCGGTAGTGGATGCCACTCAGTATTGTTAAGAAAAAAATGCTTCCCTCAGCATGCCACATAGACAAATGTTTATTCAACTTTAATAAGGGTTTATTGGCCATAAATGGAAATAAAAAAAAAGGAAGGGAACAAACGGCACTAGAATAAAACAGTTCCTCAGTTGACTACAGTCGTTTTGGGGATTGGAGTTTACTTCTCTGTTTTGCTGTATTCCTCGCGCATACGCATACCTCTTTATCCACTTTCTCGGCAATTGTGTATCTTCTCACCTGGCCGACGTGCTCCTTCATGCCCAGCCACTGTTTGTAGCTCATTGAGATGCCACTGTTGCGCCACTTGTCGTACACGGCCCGCTTCTCCGGATCGCACAGCGTCTCTTTGGCCTCCTGAAAAAAGCAAAAATAAAGCACAAAGTCACAAGACATTCAGTTGTTTATTTACACTGGTCGATTGAAATCAAATTGCATGAGTCCCAAAACAAATAGCAGAGAAGCCTTTTCTTATCCTTGTCTATGACTTTGCCGTTACTTTCATTATAATCAATTTTCGTAGCACGTTTATTAACAAGGCTCTGATTTACACACACACACACACACACACACAGACAGGCAGACACTCACACCCACACACACATAAGGCCACAAAAATGGGCAAATACGTTTTTATGCTCAAGTGGCTTTGATAGCGAATCTGGGAATGATTCGAGAATACACACACACACACGCACACACACACATCCTTTATACTAGGCGTCTACATCTTTTGTACTAAAGCCACCTCCGGGCACGTTTGTCAGATATTCAAAGCCCATAGACACACCCACACACACACACACACACACACACACACACAGCCACTCAGAGGCAGACGCACAAACGCCGTGATGCTGAGATTTTACTGGCGTCACTCTTGTTTGCGATTCTTACATGATAATCAATTATTTTACTACTCATTGACTATGTGGGTCAGCAGGCAATGTTTCAGAGCTTAGCCATTTCCCGTTTGCTGCTCGCTGGTTTATTTCTCTTCAATTAATTTTAGCCTTCAGCCATGTGGTCTTCACTCTTACAACAACAAAATTTGTTAAGGCAGGCAAGCTAATCTACCACTTTAAAAATGATATTTATGCAGTTGCAACTTATTGCTTAAATTCATTTTGTCTCCCAAGCTGTATTAAAGTGCTCATATGAGGTTTATGTATGTAAGCTGCTGCAAATTTGGTTGGTTTAAGTTTGTAAAAGAACTAAAACACTGAAATATTAATATTAGCAATAATAGTTTCTTGAAAAATAAGCAGCTTTTAGCTTTAAGTAAGAAGTGATGCCGGAAATATTTAATATTTGCTTCTGTTAAAATGTATTTATGCTAATGCTATTATCTCTAGCTGCATGCAACACCTTTACAGCTACACTTCCTGCATATGTTTTAGATATCAAATTGAAATACATTTTGTTATGTTTTCTCATCACTTCGGGCTCATTGAAATCTCAGTTTTTCACTCAAACTGTTTTATGGGCGCCATCAGCGTTTACTTTATGGCTTCGACGTTGCCTGCAACTATAAAAGAAGCTCCACACCCTACTACACAGCAACTCACACATATCCAAACCCATGCAGACAGTCAGACAGACAACTTTACTAGCTGCCAATTTTACTTGCGTTTTTATGGCTACATAAAGTCCTGTATTCAGAGCTGCAACTATCAACCAAAGAAGCAGACTTCCGCTCGACTTGTTGCCGTTGCCGTTGCCGAAACGCATAACACGAGTTTTATTGTCGCTATAGCTGACAGGAATCTAATGAGTAGCATCGGAAAAAGGACGTGAATACCGCAAACTGTGTGGCACAGTTGACTTCCCCTTCTCCCCTTCAGCCTTTCCCGTTCAATGATGTCAACTAACAATAGCCACGCATACCTATTTAAATATATACCTATATGTGTATATATTTCTCATATATTATGACAGTGCGGTTTTGTTTTTCTTTTGTTGCTCTGACACAGTGAAAAATCAATAATACTTTATCCAAATAATGCTATATATACATATATGTATATCTGTGTGGGGCATATGAAATTTATGCTATCTTCCCATTAAGTGTTCGCGATCTCGCCAGCTTTTTGTTGTGTGCAAAATTCAATTTGAGGTTGAGTGTAAATGAGTGTCAGGCTAACTATTGAATTCTGCTTCAGTGTGTGTGCGTGTATGTGTGTGTGTGTGTATGTGAGTGTGTGTGAGTATGTGTGTGTATTTGCTTTGTTCTATGGGGCTTTAAAGTTTTGATGCCTGACAGCCAGACATTTAGCTCATCTCACGCGTATTTCGCATTCACTGAGAAAAAATTCGCTTTAAAATTCTAAATGAAAAAAATAATCACAAAATCATTTTTTTGAAACAATTTATAGATTTATACAAATAATAATAATAAGAACAGAATTAGAAAAGTCTTTTTCCTATTTCTTAGATACATATATACCAAAAAGCTTATTACAAAAAAAAACCTTTTTTAAAAATCAAAAAGTAGTTGAGCTGATTGCTGATTTTTGTTTTAAAATTAGTAGATATTAATTTAGAAGCAATTTAAAATAAGTGCATTTGTAAAATACCAGTGTCTAATAATAAAATAAGTAGAAGAAAGTGATTGTAAGAGTACTTTGTACAGTGAAAATGAAATGTATTTTCTCTAAATTTTAGAAAAATCTACTCTAGAATTATGATATGGAAAACCTTTAAGCAATACGCTTTCTGAATTATAGGGTGAGTTACCTTTGCCGACAAAAGTCGGGCAATTTTGTACAATTTAATACGATTTTCTTTTTGCTGAGTGTATATGTAAAATGCTTATTTATTTTTTGTTTAGTTTTTTATTACGGCAACCGTGTGTTTCTCTTGTAACTTATATGCGGTGCACAAGGAGATCAGCGTCGTCCTTAGCACCCAAAATGAAAACATGTTTTTCTTGCCAAACAATTCCGTGCCGAAGCTTTCAACTTAAACTGATTGCCTTGAGGGGTCAGGTCGGTGCTGCGGAGCACTTCCCTTGCTGCATACTTAAGGCCCCCGCCTGCTACTTTATTAAATATGCAAACAGCTGAACGTTTGCCTTTTTTTCCGCTGCTGGGCTTTTCATTTTTTGCCTTTTTTTTTTTGCTGCTTACCTTCAGTTGCTGGAACTTGGCCTCCGCATCTTTGTCACCGTTGTTCTTGTCAGGATGATACTGGAGAGCCAGCGCCTTGTATTCGGCTTGGATCTGCTCCGGCTGGGGAAGGTAGAAAATTGCGCAAATTAAGTAAATTGCAATAAGAAATTCTCTTTTATCCGTAAATTAACTAAACATTTTGTGGCATAAACCTTAAAGAGGTCTCTCGCGCAACACACTCAAACATTACACAATATACCAAAGTGTTGTGTGTCATGCAGATTTTATGCTCTGCTCTGAGACGTTGATAAAGATGTTGATGAAGATGGATAATGCGATATGTCGATACACCGCGCACATCCTCTTGACAAAGTGAACAAGTCACGCCATGTGGGACAAGTTGTGGAGAAGGAGCGTGGTGATAACCACACGACAGGTAAAGCTGTCAAGAGCAGACAAGCCTTGAATGACATGGCATTAGAATTCAAGCATCGGCAACTGTGGGCGTGTGCTATAAGCATAAACAGCAATCACACACAGACACACACAAACAATTTAGAATATTTGATGAAACTGAAAACCACTCAATATAATTATATTGAACTGTTTGAAATACGAGACGAGTTGTGGCATAATTGAAAAAAGTCAATCTTGCAAAATTGTGGTGTGTTAGAGGATGACAAACTTATGGGGCGCAGTCCTCGATGTAGTTATGATCATGTTAACAACTGACATTGGAGTCAAAGCAAGCGAAATTAATTAAGCCAAAGTGTCAGCAGGGACAGCAACAAGTTGCTGACAGTCCAAGACAACAGAGCAAAAGGGAGCAAACATGGCAGCCAACTGTTGTTGTTGACCAAGTTAAGCGGCTGGCCAAGCAGCTTGATAGTTGTCATCACTAAAGCGCATTATCCTTTGAAAGGCAGCCGGGCGCAGCGGCCACCACTCTCAATATATACAAACAAAAGCGGTTTGTTTTTCTCGGAATTGTTGATGAAAATGGCTTTTCCAGCACAATAAAAATCCACAAGCACAAGCATGATTGACAATGCGATGCAAACAAACACTCAACCAACTGCAGCACTCAGTCAGTCAGTCAGTCAGTTATTTATTTCTTTTGTCTTTTGTCCTCATACAATATTGACAGTCGAAATATTTGCGTATATATAACATACAGATATATGTTGTATAGTGTGCTCGACATCTGCATTTTCCACAAAAATGCTTTACATGCGCGTGCTGGGTTTTGCTATGTTCAGCCAACGGCAATGGGGTGTATAATTAATTTCGTAGCAATTAATATTACTCATACGGCAGACTGCAGCGGACGACAAGAGGCAGAAACAAATGCTATTGGCACAGTAGACAAGGACACTACAACTGTTTTTTCACAAATACGCACACACACCCACACACACACACACACAAACACACATATGCATACAGACATGCAAGCACACACACGATTATAATTAACCTAATGAATCTCTGGTATACATTAGCAACCGCTTTTGTTTGCATTCCTCTCTCTCCCTCTCTCTCTCTCTGGTTGTGCTTGTTGAAGTCTTCACGTTTCCACAATAATTGGAATTTGATACGGAATGCTTAGACACACACAAATACACACATAAAAGATGTCCTATTAAATTGTGTGATGACAGTTTGCTATTTTGGCAGGCAAGTCCCCTTAAAACAGTTCGTCATCAGTTCGAGTGAAAGTAGCTCAAACGGGAAACTGCAACTCGAATTCCCTATCCAGTCGTAAGAGTATTATCATCAGAGCCAATGAGTCATTTTTATACACATACATACGTACATATGTATGTACTAGATACCGAACAGAATTGAATTGTAAAAGTTCGCTGGTGCAATTGAATGTATGAATTGCATAATGCATTTAAATCGAGACATTTTATATTCACTTGATCAATTAGAATGGATCGCCATGAAATTAAGCGTAGCGTATTTCCATTTGATTATGCCCGGATGCAAATGAGTCTCAAGCCCGAAACCCAATTGTTCTACAGAGATTTTCGCATACACATTCATATACATACATATGTGTGTAAATATATACATCAGTAAATGGTGGCCCTGACTTATGCAAATTTCCATTAAAGCTTCGCATAAGTTTATCTGGACAGAATGTCCAGTTCATCTGTATGGGAATAGATATGACAGTTGCTTGAGTTGAGCTGCAGACAATTCAATTCATCAAACAATTTATGGATAACAATAAAGACGAGGCGTCTGAATTTATGCAGTTTAATTTGTGAATTCCAAAAACAGTGCAAACAATCAACACAATTGAAAGTGGCGTGCAACATGAGATATACTTTTGGCAAGCACATCAAAAAGGTGCTGGGGGATATTAAACTAGGAAAATGAAAATGAAAATTCTACAACGCAATTTTATTAATTTTTTTTTTGGCAATTGAAGGCAAATACGTTATTTCATTAATTCAACTTGATACCATTCGTGATATTTTGAATAAAATTTGTTGAGTATTGTTCCAAGTAAAACAAACAATCAAAATTATTGAGCGACTTTTTGCAAAGAGTACTTTGTAAAAGTAATAGACATAAGCAATCATCTCTGAACCAAGTCGATATGGCTATTTCCTTCTGTTGTCCGTCAAAAGTATCTAATTTAATCGATAAAGATATTTGACACTAGATTATTGAAGAATTTTAGAGCTGGAGGCACAAAAATTAATATGTATAGTCTCGTAAACCATATACAACTAATAAATATTCAACTTCTATGATAACTTCCCTCGATATTAAATGAAACAGTGCAAACGATTTGTATTAGCTTGCCTAAAGTAAGCTGAAATATATCTTCAATTTGCTTCTATGGGAAAATTCCTATTATAAATGGTCTGCTGACAGTTGGGATAATCATTTTTATATTCAAATTTCAAATTTCATCTAATGGAATCTAACATGTATTTCACATTGCTTCACACACTTCGTAAAACAAAAATTTATTTATTATGTTGCTTTTCCCACGAACCCAAACAAATCTAACAGATTTTGAGCGGTCGCTCCAGTAAATATAAATTGTAATATGAATGAGGCACATTTCCCCATGGACATTGAGCATCTTCGCTTACAGAGTTCACCCTCATCAAGAGTGATGCTCAGTAAAAACTTGTGCATAATTTAATAGATGGCTCAACACGATGCAATCGACAGCTTGAAAAATTGCCAACATTAAATTGTTTACAGGTGGAAAATTGCGGCAACGTCAAAAATTTTCATGCCAATGAATTCGATTACCCCAAGATGCCAGGATGGCAGGCAAAGGTTCCGACTGAGTTGCCTTCGGGTTATGTTACGTGATAATAATATTGTTATTGAAATATTCTCAGCTAGAAAATATGATAAGCCCCGATTTTTATGTGATGTGCATGTAAAGTTAAATGTTATTAAGCTAGCAAGAGATTTTTATCACAAGACAGGTAAAACCAACAAAATATTTTGGTATGTGGCTAAAAGTGATTTTATGTGTCAACAGCAAGGACAGCTTAATATGTATTTTGAGTACGGCTAAAGCTAAGAGTTTTGTCTGTCAGTTGACAGTCGGTCACCACATGCCACATAAAGTTGAAGTACAAAATAATTGGTAGGCTTAACTTCTGCCACACTGTAGCACACATTCAGGTAACTGTTTTCAAAGAGGCTTACCCAAAATATTCGAGTTAATTGAAGGGCTTAAAACTGATGCAAAAAAAAATGAAAGAAAAAAACGGCAATCATTTTCTCTAATTGCCAGTTGTCAGTGCCACTGAGAGCCATTGATGTTACGAAACGTAATTTAAAGTAATTCTCAAAATATCTAGCTGCGTTTATTGCCTTTTTGGCTGCCATTTTTGAGCAGCGATAAAGTTCTCGAACTTAATTTAATTAAATCCTAATTAAATTGTTGGCTAAAGTCGAACGTTGGCAGCAGCGAATGCGAATGCTGTGTGGCAAATATTTGGCTTTCCGACTCATTATAAACTTCACTAATTACTGAGTGTAATTTAACTTTGGTCCTTACCGATGAGGTCTCATCGCAGTGAAGCAGACCGTAAAACTCCTCGTCGGGATTGCGTTTATAGTTGATGATGGCATCCACAGCGCTCATTTTTGAAGGTCTTCTCGTTGTCTCGGCAAGTTGCAGTTAAACTGATAGTTAAATTAAATAATTAAGTAAATCTTTATTTATTGCACACAGTATATTAAGCAAGTTTCAAAGAACTTGAAATTGTATTTGTTATAAGTTTTCTGCTTATACATTTAAAATGTTTTCACTTATACATAATGAACACGTTTTCATTTCTTGTTTTGTTGTGATTCATTTTTTATTAAGTACACAATAACAATTGATGAGAATTCCGTTTTGAATTTAATTCGGTAGAGGCCTCTCAAAAGCTAAAGCCGATTAACAAAAAAAGTGAAAGCAACAAGAGTTGACCTTCGAGCTTCCGCAAAAAGGTTAAAAATAATTAACGACTAAAAATAAGTAAAGTAAATTAAAAAATGCGCTTAAAAAACAAAACTGGTGTAGTTTGCAAACAAATTGTTATTGTCTCAGACCACTTTCACTTTGGCATCAAGACTTGGCTAACACTTGGCTAATACCACCAAAAGACAATAATATACCGCGGACCAAGTTTTGTTTGTTGCTTTCGCGCTCGCTCACACAATCAAAACAATTCCACAGAAGAGCACCAAATCACGCTGTAGACAAAAGTCGTTGGCTAAAATTGTGATTGTCACTACACATAAAGCTCTCACTCGCACTCTTTCTCTCTTTGATACACTCGCACCACTCTGACACTCTGTCACGCTCTCTCTCTCTCTCTTTCTCTCTCTCTCTCTATATCTCCCTCCCTCACTCTTTCTTGCTGCTTCTGTGTTTTGCTCTTTCGTTTGATCAAAAGTTGTATGTTATTAAGTTTCAATTGTTGCGTTTATTACATTTGGAAGCGCTCACGATGTGGCTGGCAACGCGTCAAAATACAAACTGCCAATGGCGTTGAGTCGTCGACTCGCAAACTGCTGGGGCTTAATTTGGCCTGGCTTGGCCTACGCACTGGAAGAGCTTGCATCTGTCTCTGCAACTGCTGGTGAGAGGCATTTACAGCTTGCGCTCCCAAAAAGCCATAGATACGCAGGGGAACTTAAAAGCACCTTTGACTTTTTGGGGGCTGATAAGCGCACCCAGTTTCGGGTTTTTTTCAAAATGAGACTTGGAGAGTTATGTATTGGTTCATTACTAACTGACTAACTGGTTTACCGTTGGCTCTGGGTTATACCTTAGTTAGAGCTTACTCAGCGCAATGGGTAAAGTCCCCAACTCTGTTGACAGGCAGCTTTTAAGTTTGTGTGATTCACGTAAAACAGCTTTCACATAACTCTATGCATGCTTTGTGCTTTTGCTTGCCATAAAAGCACGCGGCGCAGCTTTCGGCTGTTGCTCTTGCCATAAATGTCTGCTTTTATGGCATAATTGATTGCCACTTGTTGCTCGCTTTTTGTTTCAATTTCAAATCATGTAAAGTTATCAAATTGGTCTTCTGTAAATTGTCAAACATGAATCGGAAAACAGGAAATGCTATATTTTCGGCAACGGCAGTATTATATAAAAGTAATCAATCTGCGGTCATCTCAGAGCGTAGTGGGCGAAATGACGAGTGGACGTGTTCCCAAATCGAATGACCGAAAATTGCTTTTCGAATTAAAAGATGCTGCCAAGTGTGAAAAATGCGAGCATGCTTTGCGGCAAACGGAATTGAAAATGAAAACTGTTGCATGCTTTTAGGCAGCTAACAAAAGGCCAACAACAAAAAAAAATGTTTTTAGAGAGTTGCCACAGTAGATTTCGCTCTAGAGAGGAAGCTCAAGCTGGGCAACCCAAAAAATAATTTCCGCCCATAAATCATCATAATGGTTTTTCAAAGGTCCCAGTCGGAGGTGGGAATGCAAACGAAATGAAGATGAAACAGTTTGACAGCCAGCATAGCCAGAATAGTCACAGCCCACGCACGTAACCATGTTTATTTTCTGTGTGTATGTTTGTGTTCGTGTGTGTCATCTACAAATTGAACGGCTCAACACACATGCACACACACACACATTCAGAGACACACTCAAGCAATTGATATGGTAGAAAGTAGAAATCGTTTTAATTAGACAAAAGAGCTAAGCAACTATTTATTTCGAATTCTATTTGCCCAGTTAGGGACAGAGCCCGCAGCAAGCCAAAGATACACACAGATGTCGAGCAAAAAGCCCGCAAGCAAAGAGTGCAAGCGATAGCCAGGACACACGCACACACACACACACTCACATTCGTATTTATCTTGCCTGGAATGCAACCAAGTGTGTGGGCATTTGTATTGCTAGAGCTTACTGCAGCTTGCTACAGATTGCTGCTGCAAACTGCATTGCGCATCCGTTTAAGCCAAAAGCGGCAATCAAACAATTTGTTTGGCCACACGAATCTCTCCCAATTTGTACAGCATATTCGTCTGCAGTCTGAATGTGTTCTTAGGGAGATCTTAGAGATTATTTTTTTTTTTATTTTAAACTTTTTGTGTTACTTATATTCCTTAACATTCCTTAAGTTCTAGTTTTGTTAACTGGGCTACAAAAACTGTCGCTTGCCAAATCTAATAAAAATTTGTGTCAATTTCCGATCGCAACTATAGTTGAATATTGGCCAAAATTGCTTTGTCGTTGAATGAGCGATGCCATTGCAATAAATTTTCGATATGTGCAAAAAGCAAATAAATCGCTTTCTGTTTTACATCACAGCGTCAACTGGCAGCACTTTTCGATTCCGAACATTGCCTTTGTAGCAAAACGCATTAAGACGCTCAATGCTTGAGTGACTGTATCGCTGCTCTTTATCTGTTCAGCATCTGGCTATAATGCAAGGTTTCCTAGGTCAGAGCGTGTCAACGACACTTGCCGCACAGTGAAAATGGCAGAGAAATGGGGGCCGCATTGAAGGAAACGACAGCTTGTTGTTTTATAATAAAAAGAACTTCAATTGCTTTATGCAATTTACAACTGTGTAACTGCGTGCGATAAACAGAATAAGCCAAGCCAAGGGGCTGACCTGGTGGGGGGGGGGTGGGCAGTTAGGAGCCTCTTGCATCCTTCCTACACATGAACGAGTTTTTCTTTATGCTGTCCACATTATTTTTTAGCGACTGGCATCGCTTTGTTTTATTACCCATTGTGCGCTCCCCCTGGCTGTTGTCTGAACTGTAATTTATTTATGCATGTGTTATATTATTAATGATTTGCCACACCATTTTCCATTACTGGGGCTGACGTCATTTTACAACTCGCAACTGGCAGATGAATTACTTGTTAATCATTTTTGAGCTTTGATTTTGCGTCACCTTACAAACCAAAAGTATGTGTGTGTGTGGGGGGGGGGGGGGGAGTCTGTGTGATTATTATCCTTAGCCTGTTGCTCTCTTGTTTGTTAAGTAGCATTTGCTGTCAGCTTTGAAAGATTTCCGAACAATATAGACCCAATTACAACTGTGTTTATCATAGACAAGCAGTATAATCAGACATCTATCTACAGTATCTGTATCTGTATCTGTAGCTGTATCTGTATCTGCAGCTGAATCTGCAGCTGTATCTGTATCTTTTCAAACACACTCGCACACGACACATACATATGTATGCAGATATTTGTGTCGTCTTATATTGCGTGGTTGAGCAGCCAAAAAGACATTTGTCGGGCATTAATTTTAGAATATTTTATGTCTTGCGTTCATTAGACGCTTTGTTTGCACAACGCAAGCACTTGTCTTTCATATATCTTGCAGTCGATTATACAGGAAGTTTGCACTGCCCCACCAAAGCAAAGTTGCAACCATGCGACGCTCAGCAGCAGCGGTCATCATCATGAATGAAATGCACACAATTCTGCAAGCGATCGCTGTGCCAGACTACTGGACACCCTGTATACGCTCATACAACAAATGCAACTCAGCTGTCGAACGCGCTATGCAAAGCAAATGTCGCTAGGCCAAACGGCCAGACAACCAGAGACCAACCAACTAGCAGACGACGCAGAGCGAAAGAGAGAGAAAGAACCAGAGAGAGAGAGAGAGAGAGCAGGGGATGCTGAGGCAGCAATATATACGAGCAATGGCCCAGTCCCAGTCTCAGTCCATTCCCCCAGCATTCGAGTATGTAGTTTCAGTTTTTTAATGCCCTTGCCTAGGGTATTTTAACTTAAGTGTGTGTTTGGGAAATCTTTGCAGTTGTTTTAATAACTAAATTCAATTATTATTTATATTCGCACAGTGTGAAATTATGTAGCACAAAAATAATGTTCTATGCGTCCTCACGGAGTTTGTTTGGAAAAGTTGAGCAACAAATATGTGACACAAAATTTAAGTTATCAATTTACTAATTTTGTTTCAGGAACTAATTTTATTGAAATTTTTAAGGGTATTTCTTAAGGTTAGTAAACCTAAGTATGGTATCTCATTTGATTTACAATCTTTTCTGTGCTTATGGTGTTTAAAAGACATTTCATATTATTACAGAGCCTAGAACCAGTAAAGTAGAACAAGTAGGATTCATGTAGATTGTCAGCAAGGGTATTTAAATGTCGACACTCCCGCGATGGTTCTCTTTTTTTGTCTTGGGACTGCTGTGCATTGTTTAGTAGCGGGGAGTGGGGTGCGTACTAAAATAGCGCCAACGCTGCACATGGAATGGGGGGCCAGTTACAGATTTGACATGCGTCACGGCTCACGCCTCAAGCGGCAACACTAATTGCAGTCCGTTGAGCATTCAGTATTTTTTTCGAATTTCGTTTAAGAATTGGATCTAGCACTTGCAGCAGCAGCAGCAGCAGCAGCACCAGCAGCAGCAGCAAAAAGAACAATTAGCAAACGGCCGAACAGCATTAGCAGCTGCTCGCCCAAAATATTGAATTGAACGTCAACATTCAAATCAAAATTCAGAGCAACAAGCAACAAAGCAAAGGCAGCAAACGTCAGCGGCTGGCAAAGAGCGGACATTCACTATGGCCGACCTGCTCGCACTTGTGCCTGGCTGTGACTATTTTGGTGATCCCAACCAGTTGGGCATCTCGCTCGCCGGGAAAACCAAAAGCAAGCAGACACACGCACACAAGCACATAGATACACACACGCACACACACATGGACGATTCATGTCCAACTAGTTGTATGTATTGTATTTGGTATTTTGGTCGCTCTCCGGCGACGACGACGACGGCGACGGCGACGGCAACGGTTCCGGTGGCAGGCCAGACGGCGAACAGTGCCATCGATCGGGACAGAAGCCTCAGAATCGTGTAATTTGCCTCGTGCGTTGTCGCTGGGCGCTGCTCGCTGATTATTTTCAATTTATTGCTGCACAACTGAAACAAACTGAAAAATCTCGAATTATGCGTTTTTAATTGTATACATAAAAATATATGTTTTTCATTTTGTTTCATTTTTGCAAGCTGTCGTGCGTCCGTTTGTCGTGCGTCCGTTTGTCGTCTGTTGTTTGTTGTCACCACCTCTATGTCTCTGTCTCCGTCTCCGTCTCCATCTCTTCCTCTGCCTCTGGCTCTGGCTCTGGCTCCGTTGTCGTTGTCGCTCTTCCTTATCCGTTGTTCGTTGTTCGTTGTTCGTTGTTGTCGTGTCTTTCGTTGTCGCTGCCTGAGCGTTCACTCTCACAGTGTTAAGCACAGCCAGCGCCAGTGATCATCACCAGGAGCACTAAACATTTCAATATAAAAGTCACATTTGAAGATAGTCAAGCGAAATCAAGTTACGCCCTTTTTGGTGTCCATGTCGCGATCGTGATTGTGAACGTTAGCAGTGAAGATTTTCAGGAAAAATTTCTATTGTTTATATAATAACCCGGAGCGGGCACATAGAAATATTCATATCTGGTTGGTTCTTTTCAGGCGAAACAAGTTGAGAAATTCTCTTTCGAGTGTGTGTGCCTGTGCTTGCCCCAGTGTGCGTGTCGGTGGGCCGCTATAGTCGCTATAGTTCTGAATTTAGTGAGCAAGCGCCGAACCAAGTGAATGTGATCAATAAACGAAACCACAACAACCAACAAAAAAGAAAAGAAAAAAACACGTCAAGATACAAATTGAAGTGAAATCCTTAAGGAAACAGTTACGATTAATTAGAAAGAATGTCGGACAATGAGGATATTATGAGTGCCTCCGAGGAGCAGGCTAAAGCCAGTCCCGATTCGGTGCCAGATGCCGATGCGGAGAGCAAAAGCAGCGTCGTCACGGAGCGCACCGAGGAGATAATACCCGGCGAGAGCGAGAAAATGGTCACCGAGACCATCGATGAGGATGGCGACGTTGTCGAGGAGACAACCGAAGTGACCCGTAAAACGGTTAAGCGGACCATGAAAATAACTGAGGTAAGTGAATGAGACAACTACGCAATAATTGGCCATTACTTTATATACATATCTTTGTTATAAATATTTGTTTTGTTAGGGTTGACCAAAACATGTCAAAATTATTAATACGTCCATATATACGAAATAATATTTCACAGTATGCGATTTAACAAATTGTTTATATAGCCGTAGAAATGCCATAACTCATGGCCTATATTATACATGTATTATATACACAAATACGTTATGTATGCGCAAATCTATGTATGCTATATAAGATTTCTTCGGAACACTTCGGACACACTTAATATTAGCGACGCCTGACACAAAATCACAAATTTTGCAGCTGTTTGATTTCGGCGCAAATTACGAATATCACAAAACGCAAAAAATCCCCAAAAGTTTTGTTGAGCACAAATCACTTAATGCGCTGCGAAAGCTGCCAAAAGCGACGAGAAAATCACATTAAATAAATAATAATAATAATGAAAACTGAAAACAAATTGCAAAAAATAAAAAACTGAAAAAAAAAACCTCAATTTGTATGCAATAATTTCTGCGTAGCCTAGGAAAGTCGCAAAAAAATTGAGGTTTCGGTGTCTTGTGGTCTGGCGCATAAGCAACAGGAGGCGGAGGCGTTTGACAGCCGGATGGCAATTAATTGCTACATACTATGTTGCACAAACTACAAATTGCATTTCCGGCTTGGCATGGCAAAGACGCGTGCGGCCATCGTAACGGGCCCACATTGGTATCGGTTGCTGGCCAACTCCTGCATCTGCCACTTTTTATGATTGTCTGTGCGCTTCTTTGGCTGAATTTAATGGCTCCCAAATTAAATTTGCATTGCAATTGCTTTTGCTTTTGGGGGCTGAGTTGCCATTTTGTGCGCTGTCTCTGGTTTTTTTTATTTTTCATTTTATATGTCTGAAATGTGAAACAAAAGGAAAATGTTTGCGTGACGCACATGCATGGGGATTTACCCAACTCGAATTTCACAGTGACTCGAGCTGAAAGTGACAAATGCATAGCAGATACAATTACTTTGATTCATCAACTTATAAATAGCTACTCAAACTGAATAATATTGTGAACACAAAGACTTTTCTGTTGACTTAATCTGCTTAAGTCCAAAACTTAGTTTAATTTCACAGACACTTTGCTTGTTCGTCATTTCAAGCTAGATTCTTCATAAAAAAAGAGTTAACTACACTAAAATATGCCACAAAAAATTAAGTTCTTTTGTCGGTCTGTGTGTTGTCTCACTTTTCAGTCAGTGTCATTGTGTGTGTTAACCGTATGTTGACCAAGCCATAGGTCAACTAATTGTATAACGTGTGTTCGTTGCAGCCATGCTTCTTAGTTGCCCCTTAATGAGGCACGTAACAATTTTGTCATTTTTATTCGCTGCTGCGGGCAGCCCTGCCGCAGAGCTACGTGACTCTGACCAAAGTTCAAAATGACAATGCAAAAACGCTTAAATGAATTTATATTGCTAATTTGCTAATGTATTTATGCAGTTAGGAAAATAGATTAGCAGATTTTCGATGCCTATTTCTGATGCGGAAGGCGAGGGGGGCGCCAAATGAGGCATACCAATTAGTGCAATAGGGCGTGAACGATCTTTCACCCTAGCCACACACACACACACACACACACACACAAACTGATAATTGCACAAAGCTATAATAGATACGAATAGACACAGCGGAATATACGGGCAAACACATTAAAGGAATTTCGGTGGCACGAAGCTTAACCAAAGCAAACAAATGTGGCAGACGCGTGGTCAACTGTGCATAGCTTGACTTGGCTAACGCTTCATAAGGTCGGAGTCTATGCATCATTATTATCACACACTCTCTCACCCTCACTATCTCTGGTTTGGTCTGGCCGTGGCCCATTGCCTTTACCTAGCTATTCATGGGCGGCAGCCCTGTGCGTCAGTCGCACTGACAGCTGTCAACACTGCTGGCGCCTCCCAAAAAGAATCAGCAAATAATTCACACGCGTCATCACACATACATACATGATTACATATGATGTACGCCTATTTGTGTATTTAGTTGTATTTATATTCATTTGTATTTATTGCATGGTTATATGGCATTTTGGTGTGACAAAACAAGTCAAAAACAATTCAATGTCATGCTTCGGCCACTTGGTTTTCATTCATTTGTTGCAGGTCTCTCTTTCTCCGTCTCTGTCACTCTCAAGGCAGCTGCCACCCACTGTCCGATATTGCCTCCCGTTGCGCATACGACGCGTTCGCCCAGCCAGCTCCAAATGCTACTCGGTTCTTGGTTCTAGTTGATTTTGGTCAGCTACTTATTCGCTTAGCGTTTGTTTTTCGTTTCGCTTAATGGCGTTCGTTCTTTTGAATTTATTTATTTGGTTGTTTTTTTGCTTCAGCAAACAATTTATAATTTTAATGCACACACGCACAACATATGCGACGCTATGTGTGTGTGTGTGTGTGTGTGTGTGTGCATGTGTATGTGAGTGTTAACTGAATATAATCTAAATATGTTTATATAATTGAAAAGCAAACGCGAAAGCATCAAGCAAAACATAGCCATAGCCTAAGTATGCCAGTACGTCAGGGCGTAGGCGCAACGGACAGGGGGCGTGGCATATACAGAAAACTCATATGCTCGAGCGATGGCCCACATCACCATTTATATATTTATACACACATACATATATATATACATATATATATATATATATATATATATATTTATATATACGCATTTTCATATGTGTATGCGTGCTTGTGGTATATAAATACGGATGCCAAATTGCTAAACGCACTGGGCTCACTGGGCGTATGATAAACGTGCCATTTATTTTGGCAGTCGGCCGCTGTTTAACTTTTGAGGAGCACAGTTTTTGCACGATATGCCTCGAACGTGAGCATTGTTTGTTGGTATTGTACTTGGCATAAATCAGTTTTACGAGTAACATATCTCTTGTAATTTTCAGGCACTTTTCATAAGTTGCTGGCAGAATTCGGATTTATTTTTTGTTTGTTTTTGTTTTTGGTTTCTTAATGCCACAAATACAACAGCAACAAGCTTTGCAATGCTTTTGATTTTGACCTGCCACAACGGAAACTTTGCCCGCTAGCCTCGACAAAGAGTTTACTTTGCATGTAACAATAACAACAACAACAACAAAAACAAGCAACAACAACAATGCTTTATGTACTAGGCATAACAAACAAATAATTTCATTGCCTGCCAAAGACTTCCGCCGCCCGCTGGCGGATATTCCATTGATATTTGCTTATTTCAATTACGTTTTCTATGCTCTCTGCCCGAAAACGCAAAATACAAATTCAATTTATAAAATGTTTTGCGTAGTTTTGCAAGTCCGCCTGAGCACCCGCTGCCGCCATAGCTATCTATCAATGTCCACGGCTCTGGTCTACACGGATTTCCCCCAAGCTCACACACACACATAGAAAGGTAGCTGCAGAGAGGCCTTGCAACCCCCTATCTTCCATCTTCTGTCTGCCCTCGTCACCGTTGTTGCCTGTTGGCAAATCAATGAGGAAATTTGCAAATTGAGTAAATTCAACGGTTTGTAGGCAATTGCTTGGCCTGCCAGCTGTGCCAGTTGTCTGTTGAATATATGACAAAGGCAAATGGCCAAATGCAAATGACTTTAGACGCAATTAAATAGCTCGACGAAAAACAGAAGAGACTGCTAACAGTCAGCTAAAACTCGTTCAGGCCAAATGCCAACGGACATAGACAATATCTGCATGGAAGGCATTGAAATTGGTCCAAATTAATGAACGACAACAACAAGAAGTTGTCTGATTTTTTAGCCACACCGTGATACCGACTG
Source organism: Drosophila cognata (assembly GCA_035041535.1). Taxonomy (NCBI): domain Eukaryota; kingdom Metazoa; phylum Arthropoda; class Insecta; order Diptera; family Drosophilidae; genus Drosophila; species Drosophila cognata. The sequence goes on from JAWNLC010000571.1 coordinate 13,959,708, forward strand.
CAATATACCCTGTTCAACGCAATTATTAAATTAATTCTTATATTTGTTAAATTTTAAAGTAAAAATAATAATAAAGTATTTAAAAACAAAAATATATCAGTTCTATTTTATTTGTTATTCTCTAACAAAGCTAACACATAACAAATAAAATAATCGTTAGCTTTTGGTAAATATAAGCTGTTTAGGTAAAGCTGAATAAATTTGAATAATACATTTAAATTACTGCAGGCAGGTTAAAGTAGCTTAAGCCGAGCACATAATAAGTTCACTTGACTTAAGCCTTAAATGCACAAATTAAATGAAGAGACAAATTGGAAAACTAACCTTTTGGGAAAGTGCTCTCTATTCAGAATGGGCAGGAATAGTTTTAATTGAACATATAACGAAAGCTCTTCATGAAGTAATTTATTTTGGCTAAATAGAATTTTCACTTTTCACTTTCAGTTAACAATTTCCACATGCAACAATGTTTGTTTGATCAATTATTTGCAATATGTTTTTGGCCAGCTTTGTTGTTGCTTACACACCAGCTATTTGCATAACCTAATTAATAATTTAAAGCCAACGGACAGCCGCTTATTTGTACAAGGCAATGGCTGATTTGCTGCACCGCACAACATTAATAAATAATCCACATTCGTATTCATATTCACAGCTTTGACAAGTTGTGGAGGCTGCTGCAATCGACATTTAATCCAGTTCTTGACACTTGACACTTCCCGCCTTGAACTATGGGCCACGATTTACTCCTGCCCACCCCCTCCAATTTTTTTTTATATGCTGTGAATTTTGTTTTGACTTGATTTCTGTGTGTCAGGTTAAGTGCAGAAGTGCGTCACTTGTCATCACCAGGTTTACTCATTAATCAGTTCTCATTTGAACATTATTCATGCACACGATACGAAGCAGGATGCAAGAAATTGTATGGAAATTATCTTCAATGTTTGTGTATCTTAATGGAACTTGACATATATCCGTCTTAGGTACATAGCACTATATATGTTGACGCTGGCAGCATTGTATCACTATATAATGTAGCTGTGATTTAAACGGAAGTTTGAAAGATGACTTCTTGTAAAAACTTTATTATTTACCATTAAAATGCAACCCAAACTTATGCAATATTAGGTAAAAGAATCACCACAATCAGCCATTTATTGCATATATCTCAAATAGGATCAATCGGTCGAAAGATGAATGGTTTAACAATTTATGCTATCAATAATTGGAGAAAATATACAGTTGGTTGATTTTTTAAATTTATAGTGAAATAACTCTGGTCGAAAAGGGTATGTAATCTTCGGCATGCCTAAGACAGTCGTTCCCTCTTGATATATTTGTTTTAATAAATACATAGAGATAAAAGATTAGTTGAATCAAGTCGTAAATGAGCCAATGACAAGCTATGTATAAATATTGATGGATTGGTAACCATTTCAATGGTATTTCAAACATTTAATGACCACAAGAAGAATGCTAAGATGCCTCAAAATGTGAACAATTTGTCAGCACAACACAAAGCGTTGGAAATCGAAAGTTTTAATGCACTTGGCCAATATCTACATATGTATTTTTATGTATATATATATATATATATGTATGTTTATATGTATATATGTAGGCAAATGTGCATTTGTGCAGTGCGCATTGTAATTTTATTTGGCTGTTAAAACCTGAAAAACAGAAGGCACTCGAAACGTCGGCGGAAACGTCGATTGAACTGCAGCACTTTGATTGCATTTCGATGTTGCTTCGATTTTAGTTGCATTAAACGAGTCAAAAACAAAAGGCGCATCGAGCAAAACAAACTTGAAAAACAGACGAAATAATTTCGGGCGTTTTGAACAACTATTGATTTATCGCTGGAATGGCACTAATGGAAACGAGCCAGTCAGCTAAATAAATAGATTAGTTTTTACGCGAATTTTCTTGCGCAATTTGCGTAGTTTGTGGCGTGCAACCGCCTACACACTTCTTCGAGTGTGTGTGTGTGTGTGTGTGTGTGTGTGGGAGTGTGTATGTGTAAGCAAATAAATAATATGTAAAATTACAATACGCAACAAATAAATAAATAATTCGTTTGATATCTACGTTCGATCGTGAATTGCGCAACAACTCAACCAGAAACACATCCAACTGGCAACTGGCAGCAGCTTTCAAGGGTATTTTATTATATTTTTCTTAAGCGGATTAAGCATAGTTCCAGTTGCAAAAGCTATGGCAATAATAGATGGAAATTTGGTAAGTTGCAACACATTTTGTTAAGCAAATTAAAATCCGTACAACAATTTACACTTATCCCCAAACAATAAACAAATTTGCAAACTTTTCTATGGCTTTAAGGGTCCGCTTTCATACCTCTTCTCCTTGTTGTTGTTATTGTTGTTTGGGCTTGTTTTTTGTTCACGTATACGGTTATCCTGTGTATGCGTAGATGTGAAAATCACTTGTCAATCTTTTATGTAAAGAGATGATGCCAACATCTATATCTCACCTGTGTCGCTCGTAAAATTTTGTCGCCTGCTTCCGTTTTCTTTGCACTTAATTGTGTCTGCTGCTCTGTCGCCGTCGCTGGCGTTGCCGTTGCTGCTGACGTTGCTGTGCGTGTGTGGTTCAAGGTGATTCGGCGTCGACAACAGCGTTAACGTCAACATCGAAGTCGCTGCCAACACTTCAACGCATCTTTCAATCGCTTACCCTACGTTGCCCACCCGCCTGATGCTCCCGCTGGCAAACACCCTCAACCCGTTCAGTGGGAAATGAAGAAAGAAAAAAAAGCACAAAGTTAAAAAATATGGCTAATATTGCTCGACTACTAAATGCTCTACAAAAATTCATCCACTGAAGCGAGTGCATAATATTAATATTTATGTTTACATATTGCCTCTGCCAGAAGCATTATCTTGCTCGATTTATTTATTTATTTATTAGACGCAACGTGACGTATGAGTTATGTGCAGGCTGTAACATTTGAGTGTTGAACTTAAGATACCCTTTCGTAAGACTTTTGAGTCTTGGGTATAAATACAAGTTTTGCCACTGCCAAGGACTTTTGTTGCCTTCACTTTGACTTTGCCTTTAGCTTGTTTTCGTCGCTGCTGCTGCTGTTGCCATTTATTTTGGCTGCTTGTTATTTTCTGCTACGTATTTTTTTCACTTAATAAAATTGTTTTCATTCGCTTTGCTTGCTTTTTAGCTGCTTTTCAATATGCTTAAAAATAAATGATAGCCCCTCCATCGCCACCAACATTACAGTTTTCAGCCATCCCTAGCGGCATTCATTGTGCTACAAACTGCTATCGACACACAGTTTATCTGCCTTGGCTATTGTTGTTTGTTTGGTTTTGTCGTTTAGCCTTAGGCTTATTAGCAATTTATCTGAGCGCTAGTCCCCGAATATATCATTTAAGCAGCTCAGCCATGGTCCCTTTTGCCACACATCCTGCCCATGATTCTGCTGATATTGCAGTCTCGCCTAAAATTCTGCTTCCGGCTTGCAGTAGTTGACATAGTTCCTCAGTCATTTATGGCCACAACCAATTGTGTTCCTTTCAAGCATCTTAGCCGCTCGCCATCTGCCGTCATTTCAATTAATTTTATGTTTGTTAACTGAAAGCATTATTATTATTGTTGTTCATTATTCATATTTTGATGCAGTTAATTGCATCCTTTGATTTGCTTTGAAAATAGCCAGCGGCTATTTGCTTTTTCCGTTTGCTGTTTGCTGTTTGTGACTTTTGAGAGATTAGTTGAAGTGTTAATTTGATGAGCTAATGCATGTGTGTTAGTTTCCATACCGACCATCCTTGGGCTATTGACTGGCAGCAGTCGCAATAGCAGTTGTCAGCTACATTTTGCAAATATGTTATGTGCTAAGATATATCCACACTGTATTGTGTGTGTACTGTTGCACTCGTACAATCAATCAAATTGTGTCTCAGATAAAGCGAAACATGTTTAAAAAAAAGAAGCAAAAAGCAAACAACATAACATGATGATGCTGGCATCTGTTGCAGAAATGCGCTCCCAGTCTAAACACAACAGAAATCAGAGCAAAGAAAACTAAACACAAGCACGGTCTATATGCAAACACATAAACACACACACACACACACACACACATACAATACATCAAACCATATTCCAAAAATTTTTCAATTTATTTTCACTAAAACGCTTATGTGTTGCCGCCTCCGCTTTTGCCCTGTAGCTGACGTTGACGTTGTTTCTGTTGTTGTTGGTGTTGTAATAGTCAACGAAAATAAAATGTTTTACGTCCAACGTGGCGTATGCGCAACGAAACGGAATTCAATGAAATGACCCAGCAACTGCAACGTGAATTGATTGCCACATGCGTCTCTAATTAGTTGACTACACGAGAGCTATGACGATAATGACGACAACAGCAGGCAGTAAGCAGCAGGAGGCAGGTGGTGGACAGCAGGCAGTAAGGCGGGCTGGTGGGCTGGCGGGCTGGCGGTCAGCGCTGCCAGTCCCGGAAATGCGCAGTGACATTTAATTCGCAATGCGAGCGAGTGGCTGCAATTTGATTGCTTAATTTGCCCAACGGACATCGATGTCGATGCTGCCACTATTCTCGTTCGCTTGAGCGCTTAACAGTGCGTATGATTAATATGTAGCTTGTTGTGCCCGTCGCCCTCTTGCACTATTAGCTTACGGCGCCCCATTAGAAATGCATTTAAATTGAGGCACACACATAAAAATGTCGTGCGGCCAAGTCCGTCCGTAAATCAACAAGCTATTAAAACCAGCAACCAGCTCCAAATAGCCAACCAAGTTGAAAGATATTAATTCTATACTATTTAATATCGAATACATATACATATGTATCTAATATGTATTTGGTTGCATTCGAACAGCAAAAGTCTCATAAAATTATAATTAAAAAATCTATATACACAGTTTTATGATCATCTGAATTTGACTTTATTGCACAGCTATTTAAATCTTGCTTTGAGGTGTTTCTTGGCAAAAAAAAATGTGTGAGTCGAAAATTGTGAAATTTATAAAATCAAATTTAATTCTTAATATTAACAGCAGCAACACTCTTCAAAAACAAGATAGTAAATTCGCAAATTCACAACTATTTTAAATATATGCCAAAAATTAAAACATCAAGTTTTCAAATGCATGTGGAAAAAATGATGAAGTTCTTAGGTCTCAAAGTAAATAATAAATATACTTTATAAATATCACAGTCCCAGAACTGAGCGTATTAGCTTATATTTTATAATATTATTATTTTATCTATTTGTATCATTATTAAGGTAAGACTATTTTTGAATTCGTTAATTTAATTTTCCATCTATTGTGATGTAACGATTTTTCGTCGAGTTGTCAAACAACAAAAATTGCATTGGATGAATTTCCTTGGCCTCAAAATGGGCCCACGAGCTACCTCCTTCGATCGCATGCCCTTAACTTAGAAGCTTGTTTGTTTTTTGCCTTTGCCTTTGCATATAGAATCGTCTTGACAACATTTTCTATAAATATATATTTAATATATTTGTTTTCTGTATACATCTCGTATGGCGACCCCAGTCGAGGCGAAATTCTTTACCAGCAAATCTTTTTCTATGTTATTTTCTATTCTTCTCTTTTTGTATATTTTTGTGGTATTTGATGTTTTGATGAGATGCTTGCTCTTTGGGCTATTTAAATTATAACCTACATAATGTTAATGGCTAAGAAAGATACATATAATTAAATAATATTTATGGGGCGTGGACAGACACATGGCCAAAGCAACTCGGGCGGAGCAGAATGCAGAGGAGACTTTGTCGGGCAATTCTTCGGATATAATGCACAAATCAAACAAAAAAAAATAAATATTTTATTACAATGACAAAGTGATAATTACTTGTTGAACTGTCACTTCCTGTGCATGATGGAACGAATTGATTTGCACCTTTTACATCATGCTTTCGTTTATTATTTCATTTTATTCATTAATATACAGAACATAAATAATAAATGTATATGTCTAGAGCATTATTTATTGTTCACAGCTCGTAAATGCACTTTCAATTGCCAACTATTTTTAAACTATTTTGTTTTATTATTTATGCAAGTTTTTAATTACACTCTGAGAAAATTACCTTGAAAGCAGCGATGCCACTCAAAATGAAACTATGAATAAGACGCTTCGGTCGAAATGAATAAAATCAAATGGCAAAAAGTCGGCAAATGCGAAACGAACGAGAGCAGAAAAAGTTTTCCCACTCTTTCACTTTCCATTCGGGGAGCAGCAGGTGTGTCTGTGTCTGTGTGTGTACGAGTGTGCGTGTGTGTCAAAGAGCTAATTAGCGCACTGGGAAGAGCAATTTTGAAGCTGAGGTGCTCTTAGCAGCCGCCACCTGTGAGAGCATCAGGTGTGAGTGTACGAGTGTACAAATGTGTGTGTGTGATGGTGTGTTAGCGTGAGACACCTTCAGCGCGACAATGTCAATGATCATTTCTGACATGGACGCGTAGGCGTGGCGCTGTTGCCTCCTCAGAGCACCGAAACTCACCTCATCTCCAATGACTCTCAAACCGTATGGTCTTTTTTTATATTTATATTTTGTATGTACATATACATATATATATATTGGTATGTGCGCCTCGCAGGTAAAAAATAGATAAAATTATATAGTCACAATGCACAAGCGGCACAGACGAGGTCAAAGCACTTTCAGTCCCCTCCCTACATTTGTTTACAAACAACTATTTTTACAAAAACTCACAGCGAGCGGAAGGGAGCCAAGCGCAGGCACCGATCGATGGATGCCGTTGCCCTCGGGCCGGATGCACAAGCAAATGGAAAAAAACTTCGTTCGATAATAATGCTCGCAGGCAATATTTTGTTAACAGCTTTGCTTCTTTGGATGCATTTTCTGACGCAAATACATTGCCATATTGATCTGTACCAGTTGCTGGTGACCCAAACAAAAATTAAAAAAAAAAAACCAAAGATTAGAAGTTAACCAGGGTGTGTTTAAGATTCCAAGGAAACTTCATTCAGACGGTAAATTATTTATAAATTTGAGTGTAGCAGAATTAGTTATCTGTGTTTTCCATAAATCTATATTTACAGGGTATACAAAAATTATTGCGATCAGCAGCAGAAGTATTATTAATTGCCTCAACTTGGTAATTTCTTACATCTGTGATTTTTACACCAGCATCCGCCAAAATCGAATTTATAGGCAACAGTTGCTGTTAAAAGTATATTCGCCTCATATTCAAATTGAAAATATATTTCAACTCGCATTGATTTTGTATATGAGCTGCTGTGTCTGTTGCTGCTTTGTTGCTTTGGCTATAAATAATATTTTATTTTCTTTCTGTTTTTGGAACAATTTGCAACGCGTTATATTTAGCAGGCGTTGGGCCCACAATTCGTTTGTTGTTGTTTATGTTTGTGCACCAGCCGGCGGCAGCTAGAAAACAGTGACGACAGCGGGCGACAGTGGGTGGTGGGGAGGGGCGAAGACGGTATGCAGGGCGGGTTGTCAACATTGTTAGCCCCTCTGGCTTGAGAAGAAACTTTTGTGTAAAGTTGGTAAGCAAAAAGTAAACAATTAATTATACGGCTTAAAGGGACAGCAGTGCTTGGGTTTGGACCGATCTATTCTGGCAGTTGAAGGCTGCCTTGTCAATGCAATTTAGATTTTATTTAATTAAAAATCAACAACTCGTTATAAATAATTTAACAGCCATTAGGAAAGTCAGCAAAGCAAGATTCGTTTGGAAAACTGAACACAAAAATCATTATTGTTATGGGTTGTGTGAATAGAAATCTGCTCATAAGCACAACCATAATTCGCATATACTTTTTTAATTACAAAATATCACTTCAGTATATTATTTGGCATTTGACAAACGTTTAATATATTATGCATATAAATACGGATATATTTATAAATATATTTTATATTTTGTCAGCCACAGTCGTTGCAATGATTTTCACATTTGTTAGGCTGACAGTTTGACATGCTGCATTGGCATTAAGCAAGAATCACATCCGCAACCACAGCGGGTGCAGCGTGTTGGCCCTGGTAGATTAAGCTGATAAATTGGTTGGAGCAATTAGCACCAACCAATGACCAGGCGCAGAGAAGCAACGCAAATTGTTAGCAATTAGAATGACAAGCGGCAGCAACGATTTACGGTCTTCTGAGAATTCAGGCAATAACTAATGTTTACGACGATAAATATATAGATATATACATATATGCATAGGTGAGCAGATGATTTACGTTAAAATTAGACCGTATGACAAATGGAAAGAGCCAAAGCTGGCAACGCAATAAACTGTTTACGCGACAAGGTTGGCGCCGACAGGCGTTGCCTGATTTACTTAAAACAAAGGAGCTCCAACAGCAGCATCAACAAAGCGTATACGCAGAATTTCGCTTATGCCTGCTGCGCAACAAAGGTGGGTTTGTGTCAGACAAAGGCGAAGAAGAGCGCAGCTGGTGCCTTACCCAGAACAAAGTGCATGGTAGACGCGACCCACGGCCAGGAGCTGGAAAGGTGTAAACGACAACCAAATCCCAGCAACAGTTCAGTTCGTTTCGGCTCAGTTCAGTTGAGTGCCACGCGCAGCACATAACGCAAGCGAGTCTTTGCCACTAGACGTATAAAATCACAATCACATTTTTATTATATTTTCTTTTTGTTTTTAATAACCATTCAAAATTGGTTTTTTATGTTTTGCGCGCGGCCAACAGAAAAAAATACCGAAAACTTAAGGAATTTGCTATAATTCTGCGAGCGAGTGTGGTCAACAAATATTCACCTGTTTTCGCATTCGCAAGTTCGCTGAAAGCCAACTTTTTTTTGGTTGCTCTCACTCTCGCCAGCAGACATTCGCCCCATGCTGAATACAAACGTTCACATTACGCATACGTTGCGTTGACGGCCTGCAAAACAACCAAAAAAGAAATGCAAAAAATATAATAATAATAATAATAATAAAATAAAGAAGAAACTCAAAATGTAAAGCAGCAAATATTTTTGCGCACACATTTTCAAAAAGTGTATAATTTAAAGTGGCCACGCTCACGCACACACACACACACACACACACACACACACACAAACACACTGAGAGAGAGACACGCTCATTTGAATGCGTGTGTGAGTGTGTCTCTGTGAAGCATTTCGTTTTTAAGATTATGAGCAAATTGTGTTAGGCAGCCACACCGTCCCCGCGGCAACATTAAGTGTTGATTGTGTGCGCCGCTCTATTAGCGGCTGCCTCTCGCCAGCCGCCCCCCGTCCCGCCCCTACCCCAAGAATCTCCGCAACCCCACCCTGAATAGTCCTCAGGCTGGTTGGCTGCTTGCTTGGCTGACTACCTCGTCCGAAAATCAAGCAAACTCAGTTCGTTGTGAGCGCGAGCGCGTCTGCTGCCTGCCTGCTGACTGCTGCCTGCCTGCCAGCCTGATGTGGCCCAGTTGAATTTTTAGCATTTGAAATTTGCATGCATATCAAGGCGATAAAGCCACACAATACCATACTGCATATACTCTACACTACTGGTATACAACAAACAAAAACAACAGCAAAAAAAAAAAAAAAAAAACACCCACGCGTAATCTGAAATAACGCCTCAAAAACAAAATCACCAACACAAGAACAACATAAAAAAAAAAAATACAAAAAGTGCAATTCAACAATGACAGCAACAACAACAACAACAACAACAAAACAATCAAACATAAACAATGAAAACCCACAATAAAAATAGAACAACAACACATACAAGCCACATAAATCATTACCGTGCACAACAATAAAAAACACCAACAACAAAAATAACACATGAAAATTAAATCAAACGTTGAATAAAAACATTCAATATAACTGCATTGGAAGCTAGTTCTGCAATTTTATTTGAAAAATCACAAACACACACACGCACACTTAGAAATGTGTATAAATTGCACAAAATTGTTTAAAAGTTTTTATTTCAATCTCCTTTTAATCTCAGCACTGAGTTCATTGGGCCAACTTCCCAGTTGTCTTTCACTTTGGCAACTTTTTGCTTTTTAGTGGTGGACGTAAATAGCTTTCGAATTGAATGCCAAATGGGAATTTTGCATATTGAAAACGCTTTTAAAAACTGCACATGTATGTGTATGTGTGTGTGTGTGTATGTGTGTGTGTGTGCGTGTGTGTATATGAAGCCACAATGTCCGGATCTTAAAAAGCACAAAGTTGTCTAAATGTTGGGTCAGTCGCTTTGATTTGGTTACAACTTGGCCATAAAGTTGTCCAGATCACAGACCATCTTGCTGTGCTACATCAATTAAATTATAAATGGATCATGCGATTGTTGAAGACATCAAATTATGTTTTGCGTTTTCTTAAGTTTTAGTTTTTCTTGGTGATTTTTATTTGAATTGCCTAGCATTCGCATTCGGTGATTAATCATACATTTGCTATTCTAGTTTTCCACAAATATCGTTTTATTTCTGCACACATAAATTTCTAATTGAATTGCCAAGCGAATTTTTATTAAACATTTTGAAATGAATTATTATTATGCGTTTTGTGCAAACAATATACAATAACAAAAGAAAATGTTGCCCAAAAATACGCTTCAAGGCAGCTGCAATAATAAATTATAGTCGAATATGAGCGCGTTTTATCTTCTAAATATTAATGTGTATATATATTTTTATATATGTATGTACATATATATTAATATGTCGAAAAATTATATCACATCCAATAAAAATCATAATGTGTTTCCAGTGAAAATGAGTGGAAGAGAAATGAAAAAGTGTCCATGTGAATAGAGAAAAATATTGAAGAAGCTGAAAAAGTTTTCACACATTCGAGTGCCATAGGAATTCCTAAGAGCCATGAAATAAACTCGCAAATTAACAAAAGCAAACAAACAAAACGCATCCTCCAACGTTAGGGATAAGGATAAGGATAAGGATAACACTTGTCACCTCTCAGGATTAAAACACAAACATAAACACTCTACAATATGGCAGACACTGCCAATGACAACAGCCCCATCGACAATGACGTCATTGAGGAAGAAGAAACGACAACAACAACCAAAAAAACTTCGCAATGGCGCAAAACGCGCTCCACCAAGGTGAGGAGCACTGCAAATGCGAGGGTAGTTTAATAAGTGCCTTGCAGAGTGTCCTATAAATATTGAAGCTCCTACAATCTTAATGAGAATGAAAATTCATCAGTGTTTTTTGCATATTTATTAGATTTTTCCTCTTTAATCTGATCCGTGCCCCATTCTGAGCTCTTCAAGCTCTTCAATCAACCATAATTCCTCCATAATTCGAGCATCTTTGGCAACTTGAGGATTTCTGTGTCTTTCGAGTTTTTCTGGCCAAGGGGACATTAGGATAGAAACATATTGGAATAATTTTGGATGATAAATGATAAATAGTACAACATACACTTAAACAAAATTTTGATAAATTTGATAAAATGTAAAAAATTGATCGATTTAGTAGGCCACCCTCGTTAATGTGTGAACTATATATGTGGTATGGGGCATGAGTGTATCTGTGCGTCTGTATGGGGCTATTTAGATGTGTCAAGTAATGAAAGGCAGTCGCATGACCAGCGTACGCCCACTTCACTCAATATTTGAAGCTGACAAATGCGACAGATTGAAAGTTGCCAAATGGACGACGGACGAAAATGTCGAAAACGACGTCTTCGATATACTTTTGGCGGCCAAACAAACAAAGGCGAATAGCGTAGAATTCTTTTTCGATCTTTTGTTTTTGCCAAAATATAAAATATATATATATTATGTGTACAAATACTTTGGGAAAATAACCAATAGATATAAGCATACTTATCTATAAATACATATATGTATAGCTATTTATACATACATATATATATATATATATATATATGTATATATGTATATACAAAGATACTTGATTACTCTGGCAATATACTTTTGCAGACTGGTGCTAATTAACCGAAGCATTTTGTTGCGCTTTGCACTTGATTAACTTTTAATGTGGCTAAAAATAAATAGCTTGCTTTGGACATTAATCAATTGATGTGGCACAGTCTCAGAGCGAACTATGTGAAATGTAGCCGGAGGATATATGCACATCCATTTATACAAGCACAAAAGGATTTTGTCCTTAAAAAACTGACTCTCTTAAAGCACTATCAGCTGCAACTTGGCTAGAGCCATAGCCAGAAACGGCATTAAAAAGTTTCCAGGTCAGTGAGTTTCCACTCTTAACTAAGGTGGAATGCTCGCTGCTCCAGCTGAAGATCTGGCTGTGGCTGTAGCTGTGGCTGTGGCTGTGGCTGTAGCTGGAGCCAAAGGATAAATATAAGCGCACAATGGGCGGGCACCACATTGATTATATTCAGCCACATGGGACGCAATCTGTGGTAGCTGCTCCACGCTGTGTTGCTTTCTGGGCGCATAAATTACGTTGACTAACAGCAGATGGAGCGGCAGGACCAGTAGCAGGAACAGTAGCAGTAGCAGTAGCAGTAACAGTAGCAACAGCAATAGCTACTTAAGTATCCTTAAGCCAAATTCACCTGTCGCAGGCGAGAGCACCGGTAATCAATCAAGTTGTAAAGTATTTATTAAATGATATTATGAGGTTAACCAACAGATATATATCAACACACATACACATACACATGCACACACACACACATGTACTTAAATTCACACTAAAAAGCTTATACGCACGCACACACATGCACTCAAAAGCCCGTACATATTTTTTTAATAGCTTCATTGTTTCTTTTAACAGGATTTCATTTCACTTAATATATTTTACGTTCAAGCGCCAACAGTAGCACACATACAGACATACTGGCATACACACATACCTGTATATATAAAAGTTACATCTGCCAGTTGGCAGTACCTGGTCGCAGCACCTTTGCCATGTGTATCATTACTGGCTTTTATTGTTGCTGCCGGGACTCACTTGTTAACCCCGACGTTTGCCTCTGCCCGGCGGCATTTTGGCGCTGCCTGCAAATGAAGCCAGTAACGTTGACGCTTCTGGCGCCCAGTTGACGTTGACGTTGAACGTGTGGCAGGTGGTTCAGTTTTCGCGCTGAGTTTTATTTTGTAGAAGCAGCAATCAAGGCGGCTACAAAGGCTATCGCAGTGCAGAGTTTCCGCTCCGGCGCCTCATTTCCCGTTCCGCCCTCAATTTTTTTTTTTTGCCACTCCTCTCCCTATTTTTTTTCCCCGTCTCCATTCAATTTTTTTGTTGTTATGTTCTACGAGTACTACTTCAGCTGAAATTCTAACTTTTTAGCTGCTTTTATTTTTTGTTAATTTCATTGCCATTTTATTATTTCATGCGCTTTGAGACTCGTTATTTCTATGGCTCCCTCTCTTTCTCATACTGTTACACACACGCACACACACACACACACTCTCTTTCTTTCTCTCTCTCTGTGTCTTTTGTCTGTCTCCATTTGAATCTGCTACTGTGGCCAGGCAATTTTATCTTTTAATTAAAACTGACTCGTCTGCTCCTTTTATTTTGTTTTCTGGAGCAACACACCAGCTCGCTCTATCCACACCCACACTCACACACACACGCGAAGACACGCACACACATTCATGTATAGGTACATTAATTAGGCATTGTATTTTTCACATGCCACATGCCAAGGCCAGCGAAAAGTTAAAACCTCAACATTTGTTTTATTTGGCTGACTCGCATAAAATGCTCGCTGCCCTTAAGTGGTTCAAGAGTTGGGCAAAACATCTCCTCTCATTTTGCACAATTAAGTTACAAAAGGCCGCTCAGTGGGAATATGGGGGCTGGCTGAGAGGTTTGGGGTTCAGCAAGAGGCTAATTGATTTTAAGCTTTTTGGCCTTTGCAGCCGAATTGGGTGCCAGCTGAGGCGAATTGCGGCATTGATGCAAACAATCAGTTAATTAGGCCATATTCAAGATTTTTCTCAAAGATTTGGCAACACAAATCCGCACAATTACTTTAACATTTCGCAGCTACTACAAAACCTTTAAGAGTTGCTTATAATTTTTAACAACTTTTCCCAACAACTTTTCTGATTAAGAACGTTTCTTTTATCTTTTGCTATAAAACTATTTTTAATATCAAATGTTTTCAAGACATTTCCGAGTAAAAACATTATGAACTTTTTACAAGTGCAGAACAAAATGAACATAATGAATTTAAGAATTTTCATGAAATTCAACTATTTGAAATTTCATACTATTAGTTTTTGTATTCTCGTGTATATCGCTGTTTTTTTTTCTCAGTGTAGAAACGTGGTTGTCAAAAGATTTAAGCAAATAAAAATAATAATTATAAATAATTTCTTATAGACCTGATCGCCACGGATTAGTTCCACCAAATCTATATATATCTAAATATGTCTTGAACTAATTTAATTTAAGCCAAAAATCCAATCAGATCGGGCCTCAATATAACTGTAAGAAAAAGTTAAGTATGCAGAAATTCGATGACTCAATTGGCAATATTTATCAATAAATCATTTACTTTTGCTGCTTGTTTCTATTATATGTTTATTTAGATATATTTTTGCATACGCTATATATGAACACAATTTCTATATAGATATATTTAAATCTGTCTGTCAAAATATCAAATAATATTTTAACACCCCTTTTTTCTCCGTCTATCTTTTTGTTCTCTTTATAGGTAAGCAATGCTAATTGATAGATACACACACTCGGCTTTGACTCATTGACTAAATACCACCCTCAACTCATTCACTAGTAAGTAATTGTTGTCTTTTTCCTACGAATTTCATAATCAATATACTGTAGATTTCCTATATGTGCTCCAACAAGATTTTGCTCTTTGTTGTAAATATTCGCGCAGCGAGAATTTTCCTTTTTTTTTCTTGTCAAGTTAACAGCCATAAGAAAGAGCAAATAGATCGAAAATAAAACACACAACAACAAATAGACGCATGTATCTCTGTGTGTGCGTGTGTATGTGTGTGTGTGTGTGTATGTGTGTGTGTGCTGGTGTGTGTGCTGTGTTGTGTATGAACAAGCAGTTATAAATAATTTCTGGCAAAAAATCAGCAATTTTTTCCGTTGATCTCCAAGTATAGCGCGTTGGCAACGAGCCAAAGCGAATTGCGCATACGCCGTGTGGCCCGGCCCGACATTTGTATGGGCAATTGTGGCTGTATGCGTTTGTGTAACAATATTGGTGACCAACTGACTAGCTGGCCGCGCTCTGGAGCGTATCGCTTTCTCTTAAGAAATCGCTTTAAAGAGCAAGAAGCCCAACATGTTGCTGCAATAGAACATAAACATCAAAATGATTAGCATTACTTTTGTACATGTATCTAACGGCTGACGGTCTGCTGGTTGCTTAAAATGTATGTTGCACCTTCAAAGGCCAACAACAATATTATTCGATACGGTTCTCCTTCTAGTTGTTGTCAGTATCAGGCTCGCGCAAATCAAAATCAAAAGATTCTTAAGCTATGGCGGCAGTACGAGGCTGTCCAAGCTGCCAAATTGTTTTGTCACATTTTCATCAGCTGTGTGATGCCTATTAGTCGCTTTTTGTTGCACAGCACTCACTCATATATATATATATGTACATATGTATAACTAAATAAATATATGTCTAATTAGTTATGATTTTTGGTTTAAATTGTGCGGAAAATAACGAGGACGCGACTTTGGCAAAGAACTTGCCCTGTCACAGATCAAAGTGAAAAATGTCACAAAATCAAAAAACACAAATAAATATTAGATGCAACTTTGTATGAGTACACATATTTGTGTGTGTGTGTTTGTGTGTGTGTGTGTGTGTGTGTATTGATAATTAGTTTCTGGTTTTTACTCTTTAACAGCTGCTGCGACAGTGAGAAATTGCCTGTCAGGCAATTTAAGCGATTTTCAATTAAGTTCAAACCGCACACTCACAGCCAAACACCACCCACTCAGTGTACATATTTGCCGGAATTCACAGCTTGAACAAATTTGACTGTGATGCGGAATCGATGCGATCTTTTCCGGTCTTGCGTTGCCAGTTAATTCAAATGCAATAAAAACAAAATGCGCAAGAACAATAAAGCGACAGAATCCATTTGGCGCCATTACCTGCTATTTTTGTTGTTCCCATTGTTATGACTGTTGGCCATGTCGACGAATACTTAAGGCTCTGTCAGCTTCGTATACAAAAAAAAAACAAAAACAAAAACAAAGCAAACCACAAAGTTGCAACCGCCAAGCGAGAGCGAGGCGGTTGCGGAGACAGATTTCTGCTGAGGACAGTTGGCTTGTTGCACAGTTTTTTTTTTTTTTTTTAAACAATGCCAAAAAGTTACCACAGCGGGTGACTGTTAACACAGACCAGGGTGCCTACAACAGCTCTGAGTCTGGCACGAAGGCGTCGGTCCGTGGCACTCCCACTGCCTGCCCCCTCAGCTGCTAAATGGAAAATTTACTCAACTGCTGCTGCTGCTGCTGCTGCTGCTGCTGCTGCTGCTGCTGCTGCTGCTGATGGTGCACATTTTATTGTTGTGGCGTAAAGACCTTGGTGAGCATTCAACACTTTAATGGGTCGCATATGCCGAGCTCTGGTATTTATGGAATTATTGAGAAACAATAAAGGACTGCATCGAGTCTTTTCTTTTATCGAGGTCATTGACGCTACAGCGGAAAGCTCTTTAAAGTGAGATAAAGATGACTGGCATAACAAGGCAATAAAATATAAATAAATAAAGTAAAATAATTAAAGTAAAAATGTAAAATTGTTTTCTTTAAACTGCTGCAATGGATTTATTTATTTTTAGTTTCATAACTAAAACTAAAGTGTTCACTGAGCTGCACAAAGTTTATAAGTAGACATTTTTCCTCGTTTAACATTTTAAAACCGTATTTTGCAGTAGTTTCAACTCAAAATATTTTGTTCATGCAATATTTTGACATTTATATAAATGCAAGTCACATAAGCGATAAATCAAATTAAAATAAAAGTTGTGTTCTTGAGGAAAACCTTGATACTAGAAATGGCAACAAAATGCCTTCATTTTAAATAATAGAGAAAATGTTTTCTTTCAGTTTTAATTAAAAACCGACATGCATTGAAGAATTTTTAGTAAATTTATAGTAAATAATAAGAATTATTTGTTGTTTACGTAGAAAATACTTTAAACCTCACAGCACGTAGTAATAAAAAGACGAAAGTTTTGTATATTTTTGTATTTTTTTAAATTGTTCAACATTTATTTGATTTATGTGTATTTCGATATTGTTTCGCTTTTCGTTTGAATAATTTGATTTTCATAGTTCAGATCTAACTACACGTACAATAAATTTCGTAACATGTCCTCTCACAAAACCTTATTAAGATGATCAGACCGCTTAGGACTAACTTGATTTCATTTATAAGAACTATATATATGTATTTTGTATATGATAGCTATAACTATTATTGTTCGAATGTATGTGTTTATAATTAATTGAATACAATTCAATAAGATGTTTACATTTACTTCGTGTTTGGTAGCTCGATTAATACGGTTTTTGATTATTCGATAATAGCATTTGAAATGTTCTTACGATATGAATACGTACTTTGACAAGTGCAGAACTCTAAATCCCTGCTACTGTGTAAATTATACGAAAACCCTTTAGTGCTCGCACTTAACTTAAGTACAGCTCCAAGTGGAATGCCATGAATGCATTTGACTTGCGCAACATTCGGAAAATGCAATTAAATTTAAACGAAAACTTTTACAAAACCATAAGCCAAGTCCTCAAAATATATTTCAGCTTGTGCAGCAAACGAAACCAGAATGTACATTTGTTGAAAAGACCCACGCACACACACACAAACACACGCACTTAATAAACATAGGCAGGCTATAAAATCTAACAAAAATGTAGCCAAACTTTGAAGTTTTTGAAATAGTGTAAAAGGCCTCAGACCCCAACACTTGGGCATCCATGGCCACGTCAATTTAAATATTTGCCCAGCCAAGGCACTTGCTTTCGCCCAGTGGGCAAGCCTATTGTAAAGTCTCTTAACAGAATAGGGTCAAGTGTGTATATGGCGCTCAAGCAGCTCCAATGACCGTTTCCAACCCGCAACCCGCAATCTGCAACTGCTGGCTGAATCAGCTCAGGAGGCCAAAAGAAAACAAAAACAATAAACTGTACGGCACGCCCGAAAACAGAAAGCATAAAACACAAAAAAATCATAAGTACCTACAAAAAAAAAAAGAAAAAGAGAAAACATAACATTGGGGGTGTGTGTGCCCAGGAAATCAATACAAACTAAAGCCATTTGCCACACTCGAATGCATTTCTGCTGGCTCATTTTTTTCTGCACGCAGAAAAGTAGGCAATGATTTCTTTCTTAAAGCGTACGCTCAAATAAGTAATTAAAAGATTTGCGAGCATGGCGAGCAGTAAGAGTATTTATCTCAAATGCAACGATGCTGCAACACTTCTTTGCATCATCCTTGTGTGCGTGTGCGTGTGCTTGTGGGTTCACGTTCCTGTGCTTAACGCTGCTGCTATTTCAGCTTGCGACTTATTGTGCAAGGTTTCATTGTGAATTCATGACAGCATTCCCCAGACTACGACCGTAACTAATTAGTGCGCAACCCAGTTTATCAGTTCTTAGCAAAATTTTCAAGCCCTGGCAACCAACAAGTTTTCTTTGATTTCAGCTTTAAGGCGCTCATTAAAAGGCAAGCCAGCAAATGCTTGACTTATGCCTCCTGGGCTGGCGCATAGCATAACATTGGGACTCCTAGACAAATATAATTTGATTGCGTTCGGCCCTTTGGGCAGGCGTTGGTTGGCGCTGGAATGCGTAAACGTTGACGATTAACTGCGCCATGAAAATAAAGCAAAATAAAACGATTAGAACTAAATATAGAAATATATCTCGCAACATGACGGGCGCTAAGCACTCGCAGTGGTTAAAGCTCTCGCTCTCCCTCCCTCTCTGCACTCCTCCTCGTTGCTCCTTCACTTGTGTCCTCAGCGATCCTGCGACACTTGCCAAAGCTGCTTACGTGACTCTGTGTTGGCTGCTCGTCTGTGTTTGTCTGTGTTTGTGTGTGTATGCGTGGGTATGTGCTTGGAGAGTTTACGTGGCACTCAGCCAAGATGCGAATACATCAGATTGCATTTCTGCCCAGTAGCTGGATGTTGACTGCTCTTGGTTGCCTGCTTGGTTTCTGGTTGGCTCTGTGGTTGTGGTCCTGCGACGTGGTCCTCACTCATTGCCTCATTGCCGTGCATTTAGCCCGTGTGCAGCCCAGGGCAGCAGCTGCATTACAAGTTTGGAAAAAGCATACTGAAATATTAGTATATATGTGAGTCTACAATTGCACACACACACACACACACACACACACACACAAACACACTCTAAATACGGCATTTTAAATGTCTGAGCACGCTGTGACACAAAATCGTTGAAGATATCTAAATAAAACATGAACTCAGATGAAAACTCCACATCTGTCTGCTCGCCAACTCCCGGGGCGCGTAACTTTCAGAGTTTGCTGTGTAGGGGATTTACATGTGGAGCAGGGCGGCAAACAACTGTAAGACAGCTGCAACAAAATTCATCAGCATAAGGCAAAGATTGTCGACATGCAACTGCGCACTCACACACACACACACACACACACACACACACTCACACATATGGTGCATAATTGCGTTTCATGTTGTCAACTGATGTCGCATTTAAATTCGTCGCATTTGTGCGGCTGCATGTTGCCCAATATGTTCTGCCATGTTGCCAGCAAAAGTTTCATCAGCTCTCAAAGAAAAAAATACAAAAAAAAAAAACGAAAAAAGGGCGGCTGCTGATGCGAAAATAAAGAGTAACAAAGAAAACATGCACATCGTGCATCGCAGCAAAAGAGAATTGAAATGGAATTTATTTCACAAACGAGACAAATTTAAAACAAAATTTGCAATGAAAATTGGTATATTATAAAATCATGCAAAAGACAACTGCTTTCAACTCGTCCGCAATTATTTACTTTTCGACTTATTCATGTGATACATTCAGTTAACATGTTTAAATTTTCAAATGAAAAACTACAAAAGTGTGCTGACAATAAATATGCCAAAGAACTTTTGTAAAAAACGTTTATTACATAAAATCTGTGCTGATGTCTGTCTTTCTATATCTATTATAATATATATTGTATAATTATAATATTTATTCTGTAGAGAAATAGTTAAATGTAAACATTTTTCTGTTAAATATTTAATACAAATAAAAACAACTAGTTTGCCCGCGGAAAGTAATTTGAATATCTAAATCAATGAATAGAAAATAATCAAAATGATTTGTTTCGTATTCCAATTAATTTGTATGACCCTTTCAATGAGCCTTTGAATTTCAATTATTTAATTAAATTGTAATTAATGTTTAACATGCATGTTTTATTTGGCTGGAAGTGATTATTTGCGTATTTGAAGTTTATCACATAAAGAATGGCTTAGATGCGCTTTGTGCATTTTCAATGCAAATTAAATGAATACTTTTAAGCTTTAATGTGGAGTGCCCTTACTTTAATGCGCATGGAATATTTTGTTGGGGCGATGAGGGAATGGCGAGGTTAAGCGGCAAGCACTCAAAGCGCGTCGAATACCGCTGCACTGAATTCTTATTAAAAAAAAATAAAAAACCAAAAAAAAAATAGTCAACTTGTATTGAAATTTATTTGAGCGCATACGCTAAATGGACGAACAAGCAAAGGACACTCAAGCCACGCCCCACGACTGCGGGTGTCAACTAACTGCAGTGCGGCAGTGTGGTAGCGTGCAAAGCACCCAGCAAACCGCCAGACCACCCACTGACTCTAGCTCTCTAGCTGGCTGCCTATTTTTGTATAGAAATTCAATCAGGCGCTCCACTGCACAGCTTTCAATTAAACGCTTATCACGCACTCTGCAGTTGCTCGCTTCAAATTAAAATAGCCGCGGGATAAAGCGAAAGGGTTCATTTTGCTTTTTTTTGCTTGTCTGATGGAAAATAACGTTTGACTTTTTAACACATAGTCCGGCAAGAGTTGGGCACACTGAGGCAAGAGCGCACTCAACATTTTGAAACTCATTAAAAAAGTTTTCGACAACATTTCCAGCAAAGCTGAGGAATTTCTTGGCCTCAAGCACGAAATTTGCAGTGGCAACTCGCTTGAGGGCACAGAGCGTGCAAATTATGTCTAAGGACGCAACGCAGTATTTAAATAAGTAACCATAAGCCAGAAAAAAAAGAATAGAAAAGAAACAAAACCCGAAAAAAGCAAATAATAGCCCAAGAGGAAATAGAGCGTGTCATAAGAACAGCATGACTCGTGTCTTGGCTGCTGAAAACATTCATAAATTAGACGTCAAAGCCCAGGCTTTGACAGCAATAATAAACTAATACATACCCAGACACACACACACACACACACCCACACACAGAGACACACAAACATGTGTGTCGAAAAGGGTCAAATGTGAAACAACACGCAGCTGAGACGCCTCAAATGTGAGCGATTGGCAACTGCCACAGACAAAAAAAGTTGTGCCTAGCATAGCAATCTATTAACAATTTGCAGCGGCCAGAACTTAATAAATTGCCCAGCGGTTTGCCGATGGGGCGGAAAGAGGTTGTGGCACTTGTCAGCGAGAGTTTTTGCCCATCAATTTTGGCTGTGGCACAAATGCAAATGAAAGTTCAATTTCAACTTGGCTACACGCAAAACTCAATGAAGCACTCAATACATCCTGCAGCGTTTGACTAACAAATTTGATGTATTCCACTTTTTGTGAGTTGTTTTCCCTCTGTCCTCGGTCCATACATTTTTTTGACTTGTCCAAGTGTTTTGGTGCGTGCTGTGTTTTCTTAATGTCCGCTGCGGCTAAAACAAACAGCGCCGACAATGAGGGGAGTTGGGGGTCTCTAACGAACACATATATGCATATATAATTAAAGACACAACTCGCGGCATGAGGCATAAATCTCTGGCTGGAATCCAATCCGAAACCCAAATCCAAAGCCAACCTGAACTCATTACAACTTTGGCTCAATTCGCTTTCATTCATTCATTCATGGCGCTCAGTTTCATTCATACGAACCGTTGAACGTGGATGCCACATGGCCACCGGCAGCTGTTGACCAGTTGGCTGACGAGTTTTTCAGATTGCTGCTGGAGCCGGGTTAAATACATATATATATATATATATATATATATATATATTACATATATATTTTGGTAGCACGGACTTTTATGGCCAGCTTTAGGCAGCTTCTCGAATGTTATCTGTTGGGCCAAATTATCCGCCCGTTTGGCCGGAACCGTAAAAATGCTTGGAATTTCACTAACGAGCGAGCGCGCGCGACAGTCCAACAAACAATATAAAAACCAACAACAACAGCAAGAACAACTCTTTCCGCTTGTTTCAACTGGCGGCAAAAGTTGCGGCACTTGTGGCGTATGCGTGGCGTAATATTCTCAAAGGCTCAACTCGACTGTTGCGTACGTTCGACTCGACGTTGGTGGCGCGACTCAGCTCGTGCGTTGACTAAACTCCGGTCTTATAGTCCAGTCCTGTTGCCGCTGTTGCCGCTTCGGCTGCGCATTCGTCCTCGTCGATTATTCGGCGTTGCACTGCGTCGGCTGCGTCGGCTGCGTCGACTGCGACGCCGATTGTCGGCTTTTCAAACTTTTTTGTTCGCATGTGTGTGAATGTGTCTGCCAAATGGCGCCTGCATGCGGAAGTGGGTTGTGCCCAAGGAGTGCAGAGTGGAATGTTGTTATTGTTCTTGTTGTTGCTGCTGTCGCTTCATGCTTAAGCTGACAACAATACAGAAGCATTCCCAACACAACAACAACAACAACAAAAGCAACAACAAACGTAACAGCGGCGGCAGCCTGTGGCCGTGTTTTGCTTGTCACATCATAATGCAAATATTTAAAATTGGCCAGCCATCCGCAAAATATTGATGCTCAGCTAAGCCGCAATCGCTGATGTCCTCTCACCTACCACTCCCTTCCGGCCAACCAATAACTAACACAACAAAAACAAAATAAGAAGAAAAATAAATGTCGCTTATGGCTTGACGCATGGGGCAACAAGGCGCTTGATGACGGTAATCGACTTGGCGGCATTTGTAAACGGTAGAGATGGCCGCATATCAGATTACTTCAATGACTTGCAAACACGACCACAAAACTTGATTAATTTATTTGAGCAACACGCAAAATTAAGCCTTGTTAAGATATACTTAATTATTATTGGGATGCTTCATGCACCGCGACCCCTTCTCTGCTTATAGCTCTTCCACCAATCCAGAAGTGTTGTCGATTTGTCAGACATGATTCCCTGATGATGATACTGTATACTATATATCAATGATTTTAATTTACTCAAAAATGTTTAAGTATTTGTTAAGGTGTCCATTGAATTTGTACAACATCAATAACAACATCAGCTTTATCTAATTAGACTCGCTTGCCACCGCCTTAATTGCTGTATTGAGAGTTGTGCAACCTGAAATCTTGTGTCTTGTTGCGTCCACAAAGGGAACACGACACGCGCTCAGCTCTGGTGTGTAGTTGTCAGTTGTTGTTCTTGCTGTTGTTGTTATTATTGCTGCTGTCGTCAGTTGGTGCGACACCAGCCAAGTGTTGGGCAACTAGAGGGGGGGCAGTGGGGAAGTAGGCCAGACATCAGCACAGTTTGTTATTATTTAAATCAGGAAGTTGAAGAAATTTCCGCTCCACACACACAGCAACAAATTGGCAGTTGGCTGGCAGCAGCCAAGGAGCAGGCAGCAGGAAGCCGGCAGCTGACGTTTGTTGCTCCTAGCTGCGTCCAGACGTCTTCGTCCTTGTCACCCTCCACTTCCGTTTCGTTTTGTGCGCTCCGTTTGCTGTCGACTGTCGAGTTTTACGTGTTGCCAGCCGTCGCCGAGTCAATTAAATTTTTATTTAAGTGATTTCAGGCGACATAAAATATCATCAGTTGGCTCGGCTGGAGCCTAATGAGAAATCGATGTGTCTCCTTGCAGGAATTTGTTCAAATCTAATTCGAGAGACGCGCGCCTGGCACCTGGCGCGCCAATCGGCATACACATCCACATCCTGGCACAGCCTTGCGGCCAGCTTGGCGTGCTTTTTAATGGGTTTTTATTGCTGTGCTTCTGGTGTTTTGATTGCTGCAATTTTTAACTTGATTTACACGATTCTCAGATCACACTATATTGATTTTACAATTAGGCCGACAGGAAAGGACTAGGTAAGGGTGAGGAGGGGTATGCTGGTTGGAGGGGTGTAGGTGTGATGCATTTTTGCATGTTTTCGCGTGCTTTGCGCATTTGTTCTTTTTTTAATTTTTTTTGTTGAAATTTCTTATGGGCAGAATGTGCTCGCATCTAAAAAATCGTGTTTCTTTTTTGTTGTTTGATTGTTTGTGTCAAGAGTTTGAGTGTTGTTTGTAGCAAGTTTTATGCGCCGCATTCTGCGCCTGGCACCGAATACGCCTATTTGTAGTTGTGGCAGCAACATCAGCAGCAGCAGCGACGAGCGCAATTTATGCGGTAATTGCTTTTTTAAGCGCTTCACATTTATCTTTTCGACACAAGTGAAATGAGTTTGCCGGTGCGAGTACCGTTACTTGTAGCGTGCCTTTGTCGATTTGCCTGCAATAATAATAATAACAACAACAACAACGCGAACTACAACAACAACAATAAGGACAACAATAATAAGAGGAATACATAACAAGACAGCAACGGTAACAATGACAACAATGCCAAGCAGGCAGAGCGAGAGAGAGAGGGAGAGCGAGAGCAAGAGAGAGTGAGAGTGAGCGAGCGACATTGGCTCAACTACTTACAATGGCATTTTTATGACATCTTCTATTTATCTGCGCCTCCAAGTATGCAATGGAGATGCCAGACTTTTCTTGACTTTTGGCATTTCGTTTGCTGTTCTTCTTCTTCTTATTCTTTATGTAGAACATTTTACCCTAATTAATAATATAATGATAACAAGCAATGCAATTTTAATTTTATGTGAAAAATTGCGCTGGTAAACTTTGTGATTTATGCTTACGACTTGTGGCATGTGCAGGGCTGCGTGTGTGTGTGTGTCTTATTACCATAAAATTATACAAGTTTATGGGTGTGCGCTAAGTGGCCATAAAAATAGCTCATCATAAAAGTGAAAGCATTTTTGATTACTTTGCATTTGACAATATGATATTCATCACTCAATTTGAATGCGTCATCCAAATTTTAAATTTCCAGTGTACTTGAAACTATGGCGCAATACTACAACAGTGGTTTCACAACTGCGCTTAGTTCACGATGGCAAGTTGGCACCGCCATGTAAATGCTGCCACAAGTCTGCACTGCCAACATCTGGCAGCACCAACCTTCGATAGTCTTGTGCGATGTTCGTGTGAGTAATCGATGTTCAGTAGTAAAATTAAACCTGGTTTGTTACGCCTTGTTTGTTACTTTTCCCACAAACTTCGATGTTCTCGCCGCTGCCGTTCGCGCTCTTAGTAACGTGTTAACATTAAACAATTGCGCTGGCTGCAAATTGTTAACAGCGGAACAACAAAACTCGGTTTTGTCAGCGACTGACAAAAAGGGGAACAAAAAAAAACGCAACAAACAACACAAATTTTTGTAGGCCACAGCGGATTTCAATTCGTTGTGTGTGTGTCACGCCCAAAAAAATAAACTAAAGTTCCAGTTAATTTTGGTGCAGTAAAAGCAAAATTTACAAGAAATTGTGCGGCAAGCAAATAAAAACGAGACCTTGAAAATAATAAAGACAGGCAATCAAAGCAAAAAACGAAATGGAGGTTAGTATTATTATAATTGTTGTTGTCGAGTGTTGTTTTGTTGGCATTTTAAATGAATTTTTCATTGATGTTTGCTGTCTTCCTTGAATGATTTCATTTTCTTCAATTCATTTATTGCGTGACAACAACAACAAAACTTACCCACTTCCCCTCTCAACTAGTACAATCAATTAAAGGCGGTGTGTGAGCGAGAGGCGCTTAACGATAACGATTACGTCAGTGCGCGCGCTCTCTCTCTCTCTCTCTCACGTTCATACATATAGTTTCTCATCTGCTAACTAGCTCTCATATTTTGAGTTCTGGAGTTTGCGCTCTGGGCGTCTGCCAGCGCCGCTCTCTCTCTCCCTCTCTGCCTCTTTTCGCTGGATCTTCTATTGTTGTTGCATAGGGTTCGTTTGTTTTTTTCCGGGCCGACGTCATCTAACCCTGTGCCGTGGCTCATTATTGATTCCCATCACCATCATCACCTCCGAGTATAAATTAAATCTTGATATTATATCATCACAATGTCGCTTTCTTTTCCCTTTTTGGGTTTCGACTGTGTGGCAAGCCTATTTCGCATAATTTATAACGAATAATAGCGAATTATGCATTTTTATATTATTAACAGCTGTTCATTGTTTCTGTTTCCGTTGCTGTTGCACTGTATTTTATCAGTGTTATCAGCGTTATCAGAAATTATTCATTCAAGTCTTAATGACGTTGACTCACAACACATATATTGTCCCAACTACTTCCCAGCGGTTTTATACCTGTTGATAAGCACTGGCAATAAACCTTCAGATGAACTTAGTAAACGCTCTGTTTGTCAATCCCCTGAGCAATTTAAATGTTCATTAAATTACTTGACATACCCTGGGACACTAGAACCGCTGCGAAGATAGCTGTGCTTGATATCCGCGATAGCATAAAGTATATATATATATATACAGTGAGCGACAGCTCGATTAAAGCAGTGTTAAAGAAAAAACATAATTGCCTGCCATAAACTAATTATTCATTATTTTTCAAAAATTCCAAAAACCGATGGTAGGTACATGTATTAACCACCAATATGAATGGATGACCCTCATAAACTGAGGTTTCCCCACCTGCTAGGTAGGATTATGTAAAAATGTAGCCTATTTTTAGGTGACAGCTTATTTGGATCAAGTACATTGTGGACACCTGGGAGCCATAGAACCCGGATTTTTTACCTAAAGTTGAGTATTTTCGGAATAAATAGATCAATACTTCGTAGTCAGTTTAGTTATATCCTGCATCCCGAGTTCAATAAGCCCACAAGGACTATGGACAAACGGACTACCATTGAACAACGGAAACTCATCCTGGAACACCACAAGAACGGATATTCACATCGCCAAATAGCTGAAATGGTCAATCTGAGCAACTCAATCACGTATAACATCATTCGGCGCTTCGTCGACGCAAATTGGATTTAGGGCAAGGGCATAATGGCACCAAACCCGCTTTTCACCGAAGAGGAGGATCGGAGGATCATCAGGAAAATAAGGGCAAATCCCAAGCTATCGACTCCAAAAATGACTCAACAGACGCAGGATGAAATGGGGAAAAAGTGCTGTGTGGAAACTGTATGCCAGATCCTGCGCAAACATGACTTAAATGCCCGAGCACCACGGAAAAAGTCCTTTATAAGCGCACCAAATTAAGGGACTAGGATGACGGTGTCCAAAACCCACTTGGACAAGGATCTGGAGTTTTGGAACACAGTCATATTTGGAGATGAGTCCAAATTCATCATTTTTGGCTCGGACGGACGGAATTATGTGTCCAAGTGGGTTTTGGCGACCGTCATCCTAGACTTATGGCAGGCAATTGCGTTTTTTCTTTAACACTGCTTTAATCGAGCTGTCGCTCACTGTACGTATGCCATGTCTGTTTGTCTGTCTTTTATTATTTGTTTATTTAATGTCAAAAAAAGTCAGTCGACAAAATAAAAAATGCGTAAGTAAAAATAGATTAAAGTAAATTCAAAATAAAATGTGATATTCAATTTGAATTATTAAGACTAAGATATATTTTAAAAGACTTAATAAATTTTAAAGCACACATCTTGTAAGATGTAGGGTTTCTCCGTGTCGACCACACTCGAGGCGACTTGTTGTATATTGCTGCTAATTACGTTGTGAGCCCTTTCTAATGATTAATCCACAATTTCTTGCCCCACAATTAAACCCCTTGCCCGATTCGCATTTGGTCATCGCCCACGCAGAGCGTCAAAGCGCATTAAGTGTCTTTTGTGAGCTGAGTAATTAATCGCCTTTGTGCTCGTTGTTTTTTTTTCTCTTTTTTTTCTACCATTTGACGACCATCAAAGCAAATCATGAAAAGCCCCTCGGAATAGGGGCAAAGCAAAAACAATGTTGTACTACATAAACGACAGTCGGCCAACATTGAAATTGGCCATTTCCGGCATTTAATTGACATCGTGCATACAAAAATTGCCGAAGACAAACACAAACAACAAGTGGAACTAGTTTGACTATCGAGTGTGTGTTGGGCACTTATTCAGATTGATCTGATGAGTAAATGCTGCTCCATAAAACATAGAAATAATAAAGCCACAAGTACATATGCATAAATAAAGTAGTCAATTTCAGAAAAAATATGTGATATCATTTGATGTTGATTATAAGTACGTAAACTTTATGTTGGGGATGTAACTTTTAATAGAGGATATAACTTATTTCTTATTTAACTGAATAGAACAAGGGATACGTACCGCATACATTATTTGATAATCAAAAATTCATAAGCTTTATGTTGGAGATGTATGTTTTGAAAAAGAACTTGTCCGATTTCTTGTTAAACTGCATACAGAAGAATAATCAACAAATATTTATACATTATCTGATATACTGCATTATATTTGAGTTTTTAAATTGGTTTGTCTGTTTACTGGTGCAAATTTCGCTTGACTATTAATTGCTAAACACGAAATGTGTTGACTGTTTGCAATTAGCAACAATATTATCAGTGTCATCATCTCTATATTCGATGTGTTCTAAAAACCAAGTTAGCAACAACTAATGCTAATTAAATACACTCTCAGATTAGAGCTTGCCCAAAATGTGTCATTGAAAAAAATGAAAAATTGCCAGCTAATGCTGTGTGAGGCGATTAAAGCTTTTAAAAGAAGAAATCCGCTGTTGCCTGTTGCCTCAAACTGTCAGGCAAACTTTGTACAAGTTGTTAGCCACTTCAATTTCGCTGTTAACAACATTGTCAAGAAAAAAGCATCTTAGCGCATCGCAGCCAGAAGAAGCCCAAAGTGTTTTTCTTCACTTTGTTTGGGGGGGGACGAAACTTTCAGGGTGTGCAATGTCTATGTAAGGCAGCTTGTTGGGCATTTTTTTTTTCTTTTTCTTTTCGTTTTTGTTTTTATTTTTATCTGTATTTTTACTTTTGAATTTTAGCTGGCTTTATGCTTATTTTCATAAATTTCCACTTACTCATCTGGGAGCTGGTTGTCTGTCTTAGCTGCGATGAGCCGAATTCGGTTGCGAGTCTTATAACACGCTCCGTTAACCATATTTGGCTTGGAGAGGAGATGGGCATTACTTTACTTACTTCATCATTCGCTCAAACTTTGCATAATTCTCATTTATTACCGCAACCATTTTTATCTCCAGCCATGAAATCTGCCACATAAAGCGGCATTTTTATTCCCAGCCATGCGAATGTTTCGGTCTGCTCTGGGCTCGAGTTTCGTGGGTTCGGGGCTTGGGTCTGGGCTTGGGTCTGCTCTCCAATTTATCTTACAAATTTAATCTTTTTACATCATTTTGCGTATGGCTTTTCGTGTAATTACCTGAACTGTACTCCCCTCCCCAACCCTGGGGGCGCGCTTGGGAAAGTTGTCAGCTGCGCTGATTGGTTGCCAGTCTGTCAAAAGTTGTGGTAGTTACAAACACATTCATGCATGTACATATGTTGTTGCCCCTGCCCCCATGTTGCATACTCTACTTAGTAGCTGCTCCTTAATTAAATTTTGCTCTTTGTTTTTTTAAATACAGGTAAGAGGTTGACAATTGATGAATGACAAGGTGGCTTAAATGATGTGGTCAGAATGCTTAAGAACAGCGAATATGCTAAAAAAAAAAAATGCAAATTTATTTATAAGTGCATAAAATTTACAAGGTTTTCTTTATTTTGTTTTAAAAATACTCTTTTTTTATGCAGCTTATTTTAAAAATACTTAAAGCTGTCAGGCAGCAACCCATTATTAATTATTTAGTTTTTGGCACACACGAGAAATGTCACTTTGTCAGCCTTCCATTAATAATTTAAATTGACGCTGAGATCATCAACTTGAAAGGATTGATGTCACAAATTGGTTGTAAAATAGGCAGAAATACGAAGCAGCATTAGCTTGTCGAGTGGATTTTGAAATTCTTTTTTCTAAATTATAGATTATTTTCCTTCGCTTACAAATGGTAGCAGTGCAATAACTTTGGTTTCGTTTTACGATTGATATTAAACTACATGTCTTGTTGCATTAGTGACATATGAAGCAGTGATGTTGTAACTGCCACGCCCACACATCAATGCCCACTTAATTGTGGTGTGCAAGTGCACGCGATTTGCGGCATGCGTTTTTATAATCGCCTTGCATGCAAGCGTCACTTTTCTGTTTCCACAATGCATGTGTGTGCAAATGCGATCCGATTGCAACATGCTCGATGTCTTGGCAATTGCTGTCAACTGTGTGTGTGGTTGCTGTTGCTGGTGCTGCTGCTGCAGTTAGTTGCAGCAACAAACAGTTGCGCCCAAGTATTACCCAATTCAA
Organism: Drosophila cognata; assembly: GCA_035041535.1. Lineage (NCBI taxonomy): Eukaryota > Metazoa > Arthropoda > Insecta > Diptera > Drosophilidae > Drosophila > Drosophila cognata. The sequence continues at coordinate 13,990,383 of JAWNLC010000571.1, forward strand.
AGGCGTCAGGGCCTGTGTGGTATGTCGCGCCAGCATTTGCATAATTGCCCGCAACGGACAAACAGCAATTGTAAATGTCAGCCTGGCTGGCAGCGTTCTAGCCAAGTCAACGGCCGAGTTCATTGGCCGAGTTTAATGTGCGATGAAATGTCTCTCGCTTTTAACCCAATGCTTTAAACTATTTGGTATCGTATAAACAAGCCCTGTGAATTTGCCCAACACATATTTACATACTCGCTGCATTCGCTGGTAAAACACATTAATTTGCCTTCTTTCTTTGCATAGAGGCCTACAATGAAATTGTTGTCTGATTAACTTTCACTTGCCGCAGTTCACAACTATTATTAGTAGCTTTTTCGCTTTTGTATTTTTTAATTTAGTGCTGCGCTTTTCTTATTGTTCAAGACAATAAATTCCTTGGCATTTCGGTCTCACAAATTTGTACATTGTTTTCTATCGTGCCCGTTAAAAATGCCAAATTGCGACGTGACAAAAGTTGCGCACTTAAAATTCAGAGGCAAATTGAAACTACATAAATTTTGCTCAGTTCATGGTTGGGTGACTAACCACCCACCCAGCTCCCAAGGCAACTCTTGACACTTGGATGCTGTTTGTCTGCTGTTGCTTATTTGACATTTTATTGATGATCTGGCGGGCACAAGAAATGAAATGCGTTGCACGTTTCTCATTTTGAGCAAATATCATTCAAGCTGACGGAAAAAAACGCAACGACGCACTTGCCTCTATATAAATATATGTATTATCCGTTTATGTCTATACCCATAAATGGTAGCAAACTAATTTCACTCTTTCTCATTCTTATACTCTTGCTGGGGGTCTTACGGACTTGTCATTGAGTGAGCAAAAGATGATTTCTATGAGATGACTATAAAGTTTATTTGAATACCTTTGATATCTTTTGCTAGTGGTAGCTAAATATGTAATACAATTTTTTATATTCCTTTTCTAATCGGTTCATTATTTCATGGAACGATTATATGATTTCTTCTATGGAAAACTTTGGGAAATCTTATTATAATTGCAACAGTTCTTGTGTCATACAGCTTCCGTAAAAATATTTGTTAAATTCTTAAAACTTTATTGAGATGGCTATAAAATTTATGTGCATCTGTTCGATCAGTAAAGTAGTAGCCAAATTTATATAGAGATATTCGTATATTCCATATTTTGCTAATGGAAGTTCATATATTGCAGTTAGTTTGAGGGGAATATTATTTCATGTATTATTGGATGGAAAACTATGTTGATTATAGCTTTGCACGTTTTGCAAATTTCATTAAAATTTGAATAATCATTAAGTCGTTTGAAAATCGACTCTTTAACCAATACTTCCCACTTGCATAAGAATGTGTGCAATATGCCTGCAAGTGTATCTAATCTCCGTCAAACCCCGGAAAACTTTCTCTGTCGCATTGCTTTTGTTTTTGTTTGGCCAACAGCTGTGCAAATGTTTTGTCACAAATCGAACCGCAGCCAAAGTGGGAAAGTGTGTCCCAGTCTCTATTTTATTTTTTTGTTGTCTAATGTCGTTAGCTGTTTTTGCTGTTGTTAATTTGCCACTTCTGCCACTGCAATGTCAATGCTAATGCCGAGATTGGCCTTTGGCTCTGTCTTTGCTGTGGTGTTACCCAAGATCTCAACTGTGGCTGCCCAGCTCTCTGCTGTGCGTGCTCAATCAGGCGGCAAACCATTCGATGTGGGAATGCACTGAAACGGAACTATCGGTGTCTCAGTTTTCAGTTTACAGCACTGAACGCTTGACTGAGCTGCTTTAGAATTGACCAGTGTGGTCTCAACTTTCTAGCCACCAGGGCCAAGTTCTTTTTCTTTTCTTCCCCTCTCTTCTCTCAGTCTGCCTCTCTATGTGGCTGTGGATGCCACTGCTGTCAGCTGTAGCAATGGAGCGTGCCTTTTGTGCTTATTGCCATTGCTGGCTTGCAAATTGCATAAAATATTGCCAGGCCATAAGAGCATATTGCTGTTCACTGAATATGTGATTTGCGTTCACAGTGGCTTCAGACAAGAACTCATCGGAGCTGATAAACTTAAGCAGATAGCAGAAGCTGGTAAAACTGAGAATAGAGCACTTAAATGCTTCAGACACTTGAATATAATTGAGTTGCATGCACCAGAGTTGCATCATTCAGCACTCAATTGCACTTCTGCATAATATATAAGTTGCATACACTGTAAAAAAAATGTATATACCTATGTGAAGAAGCAACAAATGCAAATGCAAATGTCAGATGCAAATGTCAGATGCAAATGTCAGATACAAATTATTTATAGTTGTGTGTAAAACGAAAATGATCTTTACAAATATATTTATAGATATCTACATGTGTATATATTCTCAAAATAAATGCCTTTGCGCCCATGACTAACTAATTACTAAAAACCAAAATTTAATTAACTGGAAATCTGAATTTAGTAAAATAATAAATCATCATTTATTTTATCACTTATAATTCTTAGACTCTGAAAATTGTCGTGGTTTCAGACTTAAACCTGTCGTACATAAAATGTAATCAATTCTTGGAAAATGCGAATCCACATATATGAAATGGTTGTAAAGCAAGCATTTGGTTCGGGTTAATGCCAGCTACACTCTCACCTGCAGCTCAACCGTAATAATCCATTTTCACACACACCTTTTACCTGCGCAATTTCCATGATGGTAATTTGGCAGCTTCCCCTGGCCAAAACCGGCAAAACTCCGCTGCACGATAATTAAGATTTTGGAATTTCCTATCATGATTTGCTCAAGTGCTACAATTTCCTGGTAGGCGAAGAGCACAACAGCAGCATCTGTAGCGCATCCTCAACGACCAATTCAGCGCACTTCCTACTTGGCCATATTTGGGCGTGCTCGTACATTTCCAGTCATTAGTCAACAGCGGCTTTGGCCAACTTTTCACATGCTGCCTGCCTGTCTGGCCAAAGACGGAAAGGTGGTTTTGTGTTTCATTATTTGTTGTTGCTGTTTTTTTTTTTTTTGTCTGCGCAGATTTTCCGCTCGAAAACGTGATCTTTACTGGGAGGTAGTTAAATGGCTTGCAGGTGGTTTGTGCCGCTTAATCAAATCAGCTAAGCACCTTGACCCACTTGCCAGTCACTGGCCACCGGCTCCACCACATTCATCGAGCAAAATGTGCAAATCACCGAAAATCAGTATTAGACATGTTTTGATTTTTGTTGTGCGCCACATTTGTGGGCCGCAACAGCAGCTGGTTAAACATGTCTGAAATGTTCGCTCCCGTTTCAAGGTCCGTTGCGATTAATAAGCCGCATCCACCGAATCCCCCCTCTATTACGCACGATACGACTCCACTCAAAATGCGAACTGTCCGCCTAACATGCTGACAATATGTATATATGTATATATATAACTATATGTATATATATATATATGTTAATGTATCTGTCAGATAGAAAGATATCTCGTTACGCCACCTTGTTAATGCTTTTTACGGTTGTCTCGTCTTCGTTTCAGCTAAATACATGTTGCCCCGTTACTCGCTAGATAGCGTTAAATTGTTCAACTAACGCCTCAGACTAATATTTAAGTAAATAATTGAAATTCTCAAGAGCAACTATTAAGTGCAGAAAACTTGTTAATATGTTGCGTACACTAGTTGAATTGCTTAAATGCAGCGTTTTTTAGAATCTATGGAAATGATTTAATGCTTCTTCATTAAAAAATGATTGCTGTGCGAAATAGGAGTAAGCTTAATGTCTTAATAACGATTGCTAACATCTTCCGACTTGCGATGATTATATAATTAAATTTTAAGCTTGAGTGTATTTAAGGATTTGATATTATCGACGGAGCTATCGTTGAAGAGGGAGACAAGGTTTCTTGCTTTGAAGTATTGTCAATTTGTATACACCTGCAGAGCGTATAATATGGCAACATTTAAATAAAACTTTCTTTAATTAATATTTAAATATTTAATTAAACATCAGCTACAGAAAACACAACCCAAAAGTAATTTATATTTACTCCGTAAATGACCGCAAAGAAATTATAATGTAAACTAAAAAAATCTCTCTTAAAAAAGTTACTCGCCTTAATTTCGCATTAGTTTTTTCTTCATTTTTTTTTTAATTTTTGTTGCTCATTTCAAATGCTGTGCCTGTTTTCAGATTTAATCTCCTGCTCTTCTCATCACTATGCTCGTGAGTGCGTGGCGTGAATCTCGCGAGTGTCATGAACTCAATTATTTTTGCAATTACTTTTCTGCGTTGCTGAAGTTTTGCAGCAATGCGCGGGGAGCAATTGCAAATGACTTGTTTCTTAAAGCGTTGGCTTAAAGAGAAAAAAAAAAATTGTAGCGCCACATCTTAATTGAAAACGAATCACAATTTCTGGCTTTGCTGTGTCATTGAGAATTGATCAGTTATTTTTCTTGCTTTTTTTTCAATTAATCAAACTCTGTCCTCAATTGAAATGTCAACACGCTGCTGCGCTCGTCGCGCTCTTTTACTGTTAGAAGTCGCTGCCTGACATAATAATAACAACGTTGAATGGCAGCTGATGCTGCCACTACCCTGTTGTTGCCGCTTCACTCTAAAGTGGGTCAATCGACAGCATTTAGCTGTACTCTCGTCGTATCTGTGTATCTGTTTATATGGCAGCAGCATCTGCTCGAGCTTTTAGCCAAACTTGGATACATGTTCAACATTTGAACATGGCCATTTACAAGCAGTTTGGCTAAGCAAAGAGGACTGAGGGAAGCGAAGGCGTTCAACGAGTGCTACCCCAAGTTCTTGTTGTTGTTGTCGTTTGTACCGAGTTGTAAGTTTAATTTTCTTGTACATCTAGTGAAACCGGTTTCACTCAACTTGCAGCAAAAGTATGAAAAGTGGTTTATGTGGTTAGTCTCGCTTCCTGGCGCACTCGTCACTTGGTCGATGCTGCCCTCTCAAACCAGTTTTTGAGCGTCTTTTGATTTGGCCTTACAGGCAGCTACCGCTGCTGCTGCTGTTATAGGGTTCACTTAGGTTCGGTTTTGGTTCAGTTGGTTTGTTTGTTTGGGTCACGCTTTGATAGAACTTCCAGGCCAGGCCAACAGGCTAACTCGGCGTGCTGTACAATTTTTTCATATGTAAATTGTCGGCTCGAACCTGCAAGTCTTTTAGCCGATTTTCTCGCACGACAAACCCAACGCAATAACTGACTTCCTGCCCTTGTCAGTCAGCTATTAGCCGAGTTGCCAAGTTAACCCAAGTCACTCGCATTGTTATTTATTTATTAGGCCATGTCTTGGATTTTATTTCGACTTCCAATTGCCTCATTAATGCCAGCTATAAATCTCGACTCAAAGAAGAAAACCTGCGCAATGTTTTCCCACCGCAAATCAATCGCTTGCTGGGGCCTCAACTTTGTCTGCTTTACTTTATGTATATACAAATATTTATATATATATATATATACATATATAAATTTTTTTTCTGTTTGTTTGTTTATTTATGGCCCCTTTGGTTTGAGCTTTGGCTGGGGCTTTTCAGCTTCGATTTCATACTGAACGCAGCAGCGTTCGCTCTGGAGTGGAAGTCATTTAAGTGCAGACAGCGTCGCATGTTGCGACCCCTCACGCGCCTGCCACACTTGGTTGCCACCACCGTTGCTGCTGCTGCTGCTGTTGTTTCTGGTTTTAATGTATGCGCCCAATTTACATTGCCACCGACTGTCGATTACGCCAACTCAATGCGAGACTCACTGACTCACTGGCTGACTAGCTGACTGACTGAGTGGCCCGTTGCGATTGCAGCGTTTTGGCTCAAGCCGCGCCGTCAAGCAAATGTTGCACGACTGTCGCGGCCGCTGTTGTGGTTGTTGTTGTTGCTGTTTTTGCTGTTGCTGTCTCGGCCTGGTCTGCACCTTAATTTGGTGTCTTGTATTTTCTGTGTGCGCCAGTCGCGGCTGAGCCACAGTCCCAGTCACAGCCACATTCAGTGTCCGCTCTGCACTCCGCCAGTTCACCAGAGCTGCATAATTGGATTTGTATTTTGTTATTTTTGGTTTATAATAATTTGTTGTGCTGCGTGTTCTGTTTGTCATTTATTGATTTGCAATAAGTACAACCACAGTTCAGACATGGAGAGCACAGCAGTGCCTGTGGCCGAGTTCCAAAAGATTAAATTGCGCCCTGTGCCCAGGATTAAGCGACGTGCCCCACAACCGCCGCTCAGCTTGAGGCTGCTAAAGAACGTGCGGCAAACAATAAAATTTTGAGCGTGTGTCGAAGCAATAACTAATTCGTCCGTTTTTTTTGTGACTTTTACAGACTTCGTCCACCACAAAGACTACAACGCTTACCACGCCGGCCAAGCTGTATGGCAAGGATCTGAGCGAGTACGATGATGTCGATGTGGAGAGTTTATTGGCGCAACTGTCGCCCGAGGAGATAACCATACTGGCCAAAGAAGTGGATCCTGATGTGAGTACCATATCTCCAATCCCTATAAGATCCTATTATATATATATATATTGATTGCATTTATAGGACAACTTCCTGCCGCCAGATCAGCGCTGCAGCTACGAGTGCACCAAGGATGCCACTGGGCCGCTGAATCGCAAACAGCTCATCGAGCATATTAATAAGCAGGCAATTGAGACGCCAGACGAGCCGGAGTTCGAGCCCTATGTGCAGGGCATGGTGCGCGGCAAGAAGTGGGTGCCACCGCCGCGAGATGCTCATGATATTGAGGTGGAGGAACAGATCGCTATCGATATGGGCGAGGAGTATGAACATGCTCTCAGTGATGCTACGCAGGAGGAGATCATCGATTTGGCCGCCATCCTTGGCTTCCACTCGATGATGAATCAGGATCAGTACCATGCCTCGCTGCTTAACACGGGCCAGCCCGTTGGTATGGGCTGGGATGGCATCACAAAGTCCACACAGCAGAAGCTGTACCCTAGCGATCCGCCCAACAGCACAGATGTGGAGGAGTCGATTAAGCGCGTCAAGGATGATGATTCCAAGCTGATTGACCTGAACTTGAATAACATTAAGGTAAGTTCAATTAATTGTGGAAGAAATAGATTATGCTTATGCCACATCCTGCTTGCAGAATATATCGGATGAGAAACTCGAACAACTCATTGCCGCACTGCCTCAGAACGAACATTTGGAAGTTCTATCGCTGACAAACGTCGGCCTGACCGATAAGACAGCTCTCCTGCTCGCCGAAGCGATCGAGAAAAGCAAAACCCTGAGAGTATTAAATGTTGAAACCAACTTTATCAGTCCGCCCGTAATTGTCAGGCTGGTGCAAGCCCTGCTCAAGTGTCACACCATCGAGGAATTCAGGGCCTCCAATCAGGTGCGTATCAATTGCATTTGACCTCATCGATAGTTGTTAACAATACCAACGCTCCTCAAATTGTCCACAGCGATCTGCGGTGCTTGGCAACAAGATTGAAATGGAGATCACCAACTTGGTGGAGAAGAACCCATCGCTTCTGCGACTTGGCTTGCATCTGGAGTTCAATGATGCGCGTCATCGCGTGGCCGCCCATCTGCAGCGCAACATCGACAGAAGTAAGTTGGCCCGTTGCCATTGGCAATGGATCTTTTTTTTTCCCCAATATTCGCGCAATATTCGCAGGTTGCCAGCGTTGGTTCTACTACGTTTTGCTAGGCTCGCGTTATTTGCCCTATATAGATATATGTATTTAGGCCTTTTTATCAACTCATGTGCAACTCGTGTGTACCTCACTCGCGTTTAGGTGAATTGCAACAAGGTACGTTAGCTTCCCGCGCCGACGCTTCGCCATCGTCATCGTCATCCCCATCTACATCTGCAACTGCATCCGCATCTGCATCTACATCTCGATCATCTGCTGCCATCTCACCCTCAAAGGTCAAGGGCCTGGCTGCTTTCGAGCAATATGTCATGGCCCGCACTTGGACTAATGCAACAGATACTGATCATGTTTTGCCATCAGGGCGCATTGTACGCAATCTACAGTTGACCTCGGCAACCTCATCGTCCGTTTCAGCAACTGGAGTCGCAACCGAAGCAACCACATCCTCAGCTGCCTTGAGTCTCTTGCGCGCCGACAATGAGAAGGAAATCTAAGCCTGGATTTATTTCCGTTCCCCCTCAAAAAACGCGTTGGTAACCAAAATGTAGTTGAATTTACTACATACAACCCCCTTCTGTGTTTTTTCTATTCTTGTGGTAATCAGGTAAAACGTTTTCGTTTCGTGACCCAACCCGCCTCCGCCGACGTCATTGGCAACTACTTATTTTCCAGCCGTTTAGCCTAACATCTCAGCATTTCACATTTCTCATTACAAATCGTTCGTTGCGTTCACGTTCTCGTTCTCGTTATCACCTCTCGTTGCGTTGCGTTACGTTACGTTACGTTACGTTACGTTACTCGTTGCGTCACCTTGTGGCCTACATTTAGATAAACATTTATAAGTGGAGCTTATTGAAGACTACCACCTCATTATGTAAACAGTTGCTCATCAAAAATATCTAATTAATATATATAAATTATTTATATTTTAGTTAAACAATTGCTAAGTCAGTTTTATGTGCTAAGTCAGAAATATCATTCTTCCCACCAACATCAAATGCTATGTCAGCTACCTTATCACCTGTCAATATGTCTCTCTTAGAATTTCCTCTGTATTATTGTCTGTCTCAATGTCGCTCGTTCCTTGTTAGTTCCACTGAACAACCTCGTGTCTTGTAATTACCATAAAATGTACGACAATTTGTCTACCAAAATTGATTCGATAATACGCATTATTAACCAATTATCTGTTGTATATTTAAATTCCAAAATTATGAAATCCGTATACCAAACTTTTACATCCGACAACTCAACTTGTCCCATGTGTATATTAAACAACCGCCAATCAAACAACCAACCACCAAACAACAACAAAAACAACAACAATTTCCAAACGATCTGCAGTCTTCCGCGTGCAAAAGCTAAAACCCAATTTGCCAAAATTGATATTACCCAGCAACATGGAAATTGAGCGGCATCGCTGCCTCTCGGCCACGCCCTCGCCGTCACCATCGCCCTCACCGTCACCCCAGCCGCCGGTCGACTATGATGTGGAGGTTGATCCCGACAACATGGTCATACGTGGCGGCGGCGGCGATGCCTACGATCCAGAGTTTGATCCCGATAATATGGTGGTGCCCGGCAGTCGCGCCGTGACGCCCAACTACGATGACGAGGGCGTCTATCAAGCGCACACGTGAGTGAAGCCACCACAAAAAACACCACCAGCACCCAACCACACACACCATGAAAACCACCGGATCGCAGTGCGCCCATCCACACAACAGCTCCAAAATGTACAGACAGTCAGACAGCAGCCACTTGATCAGTTCTCGTTTACGTTTACGTTCTCGTTCTCATCTCGCCTCACCCCGTTTCTATTCGTAGTAACGTTGTTGTTGTTGTCACTTCCGCGCCACCAACTACATTTTTTGTGTTTTGACCATGGTGTGCAGTAAAATAATCACCAGATCCAGCCAAACGTCTTGCAGACCAAGAACGTGTGTATAAATATAAATAGTAAACAAAAAGAATGCCAATGTAATTCTATCCACACCTGATCGTTGTCGTCATCATCAGCAGCGCTGCTCATGCATTTTTGATTGATATTTGTATATAACTTGGACACGCCCATTCATCAGCATCAGCTGTGCTACTAACTCCTCCAACAAAAAGCAGCCCCACAAACAACAGACTTCACTTAAGGGCTGTCGACCCCATCAAAACAACCAGTTTTTGTATCTATTTGTGTATACCCTTCGCAGTAGTTCTCTCCTCCCTCTTGTTGACACGACTGGCAGATGCCCTTCTGTCAAAAGTCTGGTTATCTCGTCACAACAATGCGCCTTACATTATCTCTTATGTGTTTCGTCTATTGTGATTTGTTTTATGTGTACTGTTTCTATCTATCCCTCTCTCTTTCTCTCTCTCTCTCTCTTTCTCTCTCTGTTTCTCGTTTACAGTAAGAAAAGATCTTGAATTACGCCTGCAGTTCAGATTTTTCAATAATCTGCATAGAAAATCAACAAGAATTCAGTAAATCAAAATGAAAACAAAACACAAAACATTAAAAAAAAAAAACAAAAAAAAACAAAAACAATCAAAGAAACTAAACTAATCATTTTTTGAAGCGTTTTATAATTTTAAAATTAAAAAACCGAATAAAAAGAAACAAGTTTAATGTATGTAAATTAAACGTGTAAACAATATAAATGGAAAAAGAAGCAGCAGCTGCAACGCCGCTCTCATCGAAATACGTTAGATAGACCAAGAAGTCAATAATATAAAATATATATATATATACACACACAAAACATACATATACACATACTTATAATACGCAGATCGAAATTCTGATAAAAAATAAAAACAAAAACATAAAATATATTTCAATATATATGTAAATATGTCGACGATACAAGAGCACATATAGAGAGAAGATATATTTGAAACTGATTTACGAGAAAAGTCAAGGCATCCCAACCGCAGCAAAAATCTTTAGCCGTAATGTGTATAATTTTGTCTAATATCTAACACAGGTATATATGAATTCGAATTCTACATAAAATGTTCTATTATAATCATTGCAAGCGTTTGCAAACGACGCCTAACCCCAAATCGCATTTTCGAATTTGGTTGCGCCACAAAAAAAGATGAAAATACAAAACAAAAAAATGTAGCGACGCGCTTTTGCAGATTAGACACGCAATGCGAATGCAGTTTGCTGTAGTCCTAATTCCCCATCAAATTAAATTAAATATTTAAATACTCTACATAATTCAAGACTGTTTAGCGTACTGATCTTTTTACACTAGCCAAACGTAATGTCTTATTGATCAGTCGTGCAACCCGATTCTAATTGTTAATTGCATCTTATCCCAGTTATTGTTTAATATAAGTTACGCATGCATTGTTTTGATTTAAGTCCTCATTTTTTTATGTTGCATGCCACTCCGTATTGACAAGAACACCATAATCCCCATCCTGGCTTTTACTTAACACTTTCACAAGTTGCTGCCCAAAATCGTACAGAGCTCTAATGAACTTCTCTTCGTATAGGAATTAAATGCGATGTACAATTTTTAAGTGAAACTAAAAACAATAATAAATAATAATAAATTACAAATATCTGCTATATAAATAAAATATCAAATCAATAATGTAATAAATTAGCAAACAATTGCGAAGCCAACATGTTTAAGCTTATTTTATAATTCAACAAAAAACAACAACAGCAAAGGCAGTCCCATCTGAACAACAACCAACCAACAACCAGAACAAGAACAACAACAGCAAAGCCAAACAACAATGTAGCATAACTTTCAGCACAAACCCATGTCAAACAGTTGGTACCCAAATTCTTTTTTTCAGCCTTTTGTTGTTTGTGCCCTAAAGAAAAAAAAACAAAATAAAGCCAAAAATAATTGCCAAAAGGCTTTGCAGCCGCCTTTAACATATGCTTAACTAATAATTACCCCAAGAAGCCACCGTTTTGCTAGCTGACCAAAAAAAAAAAAAAGAAAGAATGACAAATCCCAAAATACTGCCCTAAAATAAACCTAGATCTTAAGAACCGATGCTCGAACTATCTTGACTTGAGAGCTGTTTTTTATTGGCCGACTACTAAAAATTATACCCAAAAGGCGAACTTTTTTTGCCTAGCCTTGAATGTTGTACCTATTCAACTGATTGATTGATTGATTGATTGAACATTTGACAAATTGTTGTTGTGTATTTTGATTAACCCAAATTAAATAATAATCCCACCTTTGTTTTGTGCAACAATTTAACTAATCACATTTGTTTTTTGTCTCTTCTCTCTTCCCCAATCTTTCCTCTATCTTTCTCTCTATCTGTATTACAGTACGTGTGAAACGCCTCAGTCAGCGTAAATAAAAAGACAAAACATGCCACAACAAACAACAACAACAGCAACATCAACAACAAGAACATCAACCTTTTATTGTGTGTGATCGTGTGTGTGTCTTTGTTTTTTGACTGTCAAATTTTGTACTAATTACCAAAAAATCAGCACCACCAACAACAACAATACCACCTGATGCAACTACAACAGCAACAATATCAACAACTACTGTGCAACAAGCATTCTTTGTGTTCAGCTCAACAACAACCTTCGTTATGTGATTTCCCCCCTTTACCAGATTTCGATTGTTAAACACCGCCTTCTGTGTAAACGCAACAACAACAGCAACACCACTACCAACATCAACAACAACAAGTACAACACCACCCAAACGACCCACACCCAACAACAAGCCGCAAACTAACACCGAAGAATGATGTTAACATGCAGTACGTAAAGTATCTGATAGCCAGTATATCTGATATCTTTAAGTTTATCTTAACACATAGCGAATATACCTTATAAGTAGCTTAGCAAATATTGATAGCACAGCTTAGCAGCTCTTATGTCAATCTTAAGAAATGTGCATACATAAAAAATATATATGGATATAAATCAATGTTGACACTTGATATAAGCGGCAATTGCTGTATCGTGCGTCATGCTTCGTCTTGGCACTGTTTTGGTGTTGTTACGTCTCTTAACTTGGCTATAATTTCACTGATTGCTTGCTAATGTATATTTTGACGTGTATTTTGCAGTTGGTCGCCAGCGTCGCATGGGTCATCTGAGCAGGAACTATACCATTGGTTGGCAATAGACATCGAGACGTGCTTTGGAACTTCTCTGCTAATACCTATTATATACTCATATATGTATACGTGCTATATATGAACTATTTAACAATTCAGTTGCAAATGTCACTTGTAGTTGTTGTTGCTGTTTTGAAAACGTTGTGCACCTCGCTGGTTGCTCAATCTTTTGTTCAATGTTTGTTGCGTTCTTTAATTTAATGTAATTTTAATTCAATTTTTTTTTCTTGTCCAATTTTGGGCTTTGTGTTCGGTTATCATATACCTAATCATTTTGTTTGTTATATGAGTTACCCAAATGTTTGTTGTCATACACACACACACACACACACACACATACACAAATCAAGAAAACTAAATTAATTTTATCTAGATATGAATTGGCATTGTTAAAATTTACAATTACCAAATGAAGCAGCTTAAATGTATCGAGTTGTGTAACCTTAACAAAATTCTTTCCTTAAGCAATTGTCAAATCGGTATATTCAGATTTTACGCTGCAGTTTCACACGCTCCCTTTTCGCAAAGTGTAATTTTAAACGTCACTCTTTTTTTTAATATTCGCTTAAATTCGAAATTAAATTTATATGTCTTTCGTTTAGTTTTAAAGAGAGTGCACATGGAAAATGTTTGAGCTTATATTTACATGCATACACATACATAATAATATATATATATATATATATATATATATACTTATATACATATAGTTATATATGCTACATATACATATAGCCATGGTCTCTGAAACAATTTACTGCTATTGAATTATAAAATTGCCTAAACATAATATTACACCTATGTTTAAATACGCATAAAATCAAACGGATACAATTGTGTATTGGAATGATATATCTTACTTTATATGATCAAATGCGATGCTTTTAAAATACAATTTTTAAAAATCATGTAAAAAAAAACATTAAAATTAAATAAAACAAAAAAAAAATCAATAAAAAAACAAGATTAAAAAAATTATGCAAAAATTCTATTTTGTTTATTTCAGTAATTCGATAAGGAATTTAAGCCAAAACGATTTTAATAAATATTGATCTAAGTAATTCTAGTCGCAACAACTTAGAATGCCAAAGTCGAGTCAGCTCAACTACGTGATACCCCGGACACAGTTGACAGTTGATAAATATCACGAAATCATAGATTCGCGCTTGGATATGATGAAAATATGATGCAATTTGTGCAGTATATCAATTATATGCAAATACATATTATATGTTAAAAAATTCACTTTATTTAGACTTGTGGCTTTTATTGCTATCGGAAAACGATATGAAGCTGCATTTGCGAAACAGATGCAGCTATCGATCAAATTAAATAAATGAAGTCTCTAACTCTCACGCCACACACATAGACTCACACTCGTAGAGTAGTACTTCTCGGCGGTGTGCTTCTCTCCGTCGAACAATCTGTAGAATGCATACGCACTCAGAGTCTTTACCAAATATATAAACAGTTTGCCGTCTTCGAGCAGCGGCATTTTGCTGATCTTGCATTTGGACACCCTCCAAGTGGTCAAATCATTGCGACTCCTTATGTAAACATTGAGTGGCTTGCGCTTGCCAGGCTTTGCAGCATGCATACGCACGCAAGATATTCTTCAAATGTATAAACAAACCGCCGTCTTTCGACGAGTGACATTTTGGTGGTCTCGCAATTTGAAGTGGTCAAAACATTGAGAGGCCTGCGCATGCTAGGCTTCTCTCCTTTTATATTTAAAAGCGCAATCGAACAGTCAGTCAGTCAAAGATCAGAACTCAACCCAACGACTCACAAATCGGCACTCAACCAAATGACAATACCAAACCAAAGGCGTTCGCGCAGCAAACACAAATTCGTTATCCTCTTAATATAAACTGTTTTTCTTTTGTTCACGGAAAGTGAAAAACTTAAACCTTTTGCAAAAACAAAAATGTATTTTAAAAAAATCAAAATGTGTGGTGAATCAAGTGAAATTAAAGACAATACCACAAATTACAATACAACTGAAGTATTTGAAACTTTTACTACAACAAACGTGACCAGTAATAGAATGCTATTAAATATATTTACTGTTCACGTGTCAATTACAATACTTAAACTGTTTAAGATCTATACTAAACATCTTAAAAATTACTGTAAAAGGAAACTCTCAATTGAAATGAGTGCATAAGAACAAAATAAAATTAACTATCTAAAAACCAAAGTATAAAATCTCAGAGATGACCGACGCCGGCTAAAATGCCTGCAGAAGAAGATGAAGACAAATAAACTACCATGACAGATCGTCGCACAGATGGGTCAGGTCCATCCCCTGCCTGGCTGGAGACTATAGCAATAGTGAGCTCATATCTAAGGAAATGTTTATTCGTATAAAAAAAATTAGGTTATTGTCTCCAAAGGACAGATTACAAATATAAATATAAATTTAAAGAACGAAAATGGGAGATGTAACAAATAGAGAACTAAATTATGATAATTTACTAAAATCATTAATGATTAAGAATATTATTTGTCTCGATTATCATTTGATTCTATTTGATTCTAGTAAGTTTTGATTATGAGTTATTCACTGAAAATAAGTAAGATAAGTAAGGGGCGATGATCTATTCTTACGAGAAACGGTCCAATGTATGGCCATGGTCCAATGTTTCTTAATATATATAATTGAATGTCTGATTACGGTATTTGATTAAAAAAAATATAATTCTTTATTCATCAAAACACGTCTGTTCAGTTTGGTGTACAAAATGTAACTCTCTTATGCTACTGGCTTAATCGATAAAGAAAGCTCGCATTTGCGTCTTATTTCAAGATTGGCTTATTGAAGGGTTTTTGTTTAAAGTAAAATTGCTTATGTTAGAATCTGCTGACGAAGGCGTTTGGCGTTGTGATCGCTGGCTCCAGTGGGGTTTGTTATTGTTAGAATATTCTGGTGAAGGCGTATGGCGTTATGATCGCTGGCTTCAGTTGGGTTTGTTATTGATGAAATTTGCTGATGTTGCAAAAGGGATCTGCGCGTGGCGTTATGTATGCTACTGTTTATGTTTATGTTTATGAGGCGGGCGTTGGCGTGGTTGCATGCGTTGGCATTGTTTATGTGGCGTGGGCGTTGGCGTTGTTGGAGTGAGTGTGGACATGAGAGATCTGCGTGATCTGGATATGTCACTTCCCCATCCCCTAGAAATCGGCTTGTCCTCAAGCGTTGAGTATATGGTGCGTTCCTAAGTCGTTGTTCTTCTCGGTTGCTTCGTCTTTATTTTCTATGGTTGGTTGTGTTGCTGCATTATTTTTATATCTGATTATTATTCGTTTTGGAACATTTTTGAATTTGAATAAAGAATAACTTATTATTACTATTGACAATATTGTTACTAATGGTTAAGCTTATGATTAACAGGGTATTGTTTTATTCATATTATTACTTATATAAACGGTTTATTACATTTGGTTCTATGAAATTTATTTAATTTTTTTTTCTTGCTTTTGTGAATTTACATTTAAATTTTTGTTTGTTTCAAAATACCATTTATACATTTGTTTGTTATTTGTTTCTTTTTATTTTCTTTCTCTTTTTGAACTTGGTTTTGTAATGTATTATGTTTCTACCTCTATTAGTGTATTTTTTTTTTTCAGCGAGTTCTGTTTTGTCGTCTTCAGTTAATGTGCCAAATAAATTTTTTTCTCTATTTTTTCTTCCTTTTTTTATAGTTTCTTTTCTTTGTTGCGTTCATAATTCCGTTTGTCTCATATGTTCCTCTTAAAACGTTTGTTGTGTATTTTCCTGACTTGTCTAATATTGCGTTCATTACTGGTATGGGATATTTATCGCTAACCATTTCTTTGTTTGGGCTTCGATAGTCTTTGACTGTTCGGTATTCTTTATCTCTTGTACCTTCTTTTTTGGGTATAATGCTTTGTCGCATCATTTCTTTCATTTGTCTGTTAACTTCCTCGTCATAGCTTTGAGATATCTATAAGGTTTCCTATAACAAGGATCCTCATCCTTTGTATTGATAGCGTGTTTTACAGTATTAGTGAAAGTCAAATTGTCACTCTCTTTATACTGAATGTCGCTAAATTCAAACAAAACTTTTGTTAACTTCGATTTTTCCTCCTTATTTAGATGTTCTAATCTAAATTGATTGCCTTCAACTAGTTCGTTTTCTAGTGCGTATGCTGTATGTATGTCTTTTGTTAGTGGTGGGTCTTTGTATTCTTCTTCCTTGGTTTCGTTATTGTATTTAAATAAAAATTCAAAATCATTAAGTCTAACAAATTCGTCTTCGTAGTTGATCTCACTTTTACAATCCTTAAGGAACGTTCGGCCTAAGAGGATGTCATAATTTTTGGAAAAATTATGAATGTAAAACTTTTGATCTGTCGGGCAAAGTTTGCTTGGAGCTAATGATATGCTCGTTATTTAATTTTATTTTTCCATTTATTGTTTGGCAAGTAGTATTTTCCTTTGAAGTTTTATAATTAAAGAAATTTTTATTCATTAAATTTACCGATGAACCTGTATCTATTAAGCATCGTAAGTTTTGATTATTCATAACCATTCTTATGAATGGGATTCTGTGTTCATTCCCGAGGCTGGTAGATGAAAATTTTCAGTCCAGTCCATTCTTGATTGTCCACTAGTGCTAGGTCTTTGTCTTTTCATTGGTTGGTTAGGTGGTCTATTATTATTATTTGATTGATAATTGATAGGGTTTTGCATCCTGCCTTCATTTAATTTTAATTGATATTCATTGAACAATTGTCTATTAACTGTTGGTTCGTTTTGAAAATTTTGATTTCTGTAATTTGTATTATAATAATGTTGTTGGTTTCTATAATTCTGATTATAATTTTGGTTGTAATTTTGTTGATTTCTATAATTCTGATTATAATTTTGGTTGTAATTTTGTTGATTTCTATAATTCTGATTATAATTTTGGTTGTAATTTTGTTGAGGCTTAGGATAATATTTGTTATTATATTTATTGTACTGTGTATTAATTGTAGGTTTTGGTTTTTCTAATACTCGGTCTTCATATAGACCTAGTTCTTGAGTTACTGCTTTTAATTTATCTGTTGTTGATATATCGTATCTCGCTAAGCGCATGTATAATCTGTCTGGTAATCTTTTATGTATTACGTCACTTATAGTATTATTTAATGCCTTGGTGTACATTGATTTATTTTCGGCATTGTTCTCTATTATTAACTTATTTAATATTACAAAGGATTTCTGCTCGAGTTCTTCGAGAAACTTACGAATACTTCCTCCGAAATATGTGTTGTAGACTCTCCTTAATAGTTCTTCACATGATGTTTGTGTTTTGTAAGTGGAAATTAATATACTCCGTAGTGTTGCCCAGTCTCCTGGTAAGTGTCTGAATGATGTTTTCATAGCGTCTCCATGTAGTTGCGTCTGAATTGCGCTGAACAGTATAAGTTTTTGGCGTACATCAGTGGTTGGGTAAAGTTCCAAGATGAATCAATCCGTCCGATGAAGCCTCCAATTCGTCCGTTTCTCCACCGAAGATGGGTACTTGGCTGATTTGCGCCAGTGCTTGGTTCAATGACTCCGACATCGTTTTTGTTGTTGATTTATTTTTTTTTTTTATTAGGTGGGTATTGTGTGTTGTTTTGTTTTTTTTTTTTATAAATATGTTTCTTTCACTTTTGATATCTTTTATTAGTAATTTGTTTGAAGGTTCTTTTGTACACAAGACGAAAATTCTTCTTCGTCTGCTTCGCGTATTTTTGTTTACTTTTTAAAAAAAAGATTTACAAGGATCACGAGGTCCTTATGCGGATAACAGTTAATTTTCGCGGAACACTAGTACGTTGTCCTGAAAGGTTTACGACGTTTCACGATATTTCACTATTATCCTACCGGCTGCGCCAATTGAATGTCTGATTACGGTATTTGATTAAAAAAATATAATTCTTTATTCATCAAAACGCGTCTGTTCAGTTTGGTGTACAAAATGTAACTCACTTATGCTACTGGCTTAATCGATAAAGAAAGCTCGCATTTGCGTCTTATTTCAAGATTGGCTTATTGAAGGGTTTTTGTTTAAAGTAAAATTGCTTATGTTAGAATCTGCTGACGAAGGCGTTTGGCGTTATGATCGCTGGCTCCAGTGGGGTTTGTTATTGTTAGAATATTCTGGTGAAGGAGTTTGGCGGGCGTTGATGATCGCTGGCTTCAGTTGGGTTTGTTATTGATGAAATTTGCTGATGTTGCAAAAGGGATCTGCGCGTGGCGTTATGTATGGCTACTGTTTATGTTTATGTTTATGTGGCGGGCGTCTGCGCGTGGTTGATGCGTTGGCACTTGTTTATGTTGTGTTGTCTTGGCGTTGTTGGAGTGAGTGTGGACATGAGAGATCTGCGTGATCTGGATATGTCACTTCCCCATCCCCTAGAAATCGGCTTGTCCTCAAGCGTTAAGTATATGGTGCGTTCCTAAGTCGTTGTTCTTCTCGGTTGCTTCGTCTTTATTTTCGATGGTTGGTTGTGTTGCTGCATCATTTTTATATCTGATTATTATTCGTTTTGGTACATTTTTGCATTTGAATAAAGAATAACTTATTATTACTATTGACAATATTGTCACTAATGTTAAGCTTATGATTAACAGGGTATTGTTTTATTCATATTATTACTTATATAAACGGTTTATTACATTTGGTTCTATGAAATTTATTTAATTTTTTTTCTTGCTTTTGTGAATTTACATTTAAATTTCATTTGTTTTATATTTGTTTTTATTTATTTTCTTTCTCTTTTTGAACTTGGTTTTGTAATGTATTATTTTCTACCTCTATTCGTGTATTTTTTTTTTCAGCGAGTTCTGTTTTGTCGTCTTCAGTTAATGTGCCAAATAAATTTTTTCTCTCTATTTTTTCTTCCTTTTTTTATAGTTTCTTTTCTTTGTTGCGTTCGTAATTACACGTTTGCTCATATGTTCCTCTTAAAACGTTTGATGTGTATTTTCCTGACTTGTCTAATATTTCGTCCATTACTGGTATGGGATATTTATCGCTAACCGTTTTTTCGTTAGGGTTTCGACAGTCTACGACTATTCTGTATTTCTTTTCTCTTGATGCATCTTCTTCTTTTATTTGCCTGTTAATTTCCTCATCATAGCTTTGAGGATATTTATAATGTTTCCTATAACAAGGGTCCTCATTTTTTGTATTGATAGCGTGTTTTACAGTATTTGCGAAAGTCAAATTGTCACTCTCGTTTGTAAGATATTATAGTATATGATTTTCTAAACAACCAACTACAATTACAGTGCCATCCATGTGTGAAAAATCTTGTGCATTTCGAAATATAAGTTAATACAACTGTTGAATTTTTGTTTTAGCAGCGTGAAGCGCTTTTATTTTTTCGGTTTGGATTAACTATTTTGGTTTTCTACGGAAACGGTTTTCTAAGAAATCTTGTGCATTTAAATCAGTAAAAGCCACAGTCATCATTCTCTGAATTGAGTTAGGTGAGTTTTAAGACCGTTGCTTAATCTGCTGAATCTGGAAGAGCTACTATCGTCTTGTTCCTGGAATTGATATCTAATCCAATCTGATGAAAACCGGAAGCATGCATTATTGCAAGCAGGCATCTTTGCCGACGCCGGTCATCTTTGGGATTTTATTTATTTTAATTTTTCCCTTTTTTTCTTGTTAATTGGTTTTGTTCTTCGTTATATTTTATAACCATTTTTTTTGTAACCATCGAAAGACGGCGTTATGTTTATAATGGCTTCTGAGTGCGTATGCATTCTACAATATTTTTTGTTCTACCAAATTGGTCTAATATATCATTAATGCGAGGTAAAGGAAGTTTATCTGCTATTATTTTTTTATTAATTGGTTATTAATCTATAATCATAGTCCATCTTTTTTGTTAATTGCCAGGTCATTAATGGTGAAATGTATATTTGCAATAAATATACTTTTTGTGTTTCGTATCTTTCGTTGAAAGACAGCGGTTTGTTTATAAGAACTTTTGAGTGCGTATGCTTGTCACAATTATGTAAAGTTCTATAATTTTGTGTGCATACCTTATACTATTGATGTATACTGGTTCATCATATCTTAATCGAAGTTTTTTTTTCTACAGCAAAAATGTCAAAATGTTCGCAACAAATTTTATTTCCTACAAGTGCAGGAACATTTTTGCAATGTTTTTAAGATTTTCGTCACTATTTATTGTGTTTTGCATGTTATTTGTAACCTCAAAAACGTGAGGATATTCAGTTATTATTTGGAAACTGTGGATGTTTATTTGTTGGATTTAAAGCTCGGACAAATGACAAATGACCAATGAAAACTCATTCTTCTATTTGTTGGTTGGAATAACTATTTTGACTTTATATTTGGACGTTGAAGTACTAACGAGCAGCACTTTCAAATGGCCCAAACGACACCAAGCACGGGCTTGTTAACGCACGGACCCAAGCAAAACTGCAACCCACCTCCCAACCAACCGACCGAGGGGTGCGCCGCATAACGCGCGGTTACGAAGATCGCGAATTGAAAGAAAGATAGGATAAGATAGCTGTTTTAATAAATGAAAAGGAGGAAGCACAACTTATTAATGGAAAAACGTATTATAATTTGAACACAATATTCTAAAGGGGTTATGGATAGCATAATTTGAACTACAAGTTTGAAGAGAAAGAGGCAGAAAATTCCTTGTATTTCTGATCGGAACTGTAAAATTAAGTTGGCTGATTAATTCCGAAGAATCAATCTCACCGTTTATAAGCTTGTGTAAAAAAATAACACCAAGCATTGTTCTACGATCAGAAAGAGAAGGAAGATTTATTAATAAAAGTCTACTATGGTAAGAAGGTAAGGTAATATTAGTATTCCAATTAAGACCCCTAAGGGCAAATAATAGGAACTGTTTTTGTACGGATTCTATTCTATCCTGATGAACCTTGTAATTGGGTGACCATATACAAGATCCATATTCCAGAATAGGACGCACAAGTGAAATATAAAGTGTTTTAGTAATGTAGGGATCGTCAAATTATTGAGTTACTCATTGGTATTGCAATATCTTTAAGATATTTTTGTGGTCTAAAATGCAATTGTATTTTTTGATTGGATAGGAAAATCGTTTTTAACTAAGTGATAATCGTTGAAATACCATAATTTCAAATTTTTATTTTATTGTTCACTGTTTTGGTTGTGTTCTAGCTTTCAACTTCAGTGCTGGTTGAATGTTCTGGATATATATATGAGAATATAGATGCCTACAATGCGCAATCCACTCAATGTTTACATTAGGCTTGTTATGATTTGATCATACAAGTAGCACAACAAAACCTAGAACTTGAATTAAAAAAGCCAAGTATAAACAAATATCTTATTATGACAAAAAAGTGAATAACTTAAAAGTAAATATGGGAGAATTAGAATTCTTAACCAAAGGAATCAGGCCGTAAAATAGGTAATATAAAGTTTCCACATGAAATAGAAAGCTTATATGATACAAATATTTGTATTTTAAATTAATCAAACAAATTAGCATTTAAGTAACACACATGAAATTTAAATACAAATTGAAAAAAATATGAATCCATTACATATACATCAATAAGAAATAAAATTAATCAGAACATTAATGCTTAATAATTAATATGTAACTTAAATTTTGTTAAATATATGCTTACCAGATTATATATTCACTCAAAAACCCATATTATCAAATATAGTTAAATGCACATAAAATAGCCAAGCAAATAATCATCATTTTTTGAAGATCATTCTACTGTTAAAAGGAGGTGTGGGATGCATTTCTAAACATTAATATTGATATAATAAATAATAAGAGTTAATAAACTTGATCTACGTACGTTTGAGATTTCTAGCTGTTATAGTCACTGAGATCCGGGTATTCATACAGACGTACGGACAGACTCAGACTCAGCAGTTAATCCTGATAAAGAATATCTATTTATGGGGTCGGAGATGCTATCATCTGCCTGTTACATACACATCCACAAAACCATTACACCTTTTTAACCATATTCAATGGGTCCACTGCATACAAACTAGGCGAAACTCGATATTTGAACACTTAATTTGTCGTTTAAATTTAGATTGAAATAGATTCGTGGAAAATTTATTCAAAGGTGACATTTGTGGCTACTGAATTAGCAGATAATGCCAAGTCAAACAAACAGCATTGTGCCAGCCAGAAACGTGGGAGAAACAAACAACCTGCATCCCTTTCTCACGCTCACTCACGCACACACCACACACACACACACTTACACTCAATCTTCCACTGGACAAACATTGGGATAAGATAAGATCGAGTGTCAGCTGAACAGCAGGTGGCGCATTCAGTTGGTCAGCGCACTGCGAAGTTAAC
Source organism: Drosophila cognata (assembly GCA_035041535.1). Taxonomy (NCBI): domain Eukaryota; kingdom Metazoa; phylum Arthropoda; class Insecta; order Diptera; family Drosophilidae; genus Drosophila; species Drosophila cognata. Next base: position 14,013,496 of record JAWNLC010000571.1, read on the forward strand.
GGAAGAGCTACCGGATTAAATACTAAGAATAAAAGAAGACCGTCATAATGTCCACGCTGGAGACTGAGGTGACTTTCCGCAAGCGAGCGGAAGTGAGTCAGAATCTGGAGGCACAGTTTCGTAGCTCCTCCACGGATTTCATACTGCTCACAGATCATCGCACCTCCAAGTGCAAGAGCCTCGAGCAATTGGAGAATGCGAAGCAGGATACTAAATCAAAGCTGTGCATGAGCTATGCGAGAAATGCGTGCCGCATGAAGACGCTCAAGAGACGTCTGCCCATCCTCACTTGGCTGCCCAAGTACAACAGGAGCGATGCCATCGGTGACATTATAGCCGGACTTACTGTGGGCCTAACAGTTATACCACAAGGCTTGGCCTACACGGGCGTGGTGGGTTTGCCACCAGAGTCTGGTCTATACGGATCTTTTCTCGGCTGCTTTATCTATATGATTCTAGGCACCTGCAAGGATAATATTATTGGGAGCACTGCTGTCGCCTCATTGATGACATTTCAATTCGCTCACGGCTCCTGGGCGCATTCTGTGCTGCTCACCTTTCTCACTGGCATCGTAGAAATTCTGATGGCCATCTTCAATCTGGGCTGCTTGGTGGAGTTCGTTTCGGGTCCGGTTAGTGCGGGCTTCACCAGTGCCGTCGCACTTATTGTGCTCACCTCGCAGATGAAGTATATTCTGGGTGTGAGAAGTGAGGGCGGTTCTTTTTTACAAAGCTGGATCAGCATGTTTCGCGACATTGAAAACATACGCATTTGGGACAGCTGCCTCGGATTTGGCTGCTTGGCTCTGTTGCTGGCAATACGCAGTCTCAGCCGGATTCGCATAGGTTCCAAGGAAAAAGCGGACCGTTCTCGATTTCAAAATGTGTTCAATGAGGTAATCAAGTTTGTGGGCGTCACGCGAAATGCAAGTGTTGTCATCGGGGCCACAATGGTGGCCATGTATTTGGAGTCGAATGACAAGAATCCTTTCCGCCTGACGGGCTATGTACCACCCGGATTGCCGACTCTATCCCTGCCCAACTTCACAATTGAGGCACAGCCGGGCAATGCCACAGCTGGCATTCCAGCCGTGCCTGGCGAGAGCTTCTTCGATATGGTGCACAGTCTAGGCTACGGACTGATTATAGTGCCGATTATAGCGCTGCTGGAGAACGTGGCCGTCTGCAAGGCATTTGCGAAGGACCGGCAAATCGATGTTAGCCAGGAATTGTTTACGACTGGCGTAGCCAACATAGCCACCTCCCTCGTGAGTGGCTATCGCAACAATGGCGGATTGGCTCGGTCCGCTGTAAATAATGCCAGTGGCTGTCGCACCAACATGTCCAATCTGTACATTGGCACTATTGTGGTGCTATCGATCAGTTACCTCACCGAGTACTTCTACTTTATTCCAAAGGCTGTACTTGCATCTATCATCATCTCGGCTGTAGTGTTCCAACTTCAGTATCAGATTGTGTTGCCCATGTGGCGCAGCAAGCGTAAGTTGAAATCATCTATTCCAAAACTGCAGTCCTTATTTATACTTATAAATTTCCAGGCTCCGATCTTGTGCCAGGCGTTTTAGCTTTCGTCGCCTGTCTGGTACTTCCCCTGGAAATTGGCATTGTTATCGCAATTGGTGCAAATCAGCTTTTCATACTTTACCACTCGGCGCGGCCCAAGGTGACGCTGGAACAGCTGGAGACGGAACACGGCATTAAGTTTGTAAAGATCACGCCCGATCGCTGTTTAATATTCCCGTCGGTGGAGTTCGTTCGCAACATTATGCTCAAATCTGGCAGCAAGACAACTCTACCCATTGTCATCGATTGTACGTACATTTTTGCAGCTGACTTTACCGCCGCCAAGGTAATCTCTTCTATGGTCGCCGATTTCCATCGACGCGAGCAAAAGATTATATTCTTCAATCTCAAGCCGAGTGTCGTTAGCATTTTTGAGGGACTCAAGACTAAACTGGTGCTATGCTATAATACTCATGCTCTCAGCGAGGAGCTGTTGCCAAATGCCGCTCAGAATCTGTCGCGCTCGGTGGACTCACTGGAAACAGGAACCAGTTTGGGCGACTGTGTGAGCATGACAAGCACCAGTACTTTCTAGATGCCAAGAATTTAGGCATCACATTCCAGTCCAGTTGAAATTTGATTTAAAATCAATCATCGAAGGCAGGAAATGCTAGCGGAGAAGTCAACTTCTGTTAATTGACGTCACACTGTAAACACGTTTGTGGTTGACCTGAGAACCCGAATCGAGCAAAATGCATAGATATATAGGCATATTCCCTAGTAAATACAATTCAATTGTACCACTAATATAATTAAATTAAATGCATTAAAAATGGCATATTACTCGTGGGAAAGATGGATCCTAAATTCCCATTACAAAAGTATATACTCTCCCTGTGGAAATGTTTGAGTTTGTTTGAGTTCCTAGATAAAAAATAAAATAGATTTCGTCCTTGACAGAGCAAGAGTTAATTTTATTAGAAGGATATGCGTTTCAAGCAATCCTTACGCAATAGCTGTAAGTCATTCTTCATTGTTCAAATTCCCGAAAGTATACCGATTAAATAAGACAGCTGGAGTTTTCCAATATGCTAAGAAGTATGCAAACGTTTTTACAGCAATATATATTGCAAAGCCAAAAAGTATGCAACATGGTTTACTTCATTCTAGTATTCGTGATTAAAATAAATTAAATAAAATAACAAATTAAAAACATTTTTCACAGATAAATTTGTTAGATAACATAAATAATGAAAATATAATAAACATTTCATATATGATTCAATGATTCATAATATGCTTATGCAGCTTCATGCGTATTTCGGCCATTCGGCGCTCCCGTGTTGCACGCTGCTTGGCTTCCTGGGCAGCACCAGCAGCACGTTCCGCAGCCCTTTTGGTGCTCTGATAATCCGTACGGGTCGCATCGAGCTGTTGCCGGAGTAATTCCACACGCTTCTTGGCTGCCTCCACTAGCTGCTGTTTATCGGCGAACTCCTGCTGGGCGCCGCTGGCCGCCAGCTCCGAATTGACCACATTTGCTTGGGCATTCCTGAGGGCTTCTCCGAGAGCCTTTAGCTGCACACCCGACTGCTTCGCAGACTGGGCCGCTGCATTGCAGTTGCCCTGCGATGCTTGCAGCAAACCGGACTGCTCCTGGACAAAAACTTCGCCCTCACGCACCTCCGATTCCAGCTGCTTAACGATTTGCTGTTTGCCGGCCAAAGCTGCCTCGGCGGCCTTTGCCGCTGCCAGAGCCTTGTCGGCTAACTGAATTTTCACCTGCTGTGCTGCATTTTCCGCAGCGGGCAGTTGGGCATCGGATGCCGCCTTTGCCTCCTGTGCTGCTTTCATTGCAATGCAATAAGCACTCTGCTTGGTATTCGAGCTAAAGGGTATCTTGGCGTTGGAATTCTCTTTCCTACTGGCACAATCCACTCCTTCATTGCGCTCGTCATCGTAGGTCAACCTCGATAAAGCAACGGAACGCTTCTTAGAAGCGATGGTGAGTCGTGTATCGTAAAACTTTTTTCACTTTAACCACTTACCTTGTCCATTTTATAGGCAAAAGTTGGACAGAGAAGCAGAAACATTAAAAGTGCACCATTCGCAATCATTTTGCACATTTTCAAATGCCTTATCGGAGCTTTGAAGCTGACTTTATCACAGTGCTTTTCCAGTCAAACATTCATAATTTGACAACAATTCCAATGCGTTGCGAGCATCTGTTGTTAGTCTTCATAATGAGCCTTGACTTGGCAGCCAGTACACAGCAATGCACGAAAAAAAACCATACATCGCTTCGTCATCGTAAGAAGGGTAAACAGGGTGCGAATCCTTCGGGCTGCCCGATAAATCTGAACTCCACTCAACTAGCCTCAAATGCAGCGGACGAAGCAACGGCGGCCAATGATGCACAAAAATGCGAAAGTGTCGCGGCAGGCCAGAGGGCCATGAATCAATTGGCCGACAAAGCTGAGCAGGCGGCTCGAACGGGGCAGGCAGCGCTGAACGGTAAGAAACAGTTGCTCGACCAGTTGGAGCAGAGTCTAAGCGAAGCAGAGGCCGTCATGGAAGAGGTTAAGAAAGCGTTGGCCAAAAGCCAAAGCGACCTGGAAACAGTGGGACGCCTTTCCGATGTTGTAAAACAGCTCCATGAACTACTGCAGTCCCTTTTGGAAGATTCAAAGCAGAATCTGACAAAAGTTTTGGAAGTATCAGAGAATGCTCAAAATGAGGTGGAGGGGAAGCAAGTGCTTCTTATGGATGCCAAGAAGCGGTTAGAACAACTAAAAATTTGCTTTCAGGAAGCCAAGGAAGATCTGGAACGCACCGAATCCATAGCTAGCAAAGCAGAGACTGCAGCTGAGGAGGCCAAACAGCATGTGAATAGCGTACAGAATATTATTAAGAAACTGAAGAAGCTAAAAAAGAAAGACTTACAGGACGTTCTCAATAGAATAATCAAGAAGTAATAATATAATTATATTTATAATTATTTAGTTTAATTGTTCATTGATATATTTTCTGTAAGTTTTGTGATCCCTCAAGCGTAATTTTAACAGAGTAACAAAAATATTATATTTTGTAATTTAAATATTGATTTGCAATTATAAAAATGACGGAAAATTTAACGTTGCCACTTAATAAAAACACGAATGCGTAACAGGGAAACTCTATAAGGGCTGATATTCACTGTTATCGATATATAATACTATCGACTACTAAGTAATTTCTTCCATCCCCAAGCCGCATGAAAGTTGATGAAAAATATTTAGAAATTCGCGTTTGCTATTGAAAAAAAGATTATTGAAAATATTTAGACAAGCTGGAGTCCAGAATGGCACGCAGAAATGCTCAGGCAGAGGATCTCTCCAACGTGGAGTTCGAGACGAGCGAAGATGTCGAGGTAATACCCACCTTCAATGCCATGAACCTCAAGGAGGAACTTCTACGCGGCATTTACGCGTACGGTATGTATTTTTTTTTTTTAGGTCAACTTCACTTCTCTTCTCGTTGCTAATCGGGTGTCAAACTAGGTTTCGAGAAGCCCTCAGCTATACAACAGCGCAGCATTAAACCAATTGTCAAGGGACGCGATGTTATTGCCCAGGCACAATCCGGTACGGGCAAGACGGCGACGTTCTCCATTTCCATCCTGCAAAGCTTGGACACAACGCTGCGGGAGACGCAAGTTCTCTGCCTGTCGCCCACACGCGAGTTGGCTGTCCAAATACAGAAGGTCATTCTGGCGCTTGGCGACATGATGAATGTGCAATGTCATGTGTGCATTGGCGGCACAAATCTGGGCGAGGATATACGCAAACTGGACTATGGCCAGCATATTGTCAGCGGCACACCTGGTCGGGTTTTCGACATGATCAAGCGACGTGTTCTGCGAACAAGGTAAGCTTCTTATGGCTTCGCCTATTTGTATACCCTCTAAAAGTGGGTAGGGATGAGCATCTAGTAGATATAGCAATGCGAGTTCATCTCGAAAATTATACAAAATGTTCTCTTTTGCCCATAATTATTAATGTGTCGAGTATCTTCGAGTCGTGCTTTAATACATAATTTATGCTTCATCCCGTAGAGCCATTAAAATGCTGGTACTTGATGAGGCTGACGAGATGTTGAACAAGGGTTTCAAGGAACAAATCTATGATGTTTACCGGTATTTGCCGCCAGCAACACAAGTTGTGCTGATTTCTGCCACATTGCCGCATGAGATACTGGAAATGACATCGAAATTCATGACGGATCCCATTCGAATTTTGGTCAAACGGTAAGCAAGACGATAATAACTGCAATCATTAACGTATCTATTACAAATGTCCATTAATTTCAGTGATGAGTTGACACTAGAAGGTATCAAACAGTTTTTCGTGGCCGTTGAGCGCGAGGAATGGAAGTTTGATACGTTATGCGATCTCTACGACACACTGACCATCACGCAGGCAGTCATTTTCTGTAACACGAAGCGCAAGGTCGACTGGCTTACTGAGAAAATGCGCGAGGCCAACTTTACGGTCAGCTCCATGCACGGTGATATGCCGCAAAAGGAACGTGACGAAATCATGAAGGAGTTCCGAGCTGGCCAGTCCCGTGTCCTCATCACCACGGATGTGTGGGCGCGCGGCATCGATGTGCAGCAGGTGTCATTGGTCATCAACTACGATTTACCCAACAATCGTGAGCTGTATATTCATCGCATAGGTCGTTCGGGTCGTTTTGGACGCAAGGGTGTCGCCATCAACTTTGTCAAATCCGATGATATTCGCATTTTGCGTGATATTGAGCAGTACTATTCAACGCAGATCGACGAGATGCCTATGAATGTGGCTGATTTAATCTAATACTTTTCATTGGAAACTAATTCTAGTTTATTTTTACATACAATATCTACAATTGTAATCCACTTTTCTTAGCAGTAACGAACACTACTTGTAAAAAAATGAAATTAATCAATAATTTGAGAAGTATTTGACTTTCAACACACGCAAACATTATCTGTATATGTAATTAGAAATAATACTTAAGAATTGAATCCAGAAACCAGTTTGATTGACGGTCGCAATTGGCTTTCCCGAGGTACTTTTAATATATTGTTTCACAACAAATCGCTTTGAATACCATTAAAATCACTAAATTAATAAAAACCATATACAATATTAATGCTATTTAGCTAACTACAGACTTTGGTCTAGTGAGAAGAGAAGCCGCAAATGATGGATGAAACTTAAATTGACGCTACCACCATTGCAAACCATTCACTTAGCTTATAACGTCCGGTTTCGATTGTGGTAATTGTACATAGGCGGAAGTAACTGGCGATGTTTGGGCCTTGGGCTTACTCTTGGCATCATCCGACTTTAGCAATGTGCCCAGCACAATGCCCAGGAAAAGAATGAGGCCCACTTGGTGGTTAGAAAGGAATTTCTTGGCGCAATCACTCGGATTATCAATGTTGAGTGAGTAGATCTGTTGAATGTTAAGTAGTTTATAATAAATAACTGAATCCCGAAATGTGCTCACCTGTTGCACTAAATGTGCGCCAACGATGCCCACGGCAGCATAGTAGGGCAGCGTCTGGTCGCAGGCATAGCCGGCAGCTGAGAGCCCTGTCAGCATTGCGCCCGTAAATCCCGATAGCCAGACCTTTGTATTCTCACCGAAACGTAGCGCCGTTGATTTTACACCAATTTGCAGGTCATCCAGCTTGTCCTGGTGCGCATAGATGGTGTCATACACAATGGTCCAGCAAACACCCGACAAATACAGCGGCAAACAGGCGTCCCAATTAACACTGCCCTGCGTTGCACACCAGCCGAGCAGGGCACCCCAATTGAAGCACATGCCGAGTACCAATTGGGGCCAGTAGGTTACACGCTTCATCAGTGGATACGTGATGACCAAACCGAGAGAGCTAGCACCCAACAATATCGATTGCCAATTGAGTTGCACCAGCACCAGCAGGCCTAAACTGAGCTGGGCCGAGAGGAAGACAATTGCATCCAATTGCGTGATCTGGCCGGATGCAAGCGGACGACTACGCGTTCTCTCCACCTTGGCGTCGATGTCCTTATCCCACATATCATTGATGGTGCAACCGGCACCGCGCATAATCAGCGCTCCTGTTGCAAACAAGCCCAACATGGTCAGATCCGGCCAGCAGCCGGCATCAGCACTTAAAGCAATACTCCAGCCGCAAGGCCAAAATAGCAGGTACGTTCCAATAGGTCGATCGATGCGCATTAGCTGCGCATATGGCTTAGTGGCCAAGGCCAATTCATGTAGAAGCGACGATTTATACGCCACTTTACTCTCCTCGTTCGAGGATGCCGGCCGCGTCGTTGTCGTCATCCGTTGGTGCAGCGTCCAACTGGTCATCTGCTGCTGCAGCATCAGCAGTCGCTGCTTGCTGTAAGTGTGGGCATGTGTATGCAGTCCAATGAAGACACGCGCCGGCACAGCTGTCATCTGTTTTGCACTACTTAATGTTATTGCTGTTGTTGTTGACGCTGGCAAATGGAGTCTAACTCTATGCAGTAAGTGCAAATGTCTTGATGCAAACATTTTAAATGCTCTGCTTAATGGTGTTTTCTATTGCAATACGGTACACATTGGATAACACAATCGGACTCTTAATCTGCAACAGAACCCCTCCTGTCGCAATATTATGGCAAGAACTCCGCAAGTCTGTGATTGGGGGTGTTAATATTGTATCGATATATCGATATGTAAAATTAGTATATGCACGATAAGAGCGATATCGATATTTTGATGATTCAATTTTAACTACATTCGCTAACTTCAGGAAATTTAACAAAATTCGTGCTCCCATTCATCGATGCTATTCGAATTTCTCTTCGTTTGCACGATCACTGCGTAAGCGCTGCCACTTTGCTAATAGTTTTGTTGGCGTTGCCATATGGACGAAATTTGTTGCTAGCAATTTTAAAAAGGGCGCAAAATACATTATACATATGAATTCGATATTTACACAGCTCCTAAAATGCAAGGAGTTTGCTTAATGTCAACTAACAAACTGTCAAGATTTGTATGCCTCTCAAAAACGCAATTCAAGAGTTTGTCGCTCTGAACCTCAACTGTTCGATTCATAATCTGAGTAAACATTACTTTTGCGCAACTGAATCAAAAGGTAACCACAACGACCGTTAAGCTACAATTACAACAGCAATTTGAGTAACAGTTCATACAACCAGATAGTCCAAAGTGTAGTGCCCTTAGAACGTATAGATAAGTACATATATGTGTAGCTACTATATTTTTAGTGGGTCAGCAATTGACAATAAAGAGTTTAGTAAAAAGTGGAGTTCTTGGGATAGAACTAGCTAAAAGCTTTTACTTATGTAGAACCACCAAACAGACACTAAGCTTTATGGTTGAACCCAATAACTAAACCATTTAGACCAAGTGAATATCGTTTACCTTTTTTTTTGCACCCGTCATCAATTTTTCGAAATCTGCACCCGTCAACAAGAATGTGGGTTACTTTTTGCACACGGCCAACGAATTTTTTGCACACGGCCATCACTCATACAAAAGTCTTCAGCAGTTAGAAACAGAATGTTAGCAAATGTGGCCCAGGCAGACACATTTCAAATAAGCAAGACGGCGGTTGCTATCGCACGAGCTGGATTTAAAATGCAATACATACCTAGCATAATAACATACATACTTACTTTGCTATAATATACACAAATACTTTGACCGATTACCAATAATCTTAATAACAACAACTAATTTAAAAAAAAAAACACACTTGTAGAATCTAAGCTAATCCATAAATCATTATTGGTAAAATGAAAAAAAACATCATTTTGTTTTTCTCGAAAACAGCCTAGACGACTGGGTAGATAAACATGTACTGGTGTTTGGTCCAGATCTATATCTAAATATCCCTTACTTAACCAGACACTTGTTGCTTCTCTGCGACCGAATGATGTCAACATCGCCTATGCTACCTCTGTCTCTCTTTTTTTTCCTCTTTCTCTTTCTCTTTCTCTCTCTCTCTCTCTCTCTCTCTCTGTAAAGATATCGCATGCACTCCGCAAGTACTGATAACACGCAAACAATTTTTTCTCAGAGATAAGCGTGCAGGGCTTGGTTGGATTACTTGTCATGTTTTTCTTTAAAAAACAGCAAACGCTCGTTAGTCCCAAGCAGTCAGCTCCCCGCTCTCAGCAGTTAAGCAAGTGTAACTGGCACTTAACATTTGTTTTCACTTTGCCGCTAATTCAATTATTTGAAAATCAACAATGATGGAATTGATGGACATGGATCATGGTACCACTGCTAAATCTTGTCCAATGATTATGGTGGTAAGTTCTCCAATTCTGCTCTTCTCTCGGCTGAAGCTTTTAATAGCAATACAATTCGTGCTGAATTACACTGACACTATAGCGTTTTTCTCGTGAGTGCGAGAGCAGTTTTAATTAAATTTACAAATACAGATCAAGATCTGATTGATTTCACTCAGAGCGCATTTCACTCTCTCTGCGCATGAGTATACATGAGTTTACTTATGATGCTAAATCTTAGCTAGCTCTTTCTACTCATTCTTGTTGAGCAAGAAAAACAAACATAAACAAATACCGGGTGTTTCACTGATAAGAATGTAGTCAAGCTGTGTAAGCTTTACTAAACATACCTGTCTCAGCCTGTATTTTTTTACATGCCTGCTACTGTTGTCACTCACATATTTTGTATCTGCTCTCCTTTACTCTTAACAGTTTCATGGCGGCCACTGTGAGAGAATTTTGTGGCGTGGCTGGGTGGCATCAACCGTTGTCGAATTCACGTTCTCCGCCCTCGCTTTCTTTGTGCTCGCCTTCCTCTTCGAGCTGCTCAAGTTTCTGCGTCATTATCTGATGCAACGAGAGGCGCGCAAGGTAGCTGAACAAACGGCCGCGGAGATTAAACGAAAGAGGGAAACTAACGATTGCGCCGGCTGCTCGGAGACGCCACTGACCGAAGTCAGAGAAGTGACTTACTGGCAGCGCATCTTCAACACGACACATATCATCCAATCGCTGCTGAATCTGGTACAAATCATCATTTCCTATTTGCTGATGCTTGTCTTTATGAACTTTAACTATTGGCTGTGCTTGGCCGTTGTTTTGGGTCTAGGACTAGGATACTTTTTCTTTGGTTGCCTTAGGAAAGACGTGCAGGACACAGAATGTTGTCCTTGAGCTGTCAAAGCAACTTCTGTTTCAAATTCTTATTATATGAAATAATATATGTATGTATGTATTTTAAAGCATGCATACGAGTTTTTTTTTTTTTTGGTCATTAGATTGTGGTCTGTAGGTTAAAGCGGCTAATCAATCCCATCAATTTGAGCATGTTTCTTGTCACTCTTTCTTTACCGCATAGTTATAAGTTCGATTTAAATATCTTGCTAAAAAAAGAAACAATTTTATTTTGCAAAATTTTGTTTCCAACTTTATGGCATAAATTAATCAACTAGAATTTACTTAAAGACCATAATGTACAAATAATTATGAGAACAAGAACCTAGATATATTTAAGACTTTACATTTATATAACACAACTCAATACTTTATATAATTTGTTTTACAATAAAAAAGTTGCCTATAAATGTGACAAGCACAAATGAAAATCTCCAAAATTACGTACATCAAATTCGTGAAAACAGAGCTCCCGCTAGTCGCAGATCAGGGGATTTTATCATGACATCAATACTAAACTTAACTATCATTTAAAAAGCATTTAGGCCAATGCTCAGCCAAAAATAAAAAATAATATATATGTTGAAATCAGAGTTGTTAGTATGTTTAATAAGCTGAACATTGTCGCACAGTCCTTAAGTGTATCCCTTATACTATCATATTATTATTAAATTATATTACTTGCATATGTATCATATTTATATGTGTTTATGTATATATGTATATCGTAGTTAAACCCTTCACACATGACTGACTAACCAACAATTCGAGCTGCCTGGAGGAGCTGGGATGATGCCCTGTTGCCTCATAAGCCTGTCGCTCCAGCCGTCATCATCCCTCCGTGATGGTGATGATGATGCATGCCGCCATTTTGAAAGTACATGTAGTAGTTGTAGGGCGGCTGCTGCCCCGCTCCCCCCTCGCAGTCCAGCAGCGGCTGTCCACCGGTCGCAGCGCCTACTGGCGATGGCGTCATGGGGAGCGGCGACACTGTATTCCCTTGGCAGCTGGCCCGCAAGGCAACAGCCTGATGATGCGCCAGTATATCGGTAACCGAATGCGACGAGGGCCAATGGCCGGGCGGAACGCTGCGCAGCTGATGCGCCTGCCCGCCCTGCGGGGGGGAGGGGCTGCCGCAGGAGACGGCTTTCATGCTGTAGGCGGCTGCTGCACTATATGGCTGATAGATGGAATTGTAGAGATGGGCATGGGCGTGCACGTGATGAGCACTGGCTGCCACCGCTGCTGCCGTATGCTGGTGATGATAATGCTGGTGGTGGTGCGCGGAGTGTGGATGCTGTGTGGCGCTGGCATTGGTGGCATTATTATTTCCGCCGCTGCCGATGACACTGCCGCCGCCGCCGCTGCTGCCGTTGCTGCCTATGGCACCCATAGATGAGGAGCCAATGCTGCCAGTGCTATGATGATGTCCTATGCTGCCCAGTTTGTTGCGCAATATTCGCGATATGGAGCTGACGCTGGGCACATTCGTTTTGTCGCAGATGCCCTCGCTGAGCAGACGATCCCGGATCTCCCAGGCAAAGATGCCCGGATCGCGTTGCTTCAAGTCCCGTATGTAGTTAACAACTTTGGGCGTGGTGACACGCGGCTTGGATCCACCAATGGCTCCCGGCAGTATGGAGCCCGTCTCGTGGTATCGGGCCAGTATTTTCGAGACACAGCCGTGACTCACGCGCAGCTGGCGCGAAATGTCGCAGGGCCGGATGCCCAGGCGGGCCAGTTCCACGATCCGCATTCGCGTCGCATTTGGCAGCGGTCGTCCGTTCACAAAGACGCCGCCCAGCTGATTCACTTCGCCGTACTGCGGGCATTGCGACTCTGAAAGAAGATGGAGAGAGCACCGATTGAGAATGTGAGCATAGAAAACCAGCAGCAGCAGTAACAACAACCACACCAACAGCATCGAGATGGCAAACAAAAGCACATTTGCGTCTAATTAGCTCCGGGTGGAAAGCGGGGAACGGGTTGTGGTTGGGCTTGGGGTTGGGGGTCTATGGATCTCTGGTTCGCCAGAAAATCGCTACACTTTGCTTCCGAGAACTGCGGATGTGTGTGTATATGTATTTGTGTGTGTGTGTGTGTGTGTGTGCGTGTGTGTTTTAGTGAGTGTGAATCTTACTAGAGATTGTGCCATAGAAAAAAACAAGCCATATAAATGCGCCGAACGTGCGGAAATGCATTTTGAATGTTGACGCAGAGCTGTCCCAGCGATGTGGCCTTTACCTAACTAAGAACACAAATTACTTGCCCAAAAGTGAGGATATCAAACTTATCCAGATTTAAGTTAAATTTTATAAAAACATGAATTTATTGTAGTTATGTATGGTACATCGGCAATTAAGAAATTCCAAAAGTGATTTCTTTGGCATAGCCTCGAAAAAAATGCTTTGCACAAAACGTGAGCAAAGTATATAAGATCTTCGAACTTTGACCAAGGTTTGCCAACATTTCTCTTTGTGTTCTCCATTTTATACTTGGATAATAATTTTAACATAATAAAATATTCAGTTGGTGATTAAGCATAAATATTGACTATGGTGCTCTAAGCCAAGTCTGTTCCACTTCCCCAATCCACCCACAAGAATGGAGGCATATTGGTTGGATCACCTGCTCTTCCTCTCTCTGGAGCCATTGTCCGTCCACTTTACAGTCACTTAAGAAAATTTGCACATCTGTGCCTTATGCCGTCGTCTAATTTAGAATCTTGTAGTTAGCTTCATGTTTCACAGCAAGAACAACAACAACAACGGCAATAACAAGAGCAACTTAAACTAAGAACACGTACAGGGCCAGCAAAGTGCCTCGGACAGCGCCATAAAAATCACAAAAGGGCTGCCGAGTTACACGCGCCACGATTGCATGTGCAAGAAATGAGGAACCAGGAACCCAACAAAGGGAGAATAATACATTATACCAAATAGAACATGGATGGGGGCCTGCAGAAAGAGCCGTCGTCTGAAGAAACAAGTGAAACAAGTGTATCGACCTCGATTGTTTCTTTCATTCATAAGTGAAATTTGTACCTAGTTCTTAACGAGGCGCTCAGTTGGCCGCCTCAGCGACATGGTCATAATAAAAGTACTGCTGCATCGTTGTACTAGCTGATCTCAGGTTACACTCCAAATTGGAAACCCGCCCAGACACTTGTTGCCACTAACCGAAACAGCATCGAATTTCATGTATTGTTCCCTGCACTTGCGCACTTGTCAATTGCACTTCGATCATTTCAGTTAGTTTATACATATGTATTTTGCACTTGGAGCCATTCGCCAGACAAATGGGGCACACGAAACGTGCAGCTGCATAAATAATCTACCCAGTGCCATCAAAAACAAAAGTTAAAGTTTCATTGAGAATCGCTCATGCTATGACAAACTTGCAGGCACTTAGATGCGTATGAATCTTCAAATGGCAGTTTAGCTCGTGAAAAAAACCCAGCAATATTCTAATTTTTCAAAGCAAATACAAAACGCTTTGCGCTCTGTTCAGATTCCTATAAAAGCCGATCTCTCAAGCAGCTGGCATGTCAGTCAAAGTTAAGATGTCTACTGGAGCTAAAGTTGTTGTTTTGCTGTCTATAGTTTGCCTGGCGCTGAGCTATCAGGCAACACAGGCAAATCCTGTAGCGGAGCATCCAACGGGATTGGTATAATTATATAAATTAATTTTAATACATTTGTTGCCAATATTGTTTATTTATGCAGAAAGACCAGGAATATGACTTTTTATCAGTGATCTTTGGGGATGACGACGAAGACGATAATAGCGAGTATTGTGCGTAGTCAAAGTAGTTATATTTTGAGGCTTAACTAAACATGGATTATGTTTGCAGTAATTTGTCGCAACTGCACCGTTATTGTTGGCCAGGCCAATGGCACAGACACGCCAACTACTCCAGCCACAATTGCAACGACGGCAGCTGCACCAACAGACAGTCCAAATGGAGCTGCACCAACAGTAGCCACTGTTGCACCTGCACCTGCACCTGCCGCTGGCGCAGAAGCAATGCCTCCGGCACCACCTCCAGCTGATGGGAAATAACTCTTTAAAACCTGTCGATTTTACCAAGTATTTTCACACTGACCCCAATGAATATTCAATGTATATATAGCCTTTAGATAACTAATTTGTTTTTAAATGGGATTTGGTATACGAAGCATGGCTGGAAAATGTCGACACTCTGAAAATCTTATTATTGATCGTTCTGGTCCTGGTAACGAAATCACGCTGTAATGCGAATGTATATATTGTTATTCCAGGTGAAGGTGTAAGCAATGAATAAATGTGTGTTTCACTAAATTATCCGATATGTGTAGTTAGGTAATTATTTTCTAGATCGTATTGTAGAGTCTCAGGCTAAGTATCCACTTCAGCAGCAGATCAAGATATACGCAATTGTTTTGACATAAGTCACAACAAATCGGCTGGCGCTCAATGCAGACCCACACGCAGTGCCGTCTGGTTGTGGTCTGGTTCTGAGGACTGGGACTGGTGGTAGCGGTTCCATTCAGCTTCAGACTCGGTGGTTTTTACTGTATTTGTGAATCCGTCGTTTTTATACATTTCGCTTGGCATTCTGGCAGTGACAGCAAATGTGATACGAAGGCAGCCCAACTTGACATTATGTTTGACATTTGTAATCTTGCGATCGTTAATTATTTTCGAATTGAGTTACAAAGGGGCGCACATACTACAGACAGAGCCACACAGGAGCAAAATCTCCTCAATGCCATCAAAGAGAGAAAAACTAGAGAGTGGGAATATGTAAAGCCAAAGATCATACAGCATTCGACAAATGTTCGCTCCCGAAATCCCGTATTTAGCTGCCGCTGAAGTTTTTTTGTCTGCCTTCGGTCCGTCGGTATCTGTATCTGTGTTGTGGCAGGCATTTGTGGCATCTACAGTGTGATAGCTGCAATTTGTTGCTCTACTCAACAACATTATCTTCGAGTGTTTGACTTTTGTGCTAAACGTTCATAAATTTGTCTCCACAAATGTTTTTAGTTGTCTGTTGCCCCAATGAATGATGCTGTTCAGTTTCTCTTTTTCCCTTCTTTTTTCATCGGTTCGGTTTTTTGTTTTAGATCAATGTTTACTGTGTCATTTTAATGGGTTTTCAAATACGCTTGACATAAATTTTCAGCAATTATTAAAGATTAATGGGCAGTCAAAGTTGACCATTTCAAAATGAAGTTAATTATGACATTGAATTATGTCCGCTGATAAGAACAATAGACTTACCAACTAGCCCGAGAAATTGGACATTAAACCAACTTGAACTTGAGCTGAGTAGCAGTTATCCATCATTATAAAGATGCATTTGCTGATTTATAAGCTTATCACTCAACTTTGCTACGATTTGAAAATTAACTTCTGATTTATGATCAATAGCCATTTGCACATCCGGCCTGCTTTGGGAGTCAGCGTCTCCATGCAAATTAGTCACGTATTTTTCCGATTAGCGCAAAAATAATGTTCCCTAATTGTTTGGGTTCGTATGCGGATCAAGATGAGTCAGGAGCATATTTGATAAATTATTGTTTATGAGCAAACTACATTTGTTTCAATAGAGAGCACATTCACTAGTTACATTTGACGTTCAACTGTTAGATATGTGAGCAGCTTGTTAAAAAACAAGAAAACAATATCTGAAAACAAAGTAAATTCTTCTATGTATTTAAAGATTCTATTGCAATGGGCGTGCGCAATGCAAACACTACTTAGTCCAGAGTCCACAAGATTTCAATGTGAGCTACCGACATGAGTGACCCTGCAACGATCGTGCCACATCGACCCGTCGGCATTGAATATATATTGTTGTTGTCTCGTGTTGGTCTTATTAAAGGTGCAAACATGCCACCGCCGTTGAGGATTCAAATTCGAGAGTCGTCGCGTCGGTTACGATCAGAGAGCACTATTCCCGATGCGAGTAGGGCCAGTTGCGCAGCTCCCGCTCAGGTGCCGCATCAAGTGTTTGCCCGTTGCCCGTTGGGTTTATTTTGCGTGTTTGTTTGCCTTCGGAAACCTTCGAATGTAAGGAGTCCACATTTTACGTAGACATACACATATGTATGTATGCATGTACTATTATTGTTTATTTAATTTTAAGTTGCGCACAACAACAATAATAAGGGGCTTGGGCTGCTGAAATGCCCGCTCCAGACCATGTTTGCGCTGGTGTCTATGCTGTCTATATAACAAAAATACGCTCAGCTGGGAGCGACAGATACTTTGACTCTAATGAGGATGCGTATCCTGGCGAGTGGATTTCCACTAGTCACTGTAGTCACTGAGCTAATCAAAGCAAACAAGTCTGAGCCGGTTAAGGCTACGGCTGATCCAAGTTATGGTAGCTGTGCAGCGGCTTCTGTTAATGAAAAGCAAACACCTACAAAATGTGAAGAGCTCGGGCAAACAGCTTAAAAAATCATAAACTCATTTTTTTATTTATTTTTGTGTTTTTTTCGTTATTATTTTTTCAGGGTTAAGAAACAAGATGCGCGCCCTGCCCTGCCAATATTTGCTGATGGATTTTCGTATTGTGCATCGATGCGGGCTGTCATTAGAGTCCTACTGCGCGTCCTTTGGCGGCGAACGGAAGTCGCTATCGGTGTACTGGGTACAAATGGCTTGCAAATGGCTTGCAAATGGCTCTATTTGCACTGAAATCCTATACATTATTTTCAGTTAGTTTGGTAACCCTAGAAGCGGGCGAACCGCAACTCCATGGGGCAGAGCGTGGCCTGGCGCAGACCATAAAAAGCTCAATTAAAATTGTCTATAAAGCGAAATTATAATTCATAAATTCTGGGAAATTGCCGAATACAATGGCAGGCACTGTTCGCCAGAAGCCACTGTTCTGCGACGGCCGATATACAAATTACAGCATGCTGCAGCAAATGAAGTAGAAGTTGCAGATAAATGCTTATATATGTGTGTGTGGGCAGATATCTTGGCTTTCTAATTCTTAGAATTTGTGCAATAACTTTCGCTTTGACAAAAAACCACTCCAGGGCTTGTTTGGCAATTAAATGCAGCAAGGGCATGCCGCATGTGTGTATACATTAAAATTATATAAAAATGTTAAAGGTTCACCAAAAATGCACTGATGCATGCAAATCCAATTACGGGAGCAATTAACAAACTTTAACTAACTAGAACTAATTAAAAAGAATATTTTGCTAAAAAAAATAAAAATATACAAATATATATACAAATATATACAGCGGCGATGAAAAGTTAAGTGGCGGATTAAAATATAAAAATAGAATAAATATATTAAAATATATTTTACGAGATAGACTAATTTATTTCCTACTCATCTGCTGATAAGCGGCAATATACATATTTACGCCTGATTTGTCTGGGTCTGGTCTCTGTCTTGTGTCTTTAGCTATTATTTTTTATAGTTTTTAACAGAAAAAAAAATTCCATACTTATCGCATGTATGTATGTATATGTGTGTATTTTCATTTGACATTTTTAGATGGCAGATTTCAAATGTCAAAAGGCAATAAACTAATTTCATGCATAATTGAAATTAACATATTCAAAAGGCATCTGAACATTTGGCAAGCTGATAAGCAATTTTGTATATAGCTACATATGTAATCAACGATTCGTAAATTAGCGACCCCAACAATCACAACAATACAAATGCAACATCGCACAGAAAATATCATTTCAATTTTAAAGAATGTGCAAGACGACAATTGACAATTTTTAACTTTAAACGAAGCTTTCATCACTAATTAGCAGTATAATCTGTACAATTTGTTTAATAATACCGCCTAATTAGTGAAACATTCAGATGAACAATGGCAGGATTTCAATCAAATCAAATCCAACAAAATGGCCGCCAATTTGAATCGCAGCGATTTTTAGTTTACGCCCTCAGACTGCACAAATAAATTTGACATGACAGAATTTGACAGAATTTCTTGATTTTTATTTACAATATTGAGAACATTTTGCGAGTGAAGATTTTATGTTTTAGTGGGACAAAAAACTGCAGAGCTGCAAAGAAAGCATGGCAAATTGAATTTCCTTTTTCACTACAAGCTGCAATATGGCTTTGGCTGTAACTGTGGCCATAAATCTTTGGCTCTTGGCAAGTGGTAACCGCACCCTTCGGCCACTGCCCCTATTCTGCCATACGATTTGATTGACAGTGCGATGCGGCCGCCAAAAGTCAAGAGGGGGAATTGTGAATGCTCATACCCTCTACTATTTGATATACTTGGCTTTGATAATGTGAACATAACAAACAACAATAACTCAACAAAAACAACAATGAATAAAATCAGATTTGCAAGGACACATATCAAAGCTATTAATTTAAATAATAATAGTAAAATAAAATGGTTTTATTATCAAAAATTGTCTAATTTGATTAACAGCAATTAGTTAATTAATTAGTTAAACAAACATTTAGAGAGGGTATCTACCAGTCGTGTCGTCCAAAGTTGGTTCATTCTTTTTGCATTTAAATAAAAAGAAAAAAATGATTTGCATTTGCATTGCAGCAAAAATTAATTTAACAACTCAGTTGAATTCTGTTGAGGCTCGGCGGTTTTATTTTAATTTCTCTTGCATTGCGTATACGCAGTGTTAGCCCCAAAAACTATACATATGCTTACAGACATCAAAATGAATAAGTAAGCATCCCAAACTTATTATTCTTGATTTTAAAAATAATCATTGTACTTGTTCGTTGACGTTTAAATACACGTTTTATACGATTTCACGACATACTAAGTGCTGTATAAGAGCTTGTCGACAACTTTGTATGCGGAGCGTTGCACAATTTGCCGCACAATCGCATTTATTTATCAGTAAATTTCACAAGCAGCTAGCCACAAAGAAGGAAGCGTCTGCCGCACAGACAGTCCGTCCAAGGGTCCCTTTGAACTGTGGCAATGTTATTCCCATTTAATCAGCAAGAGTTCAATTTCTAGCCTTATCTGGCAAAAGAGTGCGAATTGTCATCTGTTTACTTTATTATTGACCGATCTTTCTTTTTCTGTATTTTTGTGACACACTACAGAGCGTTCTTAAGGGAGTTTCGATGCTGTTTGAAGGTTAATATATTATAGATTGTATATATATATAAAATACTCTATTTTAAACATTTTTTAGGTATAACAGAGATTGAAAAATTATTTGTTTTCTTCTAACCTTAAGTTTGCATTATGAAAAAATTGAAATTGAAAAATTGAAAAATATTGAAAAATTAACTTATCTTATCTCTCCATAACAAAAAATTGGAGTGGGAAAATTATATTATATTACTACAACGGATTATGTTCCCTAACAATGAAAACGTCTAATATTTACTTTAAACAAAGAATTTAGAAACAAGAAATATTAATTTGCTTATTTATCAGATAATGGTTGAACCGCAGGGAACATTGATTAATATTCCACTCGGACCTTAAAATATTTCTTCAAATTTTTGTATCAATGCTTTTAAAATGACTTTATCATATTTTATATATGTACAACACATTGGGCGACACAAATATATGTCTACTTTAACTGATATTTGAAACGTATCGGAAATTTCCATGTCGTAGCTTCGATAATGTTTAATGGATGCCTTATAAATAAATTACATTATGTAAAGATCTGTGTATGAAAATGCATTGTGTGCTGTCTCAAATTATAAATTAAGCTCATTACTTTGTGTGGCCCCGCCTTGAAAAACTTGCGCTATATGCCCTCGTCCTCAGCCTCACCCTCATCCTCACCCTGTGCATGTGGATATCAAAAGTACATAAAACTAAATAGATTCCTTCAGCGTCAACAACTTTGTCTGTCAACAGAAATGAATGGCTCCATAAATCACGGCAGCCACCGCAAAGTGGCGTCGAACAAGTCTCAGATTTTCGCTAGTAGGAAATATGACAGCGTCTACAGCATCTCAGTTGCACTAGAAGCGGACCCCGAATCGTCATCGTCATCATCATCATCTCGAGAGAGAGAGAACAAGATTCCTGGGCCCGTTCCCGTTGCCAGCGCATGTAAAAGGGGGCGCGCCCAGAAGACATGCTGCGGTGACTTCAATTACGCGTACCAAGAATGTGGACAATGCGAACGCACATTGCCCAAATACATACAATGTATGTGGTATACACACAAGTATGTACATAGGAGAAGAGAAGCAGAGCAACTACAACTAAAACAAAACCAAAAATACAAATCCAACCAATCGTTGTCAATGTACTAGAACCAAATCCGTCCATCGATACACTAAAAAAAAAGCGCCGTAAAACATAATTGAGCAATTTAAATTTAATAATACCATGAAACCTGGAATTTTGTAATTTAACGAAAATTAAAAGATATATTTTGATTCCTTCTACTTTACAAAATTTGATGGCATTTTAAAGATGCATCTTTCTGAAAGGTAGAAATGCTATTAACTTGAAATTTTTCGAAAATTTCGGTCTAAAATTTAGATATATTGAATTCACTTATTACCATGAAATTATGAAGTTTTATTTATATTTTTTACAACTTTTTTTATTTACAAATAATCTAATTTGGTATTTTAAAATTCGTGAACATATTTTTTGTGTAGTGTAGCCATGGCTGAAGTTCGCTTGCTTTCGAGCTATGTGCGACAAGGAAACGCCCGCCGCTGACAGGCATAAATTTTGTTGGCCGGCGCACTTTGAGCTCTGGAACTGCAGTTCCGGTCGTAGGTCTTAGGTCGCAGATCATAGAAGCCTTGGGGAATAGCACAGTCATCAAGGGGTTAGGGATAAGGAACTAAAGTTGAGTTCAAACATCTCTCCCCAGATGGTTGGTTTTCCAACATATTGATGGGCTCGCATTAATTACGACCCAAGGGGCACAAACACGTGCCCCCCCCTTGGCTTGGTGGCAGATGCAGCGATTAGAAAATCATTAAACTTATGTTAATGAGCAGAGTTGGTGCTCGTTTTGGCTGCACTTGTCAAGTGTTTGCAGATCCATTTTGGCAGCTGATGGCTCCATGTGGGCGGCCCTCATAATGAAATATACGCACCAGCTACCAACTGGCGGGCTGATTTAATTAAAGTCGTCTGTGCGGTCCACCGACGCCATATAATCAAGTCAGTCAGGCGTTATCCGAAACTTGAACGCAATCAGGAATTTCAGACGGCAAAAGGAGTTGTACGATGCCGTGCAGGCAGTACATATGTATACATATATATATATAAGCATGTGTATGTATGTGTGTATGCATGTGCACATATGTATACTGTTCCATTAAGACGTGTACACATTGACGCGACTTTTTCCTCTCTCAAGTGTTTGCCTGCATTTCTGAACGTCTTCGTCGTCGCCGTCTTCGTCTTTATCGTTGTTGTTTTTGTTGTTGTTGTTGTTGTTGTTCTTGCCTTTTGTTTTACTGCCCATTTCTGTGATTTTAGCATCTTGGCTTCGGCTGTGAGCTTTAATGTTTAGCTACCGAAGTAGATGGCCACCGGTAGCCGTTAGTCACGCACCACTGGCACCTCTAGCCCCTCTCCTCCCCTCTCCTACCCATTCCCCATCACTTCTCTGTTTGCATCTGCGTCTGGTCCATCTAAGTAAACAATCCTACTGCTGCTGCGTACAAGCCAAATGTCAAAGCATCGAAGGCAACTCATTAATGGACCGAAGTGGAAGATCTTCAACTCGGAATGCAAAAGAACAGCCGACTACATTGGTAACAAATTTTGCCTGGCTATCTACAAATTCGAGCAACGACATCCACATTGAGCTAAAGGCCAGGAGATAAGAACTATACGATTGTATACATTCATATAAGAGTCCAGTAAAGTTATTATAACTTTATAAGTGTAATTTTGTATGATTTGTTTCCCTATATTAAACATACGAAACGAATTTTATTTGGTCCTTAAATTGAATATTTTTTCATTGGTCGTTCAATTAAGTTTTACACAGTCCAATAATGCTTTATTCGAATTGTGCATATAACGGTTTCAATAACTCAATTCGGACTTTGGAAACCATCAAACTCACAGTAATATTTTTGCAAAAATGTAAAGAATTTAATCAATAAGAAAAATACCTCATTTGGTATAGTGGTTTGAACATAGTGTTTTTTCAGATATCTCAAATTAATATTATTTTTTCTGAATATATATTTTTAATGCATAACAATCCATTTCATTTTGATAGATGAGGGACGGGATTTATGTCATCAGTCTATTTCATAATCTGGCAAGCAAACGCATGCCAAATAAGTAAAAACTGAGTTTATTTTGAATATTGTGCAGATGGTTAATTGTTTGTCGATATGTCAACAAATCCGACAAGCAAAAACAATACCCAACAAGTAAAGATTTCTGGCTATATATTCATATACATATATATTTATGTATATATATATACATATATTTGTTTTTATTTTGGGGCCAAAGCAAATGGACAAACAGAGACACGGACACTTGGCGGCAAAAGTAAAGACCCCACGACACAAACATTACAACGATCATTAGTTAAATTAGAGGCAGTGGCAAAGTCGACATTTTTAACTTGTGCTTCAGCTTTGGCTTCGCCCAGCCTCAGCCAAAGCAAACAATTGTCAACAATTGGCTACCGGGAGGCCGTCGATCATGCGCAAAAGGCGGCAAGCGGCGTCGCTGCTCAACCTTTGAAACGAAAATCAAAAACAAATACAGCTACACGTCTACACATACACACACACACACACATACATAGGTGGCACTTCTGTACCGAAAAGACTCTTGAACGGGGGACATTGTTTGCATTGGGGCATTGCGACAACAAGTCAGGTGTTCAGCTGGGTTAGCAGGATGTGAATGTGCCGAAGCACTTGGCTTACGTCTGACTCTTGTATAAGCACAAATTTCCCCACTTCAGCTCAGTGGAAGATTTCTACCCAAATGCCGACGGTGTTTAGCAATTAAATTCCAATAGATTAACAACATGTTCAAGAAGAAAATGTAAAGTGAAAATATTTGCAATTCAGGTAAGGGAACATCATTTAACATCACACTCATTCTTATTTCGAACATACCTGGGTCCATTTCCAGATTAAAGAAATCCAGAATTGTATCTGCTTACAGCAATATCCGCTCCAATTTGACTACTTTCACCGTTCGCTTGTCGCTTGCGAATATATATATTTATGGATATTATTATTATTTATGTATTTAATTGCGATCGCACAGAACGGAGTTTGCATTAACCGTTAAATACTCGCACTTGGCTATTTTGTTAGTTTCAAGTAAGGCATGAAATTTGCACAAATTGACGGCGCCTCTTGCCGACGCCACGCCAGTTGGATTTAACTGATTGGATTTCGATTGGATGACCGTTTCGTTTAATTTCGTTTCGTTACGACTCGTCTCGTTTTGTAAGTACTTGGCTTGGTCGCGTTAGTTGCTGCTCAGGTGAGTTGTTGAACCACAACTGAAATCTGATTAGCACATTTTGGCAAGCGAACGGTTTTGTTCAGAAATTATCACGCACTTTTCACACCTGATTTATTTGTGTATGACACTTTGACCGTAGTTGAATTTTCATACTATACTTCATTTAATTAATATTATAAGCATAATCGAAGGCCAAGAAATCTGCCGTTATAGACTTTATGCCTTATTAATCGGCATTGATTTTTGATCGCACAACAAACACAACGAAAGATTGCACTTATTCTTGCTTGTCACAGATGCAGTTGCAATTGCAGCATTAAAATCCAATTACCCGTTGCCACTTTTGCCTGTTCAGCCGCTGATCCGTGATCCGTGATCCGTGTGTGGGAGCAGCGCACGTTTCACTTGCACTGTCACAGCTCCAACTTGTTGTTGTTCGTCGTCACCCGTGTCTGCTGCGACTAACGATCGCTCACGTTCATCAATCCACAGCGAGCCACATGCGAAAAGAACCAACAACCAACAGCCAACAACGGTCAAAGCGAACGAACAACAGCGACGAAGGCGACGACTACGACGCAGCATCCCAAGACCTCATTCTCTCTCCTTCTTGCACTCTCTCTCTCTCTCTCTCTCTCTCTATCTGTATCGTGTGTGTGTTTGTTTGTGTGTGCATGTCGATGTGTTGTTTCCTCTTTACACTCACATTCATATCGCATACACTCGCACTGAGGGCGGCGATCGCTTTGTATTTGTTGGTTTTAATGGCGCTGCTGTTGTGTGTTGGTGTGCGTGTTTCAGTTGGCTGGCAAAATAACAAAAATGAAGAATGTCTTTCAGCGAACAGGAGCGCACTCGTTTGAACGAGCGCCCAACTAGAAAGAGCGCCAATATGTAAATATAACCGGCTTAAATCTGTTTATTTTTAAATTATTGACAGTTTAAATAAATATTTTTTATCAAAAAGTGATTACTTATGTAAAAATTTAATTCAGCTTGTACATTTTTGCAATTTTAGGAAGCCTCCTCAAATGTGTTGCCTAATTACAAATTCGATTTCAAAACACTTTATTTAAACGAACAAGAGACTCAACAATTCGGCGCCCAACACATGAGAAGAACCCTCGATGCGCTCTAGTGCTCTCACACATACAATTGTGCGTTCTGCATTTGTGTGTGTTTCGTGTTTAGTTGTAGGTTCACATCTCAGCTGCGCACGAGTAGTCTGCGCTTGTGACTCTGACTAACCATACGCAACCGGGCGGAGTTAATTTTTGAATGCTTGAATGGCCAATCTGAAGCAAGTAAGCGTATCCGTAGCGTTCCGCCGTGTGCCCGAGCGATGTCATGACTTTTTAGTATCAAACACACACAGACGCCCACACAGAGGCGGGGCCGAGGCAGACCGCCTAGCTTGACTTCCTCCTTAGCTCTCCTGCTGATGATCGCGTGCATCTATTTTTGCTTCATTAACAAAATCGTATCATTAGAGCGATCGTTGTTGCTAATAAAACGGCACAGGGCCATATCCCTTTTAGCTTGTTTGTGTGGTTAAGGGTGCGGTGGGCGGGAGGGGTTCGGTCATATTGTTCTGATGGGATCTGCACCTTGTCTGCGGCATGGCTGCATCTGCTGAGATGCTGCATTGTGATTCTCGCCGAGCCGTTCCGTTTCGCATGGTTAAACCTAATTATATAGAATTGCTGTTGTCTTCATATTTTTATCATTAATATTTTATTTTGTCATTTAAGTGTAGCTGCCAATTTTTTTTGTCATTCACTCATTAGACACTCGCCTCCCGCCGCTCTATTATACTTGCATTTGCACATCAATATATGTGTGTGTTTGAGAGTACATTTATATGTGTGAGTGCGAGCGTTACAATTGTGTGTGCATACACACATAAACATACACTTACACACGCACACACAATCTCAGCAACCAGTTGGACACGCCTCCTTGCGTTCGCTTTGGCCTACCTGCTCATACCTTTTGTTGCAAATTTAACTCTCTGCTCTCACTCTCTCTATCTCTCTCTCTGTCTCTCTCTCTCTCTGTCTCGTTTTATCTCTCGCTGTCTGTCTTCCGAAGACTCGCCTTGATGATCGCCATAGTGCACATTTGTTTTGTGAATGGTTTCGTTGAGCTTTTAGTAAAATTTTGAGTTTCAATTTGCATCCTGTATGTTGAAAGCCTTTTTTAGTTTTGTCTTCTAAATAATATTTAAGTCAATCCAATATACGGCATATATTCCATGAATAGCTTCAGAATAAAGGCAAGAGGAGAAAGAGTATTTCAAATTTTGCCATAGCGCACATTGATCTGTATTAAAACCCTTTTGTTGTAATTAGCAGGAGTTCAGATAAATTATTCTTAAGTGTCTTTTAATATACAAAATGATAAAAATTAAATTATATTTGTAATGAAAAACAATTTTTTAATTAAGTTTGTAATCAAAAACTATATTATATTTTTTATTTATTCCGGAATGATATTTGGAACTTTTCGCAAGTGATGATGATATCCAAAATAGTTACTTTATTTTAATTTTTAAAATTATATATATATATATTTAGTTAAAAGCAAGTTACTGTGGAGAAACTTACTAAATAACATTGAAAAATCCATGGAATCAGCAATTACATTTATCATCCTTTTAAAAACTTAATACACAAATAATTTTATATATATCAAATTAGACTTACAATAGGATCACGATAAATGTAATTGTGAGCTCTACGCATTGTAAATATACTTAATAAATATCCGTAAAATATACAAATGTATTTATCAATAGTGAATTGCCCAGAATTCAGTTATATTAAACCCACTACATTATTAAGATTAAGTATGTGTATATGGGTTCGTCATATCCCAACTAATGTTACGTACACATACATATAAAAGTCGAAAAAATAATGACAATAATTAGCCATATGCGCAAATTAAAAGCCCCAGGCCGTTAATGCGGATCCAGATGAAGCAAAAGACGAAATTATCTGTGTTTAACAAATTGGGTGACATTCTTTGAAGTTGCCGCTAGCAGTCGCGACAAATGACAAGCATAACAAATGAATATTATGTGTTTTTTTTTCATTCTTATTTTTGTGTTATAACATCCAACAAAAATAACATAGCGGAGCCCGAAGCAAATATGCGCGACACTTGAGAAAACAAAAGGCGCATCCGTGACAGTGGCGGCAGGGGCAGAAGCGCTGGAGAGGCTTCGAGTGTCGGAAAGTGGGCAAAATCTACAATAAAATTGACACATTCGGAGCAGCCGATCCCTTACTTACGTAACACACAACTAGGACAAAGGGTGTAAACACTGTACGGAAGCGTCGAATTGTCTACGCCGACGCTCTTAAGGTTGGGTGGACCTCGTTAGACAGTATCAGGATCAGGACTGGTAACTAGATGATTGTGTTGCACAGGCAAAGCACTTGAAAGTGGACATAGAACAGCTTAACGCAACTGTAGTTAACACGATGAGTTATTGGAGCAAACTCGAAGCGGCCCACTTGAGAGGCAACGCACCGCAACTGTCACCTGATCCGAGAGGTTCGCACCCGGGGCACGTTTAACTGTCCAATTGTAGATGAAGTTGTTTGTAATATTGCACAGTAGATTGCTGTTGAACAAGTCATCCATCGGCTGAGTGAAAGATTTGGACACATGTTTCTGCTTCTCATCGGTTTCATTTTCACAGGCCAAATACTCCTTGCCCTTTATATATAAAAATACATATATATAAATATATACATAGCGGCGGGAAATGGGAAGCGCATCTTTCACGCCCATTTGATTTTTGTTGTTGCCGCCGTCTTCAACGCAATTCCCATTGTCTGGGGGAGTTATGGTTAATAAATTTTAAAAATGCATTTCAATATTTCTGAGCATTTACTTTTTCCAGCAACCATAGCGTCTGTTTTTGTTTATATTTCAAAACACAATCCCCAATGGCAGTCATGTATGAGTTCCCCATAAACAGACATAATAAATGCAACACAATAATATTTTGATAAAATTTGTATATGTTTTAAATGAAGAATTTATAATTAAATATGGGAATCATTGTGGGGTGAGTTCTTTCAGCTTTTTATGCACACATTTGATCAATATTTATACTTTAGCTTAATGTGCTTGAAATTACGTAAACATGCATTAATAAGCAAAGCGCCCGTATTTGATGTTTATCGTAAATTATATTGTTGGTGTTAATTAAAAACCTTCTTCGACGGTTTACTCAGCCAGCCAGTTAAACACAAGTCGGAAGCAACGATCAAGCCACAAAGTTGCCGACCAAGCTGCCAAATGTTGGGATGTTTTTTATTTTTGGGCATGAATCGCCCTCTAACTTGTGCCTGTGGGCACGGCATTGTGGTTTCAAACAATAATTAAAAGCAAATAAATAAACAGATTTGTTCAACGACTAATTGAAACTCAAATAAATCAAAAAAAAATTTAACTAAAAGCGTTGCTCAAGACCACCCAGAAAAAAAAACTCCGTGCTCAATCGACAAAAAAAAAAGTTGAGTTGTAATCGAAGTGTTAATAGGCCAAACTGGTTTCGGTTTGGAGATCGCTAGATCGCCCGAAAGATTTTACTGCATCCCAGTACTGACCACAACCGACGACAATCTAACAAAAGACGACGACGTTGACGACGGTGCTCACTCAGCGGCCGTTCATCTGAGAGTTGTCGAGATTTGCCGCAACAAAAACGGAGATGGAGGCGGAGATGCAGATGGAGACGGAGACAGAGGCGGCATCAGCCACAGCAGCCGCAGCATCAGCGAGTTTGGTTCACGCCGGTTGCACTTGAATGCTTCAACGACATTCTGATTTGTGGTTGCGGCTGCTGAGACTACGGCATTGGCAACGGGCAGCAACGATAAGGGCCTGGATACGAGCGCGCGCGCCGTTTGCTCGGCAATATTTCACGTGAAAAAGAAATCTACAAAAAGTGTATCTATGTGCTTATAAAAACAAACAAATGCCAAATGCCGCTTTTGGAAAAAAAGGTGAAAGTTTCCATTGCAACACACATTAGGCTCTATTGGGGTGGCTATGGCGCTCTCCTCGTCTCTCTTGTCGCCATCTCACTCGTGCACCCTTCGACAGAGCGCGCTTAATTTCAATATGGCGTCGCTGTCGTTTCCGCATGTTGATGCTGATGTTGATGCTGATGATTATGATGCCGCTGTTGATAGACGCGCTTTAAGTGCATAAAATTGCTGACTATAAATAACATTTAATGAAACACATTTTTCGATTCTGGATTGTACATGCTGCCTCATGCACTTTTTCGTATTGTTTTGCGGTTTGTCTTTAGCATTATTTTTGTACTTTGTTTTTGGCAAAGGATTGTGGCAAACATTTAGTTTCGCATCTTCTATGCGATTTGAGTTATAATTGTAATTTTACTGTGGGGCATTCGGGTGGAACGCCAGCCAGTCGGAGTTTGTCGGCGTCATTAGGCTGATATTGTTGGCTGCCGGCTATAAAGTCGTCCATCTTTTGGAATTTTTGTCATTTCCATTTGTACATCAGCATTTTTCACAGTCTATGAAATATAATAAGTTTGCGACAAGTGCACATAATTTCTATACCATGGTCCTGTGCCTTTAATTAATTCCGCAAAAATAGCAGATAATAACTTCGAAAATAAATCAAGCATTTCACAGAATTTTTCACATCTTACAAAGTACTCCGCAAGGGATCGTCGGTTCTATATACTGGTTCTACTAAGTACTAAAAAACCACCTACACACATCCGCCCAGATATGTTAACGGTAAACTCGCGTTCGTTTTATGCGTTTCGCGCGCGCATCTCAAAACTTAAATGTGCCGTAACGGTAAATAAAATAGCAAAATAGTTGTCTTCCTCCCACCCACATACATACACACAAACAAAAGTTGCACAGAAAACTCTTTAAATTTCAATATGGCTTTTTCTCACTCAATATTTTCTTTTAGTTTTAATGCTTTTCTTTTTATTTAAGTGTTTATGGAGAAATAACTAATGAAAACGCCTTAAATTGCACATTTCGCTGCACTTCTGTGGGATGCTCCTTTTTTTAATTATTAATAAACACACATCGTCTGCTGTGTCTGTATGCGTCTGTGTTCGGCAATGTGTGTTAAAGCGCAACATGATTCGCTCGATTTAATATACATTTCCATGCCAAAGGCAACACGCCGAGTTGCCGCCCTTTGATTTATAAATCGTGGCTCCTCGGCGGATCCAAAACCAACAACCAAGCAGCAACGATTTTCGTTTTGTCGCGCTGTTTGTTTATTTAATGTCAATGCAATTTCATTCTTGGCTTGTGTGTGTGGGGGTATGTGTAAGCCAGCAGAAGGGTGGACAAGTAAGAATATTCGGCAAATTTAAAATGAATAATAACACCACATATGTTAGTTAAAGGACCCACTTCTTTGAGTTATCAAACGAAAAAGAAAAAAAAACATTCTCTGTAGTTTTCCAACTTTACAACTAAGTTCTTATATTTCCACGCTTCAAATGCATTTGCGAATGTTCAGTTACACTTTAAACTTAGTTAGTATTAACACAAACAAGCTAGGAAGTTGGACATCTGTTTTGCGGATTCACCTATGTAAGAGATTATAAATTTAAATATATTTAAATATATACATATATAAAAATAAGCCAATACTTACACTATGAAAACACAGAAATATAAGTTAACTACGCTGCAACAAATGTGCCGGGGGGGTTGGTTATTTCGCGGATTTGCTGGTTATGGCTTAAGCTTAAGGGGTTGACTATATAGCGAGTGCCTTATTCCGTCTTCTGGGGCACACTGAGCTCATAGAAGAGCTTGGTAATACCACCGAGTCCGACGAGGGCCAGGCCCATGGTGATGCGATAGAGCACACTATCGACAGTGGATCCCTTGAGGAAAACAGGCTTGCCGTCCTTCTTTTGGAAATGCTCCTGCACCTTGCGGATCTCAAAGTAACCCTTTGCGATTTGATCCTTGTTGGTTGCAGTTGCATGACGAGAACTGCTGGTGGCAAAGCTGCGGACAACGGCCTGCGTAACAACAAAATTTGCGGTTAGTTTGGGTGCTCCAGCCAACTTACGTAATTGGTTCATAAATAGCATAATTCCATGGGCATTCGACAACGCACATTTCTCGCAATCATACTTTAGCAGCATAAATGTATCTAAATCTATACTCACTCTGGATAGGTTCATCATCTTGCTGGTAATGTTATATTTTTGCTGAAATGCAACGGTTCGTGGTGCTAAAGTGAAAAATTCACGGGCCTCCGATTATGACAGCTGTTTGACGTCTATGGAGAACGTAGTTGCCACATCGTTTCGAAAATGACATTCACACAAATTTACCATTCACACGCATTCATTGGCGGCATTCTCAGGGAAAAATATTTTATAATTTTTATGTTGCCTGAGCTGCAGCTGCTAATTATTGACTTATTTATTTATTTCAAAACAAAACAAAAACGCTCAAAGCCGTCATGGGCTTTCTAACAGTATTAAAAAAAATGCGTCAGAAGGAAAAGGAGATGCGTATTCTACTGCTGTAAGTTTCACCTACCAGCAAGCGAAGAATTGTGATTCATTTTTGATGAACCTTTTGCAGTGGGTTGGACAATGCAGGCAAAACGACTATTCTAAAGCGATTCAATGGAGAGCCCATTGATACAATCTCGCCCACGCTGGGCTTTAATATTAAGACACTCGAGCACAACGGCTACACACTAAACATGTGGGATGTGGGCGGACAGAAGTCCCTCCGCTCATATTGGCGCAACTATTTCGAGTGCACAGATGGTCTCGTCTGGGTCGTGGACAGTGCGGATCGCATGCGTCTGGATACCTGCAGGCAGGAGCTGCAAATACTGCTGCAGGAAGAGCGCTTGGCCGGCGCCACATTGCTGGTGCTGTGCAACAAGCAGGATTTGCCCGGTGCTCTTAATTCGAATGACATTAAGGAGGTATTTATTTGCATATAGTTTACAGATTCCAAAGTTATAATAATATTTTGTTGCTTACAGATACTTTGTCTGGATGAAATTACCACTCATCACTGGTTGGTTGTGGGGGTTAGCGCTGTAACTGGAGAGAAGTTGCTAAGCTCCATGGATTGGCTCATAGCTGATATCGCAAAGCGAATATTTACGTTAGATTAAAGCATCATTACTTTTCGAGCAAATACATTTTGTATAGTTTCTCATCCTTTTCGTTGGAAAACTGTGGCTTGAAATTCACCTTATGAATCGTGACAAAGCCTTCGTCCAGGGAGGGTGCCTTGTATTTTTTCTTCATCATATTGAAGACCATATCATTGATTTTGGAGTGACCCGTGTCCAATAGTTCGCGATAGGCAATATTGTGCTTCGCCTGTGACACCGTCACATTCATCACGAGGCAGCGACAGGGGACTTTCATTTCGACAGCCAGAGCCACAAACTTTTTACGTGACGCTGCATCCACATTGGTGTTGTCCACAACACACGACTGGCCGACGCCCAGAGCCTGCTTGCACGCATTGAGGCACGCTTGCGTGCTGCCCAAAGTGTCTGCATTGGCGATCTTATAGCTCTTACTGCCGAACACCTCGGCACAGAAGTGACTCTTACCCGAACCGGGCAGACCGACAAGGATAATCATTTCGCATTTGTTTGTGTCGAATTGCAGATCATTCGGCTCGAATAGTGGTAATTCAGTGTGCACACTGCTGGGCTCGAAGTCCGGCTTGTTCCATTGCTCCACACGCTTGCCAAGGAAATGAACCTCGGGCGTGTAGAAGGAGACTCCAATATTGGTGGCAAAATGTCGATCTGCCAGCGAATGATCCTTGCGCTGCTTTGTTACTCCCTTGCCCGTCTCTGGTCTACCAGCTGCATCGCCAACGAAGAAGCAACGCTCCTTGTTGATCGGCACAGCATCATTCATTTCATTCTGAAAGTGTTCCCACATGCCGGGCAATGGCTTGCGATAGTAACCATTGCCCACAGCTATGAAGACCTGGACGGGCACACCTAATTGCTTGACGATGTTCTTCACCTTCAACTTGAAATCGTCTAGGTTGACTTTGCCACGCGCAATGCCGGCCTGATTTGTGAAGAAACAGATTTTGAAGCCGTCCTTGTGCAAGCGTTGCAGCTTCCCGGGCACCTCAGGATAAATGATCTGCCAGTCGGTTGTGTCCTTCGGGAAGACATTACCCGATTTTGTCGTTATAATGGTGCCATCCATGTCGTAACCGGCAATTTTGCTAGAGGCCGCCAAATTGGCGCTACTGTAGATTACCAATTTACCATTCTCAACCGAATCCCACCTCTCCGCCTCACTCGCAACACCTAGCGAAGACGTTGCATCATCCTTAGAGCTGCTTTCGTCGTTCTCTGGTGCCGGATTGAAGAACACTTCAAACTGATGCCGACCGTAGACAATTTCCAAAAGATCGCCGTGCTTCAGTTCGCATTTCGTGTGCTGCGGCGCCATGACGCCATTGATTCCGCATGGGTTAAGGCCCACAACTTTAAGCTGTATGCTGGCCAATTGTAAATTGACTTTTAGGTGAAGCTGACTCTTGGAACACCGGGAATCTCTTATGCCAGTTTCCTTGCTGCGGCCAACTACATTGTCCCCGTTGACCAAGTGTATGGCACAATGTTCGGCCTCCATGGGTTTCAGAGTGCAAACTCTTGAAGCAGCCTCTTTGCTGGCTTTGGCCGCGAAACAATTTAAATATTGGGTTAAAGACATTATGCAAAAAAAATAAATTTAACCGCTTCTCCACTGCACTGCATAGCAAAAGTGTTTACAACTTACCGATATCATATTCCGATAATTCAGATTAATATATCGATTTTATTGGCGCAATCATTTAAAACTTAAATGGATTTTAATCAAAGATATGCTTAAATATATAAATATATTTAAAATTCAATACCGTATGTTGCAAATATACATCACTACAAAAAAAATAATTTGTGTACATGTTAAAAAGTTTTCGATCTAGTTGCTTTTTCGAAAAACACATATTATAACTGGCTAAGCGTACACTTAGGCTCATTCCCAAATATTTTTGATTTGATTCATAACAGATGTATTAGCTTTTTTGATTTTCCCAGTAATATGCAGAGAATCAGTTTCGCAAAATTTCGCGTAAGTGTTTCAATGATATTTTGTATGTATAAGCTAATTCATTTTCATCAGCCTCTACTACGAGAAGTTAATGGGAGTGGCTATATATCACCCATGATGGCGACAACACGTTCGATTCAACCATCTCCGATTGAGATGAACAAGTGCGAAAGCAGTCCTGGCAAGATCACATCCAAAATGGCCAATCTACAGAAGCAGTTTCAGGAGATCAATGATAAACCTGTCTTTCTTAAAGGCGGAATCATGGACTCCATTCTCTACAGATTCACTCTGGCCCTGTGTGCCATCGGCATTGTTGGAGATGCATGGATATGGCTTAGCTACATAATAGCCTAGTCACAATCACATTTCATAAATTCTCTACGCACACAAACACGAAATTTAGTACAAGTCTATGAAGCTCAACATGTGGTAATGTTTACTGTACACAACATAACACAACAAATTACACTTAATATTAATAAAGAAGCATTCCATTTCAATATCAATAAATATAACATTCGACTTATTAGTTCGACTTTGGAAACAATTTTATTAACAATTTGTAAATTATAAATCATATGAGAAACGACTTTTGAACATTTGTCATTTCGTTTTTAAGCTCTCCTCGTCTATTTTGTCAATGACCTGCTTTAAGCAGTCTTTCGTCGAAGTCTTTTCCAGGTCGCAGATGCGTGTCAGATCCATGGTAGCGATCTGCTCAATCATCTCCTTAATCTTCTCTTGCTTGATAATCGATTTTACTGACTTACGAAGCCCAGGACTCGTCTCTGACGTCCTATGCTGTTCAGTGGAATCGTTTTCAATGTGTCGTCCCTTGGCTCTGTAGTGTTGTTCAATAATTTTACGTATTTTCAGCTTAGTAGCGACACGGGATTTACGCGTTGTATGTTCCAGGGCCAGATTACGCAACTCCTGAAAGTTGATTTCCTTAGCTGCTTCAAGTCTATCAGCATTGAGTTCTCCTGACATTTCCTCCACAGTGTTTACTATGCCATCGTCGTCATCGACGACCTCCGCTTCAGTCTTCAAACTGGGAACTTGTTCAGAGATATCAATCAGCTTTGCATCACTGTTGTCATCCTTGACAAATTCGTCGGGCTCTAAGGTCTCCAGAGGGATATCCACCGCTGGCTTTAAATTATCTGTTTCAAGTTTTTGTTTCTTGCGTTTCATTTTTGTATTTTCTTTTGAGGTCTTTTCCTTGGGTAGTTTGTCTTCCTCATGGGGAAGTGCCTTTCCAGCACGCAATCGTTTTTTAAGTATCCCAATGCACGGCTTAGTCTTGATGCGCACAGGCAATATGGAGTTATATTGTATGCCGATGCTGTTGAAGCATTCTACATATTCCATCGTCTCAAAATCTTCTTGCAACGATGCCCATAATTCCGTGTTGTGTTTGCTCTTTGCTTCCACCAACAAGTGACTGTAGCTGGCGATCTGTGCTTGAGTATAGTTCATAGTCTCATCCTTGCTGTAAATCCAATTGCTTTTTATTTCCATGAAACGCGATACACCGCTCTGAGCAGCCAAATTGGAAATGTGCACAGAAACATTCGCACTTCCTGGCTCCAGTCGATGCAAACGTGAAAGCGCAACGCCACCTGGATAGTTTGTGCCGGAAACAACAAGCAAGAAAATGGTTATGAGCACATTGACCAGCAAATGTGAAGCAGCAATGAGCGCCAGAAAACTATGCCAAGCCGATTTGGCACTGTTCATCCACCTGACAAAGACAAAAGAGAATCAAAAATATATTCAAAAACATATAAAACAATTTAACTTACATGCGTTGACAGGCGCAGGCCGCTGCAATGTTGAGAACAGGAAATACATAGATTATGAAGCGCAGTTCCTTATGTGGCAGCACTGAGTACAAGAGTACGAATAACAATGCCAATAGGGCCAAAGGCCGGAGACGCCGCTCAAGGTAAATGCCAATGGGCACAAATACCAATGAGAAACCCATTGCACGCGGCATCGCCGAGTAAAAGTACCACAGGAATGGTGATGTACCCCAGTTGGAGCTCTTGTTGAGTATGGTGTTGTACCACAACACTTCACCTTCGGGCCACAGCAGGCGACGCCAAAAGAACGAGTCCACCAAAACCGTGCCCAGCAATATGCACACACCAGCGGGCAAAGCAATTTTCAGCATACTGTAAAAAAAAATGCACTGCCATTAATGGAAATCTCTAGTTAAAAGCAACTGTCAACTGTACCCATCAATGGATAGCTT
This sequence comes from Drosophila cognata, assembly GCA_035041535.1. Taxonomy (NCBI): domain Eukaryota; kingdom Metazoa; phylum Arthropoda; class Insecta; order Diptera; family Drosophilidae; genus Drosophila; species Drosophila cognata. Next base: position 14,050,060 of record JAWNLC010000571.1, read on the forward strand.
TTGTTGGAACAGATCCAGTGCAAGCAGCAAGCCGAAGAAAAGTGCCAACTCGGACCGAAACACAATTATGGATATCGCTGAGCAGATGATGAAGGGCTTCGTTTGGCCACGCATCCAATACGCAATGGCATAAAGTACTGCAACCAGCCAAAATACAAAATTATTGATAATTGCCTTACAGATAATAATCAACAAACATACCCAGTGGCAATGCAAAGATGTTTGGCAAGGGGCGCGTCATATAGAAAATGAAATGAAATTGTGTTATGGTTATAGCCGTAAACCAGAGACGGACTTCAGCACCATAGATCTTTGTTACCGCCTGACGCAAGTTAGTCCAGGCAACCGAAATGGCACCAGCCAATACAAGGCGAACTGTAAGATAAATTTATTTAAATTAATGGATGAGCCATAGTTTAGTTTTATCAAATTATTTTACCTACATATTGTGCCCAGAATTTATTCATGCTCATAGCCTCGAAGAGCAGCACAAACGGAGCTGACAATATTGATATGATTAACGGGCCAATAAATGTGCGAGGCACAACGCCTGGATACTCATGATGATCATAGGCCGTGAAATTGTTGCGCAAATATAAAATATCATGCATGGCCTGCAAATTAAAGCTCTCCTCGACCTTTGTGAAGGGTGTATAGAAGAGGTGGGCAGCTGCCGTCAGGAAAACGATTGCATCCATATTGCCCTGTTGCTTGCCTTGGAGTTGATGTTGGTGGTAGGCGAATCAGAATCAATGTTGTCGTTTAGCTGGATATTAAATTGGCATGTTACATAATGGTCAAAACTGTGCTGGTGTCACACACAAAATGCTATGTATTTTCGGTAAATACACATATATTTCACTCGTGAGGTTTTTTTGTATCATCAAGTAGACCGGTCGACGTCAACAATGTCGTCCTACTTGTGCAAACCAATTTAACATTGCCAAGTATTGATATTCTAATAACTCGAGCGTTAAATTGATATTTTTGCTTTTCTTTGGAGCACAAATTACATTTCCAAAAAAAAAAAATTGGAAATTGTTTTAAAAATAGATCCGTTCCACGTTAGAAGCAACAAGAATAAAAAATCAAAAACGACAACACACCCCCCTAACAGCTGCTCGTGACTCACGTACTCTTACTATTCTCGCACCGTGAGTAAGTGTGAAAAGGTGGCAATACTGGCAACGGTAGCAGCCCTACAACAATTTTTCTACAAGATTTGAAATCTCAAGTCATTCTCATTGCCTTCGCGTCATTTGTGACAAACAATCAAGAACTTCAAAAATATGAATAACATTGAGCTCAAAATGGTGGATGAGAGTGATTATTATGTGATTTACAAAAAATTGCAATTGGAATTGGAACTACTGTGCGTTCAGGAAGACTATATCAAGGAGGAGCTGATCAATCTGAACAAGGAGTATTTGCATGCTCAGGAGGAGGTTAAGCGTGTTAAGGCTGTGCCCCTGATTATTGGGCAATTTCTCGAAGCCGTTGATGAGAACACCGGCATTGTAGCCTCAACAACGGGATCTAACTACTATGTGCGCATCTTATCCACCATAGACCGCGAACAGTTGAAGCCATCGACTTCGGTAGCTTTGCACAAGCATAGCAACTGTTTGGTGGACTTGGTGCCGCCAGAGGCAGATAGCACTATCTCAGTGATGGCGCCGCATGAGAAACCAGACGTGACATACGCCGATATCGGTGGACTCGATATGCAAAAACATGAAATTCGCGAGGCTGTCGAGTTGCCGTTGACTCACGCCCATTTGTTTAAACAAATTGGTGGGTAGTCCAGCATTTTTGATGCTTAAGCTGATTGATTACCTATAACCCTATAACTATTAACATCTACAGGCATTGATCCACCTCGCGGAGTACTACTCTATGGTCCCCCGGGCTGCGGCAAAACGATGCTGGCCAAGGCAGTCGCCAATCAGACAACAGCCGCATTTTTCCATGTCGTGGGCTCAGAGTTTGTCCAAAAGTACTTGGGAGAGGGAGCACGTATGGTGCGTGATTTATTCCGGCTGGCCAAGCAGAAGGCACCTTCGGTAATATTCATTGATGAGATCGACGCGGTTGCTACTAAACGCTTTGATGCTCAGACTGGCGCTGACCGGGAAGTGCAGCGCATTTTATTGGAGCTCTTGAATCAGATGGACGGATTCGACGAGACCACCAACATAAAGGTTATCATGGCAACCAATCGTGCAGACACATTAGATCCGGCTCTACTGCGTCCGGGGCGCTTGGATCGTAAGATTGAGTTCCCTTTGCCGGATCGCCGACAGAAGCGTGTGGTCTTCACTGCCATTACAGCTAAAATGAATGTAGCCGAAGATGTCGATCTGGAGGAGCTAATTGCTCGCCCCGACCAAATCTCGAACGCCGACATTAACGCTATCTGCCAGGAGGCTGGGATGCATGCAGTCCGTGAAAATCGTTATATCGCACACGCAAAGGACTTTGAGAAGGGCTACAAGACTAGCGTTAAAAAGGACGACTCTGTGCTCGAGTTTTACAGTTAAATATCTTATCAATTAAATTATGTAAAATTAAATTAATTAAATCATGTAAAATTACATAGTTGCATCGAATGCAATTTCTATGTAAAATATCATGTTTTAAATTAGACGGGTTAGAAGGGTGACCAGCGCCTGACTATTGTAATTATACCATAAGAAAGATACTTAAGATAAATAAATTAGGTATTTTTGGTAAGTAAGGCCACACTGCCTTAGAATCCACAAAAGTAAAAATATTGTGCCCACACTTGCAGTTTGTTTAGAATATTTGAATATTCTTGTGGCAAACATGTCATCGGTGGAAGCGTATGTGCTGCGCATAAAGCCGGCTATTGACGTCTTCCTAAAGGAACCGAATAAAGCGAATCTGGAGCAAGTGGAGCAAGAAGTGAAAGAATTTGACTTTGGCCAAATGCGCATATTTGTTGTTCAAATTGTTGTGCCGCTTGTGACTAAACTAAATGAAATTTCTGGGTGAGTTGAAGTGCCAAAACAAAATACAACATATGCGCACGCCTTCATATCCACATCCATATGCAATCTCTTGCAGCGAAAGTCAGGAGCTGCGCACCAGCTTGCTGGACTGCCTGCGGCACATTATTGCCAAACTGTTTCTGACGAATGAAAAGGGATTGCGCACCATCCTGGCGGTGGTGTTGCAGCAGATACGTGATCCCATGGCCGCTGTGTTGCGATCCGATCTCTCCGAGGAGATCAAGTTGGCGGTGGTGCTATGCATTACAACAGCACTGAAACGCTCCACGAGCGATGTGCTCGAATCATTTTATTCGATGGAAAACGATGTAATCATTGGCCAAATACTGCTTACACTGATAGATCTAATCTCAACAGAAATGTACCGCAAATTGGTCAGTGCATCGTTGGAATGCCTAATGGTGGTTTTCTACGTACACGATGAAGCAGATGCAACCGATGTTGTGCTACGTAGTCAGGTGGCAAATACCATATTCATATATTTGCCCAAAATCGTCACTGTGCTATTCAAAACATCACTGTCGGACGATAAGATTGGTGAAACCATTAAATCGGTAAGTGTCCGACGCTGAAAACCCAATTTAAGCAGCTTTATTAAAGTCTATAAATTGCGTAAGTTAGATGAGCATCAAAGCACTGGGTCGCATCATTTGCATTATGTTCGAGGAAACGACAAATGAGTTTCATAAAATACGCTACGACACGAATGCATTCCGCTCGCTCCTGACCACTTTTGATAAGGAAATCGAGGGCGTGGGCCTGCTGAACGACACAAACATGTTTGCCAGCAAGCGCTTCAGTCTTGAGCAAAACGAGGAGCGCCTCAGGAAGCTAAAATCTGGACTACGGTCCGCCCACTGGGTGTCAGCCACATCGCGACATATGCGTCCCATATTCGTGGAGATGAGCATTCTGCGCGCCCACGATTCTGTCACAGTGCGCAAAAGATACGCGGAAATGTGTTGTCTTCTGCTCAAGAGTTGCGCGCATAATCTAAAAGGTAACTTCATACATTTGCTGGAGAGCGTGTTGGCCTTGTCCGAGGATGAGGAGCCGAGTATTGCGAAACTGTGTCAAGCGACGCTATCCGATCTGCAACAGAGGCCACACTGTACCAGCATTTTTACCGAGAATGTGGAATTGCTGCTCGATACGCATCTCAACAGATGGCCGGGTGTTCTGCATCGCTATGATGAGAGCGAACAGTTCAGTGCGCTGCTCTTCTTCAAGGGATTTCTGCGGAATGTCAACGCTGATAAGTTGAAACAGTTGCTGCTGGTACCCAAAGACCTGGAGCTGTTCGTCATGTGTATGCTGTCGGCGCTCAATCCTCGTATATCGCGGCACCTACTCAATGAGGATTATTCATTGCGGCGTCTACAGGAGGGCAATGCCAAGGAATTGGCTGCGCAATGCGCCAATTTGTCATGGCGCCAGTTTGAGTGTCTCAGTTCTAAGCGCTGTGTGAAAGCTCTTTACGATATTGGCGCAATCTTGGGTGCTAAGCCGTCTTTAAATCAAATACTCTTCCACTATTGCCAGGAGCTAGTCGAACTACGCAGCTCTCACATGAATGAAGCAATATTGTTTCTTACGCTTATGATTACGCCGCAGCAGAAAGAAGGACGCGAAAGTCGTTTGTTGTTGGCAGAGATCTTTTTACATGAGCTGCTCAATGATGAACACTGGCACTTGGCACTACAGCCGGATGCGGCTTGGCGTCTCAAGGTTGAAAAGGTACGCATATTATGATATACGAGTATATTGGTCACCTATTAATGCTATAAGTTTTACAGCCCACGTCGTGGTTTGCGGATCACACACCAGGTATCTACTCATCTGCCATAGAGGTTCGTACGCAGGATTGCGACTCGGATGATGAAGTCGATGAGGACGAATCGGTTAATAGTCGCGTACGGATTATTGATGCACAGCTCAATGTGCTGCATACGTGCCTAGTTTTGGACGCCGTTGGACATTGTGCCAAATTCATTGGCGACACTTTCGATCAGCACATATTTCGGAGCCTACACAAAGTATTACTCAAATTAGGTACGTGAATGTACTACACGAATGTTTAAATGTGTAATGTGAATAATGAGAATCTCTCTTAAATTCAGCCAGCAGTAATACGATGGTACATCAGGCAGCTACATTTGCGTTCGTATCCATGCAGCTAGCCTTGAAGTATGCAGCACCTGCACACTTCATTGAATGCTCCACCGACTACCTCAGTTTCCATCTGACCTCATTGCTAACGAAGGTGAGTTCAAAATGTTTACATTGTCATTGCAGCAACGACAACAGAAAAGTTTTCCATTGCAGTCACCTGGGAGCAGTGCTGCCGTAGATATTCTCACAGTTATGCTGCAGTTCAGAACGGGTGACAATTTACCCCAACTGAGCAGTATTTTCGAGACCATATGCGAGGAGAGTGCCAAAATGCATCAGTCGGACAATATACATTCATATCTGCGGGTGTTCAATGTACTTTTGAGTTATCTGGCCAGTTGCCAAAGTGACACTGTGTCGCAGATCGCTGACATTCAAATGCATGCGGATGAGGAGCCGAACATTTTAAGCAATTGGCTTAATGTGCTCAACAAGCAGCTAACTGACGATTCCGTTGAATTAAATAGTGCACCAACCGACGATCCTGACATAACTATGACCCAAGCAGAAGCTGAGGATCCTTCAACGGAGGAGCCTGCAAATACCATTCTGCCGCGACATATTGAAATGACAAAGAAAATTTTAGAGCAGACCATCAAGTTTGTTTCCAGTTCCGAGCAAAGCCAGCAAATCCCTGCACTGGAATGCCTGGCCACTGGTATACCACTCTTGGCAGACTATGAGAATGAGCTGCTGCCGTTGGTGCATCTGGTGTGGCAACCGCTTGTCGAAAAGTTTCGCCAGAAGGACGCGCTAGTGCTAAGCCGTTGCTTCAGCTTGCTGCATATACTCGCACTGCATGCAAAGGAATTCATCCTAAAACGTAGTCTCACCGATGTGATACCCCAGTTACAACAGTTTCTTATGGCAGCCAGTAAACATAGCAGTGTGGAAGTATCACAGGTCCAGACCCAGGAGTTCAAACTGCAGCTGAAGCTACTGCAGCATCTGGCGTCTCTCATACGCAGCCTGCAGCTGGATGGGAAACATCTGCACGATTTGCTTAACATTGCAGCATTGTATTTATCTCAGATGCAGCCGAAAGAGATGCAAGTGCTGGCCGTGCAACTCTTTGAGAATCTATCTTCGTATAACGGACCATTTGTGTATGTGATTCTGCTGCAACGTGCCTATCTCAAGGATTATAAATCGAATGTGGATAAGATTTTTCGCAGCACAGGTTTTACTGTAGCATCTAAAACCAATGATGATTAATAAAATTGCATTTTGATTATTTAACGATTGCATTGCTCAGATTTTTGTTTCTAACTTGCATAGATTTATTAAAATGACTTTTGTAAGTTTATATAAACAAGGACTGAACAAAAAAATTTAATTTATACATAATTGGAGCATTTGGAAATAAAAGGTAGGGTGAAGGGTTTGTTGTAGAGTGTGGGCGCTCACATTATTGCCAATTTCTAAATGCTATGCATAAACATAATACATTTGCTCACTTTTTGGGTTTTTCGCCTTTTCAGTTTTTGTTTTTATTTTTATTATTTTTTTATTTTTTTTTGGCTTATAACAGCACAAACACTGTACAGTGAATACTCAGATGCTTAGCACCAATAAAACTTAGCATCCGACTTCTAAAGCCATTTTAATATAATCATTCTTGTAGGCAACGTTTTTGTATCAAATATAGCTGAATTTCTTGTAAAGTGATTGCTATTCTGCAGCCCTCAACCCTATATACCACAACTATTTAATTTACTCTAACTTAAATTGTAGAATAAGTGGCAAGCTGTGTGCACAAAGGTATATTGAGCATTTAAGAATCCGTGTATGTTTTGTTCGATATAATGCGATTGTGGGTTCTAAAGCGTGGGCCGGGATTGTGGGAAGTTTATAGTGTGCTTAGCTATTGTTATATGCATAGGAAGCAGACTGCTATGACTACGCCAGCCAGTTCATTAGACTATTGGCATATGCCATTGGCTTGACATCAGGATGTGGCTGTGAATAAAATAAACGTTATTCATACATCTAAACTAAACATATTCGAAGCGAATGAAACTTACCACAGCCTCAAAGGATGTGTAATTTGGTTTCAAATTGTTACCAGTTATTGTTATAAATGCGCCCATGTTGCCCATAGTATCACTGTGAATAAACGCCGAGCCTTAGCCATTGTTTGGATAGTTTAAAGCTTTTGGCACTTACCAATAGTTTGGCGCTGAGAAGACAGTTATGCATTGACCATTGTGGGCTACCTCATAGCCCATATCCTTAACCTCATGGCTGCGAATGATGTAGTCCAAATTGTTGAGCTTACAGAATGATTCAGTTACATCCGGGCCAAACTGTATGCCTACGCCGCGCTTCGATGGACCACGGCCCATCCATTGCTGTGGATCGGACCACAGCAGCTCACACATTAGTCCCTCCTCTGGTGGCTGACAGTTGCGCTCAATGCGTCGTATGTTATCCAATGTAACACTGTCTGACGAGAAGAGGCCACCGTGCATTACCAGGATCTTCTGATTGATGCAATGGCATAACGGCAACCAGTTAAATACTTGCGTAAATATATCCGCCATTGTGCTGGTATACTTGGCGGTCACCTCACCCGTAAATCCATACATTTGATTCATGTTGATGCTCTCATGATTGCCTGCAAACATTACCCAATTAGTTGTGTGCACGACAATTGTGGCTACATCTTCAACTCACCGCGCGACAAGAAGAAATGGTTGGGATACAGCAGTTTGAAGCCGAGGAGCGTGAATATGCATTCTACAGAGAATGAACCTCTATCGACAAAATCACCGTTAAACAGATACGGATTCTTTTCAGATGGCAGTCCGTTTATCTCAAAGATGTTCATCAAATCATAGAACTGGCCATGAATATCGCCACAAATTGTAAACTTCTCCTCATCTGGGACTTTAATATCCACCAAGGACGGTTGTGCCCGCATGTATACATCAATGTCACAGAGTATCTGCAAAACAAACAGCACCTAACTAAGTTATATGCCTAAAGACTAAAACTCAACTTCCACTACCTTATAGGCGAATTTGCGATGCAGTCTCTTTTGTGCCTTATAGTGTTCCATAAGGTCTTTCATGAACTGTAAAGTAACCTTGCCATCCTCCAGTTGAGGTCCCTTGTAGTCATCCTCAATGGCTAAATTGAAAAATATATATGGATAAATAACTTAGAATACGTACGTGACGTTAATTGCATATTATAAGAGTACTCACTGATGTTCTCCAAATCTCTGAACATCTCAGAGAGAGTCTTCTCAGGCTTATCAACTGCAATGGCACGCTCAAAGGCTCGCATTTTAACAATTTTGTTGCACTCGGTAAATTTTAACTTAGCGTCTTTATCATTAGGCCTGCATTTGGCCACCTGAAAATAGATATGTTATCAGTAATCGTGATTAACACTCATTCATACTGTGCAATTCATGCGATGTACTCACGTATTCAAAATCCGATAGGGCCTGTTTGAACTTGCCAAGGGACATGTGTGCTGCCGCACGCCGATAATAGCCTTTCAAGTAGCTTGGATCAGTTTTGACTGCAGAAACGCCATCCTGCAGAGCCAGACCGAAGTTCTCCTGACGCAAATGCGCCAGCGCCCGATTGGCATAGTAGATTGCACTGCTGGGATATAATTCGATGGCTTTGGAATACATGTCAATGGCTTTCGAAAATTCCTTGGCTGTGAAACGATGGATTGTGTCATGTTATTTGTTACATATCAATAATAGTTGTAATTTAGTTGAACATATTCAATATGCTTGCAGTCACACAGAATCACGAAAATTATCTCACATAGCGCCAATGCCAGTCATTTGGTTTTAAGGTTAGGTCGAAGTAACTGGAAGCACGGGACGCGGTGGGTCTGCTGGGCACAGCTTCTCGTTGAGTTTCGCGTGATTTACACACTACAGAGAACATCTAGTGAATTGTATAAGTGATGAATGACAACTTACTTTTGAGCAAATCATTTCCCTTATTTTTGCACTGCTCAGCAGCGGCAAAATCTTGTTGTCCTCCTTCCGGCACTGAATCGAGTTTGGTGGCGCTAATCTCTGCATTGGGCACTTCTTCCTGCTGATTATCCGTAGATTTCTGTTGGATTTCCAGTTCGGTCGACGACATGTTTTGTTTTAATTAATAATTTTTTCTGCCTAGTTGTTCTCTAATATTATTTACTGTCTGCAAATTCTTAAGAGTTGATAAACGCTAAAATGACTAGTGCTGTGCAACAAGGCGCTACTTATCGATATGTTAAAATTTTTAAATATTTATGACTTCTAACATACCTAGCTGATAACAATGTTATTGCATAAATACATATTCGAGTGACTAAACGCAGTAAAAATTGTATATGCTTTGATAACGGAATTGATGATAGAAAACTTCATAAAATGTTATTTTGTTGGAATCACCTGTGTTAAACAACGCTTCATACGCTACTATCGATATGCCAGAGAAGCGGCAACAGCTGTTATGAGCTGGGCTTTGTAATCAAGCGGTGGAAAAACTTAGAAACGAGTTGTTAGTATAGAAACTTTGAAGTCAATAGCTGCACTGAGACGCGCAAGTAGAGTCTGTCTTAAGAGAAATACGCCTTGAATTCCAATTAACCTCAGTCACGCTTACAAACTCAATTGCAAATTGCCCACTTTAAAGTGCATGTGCATGTGGGGGTGTGTTGTCTGTGTTCGTCTGAGAAAATAAAAATAAATCAACAAAATAAAAGCAAATATGTCTATGAGTAATTTATCAGTAGACGGCGAGTTCCGTTACATTATTCAATGGTTTAACGAATGGAGTGAGCTGCAACGCGACGATTTCGTGTATGTATTTGTGGAGTATCTCGCAAGAGACACGTCCGAAGCTGGAAGTGGAGGCAGCCCCTATGTTAATGGCGTCGTCAACTCTCTGGCCACGTCGGGTGTGCACGACAAGCCCATGAGTCTCTTCCAATGCCGTGTAAATATATGTTTAAAATATGTCTATTTCTTGCATTCACTAAATTCCGGTTTGCAATTTATTCTTTTTAATAGATTAAACTATTCCGTGAATGGAGCCCCAAATGGCCGATTGAGTTCAAATGCCAACTGCAAGAGAAAATCAACGAGCTCGACCCAAAAGTGGGAGAAAAGATCATCAATGAGCTGAAGACACCACATGCTATGCACAATGGTGACGTCTCTATGCACTTAAATGTAAATGGAACTAGCGGCAACGAGCACCCCGAATTGGACCAATCGACGCCAGAACCAGTAACATTGACAAGCACAATAGAAGTAGAGTCGGCAGCTGTAGTTAATGATGCTATTGGCCAGACTTTAGAGACAGACAATGATAGCCATTTGGCAGCAGTGTTACGTCAAGAGACGCCAGTTGATGATGATGATGATGATGAAGAACATCTAACAGGCAATGAGTGCAATGCCGATACTAACGGCACGCATGCATCGCCGACAGCAGTGACAACAATTGCGGTGAACACAACTTCGTTGGCCCCAGCAGACGACGAGCAGAAGCAGCAATCGCAGCCACAGTCGCAGCCGACCATCGAACCTGTAGAACAGGTCGAGATTAACGTTTCGGGCAGTGTCATTGTCTCGGTTGCCGCAGCTGCGGCTGAGGTAGTCCCGGTCGCATAGAGACACGACGGCAAGCACACACCATAAAAATTATAAGAAAGGCATTTTGGAGCATTAGGTCCCCTTCCCCTCATACGCATAATTTACGTCATTCGAATCAATACATTCCGTACATACTTATCATATTTCTACAACTTACAACATTTTAGCTTAAGCCAATTTTCATTTCATGTCAAGTGCATTTATATGTGTTTAAGTTAGCCGATTTACTAAACGTGTTGGTAAGTTTTTAAGAAGAACATACGATCAAAATATATACATATTTATGTACTGCAACAATGTAGCAGGCTTTCTTTGAGGACTTCAAATGTTCAAGTTTTTTCTCTCCGAATGACATCGTGAACAATCCCAAAACATGTTTTCTTCTCTTTTTTTCCTCCAAAGGTATACATATATATATTTGTATTTTTTAATATTTCGTGTTTGTGTTGTGTTGCCGGCACTTCGATTTACGCACGAGGTAGTTGCCAGTGCCACTCGGATGTTGGATCTGTTATGATCTCGATCTCGCTGCCTTTTTTATTTTTTGTTGTATATTGTCTTTGCCAGCCAAAAAGTTCATGTTTGTCTGCTCGCTATTTCGTAAGCTAAACTTTACGGGGCACATATAATTTGTTTTTGTGTTCCCTCTTTGATTTGATTCGCTGTTGATAAAGAAAAAAAGTAAAAAAAAAACAAGTCAAAAATAAAACAACAAAGCAGCGCTCCGCCGTCGATATGGAAATAAGATATACTCAGATATGGAACCAATTTATTTCAATTTTATTTCGCACCTCGACGGCAAAAGTTGTGCTCGTGCCAGACACTAAATGATCAGTTGAGAATTGTGATCATATTTGAAATAGTGTGAGTGTCAGTGTCCGTTTCTGTGTGAGTGTGTGTTTGAAAATCAATTGGAGCATTTAACAAGGCGGTGCTCTATGCTAGAAGCTCCAAAATGCATCTGCTGCTTTCGATGTTAATATGCATTACAGTTATTTGTGCACTGTGCTTTCAATGTGAGTAAAAAGCAAAATCCAAAACCAACGACTTAAACAACAAATTTCAATTACGCAAAATATGAAATGGGTGTGTCTTTTTTCTGAGTGTAGTACATATAAAGCAAAAGAATATTAGTCAGTGGCCGATTGGCACTGGGTCAAGGTCATTGTCTAGAAATTCCCCAACATCATGCTTGGAGCCGAACTGAACGAAGGGCAATAACCACTACAATATAATTACGACAAAGACGATGGCAACAAAAAAAATAAAGAAAAGTGACTCAGTAATTGTTGAACCGGACTTTTGCTGTGACCACTTCTGGTTTTGCAGATTTTGACCTTGGCCACTTGCTGGGTTTTGTGTTTATGATTTTTGGTCATTGATTATTTATTTGCACGTGCGCTCGCCTGTGACCAATCCCGAATTTTTTGTAGACGTTCATCTCGCCAGCGTCTGTCACTGCATACGGATTAAGGATTGTGGGCCATTTGCGCATCGTCTACTCAATCATACGCCGGAGGAGCGTGCTTCGGTTTTTGCCATGGTCCATTCAGCTGGCTGCGGTTTCCAGGGACTCGATCCGCTCGCTTGCTGTCCTCCACAACAGCAGGGAACTAGCCGGAACTCCCGCTGGGTTTGGGACACGCCGAGTAGCTCAAAGCGTCACACCCGATTCAATAATGATTTTAATAATTTTGCTGCGTACGAGACGGAAATGCATTTGCACGAGTATCGCGACTTCAACACCCAACTCAATTTTCCCCAGCCGCTTGATGAGGAATACGATGATGATCATCATCTTCATCATCATCATTTTGGGTTTGGCGGCCATCATTATCATTATCATGTTGATCATGAGGTTAAGCCACGACCAAAGCCACCGAATAAACGAATTGTGTTTCCCGGAGACTTACGTTTTCAGCACTCAACAGAGACCAAAGGTGATGGCAGACTGATGGCAGATGTTAGCCAGGAGCAGGCTATGCCGGAGAACAGCAGAGCATCAACAGCAGCTCCGCCAGCAGTTCGCATGAACGAGGGCGATTGTGGGATCAGTGTAACCACACGGATTTCGGGTGGTCAACCGGCTGTGCCCGGACAATATCCGTGGCTTGCCCGCATCGCCTATCGCAATCGAAGTGAGTCTTATAATTGCAAACATAATAATTTTATTGTCATCCAAATGTAAAGCGGTAGGTTCCATTTTCGATTGTCTTAATTTTTTTGGGATTAAAACATGTCAAAAAACAAAATACAAATTACTTAAAGCTATTGCACTTTTGCCAGCTCATTGGCTACAGAACTCAACTGCTTGGTTAAAAAACAACCGGCAGAGAAAACAGCAATAGCTTTAAGAAATGATTTGGTTGTTTTTTGAAGTTGACCATATTGATCTTGACCATATTGATCTTGACCATATTGATCTTGACCATATAGAGCTTGACCATATTGATCTTGACTATATTGATCTTCAACATATTGAATTCCACCGGAATAGCCAATATTTTCCAGAGCAATGGCATTGTAGCCTTCATTGTGACTTTGATAAGTAGGCTTCTTTTGACACATAGTACATGAACTACTCATTTCCTGAGCACTTTTACAGGGACATCCTTGACTCATTTTGAAAATATCTATAAAAAATAAATTAATATCAATTATAAATTCTATTCACAACAGCAAACAATCGCATCAGCTATCGTTGTTCGGGCTCCCTAATATCAAATAATTATATTTTGACCGCCGCTCATTGTGTTATCAATTTGGTCAGCGATCTGGAGCTGTAAGTCAAGCGTTAATGCCACCAACTTATAAATATTTACATTTTTAGATTTAATAATCAAAAATTTCAAATGAAGAAACAAAGAAGCTGATAGCTTAAATTATAGTTACTAATTAAAAGGCTAAAAAGTAAACTGTTTAGAATTTGAAACTTAAATTATAACAATTCCTTAAGAATCGCATTTACAATTGTTGAACTTTCAAATTTAAATTAGATTGTACAACTTCTTTCGTTAAGCAAAAGTCATTGATCCATAAGCCTTAACCCACCCAAGCCAAGCTATTAATCATTAACCCATTCGCAGGTTTCGTGTGCGTATTGGTGACGATATTTCCAGTGAGCAAGACTGCTCGCCCACTGCTTCCAACTGCAGTAGACCGAATTTATTCGATATCGGACGTGTGCTTGTGCATCCCAACTACGATCGGCCCAAATATGCGAATGACATTGCCCTGCTAAGCCTCAACAACAGTCGCCGTAAATTAAAACAAAATGACTGTTGGCCAACAAATATAACTGAGACATTTTTAACTATTGCAGGTCAATTTATGCCAATATGCTTACCTTTGAACAATACAGCAACACTTGCGGATAGACTAATTGGCCAAATTGGTGTCGTTGCCGGCTGGAGTACAGCTGCTGAGAGTACGTTTCGAACAGATTAAAATAATTGTTTGGAATGAGACATAACAACATCTGACAACAAATTTATCGAACTCTGTGTGCCTACTTTGTCGTTTTCAGATAACACTTTAGCCAGCTCGGGAAGCACGGCCAACTCACCCTCCATTCGTTTTATAAGATTACCGATAGTCAATACGACAAGTTGCGCGATTACGTATGCCACACTTAGCGAGAACTTTCAGCAGCCGATTGTCATAACGCCAAGCCACTTGTGCGCCCAGGGCCAGCCCATGAATGATGTGTGTCGTGGCGATAGTGGTGGACCCTTTATGGACGACGGCACCTCTGGCATCCTGAATACAAATGGACGTTATACGCTGCTGGGTATTGTCGCATTCGGACCAACACTGTGCGGCGTTACGACTATTCCCGGCGTCTATACGGCTGTCAGTTCGTACATGAACTGGATTTTCGGTAGCATCAGCAGCGTATCTACAATGACAACGCTCAATGTCTTATGAACGGGGCGAATCTTGCGAGATTCACGACTGTTTCCAAAGCTTTTTTAGACGCCAAAGCCAAAAATCTACAAGTGTAGAACCAACACCGCTTGTGTATTATTCCTATTAATAATACTTAAAAAAAAATATATATATATACAATAAAAATTAAAATTCAAAATATTTGCAGATTTAAGCTGAATACAAAAAAGCTCATGAGAAAAGCTCATCGATGTTCTCTGTTAAGCTGCGCACACTGCTCGAAGAGCCTTAGTCGTGTGCCTAGCCTCGCTTTGTGAACTCTCGATACGCGCGCTTTCGGCGGCTAAAGAAGAGTTTTGCGGAAATCACGTTTTAGTCATCATATTTACCTTATTGCGGAGTTTATTTACATTCAATATTTAATATAAAGCATTGCAAAACAACTGACGACGCATTTACTAATAATTGTGTATTACATAAAGCATATTGGAAATATGCTCAAAATAATTGCTTTTTGTGTGATTTTTGACTTAAGTGTAAATTCGGCAAGTTCACGTAAGTAGATAAAAAGTGAAGAGAAGAAAAGTTGGAGGAATCGTATATACAGTAGAAGCGAAAAGAGTAACGATTCAATACATACATATATATTTTTATACGTATAAATATGTTTGTACGAATGTATGTGAGGAGGGGGCCTTAACATATCTCACGAGATAAAATGTTCAAAAACCAGTTTTATAAGTGACTGTAAATGAAATTAACAATTTAAATGCCTTTCAATAAATACTACTTATTCAATGATAATTCAGTTATGTGATAATTCAGTTGTGATTCTTCTACATAGAAATATACTTTCCCAATGAAGACACCCAAGTCGCAAATTATGGACGTTGCGTTACACCAAACCGTGAACGAGCTCTCTGCATCCATTTGGAGGATTGCAAGTATTTATATGGCATATTGACAACATCTCCCCTGCGCAACGAGGACAAACTATATCTAAGTCGTAGCCAGTGTGGCTATTATAATCGTAAGGTTTTGGTAAGTAATCTATAACAATTGCTCCTGACTGACTGCTAAACTGATAGATTAGTAATTGTTGATTGGCGGGAATTTCGCACTCCATTTGTGGAAATATTTACGATACATGGATGACTTCATTTAATCATCCCATTGTTGTATAAGTAATCTTCCAGGGAATGTTTAGCTTGTGTTCTCAAAGCGAAATACGCAGAATATGGATGAAAAACAGTTACAACAAAAATATATTTAAACTGGGCAAAGCCAGATATTGATATTTTGCTTATTCAATTAATTACTTAAAAGGTTGTTGATTGCATAAATTTCAGATTTGCTGTCCGGATCGCTATCGGGACAGTTTGCCGGTGACAACAGCGCAACCCCCTGTAAATAACACGAATACAAATTTATTACCCCTGCCGGGTCAATGCGGCAATTTACTTTCGAATCGCATTTATGGCGGAATGAAGACAAAAATCGATGAATTTCCCTGGATGGCACTGATCGAGTACACCAAAGGTTCTTGATTTACGATCACTGAGATCTCTGCTAAATTAATGCAATCGATTTTAAGGTGGCGGTAAGAAGGGTCATCATTGTGGTGGTTCACTCATCAGCACTCGCTATGTAGTGACCGCGTCGCATTGCGTCAATGGCAAATCTCTGCCAGCCGACTGGCGTCTGACAGGTGTGCGTCTGGGCGAATGGGATACCGCAACCGATCCCGACTGCGAGACCGATATACGTGGCATGAAGGATTGTGCGCCGCCGCATTTGGATGTGCCAGTTGAACGCACCATACCACATCCCTCGTACGATCCCGGCTCCAAGAACCAGATCAGCGATATCGCCCTCTTGCGCTTATCGCGCCAAATCGAGTACACCGACTTCGTGCGTCCCATTTGCTTGCCACTGGATACGAATCTACGCTCAGCCACATTCGACGGCATTGCAATGGATGTCGCTGGCTGGGGCAGAACTGAGAATCTCTCGGCCAGCAATTTAAAGCTAAAGGCCAGGGTGGATGGCTTCACGCTGGAGGAGTGTCAGTCCGTCTATAGTCGACAAAACATTTTTCTAGAAAACACACAAATGTGCGCCGGCGGCTTGGAGGGTGTGGATTCCTGTCGCGGCGACTCTGGTGGCCCTCTCATTGGCCAGAACACAAACAAGGTGAATACATACTATTTCCTCGCGGGCGTCGTTTCATTTGGACCCACTCCTTGCGGCTTAAACGGCTGGCCAGGTGTATATAGTCGTGTTGGGGCCTATGTCGACTGGATACAGACTGCGTTGGAGCCTTGAAAACATGTAACTTGTATTTAAGTGAAGATCATGCGGCACATAAGAAAAATAAATATTTAGATTCGAAGCACAACTATACTTATCCAAAAGCCATTATCATATCCTTGCAAATTAGAACAAATTGGCTTGAGTTTCTAGTTTTTGGAAAAGGGACAAATAGTATATTTGTTGGGCTTCAGGCAACGGAAACTAGACATTTTGGTATTTAGCCTACAAGTATGCTTCAAAATATTATAAAAAGCTGCTCAACATCTCATGTTTCAAGGTAATTTTTTAAGTGCTCTCACAATAATTATGCTTAAAATCCAATAATTAACTTAAGTGTCTTTTTTTACATTTAATACAGGTTAAATTATGCAATAAATAATATGTAAAATTGTTACATTAAAAGTTAAAATAATTTCAGGTTCAAAACAATATGAACCAAAAAGAAATATTTTATAAAAACTGTTTATCGATTTTGACCCTTCTCTCGTTATTGTTTTTAATCAACTGTCGGGGTAAGTATTATGCAATATTTTGACTTTTGGGTGGCGTGCAAGGTGCTATAAATAAATATTCACAAGCTTAATTTTCAAATTCGAATCAAAACATTGCTATGCTTATGTATTTATGTACGTCTATGCCCCTTTAGTGAAATTAATCTACGAGCGCAACGAGGCCAGGCGACTCTGCATCTCCTGCAGCTCTTCGCCCTCATCGTCATCGTCTTCGACCTGGACCTCGACGCGGGATGCAGCTGCCGGCGTTTTGTCAGCTGGCGTTGCTTCTGGTGGCAATGGTGCCTCTCCCAATTTACCGTCCGTAATTTCCCAGAGCACTTTGTCCACCTCCTTTGCTGCCTCCTCCTCCAACTCTTCGGACTCTTCCAGCGAGTCCATGGTCTCGTCCAGCATCTCTTCGATTATGCCAGCCTTCATCATTTCCTTCGACATGTCACGCATAATGCCCGCAAGTTCCGGATATCGAACGAGGTTCTGCATAGCCTGCATTACCTCTGTGGATTTTTGTAAAGAACCAGCAACCCGCAATGTGGCTAAAAATAATAAGGCACAAATTGAGTAATCATAGGAAAGACTGCTCTATAAGTACGTACACAATTGATTTTTCATTTGCATCTGTATGGAGTTCAGATGCGCCTTCGACGTGTAAATCCGATTTATTGCCTTGCGGGCATTTACGATTTCCTTGGCGAGAATGATACATGTGTCCCTATCGCTCTTTTGAGCGGCCTGCTTGAGGGAGCGTTTCACCTTATCCTCCTCTCGCTGTATGCTGCGTATTTGCCTATCCAGCTGATTGCCCTCTTTTCGTATCTTATGTGTCCATTCTTGCACCTGCAAACGCGAACGCGGAGAGGAAGAGATGTTGCAAATTAGAATCAAAACAACTGGAACATGACATCATTTTGTGACCATCAAATGGCCTTGTTAATGCGCAAAAGAGAAATCAAGCAGCAGCGGAATGACATTTAACCTGTTCTTTGGGGTCTTTGCTTGGGGTTTTGCCAAATAATCCCATTTCGCACTTCGTATAGCGGTACGCGTATATTTAACAAACGGAATAAACTATTTAGTTTGACACTGCTCGTGAGTCATTTTTGTTGTGAGTCTGGCAGCATTCACTCATTGTTTATATTCAATTTGCAGCAGTCTGGCAACGCCTGCCTTAGATCTGTATGCATCTTAAGCTAAATTTTTCCTAATATGTATTGAAACAAATTGATTCGAAAAACTGCGTTTTTTTTTCGTTACTCAATAATTGCTAAGTTTTCTTTCACAATTTAGTATATATTTATTTGTATTCCATGAACTATTACGCACTTACCACTAACCTACTACGCACTAACCAACATAGGCCAGCATTCTAATCACACTTTACAACACTAGTGCATCCGCCGCACAATTGCTGTCAGGTGGTTGGTTCGTTAGTTTTGTTTGGTTTAATTTTTTGCAATATATCGTAATAAATTGTGTAGATAGTTACTATGCGGCAAAACGCGATAATTAGTTGTATATTGCTGTTATTTCACAATGTGTGCTGCAACCATGATGTCTGGGTTGAGCCAAACGCTTGGTCGGAACTGTCGACAGATCAACACAATCACGATTTGTCGGACTCCTGCCAATGCCCGCCTCAAATGTCTGCAGAAAAATCACTGGCAACCATGGAGGATGAACTAGCTTTAATGTATTTCAAAAAGTTTGTTAATATCTTATTCCATCCTAATAAACTGAAGGTAAGTTGGCGAGTGTTTGGGTGCACAAATTCGGACGCATGACGTCATATAGTTGATGTTCGTCATTTCTTTGTTTTTTGCTTACGTCGTTTTAGTATAGCAAAAAGTCGACGCAATTTAAACGATCGCTGCTATTCACATTGCGCCAATCGCAGATTGATGAGCTTAAAGCAGTGCAAGATGTGCGTGATCTGGACATTATGCTCACCACAATACTGGAGGAAGCGACAGATGTGCCATTGTCCTCTGATTATCAAGGAAGGGGAGTGCTTACGCTTATTACGGAAATGTTCGAGGATTTTGTTCTGTTGTGCAAAACATCAGAGGTTAGAATGTCTATTTATGGCTATGCTCAACGTATTTGATTTACGAAAACTTGCTTGGCAGGTGAAATTCATGGCTATAGTGCTGCTGGCGATTGCTACCGGATGGATTGTTAAAAAACGATTTCGATTTTCCGCTATAGCCGTTGTTATAGGCGGTATCTTTCTATACGGGTATTTTTTTACTTATTTGGAGTGCAATAGGGTATGTGTATATTACAAATCCAAAACATTACATTTAATACAATCTATCTTTATTTTAGAAACTAGACGTTGAGCAAACGATCGATGCAATTGATAGGTATCAGAATAATTCTGAAAAAAACTGGTTTTCAAGAATGTTTA